>OZ012741.1:97351746-98073183 GCA_963859935.3 Lathyrus sativus
CGGTAAAAGTTATCGGAATCAAAGGACAAGGCTTATAGTGTCTCTTACTCGGACCATTCTGATGAGGTGCTTGCTCCTTTGACGGTTGATTGGCAGAAGCATTGGGCGCTCGCTGACAGTTGATAGGAATTTGTGCAGACTGATAAATAGGAGGTTGTTGATAAACCGGAGCTTGATAGACCGGAGACGGTTGCACAAGCTGATAGGTAGGAAACTGCTGATTGAAAGGAGGTGCAACAATAGCTACATAGGGTTGTGGAGCATACTGAACTGGATAACCTTAAACATAATTCTGTTGAGGTTGCCAAGGTTGGTGAGGAGCCATCGAGCGATTTCTTGGACGTGTAGGTCTTTTATGGTGGTCAACGCTTGGAATTTTGCACTTCGGAGGAGTAACTCGTCGAACTGGTTAAGCAATGGTAGGATGCATCAAACTGGGTTGAAGTCCATGAGGAGGTATGTTCTCAACAGTAACAGCTGGGTGAGAACCCACAACAACGTTGGTAATCTCAGAAACAACAGTAGGTTGATTATCCATCTTCACCTTAGGGGCTTGCAGCATCTCCATAATCTGCCCCACACTTCCTCGAAGATCTTCGAGTTCATGGCTGACACGGTCGATCTTTCGAGCTTGTTTTTCCATCCTTTTTTGAGCTTGGGCTCTAGTATTATACTGATGCGGAGGACCCAGGGTGACAAAACTGGCAGGCGAGAGAACCGAGAATAAGAAATCGGGAGACGAATGTGATGCAAAAATATGATGCAAAAAATGCGAAATGCGAATGAAATGATTTCATGGAATTCAAATATTTACGAATATCGCAGAATACCAAAACTTTATTCATTAATTTGAAAACGGATTACAAATAACATTCTTAGAAAAGTCTTGGCATAATAGCTAAATAAAAGCTAATAATGACCCTAAGGAAGCTTCCTGTTCTGCCCCTTGCTCTGCTCTTCGGGCTAGGCCTTTTTGAGGATCAGCCTATCTTCAAAAGGTAAATCGAGAGTTAGAGGAAAATAAATCCTTTATCAAAACCAAGCAAGGGTACATTGGAAAAGTCTTCACAATTGTTGGTGATTAGTGTCCTTGATGTCGGATGACTTCGAGCGTATGGCTTTAGCAACGGTCTTGTCCTTTAGGGTCTTTCTCCAAGAAAGGGAACGAAGACTCCTTCAGAATAGGTAACCCCACCAATTGAGAGTACTCTTCTAGGGTAGGCAAGAGCTGGTACTCGAGGGATGTAAGGAAAAGATGATCTGGATCCTAGAACTGTAACAAAGTCGAAAGGAAACCTTCGTCTACTTGAGGTTTCAACAAAAATGATGGCCTTCCATACTTGTTTCTGGATCCTTTGTTGATCTTGAACCAAAGCTCCTAGATTCCTTATGTCATCTAACTTAAGTCCTTTAAAAGAATATCTCAAATTTTTTTTTGTTTTTATTTTGTAATCCATGGTATCCTGCAATATTCATAAATAAAATTTGAATTCCATGACATGTGATGGAATATGATGTCTTATGGATGCAATGCATATATACAAAGTCCTAGGTTAAAGGTATATGCAAGGAGTTAGGGTCTACCCATCCCAATAGGTATGTACTAAGGTTAGTTGTACCTGCAGAACAAGGTTCTAAGAAGTTCCCAAATTCATTGGTCCATCCTTCGGATATTATCAACCTTCCGACTGACTCGGGGGTTGATAATATTCTCGAGAGAACCTCTTTTGAGTGTAGAATTGCGTAGCAACTATTGTAGGACTACTCCCACATAGTTCCCGCACTACGTCCTATATAAGGCTAAGGTGGTGTTGAGGTACTACGGTCCCCAATATCATAGACTCCAATCGAAAATAGTAAAAGTTTTCACGACTAACTCGATCAACCGAATCATTTTCAAAAGGGTCTCAACTGAGCGGTGATTCTCGAGTCAACTTGGTCAGGACTCACTCCCGGCAAGCCTCGTCGAATATCTCACCTTCCTATAATAAGGTCACTCAAGTCCGGGTTAGGACTTATCTCACAATAACAGGGTACCCCCCAAGCAAGGCATAATAATAATATATACAAGAGAATAAATAATGAAAAATATCATACAATAAACAAAATAGGGATAACCCTTAAAATTTTTTTGTTCCCCAGTGAAGTCGCCATTTTCTGTTGCGGTGGAAATAGGATACCAAACTATTAATTAGTTTGAATCATAATTCAATTCACAACCGCTCTTTGATTTATTCGAAGGAAAAGGTCAAACGAGGGAAAACCTATTTTTGCATCGTAAACACAATGCAGGGAGATACCTAGGTAAGGGGTTGGTTAAGCTTAGGGAAGGTACTAGCACCCTAAACTTCTGTAGTACTCTACAGGAACCTTTTGTTTATTGTATGCTTTTTTACTTTTATTATTTACTTAAGGTATATATTGCTAAGGGATATGGTGACCTAAAGAGACCTAAGGGTTAGTCCTAAGTTTACTCAACAAGATTCGCATCTTGTGCCTACGTATCCTGGATAGGGAATGAAATCAGAGTAATCATAGCTCCCCTCGAAAGGGAGGTTAGAAACTTCTTGACTGTGGTCAAGGTTTCAATGGGGAGTAAGCATTTCTTAAGGAAACGCTTACGTGGAGGCTTAAAACTCCTATTTCTACGTTGAATTTGTTAATTAAAAATAGGGTTAAATTAGGGGTTCCAGGGCGGGAAACCCAAAACAGAGTACGATGACTCTTTTACCTAAAGCTAGGGTAAATGGTATTTTTGTCCACGGCGGGACGCCTAGGCTATTAGGGTTTTGAAATGTTCAAAGGGTAGGACTATTGACTCGACGGTCAAACGGCTAGACCTAATTCCTTCGGAGGGGATTCTAACGGTAAAACATGCAAACATGGCAAAATATCGTACGACAGAATTAAAATGCAGAAAATAAAGAAAGCGGTAAAGAAAGCGTCGCGACGATCACTCGCGTAAATTACAAGTCCCAAAAAAATGCGAAAAAATAAAATAACTGTGATCATGGCCTCGCATAAATTACATCCATGAAAAACAATACGCAAGAATAATAAATTGCGACGATGCCTCACATAATTACAACCGAAAAAAATGAAAATACGATAAAATGCAAAATTAGTAACCAAGGACAAAAAAAGGAGAAACAATGAAAGTTAGATGAAAATTAAACGGGAAAGGTTAGGAATTTTAGAAAGTTTTTTTAGGTGAGAAATTTAGTTTTAAGAAAGAAAAATTTAGGATTAAAAGAAAATTAATTTTAATTTTTATGTTTTAAAAGGTTAACAATTTATTAAAAACTAATTTATTTTAAAAAAGATTTTTAATTTTAGGAGGAAAAGTTCATTTGGTTAATATTTTTAAAGAAATACTCTAATCAACTTTTAAAAAAAGGTTCCTAATTACCTTTAAGAAAAGGTTTTTAAAAAAGAAGGTTTTAATTTTAACAAAGGGTTTTGATTTTTGAAACACAAAGGCTTTCGCTTTCATCCTCAAAAAAGGAAGTTTTAGTTTAACAAAGGTTTTAATTTTAAAAAAGATTTTAATAAAAAAAGGTTTTAATAAAAAAAAAGTTTTAATAAAAAAAGGGTTTAATAAAAAAAAGGTTTTAGTAAAAAAAAGGATTTTAATTTTTGAAACACAAAGGCTTTCGCTTTCATCCTCAAAAAAGAAAGTTTTTAGTTTAAGAAAGGGTTTAATTTAATCTAATTAAACTAAATTGCATCATTATAGAAAAAAAGGAAACAGCTTGACCAATTCTTTTCCTTCCACACGCCGCGCCGTTGGCCTCCGTTGTTGCCTTCTTTGAAGCTTTTGCTTCTTCTCCTCCTGCTTCGCTTTCGTTGTTCATACCTGAAACCAAATAAAACAAAACAAATCCCATTAATATCATAATCTTACGTTTTAGATTTTTGATGACGGTGTTTCGACGGCGAGGTGATGAAGCTTCTTCTGAGACTTTTTGCTTGGTTGTTGTCCGCTGGTGGTAGTGAGGCTCCAAAGGGTCCACGACCGTCGTTGGATGATCCTTGTTGGTGGATCTTCTGAGTTTTTCTCAAAACTCTCTTCTTCTTCTTCTGATGACTTGTTCTTGATTTTCTCATGTTAATGAAATTTTCTCCCCTCACTTATGTTTATATAGGTGATAAATTAGGGTTAACTCTAACCTAATGCCCATTTTAAAGCCCAACTTAAATTAATATTAGTTATAATTACAAAATGAAATTTAAACAAACTAAAATAAACTTAAAACTCTATTTATTTATATTAAACATTAAAAATATTATAAAAAGAATAAAATCTTTTCTAATATTTTTAATTTTATGATTTTTGGATGTTTTTATGAATAATATAGAAAAAAGTGAAAAAATAATATTTTTTAAAAAATAATTTAAATAAAATACGAAAATAATAATTAAATAATAAAAAAACTATTTTTGTTATTTTTTTTTTATGAAAATAGAAAAGTTAGAATAAAAATAAAAGAAACAAAACAAAAAGTGAAGAAGGTGGGATTCAAACTCTCGACCTCTCACACTCACAACTCCTTAAACACGATCTCTTGCCAATTGTGTTATTTTATTCATTCAAAATAAAGTGGCACTAGAAACCTTGTAAACTAAAAGAGCGCGCCACATGATATTTTCCTGCAAAAATCAACCAACTGCACAACCCGTTAGTGGTTAGTTTAAACGCAATGCAAAATGAAATGGGATGCAAGATGAAACGACTAGTATTAGGGCAAAATTTGGGGTATTACACCAATCATGCAGAATAGCTAATACACTACCATCACACAAAACCTGCTGTACTACCATATCAAAAATACTACCATATCAGAAAAACTCCAAGACAAGGAGAGTAAACACACACTCCCCCTCAACAGATTCAAAACAACCCAAACTGTAGAGCACAACACCACACCTCACCTAGGCTACTCAAAGTTCAAAAATATACCAACCACACAACTAACAAGCACAACATCCTGTTAACAACCAAGCATCTAACAGGGTCAACATCCTGTTAACAACACAAGAGCAGTAGCACAGCAGCAGCTACCATCTTCACACCTGCTTAACACACCAACAAAACAACCTAGAATAAGGTATACACACTGAGCAGCAACACAACATATCATCTTCTCACTTCCATCTGTTAGGGACAACACTAAGCTGTAGTATACATCCAATCTTCTCCCCCTTTTTAGTCAGAAATTTAAGATAAAAAAATAATGGAATAGTATTGATCAGAACAACAAAAAAACAAATATGTTAAGGGTATGGAAACCCCAATATTACAACCCAAGAGAAAAAAACAACCAGCTAAACCAACAACAGACCATGATCATAAATTAAACAAAATTATCACACGTGCTCTAGTCATCAGACTCAGAGCCATCACCAACATCATCACCATCATTTTCTTCATCAGTGCCATCATCAGGACTGGTAATTGATTCTTCTTTGTCTGATTTGGCTTTATTGTCATTACCTTCCTCAGAACCGTCATCCTGCTCATCCTCATCATTGTCAGTAAGCTCAGCATCTTCATCCATCTCAAGTGAGCTGATCAACTTTTCAAGAGTCAACTTTCTTGTCTCCAACTCCTTGCAGGTCTCCTTGAGCATAACAATGACTTCAGCTTTACCTGTTTTTGATCTCCTCTTGGATGAGTTAAAGTCATGATAATGTCAGGAACATGAGTTCCTTGAAATAACTTGTGATGAAAGAACATAGGACTTTCTCTATTGCACACATAGTCATTGTCATTTAGAATATAAGGATACTGGTTCAATATGATACCACATATTATAGATGGGAAAGCAATAGAGCCTTTCACACTGTAACTTCCTGCATGCTTCATGGTTTAATCAAAGATGTAGGACCCATAATCAAACTTGGTCTTGGTTCCAACAACATATATGAATTTTCCTAGGACAATAGCAATAGTGGATTTATGGTTTGTGGGCACCCAGTTGGCAGCTCCAATCTTATGCAGCATTGCATACTTTACACTCAGCTTACTAGCAACCAGTTTCCCTTTTGAGGGCCAGCTTTTGACCTGGTTGGCAGTAATGACTTGACAGACTTTGTTGTCAGAAGCAGCAAGATCAGGTTGAGCTTCATCAGATCTTCCCAGATAATAGTTGATAATATTTGAGGAGAAGGTGACACACTTTCCTCTTACATACACTTTTCTAAAATCCTTTGACTTTCTATCAGCACAGTCTTCTGATAATTTACAATGAACTCCTTCACTAAACTTTCATAACACTTAGAAAAACGGGTAACAGTCTTCATTAATCCAGCTTCATGAATCAGATCCATGATTTCCGTACACTCAAGAGCATTCTGAGCCAACTCCCTTTCCAAGGCCAACCTCTTCTGATAAACATACTTCCACCTGTTGACACTAGACGGATAATGAAAAGAGATATTATCAATAGGTACCTCAGGCACACTAGCAGCAAGCTTGCTAGTTGTTGGCTTCTTCTTGGGAGGGATGCCAGTAACATCACAAGCAACATCAGAGTCTGAGGCAGATTCAACAATTATTTTAGCCTTTCTTTTCTTTGGAACCACCTTGCTCCAAGATTTTGTAGGGCCAACGTGAGTACTTTTTGCCACACTTTTCTTCTTGGCAGGACTTTGAGCAACAATATTCTTTTCTTTCCTAGTTATGAGCCTTTTGGCTATGCTAGGGTTGATAGAAGCTATAAGTTCATTATCTGAGTAATCATCAAAATTCACCACATATTCAATATCAACATTGTTATTGATTTCCTCAGCATCATCATTCTGAACACGATCATCATTCTCAACAGTTTGAACATTTTAATCATTCTTTCCTAAGGATGTATCCATAGTTTCAACACCTTGATCAATTTCTAGATTAAGGCGGGGTTTAGGAATCTCAGTGTTAAGAGGAATGGATATCACAGGCACATCATGTTGTCCATTCAAGATACTGGAGACTAGGTTTGCAATAGCATTGTGAACATACCTCGAGCCTTCCCCAATAGTGTCCTCATGAGGGGCGGAGGATGAAGTGTGAGAGGTCTTACGTGATACTGATTCTTTGGGTCTTCTTGCATGTGGAGTTCGTGGTTTCTTCACATTCAGACCTTCTGGGTTCACCATTTGCAGAGGTGCAACATCAAGAACCTGATTAGGATTGATAGGGTCAGTTCTTGGAACAGATTCAGGATCAGAAGTGGATGACATTTTCTTAGGAGAGAGAGAGTCCGGTTGTTGAGACATTTTGGATGACTTTGACAAAGTGAGTGAGAGTTTTCTGTGGTTGTTGAGGAAATTAGGGAAGATGAAGGGGTGGTATGGACAACAAATGAAGCAGAGGTACTGTGTATAGGTGCTAGAGTGATATGATTGCAAAAGGAGAGGGAACTTAAAATTTTGACCAATCAGCAGATGGTTAATGTTTGAACTTTTCAAAATATAATTCCCAAATAATATTAATTGCTATAATTCCTCATAGAAACAAATTCCCAACTTGCTTATGAAATTCTCAAATTGTGTAGCATCTAGAGCTTTTGTAAAACTGTCCGCAAGTTGTAGTTCAGAGGTCACAACTCCAGGGTAATCACTTTTTCTTCCATAAGATCTCTTATGGAGTGATGTTTGATATCAATGTCCTTGGTTCTGCTATGCTGAATTGGGTTATAATATAATGTCATGACATCTTGAGTGACATTGACACCCTGGCATTCACCACATACTTTTCTTTCATCAATAGTTAGCTTTGGAATTCCTCCCACTACTTCCTTGGATATGATCTTTTTCATCCCTCTTAAATGAATATGTCCAAGTTTTTGATGCCACAGTTTAACCTCCTTTTCTTCTTTGGCCATAAAACAAACAATGGAGTTATTTGAGACTTTAGGCTCCCATAAGTAGCAATTGTCTTTAGATCTAGATCCCCTCATGACTTCCTCATTTCTCCATTGGTGACAACACATTCTTCTTTAGTGAATCTGACATTGAATCCTTGATCACATGATACTAATAAGGTTTGCAGTCAGTCCTTTCACCAGCAAAACATTATCTAGGTCTGGAACTCCAGGACAGTCTAGTTTTCCAACACCTTTGATTTCCCCTTTAGCTCCATCACCAAAGGTCACATAAATAGTGGACTGAGGTTTGATGTCCACCAATAAGTTCTTTATTCCAGTCATATGTTTTGAACAACCACTATCAAAATACCAGTCTTCTTTGGATGATACCCTTAGAGAGGTATGAGCTATTAGAGCCACATCCTTAGCAACCCATTGTTGTTTCTTGATAAGAGTATCCTGTTTGGGTTTGGATTGATGAGTATGGCTGGGAAATCCATACAGCCTGAAGCAAAAAGGCTTTATGTGTCCAAATCTTCCACAGTAGTGACACCTCCACCTTTGGACCTTTCTCTTTGTCTGGTTTATGTTTATGTTCCCATGATGTTGAGACATCAGTCTTAACATCCAACTTGTCACATGATCTTCAGGTTTTGACCTTTTGAACCCCAAGGTGGGTCCTTGTTCACCAACAAAACCTATTCCAGACATGTCTCTTGATTTCTGACCAACTTGTAGAATTTCTTCTAGACTTTCAGTTCCATTGTTTAACATCCTGATAGACTTTGACATTCGACCAAGTTTGGAATTCACCAAAATGACCTCACTGTTGAGTGAGTCTATGGTTGCAAGATGCTATTTCTTCTCAGCCTCCACCTCCTTTATGAGTTTCTTTTGCTTCTCCCCTTGTTGACACACTTCTGCACTTCTGATACACAACTTTTTATATGAGGCTGCAAGTTCATCAAAAGTTAGCTCATCTTCACTAGAATCATCATCAGATACACATACACTAGTTAGTACAATGACATGTTTTGCAGGTTCTTCTTTTGATCCACTCTCAGAATCTCCATCAGACCAGGTGACAGATAGACCCTTCTTTTGCTTCTTGAGGTAAGTGGGACATTCAGCTCTAATTTGACCATAGCCTACACATCCATGGCACTGAATTCCTTTGCCTTGGTTGGACTTTTCTTCAGATTCAACTCTTCTACTGGAGTCAGAGGGGATTTTCTTGACATTAGGTCTGGTATTCTGATCTATTCTTCTTATCAATCTGTTGAATTGTCTTCCAAGCATAGCTATAGCTCCTGATATATTTTCCTCACTTTTACCATTGCCTTCATCTGAGTCCTTTTCAGTGTTTGATACAAAAGCTATGCTTTTGTTCTTCTTTTCAGCATTTTCACACATTCCCATCTCAAAGGTTTGGAGGGAACCAATGAGTTCATCAACCTTCATGTTGCTGATATCTTGAGCCTCTTCTATAGTAGTATCCTTCATGGCAAATCTTTTGGGCAATGATTTGAGAATCTTTCTTACAAATTTTTCTTCAAACATATTCTCTCCTAAGGCTCCTGAGGTATTGGCAATCTCAAGAATACTCATGTAGAAATCATGAATAGTCTCATCCTCTTTCATCCTTAGATTCTGAAACTTAGTAGTCAGCATCTGTAGTCTAGACATCTGGACCTTGGAGGTACCTTCATGAGTTATTTTGAGAGCATCCCAAACTTCTTTGGCCAGTTCACAGTGATGCACAAGTCTGAAGATATTCTTATCTATCCCATTGAATAGAGCGTTCAAGGCCTTAGAATTTCCTAGAGCCAAAGCTTCTTGCTCTTTACTCCACTATTCTTCAAGTATTAGTACAGTTGATCCGTCTTTCTCTGTCTTCACTAGATGTTCCCATCCTGAGTTAGCTGCTCTCCTGGCCTTGCTATCCAGAGATTTCAAGAATGCTATCATCCTAGGTTTCCAGTAGTCATAGTTAGATCCATCCAAAATGGGTGGTCTATTCGCAAATCCTATATCCTTGTCCATAGTACTAGAATTTATCGTCCCTAGATCTCACCCAGAAAATAACAGGCATGGTGCCTGCTCTGATGCCAATTGAAATTCTAGTAACAGACAATCGATGTTATGTCGGATGTTATGACATCCGCTTCTGAACAGATTATTAAGCTTAGCAGTAAACAAGTAATGAAAGCAGTAAAGAAAACAGGAAATTGTTTACCCAGTTCGGTGCAAATCACACCTACTCTGGGGGCTACCAAGCCAGGGAGGAAATCCACTATAAGTAGTGTTAATTCAGAGCCAAACAACACTTCGCACACTTCACTTAAGACCTACCCAATGCAATTTCAATCTAACTCTAGGCTTGAGTTCCTACTCACTCCCCCTCAGTCACAACAGTGATATCAATCAAATACAAAACAGATTCAAACAAAGAAGACACACTTCAAACAAATCTTGATCTTGCTTAAAAGCTTCAATCAAGATACATAGCACTCTTGCTTAAAAGCTTAGAGTGACACAACCAAAACGCCACTTAAAAACTACACTAGTCCAATACAATCATCAAGGTGATAATTGCTTGGCTCACAAGAAAACCTAAGACACAAACACATGTGAAGATATAAACACACAAACATAATTCTTCACACCAAAATCTCCGAGTCTTTATTAAGGCACTTTTCTTTATATGCAACACATGGGCCTTAGGCCTAGGTAGCATAAATTAGGTTTAACCAAGTTAATCCAATTTCCATAATTCAATTGCTACAAAATAGGCCATGAGAGTTTCCTAAAATATAGCCTGAGATAAAGTAGGAAACCTAACAGAAAACAAACAGTGCCCATGCTAGCAGATACCTGATGTCACAACGTTTAGTGTGACATCCAATAAAATCTATATTAGCTAACCAAACATATCCGGCAGAACACTAACCAAGTATGTCATGACATCAGTCAAGACATCTACACATATAATAATGTTTTACCATAAAATGCAGTCAATTAAGAACATCTACAGTGTTATTTTTCCTACAAAACAAACAGACTGAGCAAACCGGTTAGCGGTTAGTTAAAATGAAATAACAGAACAAAATGAAATGCGAAATGAGCCTAATGGTCTAAGGGTAAAATTTGGGGTATGACAGTTGCCCCTATTTAAATAACTTCACCGAATGATTTGAGCAACGGAGGCTCAAGAAATCATGGTGAGAGGTATTTAAATACAGATAACCAAAATTTTTGCCCTTAGATGCGGCGATATGCAATGCTATGGACAAAACGACAATGCTGATGATGCTATGAATCTAATATGATGCGTATGATGAAAATAATAAATGCAAGGATGCAGAAGACCCGAAGACACAGGGGATAGACGAAACGGGCAACCACACACTGGGGAAGACAACATATTGGGGAAAGCAGCACGAAACCCGGGATTTCTAAAGTGACGGTCCAACAGGTGCAAGCGCGACCAGTTGCCACTTTAGAAAGAATGGAAGTAATCCTCAATGGAGATGGCACCGAAGAGATGGCCTCCACTTGGGAACTATCCAAGAGTAGCTGCTCAACAGGTTCAGGCATGACTGGCTAACACTCTAGGATGAAAAGGTAACACAGGATCCGCACGGCGGTAGGATCAGGTAAACAAAAATGCTGGAGTCTTCAAGCGAGAATAACATCCAAACTTCGGGAAATTACTTAAACGAAGAGATCAACGAGATCTTCAGGAGCCATCAGAAAAGATACAGGGTAAAAAAACCTGCTTTATGCCAAAATAAATGGACTTCAATGGGAGAATGCCCTGATAAGTTTCTCGAGAGAGAACTGCCACGTATCGCCGGAAGGGACTTACATGCCAAAATAAACGGATAAGCTTCTCAAATAAAGAGCCTGTCGCTCATCTGGGGATAACAGATGCAATGATTGATAAGCTTCTCTGGAGAGACCGTCGCTCATCTGATGAAAATAAGCTTCCATGCTCAAAATATGATTTGGCTTCTTCTTTAACTAAATGATTCATTTAGAAAGGGTAAATAAACTTCCCCACGCTTCAAGGTCTGGTGCCCTGAATATGTCTCAGTTTCTTCTTTTACTAAAGGATAAAATAAACCTCCCCACGCTTCAAGATGTGGTGCCCTGAATAGGTCTCAGTTTCTTCTTTTACTAAAGGGTAAAATAAACCTCCCCACGCTTCAAGGTCTGGTGCCCTGAATAGGTTTCAGTTTCTTCTTTTACTAAAGGGTAAAATAAACCTCCCCACGCTTCAAGGTCTGGTGTCCTGAATAGGTCTCAGTTTCTTCTTTTACTAAAGGGTAAAATAAAACTCCCCGCGCTTCAAGGTCTGGTGCCCTGAATAGGTCTCAGCTTCTTCTTTTTCTAAAGGATAAAATAAACCTCCCCACGCTTCAAGGTGGTGCCCTGAATAGGTCTCAGTTTCTTCTTTTACTAAAGGGTAAAATAAACCTCCCCATGCTTCAAGGTCTGGTGCCCTGAATAGGTCTCAGTTTATTTTTTTACTAAAGGGTAAAATAAACCTCCCCACGCTTCAAGATGAAAGGGCAATGGAAATCAGCTTCTCGATGGAGATGGCCACTTGTTGCTAGTCATGATGAGGATAGGATAAGCTTCTCAGGTGAGAACTGCCGCTTATTTGCAAGGGTAGCAATGATAAACTTCTCCGATGAGAATTGTTGCTTGTCAAGGTTGTAAAATGTAATGATGATAAGCTTCTCGAACGAGAACCGTTGATTGTCTATATTGTACAGATGTAATGATAAGCTTCTCGAACGAGAACCATCGTTTGTCAGTGTTGTAAGATGTAATGATAAGCTTCTCGAACGAGAACCGTCGCTTGTCAGTGTTGTAAGATGTAATGATAAGCTTCTCGAACGAGAACCATTGCTTGTAAGTATTGTAAAGATGTAATGATAAGCTTCTCAGATGAGAACCGTCGCATACCGCTTTTAAATGTAATGATAAGCTTCTTAGACGAGAACTGTCGCATACCGCTGTAAAATGTAATTATAAGCTTCTCAGACGAGAACTGTTGCATAACTGCAAAGGCATTGTAAATGCTCTTCTTGAAAGATAGTGCAAAATAAATGCACGTCCAGGTAGGTTCGGCGACCGACAGGACCAAAATTCAATCTAGAATCGAGCTAGAAAGAATCTGTCAAACAAGACTCCGTTGAGGAAATGAACTCAAATAGGGATTATTCTATCCTGGCACGGAAAAGATAACTGAAATAACCATCGTCCACGAGGATTGAACTCCATGGGGACAAATGTATCTTCTCCGATGGGTCTAAGGTGAGGTAGGTCCTAGATGTCATTATGACGAAGGCACGAGAGGCACTGATGTACTAGAGATAACATCCGAGGATGGGGGTAGAGGAGGGTGAGGATCTCGAGGAGCTATAATCTGACATACACAATAATATATAGTATTTTTACTTTGGATTTATTATCGGTTACATTTTATTTTGACTTATTTCTACTTTATTGTGTATTTTGACGTCATTTATATATGTCATTTTTTGACCATCTGGATTTATATATGCCATTTCTTGCATATCGATTGTATAGTTTAATGCTCATCACATGACAAAATCCTTAACATTTATAAATTATCATTTTCATATGAATAACCATAAAACTAACATAACTCGCACTATAATTATCATTTATAAATTATCATTTTCATTTTCGACTCTATAGGACGGGATAAGAAATTCCCAAGAAATTCCATTTGTGGTTATGTTGGCAACGCGGAAACATGGTATAATGAATACGAAACAAGAAATAAGTGTGCTTATGGGACTTGCCTGTGTTTTTAAGATTTGAGTGAAGTGTACTTTTGTAGCGCCCGGAGATGTATTTCCAAAATTTAGAAGTATTTTTAATTTTTTATTGATGTGTGTGGGAATACCATTAATAAAGTAATAAACATAGAGATATGGACGATGATGGATGTTGATGCTGAAATATATGAGGTTTTGGCTTAAAACACTGAGTTCATGATTTGTAGAAATTGAAGGAAGGTTGAAGACGAAGCTGGTTTGCACGTTTTTGCTCAAAGCGTTTGAATTTAGCTAATCACAACCTGACACACGTGCTAGCCGTTGGCCCCATCTTTCAAATGTTATTTTACTTTCTTTTTCCATTTACTTTTTGGATTAATTTTAAATGATTTTTAACTCTTTTTTATCCAAATAGTTTACACAAAATCCATAACGATATTTTACATATATACATACATACATACATATATACATATATATATATATATATATATATATATATATATATATATATATATATATATATATATATATATATATATATATATATATATATATATATATATATATATATATATATATATATATATATATATATATATATATATATATATATATATATATATATATATATATATATATATATATATATATATATATATATATATATATATATATATATATATATATATATATATATATATATATATATCATAAATTTTAAAATCATTTTAGCAATTAATTTATAGTTTTCTTTCATTTTCTTTTTAATTTCATTTTTGATTTTATTTTCAGCCATTTTCAAACAATTGTGCATCCAACTTTTAAGATCTACTTACTCATAATATTTCTGACTTCCCATAATTTTCTCAACCATTTCTTTTACATTTTAATACTTCTTTTGAATTTTCTCTTTAATTTCCATTAAAATGAATTTTAAAATCATTCCTAATTATTTTTTTACTTAAATTTTTGATTGCTTTTGATTTGGCTTGTGTAAATGATTGGTTAATCAAACCTTCAACATTTGAAATCATGGATATGTGATCCTTTGGTTGATTCAATCTTCTCTATCTTAAACATGTTGATAAGTGTTCATCAGATCATTTTTGACACTTTAAATTAGTGATAGGTTATCCCTTGACTGTATCATATGTTTGAGTCCTTTGACTTATTGATAGATGATTACCATGTTGTTGCTTGAGTTTGTTTTCTAATCTCTTCTTCTTGTTTTAAACCTTCGCATTTCATATTTTAGGAGAATAACCCTGTGTTATTTCTCTAACATGTTGGAGACATAAATTTTTATTGACCGACCTCAGATAGGCATCGCTTCTATATAAGCCCACTTACAATTGCTTAACATAGCGCTATATTCCCCCGATGCGATAAATCGACCATTAACCCTAATCACTAACTATTGACTTTATTAATTTTATTTTCCTTTCATTTAGTTCTTGCAATTTATATTTCTAACAATTTACTTTTATGCTCATTATCATCCATTTACTTCATGCATTCTTTACTTTATGTCATTTTATTTCTCCTTTATTCCATATTACTAAAACGAACAAAAATATGATAAACTGAAAAGACCAAAAAGATACGATTCTCTATTTGTGACCTAAAAGGATGGACTCTCATGGACTTTAAATGACCTTAGTATCATGTAGTTTTAGACCTTTTGTTTGACTCTAGCAAAAGGAGACTTAAACTTGGATTCTTATTTCATTTCTGAGCTTAGAACACTTTGAACACACATGGCTTTCTCTTTGGCTACCTTACAATGAGACTCATTTATTTTTTGCATACATCCCTTTTATTTTTCATGTAACCATATCCCCTTTTGATGTACTTTCTTTATGTCTTTCTTTCCTTTAGTTTGGTTTCGCTTGCTAGCTATCCTTAGGGACTAGAATTGACCTCACCATTTTCTCAATAAAACCCTTGATCCAACCTCTAACGACATTTTCTCAATAAAACCCTTGATGCAACATCAAACAACATTTTCTTAATAAACTCAAAAAAAATGTTAAAATTGAAGGTGAGAAAATACTTAGAAGGGGGGTTGAATAAGTATGACAGAAAATAATCAAAGATAAAAACTCAAGTATTTTTATCCTGGTTCGTTGAACTCAACTACTCCAGTCCACCCTTTTCAAGAGTGATTTGCCTTTCTCAACAAGGACTTAATCCACTATTCAAATCAACTGATTACAAATAGCAACACCTAAGAACAACTGTTCTTAGTCTTCTCAAGAGCTACTGATCTAACCTAGATCCTCTTAAGGAAAACTTCCTTTACAAATTAATGTAATACAATGTAAGAGTAATAAATTGCTTCTATGAAAGCTATAAACACAACTGTGTTATTTCTCTAAGTTTAGAACAAAGTATGAACTATAAAGAATATGAGAGCTTGAGAGTTTCTTCGCTTGAGAGTAAGTTTTTCAAAATTCGTCTTTCTCTTTTTTTCACTAAAGAAAGTGCTATGATATCCTTTATAAAGCCACTTGAATATTGGAGAGAATATAATACCGTTGGAGAAGATATTTCCAATATCAAATAGTACTGTCCTTTGTACTATTGCAGCAGAGAGACGGCGCACAAAATGTGGGTGTAGCAATTGTCTGCTGAGCTGTGAATTTACCATATATGGAATGTATCAGAGGAATAATATTCTTGCAGAGATTTATGTCTATCCCAATTAAGGAAAGATTTGCTGGCATATTCCAACGGATATATTAAAATAATCTTCTTCAAATAATTCTTCAGATAGTTCAGATCAACAATCAATATCAGAGTCTTCAGTCTTCAGAATCTTCTGGAAACTTCAGAGCCTAAGATGTTCTTCAGATGTTGCTGAATCAGAGTCTGGTGCAGCTGTGTGCTTGAAGCGTAACATGCTCTTAGATCAGAGTCTTCACTCAGATCAGAGTCTTCTCTCATTCAGAGTCTCTTCACTCAGAGTCTTCTTTCATTCAGATTCTTGATAATATATGCAGCGTGTTGTATCTTCAGAATCTTGATGACTAAGCTCTTATACTTCAGATTCTTCTAATCTTCAGATGCTCTTGAGCCATTCAGAATTTATTGTTCACATCAAATTTGCTCTTTAAGATTAAAATCTTTTGTGCCTGTAGAAAACAGTTTAGAACAAATTTAGAGAGTATAATTCTTGTATACAAATTATCATTAATGTTATCATCAAAACTTAGAGATATTACTAAGACACAATCTGTGCTCTTACAATCTCCCCCTTTTTGATGATGACAAAACATGAGAAATTAGTTCAATAAAAATATGAATTAAAATTACTCCCCCTGAGATTTACAATCTCCCCCTGAAATGAATACTCTAATGGAATTAGATACTTCCCTTTCTGGTTGAGTACATTTCAGATTCAGAGCCTGATTGAAGCCTGGTTGACATATGTTTGACTTCTAGAGTCAAAGCTTGATGCCATATTAAAGCTTGATGCCAGATGAACAACTTCAGAACACCTGGTTGTTTATCTTGCCATTTCCTGTCTTGAGTTATCTTTTAGATCATAGTACTCAAGGTTAGATATCAGAGTCTGGTCTACTCAGATTTAGCTATTTTTGATCAGGTTCTGAAAAGATAGATCTCAGGAAAAACTTCAATGAAATTTGTCAGATTTTTTAATAATATCTGGGACACTTAAATTCAAAGAATGTTAGTAACATGTCTGACTTAGTTCAGATAATTGCTTATAGATTTGAACAATCAGATTCTATTTTGTTTCTCCCCCTTTTTGTCATAATCAAAAAGAATTTTAAAAGACAGTAAAGATGCAGAAGAAACACATATCCAGATAAGCAAAAAGATCATTGTCATTAAGTCAAGAGAACATCCAGATTCAGATAAAAGCATACAAAACATATCAGAAGAAAATCAAAACAAAGCAAAACATGAAAAACTTGTGCAAAACATCAAGTAGGTTTAGCAGATGAGGCTTGTTGAGAAGCAATGAGTTGCAACAGTGCTGTAATCCTTTCTGAATTTTCATCTTGCTTAGCCATCCAAGTTTTCATTTCTTCATTTGTTTTCTTTTGATCAACCATAAAATCCTTAAGTTCTTTGACATCCTTCTGAAGATCTGTAGATTCTGAAACAGTAGATTCTGAAACAGGCTGAGTAACATCAGGTGCAGGAATTTCTGGAGGTGGAGGAGCTTCTAGAAGAAGAATAGGAGGAGTGTTTCTCTTAATCCGTTTTTGATAAGCAGCAAACCTTACTTTTGACAATCTAAGACATTGAGTCCTGATTTTCAAAGCCTCCCTATTCAGTCTGTAAAGATATTTCTTCCAAACAGCGTCAGCAGCCTCTTTGTCCATAGTAGTCATGCAAACATCCATAATGTCAGCAAAGTCTGAGACATTATCCTTATCAAAATCTCTTAACAGAGTATAAACACGTGATCCCAATTCTGCTTCATCAGGGATTCTGGGTTTTCTTGGTTGGGTTAGTTGTGTTTGTGGTGTTTGTTCAGAAGGTTGAGGTTGTGAAGATGGATGTTCAGATGTTTGTGGTTCAGAAGGTTGAGGATTGATTTGTGGTTCAGATGTTGGTTGGTTGGTTTGTGGTTCAGATGTTTGTTGGTCAGAATGTTGTGGTTGAGGTATTGAGGGAATTGGTTGGGTTTCTGTTGGTTGTGGAGTGTTTTGGATTTCAAGAGGTTGTGGAGTGAGAGTTTGAGTTGGGGAATTTTGTGGAGAAGGTGGATGTTCAGAAGTTGGAGATTTAAACAGCTGTTTCCAAACACTCTCAGAACGAGGTTGTTTGAGATCATTCAAGCATTCATTAATGTAACCAGATGATTCATCATCAGATGATGCATCAGAGTGGTTAGATTTTTCAGAAGTTGAAGATAAATTGACAGACTGGTTTAAAGGTGTGACATCTAATATCTCATCAGGATCAATGAGATATTCAGGTTGGTCAGAGTGTTCAGGGTGAACATCCTCTGGAATGGTATATTCTGGGATAGTGTTTTGTGGTTGTGGTGTTGTTTGTTGAGTTTGTTGTGGAATTTCTGTTGGTATGTTTGTTGGTTGCTTGGATTGTGGTGTATGAGGGGGGACAGAAGATGGTTTAGAGATAAAAGTTTTAGAAGGTCTGGATCTTCTAAATCTAAGTGGGGAGTCAGAGGGTGTGGGGGTATCAGAATGATGAACAGGATTAGAATCAGTGTTAAATACCTGTTTCAGAGTATCTCTAATTTCTTCAAAAGTTGCTGCAGGAGGATTTGGTTGAACCTTCTTCAGCTTCTTCCTTTTCTTCTTCTTTTCAGCATCTGAATGCTTCCTTTTCTTCTGATGACCTTCACTATCAACTTTTCTCTTACGTCTTCTTTCCCTTGTCAAATCAGGAAGAACTTGGCCTTCCTTCTGCAAAAGATTGGCAGGAATCTCATCACCATCTCTTAGGCAGCGAGCAACATACTCAGCAATAACTTCTCTAGATTCATCTGAGGTGAATAAAGGAAAATCCTTAACAGGAATCCTTCTTCCCCTAACTTCTTCAGAGTTAGTTTTCCTTGGTTTCTCAGATAAATCATCAACCAGTTTCATCCTTCTCAAAGTTAAGCCGTTTATTTCAGAGCCAATGATATAAGTCAGATCTTCTGTCAACCCAGCCTCTTGCAGATGCGCCACAAGTTGGTTTTCTATCAGAATATCTGAAATCAGCCTTCCCATAAGGATCCATGTTCTGACTTTTCCAGATTTATCTCTGGCTGTTTCCCTTGTTTCCTTGACGTGAGACACCAGATGATTAAACAACAAATATGGAAGATCAATCTGAATGTTTTGGTGTAAACAATACATGAAGTAAAGTTGTTCAGCATTAACATAATCAGAAGAGTTTGAAGAGGGTCTGTGAAAGATGGTGCTCATGAAAATCTTAGCCCATATCTTGTAAGTGGGTTTCAAGAACTTAACCTTCTTACAAGGTTCACCAGTAGTACAGATTTCTTGACATACATCTTTCAGGTCTTCACGCGCAGAAGACAGAGAGGTTACTCCATCAGTTGCCTTAAAACCTATGAGTTTCCTTATCAGGTTTTCAGTGATAACTATCTTTTTTCCCAGCACAGAGGAGTGAATGAACTTTGGAGTAGCATGTGCATGGATCCAGAACTCCTTCACTAACGTTGGATACACAGGACCCATAAGCCTGTCAAAGTAACCGTCCCAGCCTTGTGCTTTGATTGAAGAAATCAGATCAAACCCATTTTCAGCAAGATCTTCTAAGTCCACGAAACTTTCACACAGTACTTCTAGTGAATCAACAGCAGTTAGGAGAGTGCGTACTGGTTCTTTGACAGTGGTAGCATTCTTGGTAGTAACAGCGTTTGAAGTAGATGCCATTGTTGACGATGATGAAGAAGATGAAGGTTTCTGAGTTCTTTTAGGGTTTGCAAAGAGAGAGAACAACAAACAAAAGCGCATATGTGTTTGAGAATGTGAAAAGTGTGAATGTGTTATGAGAATGGTTTATATAGACAAATAAAGCAAGCATGGGAAACACAACAGACACACATAGGACACATACGCACGTTTGCATTAAATGAAAAGTAATCATTTTTAATTATGATATGACATTTGGGGGAAAATCAAGACAGATTGAGATTTTCAAAGCAATACCTTAAACGTCATAATCAGTAGGTGTACTCCATCTTTTCAGATTCTGAGTGACACGTGTTTGCTTGCATGTGATTCTATAACTCTTAAGAAATGAAACGTTTTCAACTTTCAGATCCTCTGAGATGGTCAGTTCAGAGTTTCACACAAAAAAAAAAATTCACAGATAAATTAAACAAGCAAGACAGATGAAATACTTCAGAGTGTTAAACACTTAGCATCTGAGAAGTTGACTCTGAGAAATATTACTCTGGACAAAAATCCATACAAATATTTTTCAGAATAAACTTAAACCTATCTTCAGCAAGGGGTTTTGTGAAAATATCTGCCCATTGATGATCTGTATCAACAAAGGCTAAATTTATTACACCCTTCTGATCATAGTCTCTGATGAAATGATGTTTAATCTCTATATGTTTGGCCTTAGAGTGTAAAATTGGATTTTTGGATAAACATATAGCAGAAGTATTATCACAGAAGATAGAAAGATTACTCTCATAGATTTGATAATCTTCTAGTTGACTCTTCATCCAGAGCATCTGAGTGGAACATCCAGCAGCAGCAATGTATTCTGCCTCTGTGGTTGATAGTGCAATTGTTGGTTGCTTCTTGCTGTACCACGAGATCAGATGACTTCCAAGAAACTGACAGCTTCCAGAAGTACTTTTGCGCTCAACTCTATCTCCAGCATAGTCAGCATCACAGAATCCAACTAGTGAATATTCGTCAGATTTTCTGTAACACAAACCAACATTAGCAGTACCTTTCAGATACCTTAGAATCCTCTTAACAGCAGTTAAGTGTGATTCTCTAGGATCTGATTGGAATCTAGCACATAAACAAAAACTAAACAGAATGTCTGGTCTAGAAGCAGTCAAATAAAGAAGAGATCCTATCATACCTCTGTAGAGTTTCTGATCTACCTTCTTACTTACCTCTTCCTTACCTAGAGTGCTTGTAGGATGCATTGGAGTCTTTGCCATTTTGCTATCCAGCATGTTAAACTTCTTCAGAAGCTCTTTAACATACTTGGTCTGATGTATGTAGGTGCACTCTGGAGTCTGATTTACTTGGATTCCCAGAAAGAATCTCAATTCTCCCATCATGCTCATCTCAAATTCTGCCTGCATACATTTAGCAAACTCCTTTCCAAGCATAATATTTGTTGATCCAAAAATAATATCATCTACATAAATTTGACAAATCAACAAATCTTTCTTAATGGTTTTACAAAATAGTGTGGTATCCACTTTTCCTCTGATGAAATTTTTCTTCAGAAGAAAATTACTCAACCTCTCATACCAAGCTCTGGGAGCTTGTTTTAGTCCATAAAGAGATTTTTTCAGTTTGTAAACATGATCTGGAAAATTTTCATTTTCAAAACCAGGAGGTTGGTGGACATACACTTCCTCTTCTATAATTCCATTAAGAAAAGCACTTTTAACATCCATCTGATAAAGAGTGATGTTATGTTGTGCAGCAAATGAAATAAGCAAGCGTATAGACTCTAACCTTGCAACAGGAGCATATGTTTCTGTGTAGTCTATGCCTTCTTGTTGACTGTAGCCTTGAGCAACCAGTCTTGCTTTGTTCCTTTCAACTTCTCCTTTCTCATTAAGTTTATTTCTGAAAACCCATTTTGTTCCAATGACATTGAAACCTTTAGGTCTTGGAACCAGATCCCAGACTTCATTCCTTGTGAATTGATTCAGCTCCTCTTGCATAGCTAAAATCCATTCATTATCTTCCAGAGCCTCATCAACAGATGTTGGTTCTATAATTGACACTAAGCCACAGAAGGAAGATTCAGAAGTTCTGAGAAATGCTCTTGTCCTTATTGGATCATCTTTCTTTCCAATTATCACATCCTCTGGATGAGAAGCTTTCATTCTGGAAGAAGATCCTCTGACTGTTGGTCTTTCAGAAATATGCAGATTGTCAAGTTGGGAAGTTAGAGGCGTAGCATCTGGGTTTGCTTCAGAGTCTTTGTCTTCAGTCTTGTCTGCCTCTGAGCCTTCAGAGTCTGTGAGAATAACTTCTCTATCTGCAGAACTTTCAACTTGCTTTGGCTTTTCAGAGCCAAGCTTATCATCAAATCTAACATGAATAGATTCTTCCACAATCTGTGTTTCAGTATTGAATACTCTGTAGCCTTTAGAGCGTTCAGAATAACCAAGCATGAAACACTTCTGTGCTTTGGAATCAAACTTGTTCAGATGATATTTAGTGTTAAGCATATAACAAATACATCCAAATGGATGAAAATAAGCAATGTTGGGCTTTCTGTTTCTCCACAATTCATAGGGAGTCTTTTCCAGAAGAGGTCTTACAGACACTCTGTTCTGAATATAACATGCTGTATTTATTGCTTCTGCCCAAAAGTATTTTGCCAGATTTGTCTCGTTGATCATGGTTCTGGCCATTTCTTGCAATATTCTATTTTTCCTCTCTACAACTCCATTTTGTTGTGGAGTTCTAGGACAGGAGAAATCATGTGCAATTCCTTTTTCAGAAAAATATTTTTCAAAATATTTGTTTTCAAATTCACCACCATGATCACTTCTGACTTTAATAATTTTGCATTCTTTTTCAGTCTGGACTTGATTGCAGAAGTCAATGAACACAGAATGAGACTCATCCTTGTGTTTTAGAAACTTTACCCATGTCCATCTGCTGTAGTCATCTACAATGACTAACCCATACTTCTTGCCTCTGATGGATGCAGTTTTCACTGGTCCAAACAGATCAATATGAAGTAATTCCAATAGTCTAGAAGTGGAAACAACATTTTTTGGTTTAAAATGAGATTTTGAAAATTTACCCTTTTGACATGCGCCACACAGAGCATCTGAATTGAACTTCAGATTAGGGAGTCCTCTGACCAGATTGAGTTTATTAATCTGAGATATACGTCTCATATTAATATGTCCCAATCTTCTATGCCAGACCCATTGCTCATCATTCACAGATAAAAGGCATTTTACATTTTGAACTTTAAGTTCTGAAAGGTTAGTTTTGTAAATGTTGTTTTTCCTCTTTCCACTGAATAGGATTGAACCATTCTTTTGACATACAGCTTTGCAACATTTTTGATTAAAGATGATATCATAACCATTGTCACTTAATTGACTTATGGACAATAGATTATGTTTCAATCCTTCAACTAACAGAACATTAGAAATAGAGGGTAGGTTACCATTACCTATTGTACCAGAGCCAATGATCTTGCCCTTCTGGTTCCCTCCAAATTTCACGTCCCCTCCAGATCTAAGTTCCAGGCTTTGGAACATAGACCTTTCGCCCGTCATATGTCGTGAGCATCCAGAGTCCAGGTACCATGATTGGTGTCTGGATTTTGCTGCTAAGAACATCTGCAACAGGTATTATTTTACTTTTAGGTACCCAGATCTTCTTGGGTCCTTTGGGGTTAGATGTTCTGTGGTTTTGCCTAAACTTCTGTTTTTCAACATAGTGTTTATTCTGGCTAGCCCTTGGCTTAAACACATAAGTACTCTTTTCAGAGCTTGTATGTTTAATATCATTCAGATGACCAAACTTAAAATGAGAATACAGAGGAGTCTTCTTGATGAAGAGTTTATCAACAGATTTTGGATTGCTTCCAGAGGAAGATTCACATCCAATGCCTCTTCTGTTGTTCCCACTAACACCATAGATCATAGAAGCAATTTTGCTTCTGTCTATGCTTTTAGTGAGGAATCTTTTAAAACTGGAGTCATATTTTTCTAAAATATTTTCACTTGACTCTGTTTCAGTATCAGATTCTTGTTGAGTTGTTTCTAAATCATTTTTGAGTTTTAAATTTATTTCTTTCTGCTCAACAAGTTCTGTTCTCAGAAGATCAATCTCAGATTCAAGATTGCTTTTCAGCTTCTTGTATTTGAGTTTAATCTTGCTGTAGCTTTCCAACATGTCAGATAAACTTTCAACAAGTTCAGCTCTGGAGAGTTCAGAAAATACCTCTTCAGAGTCAGAGTCTGATTCTGACTCAGATTCAGATGATGACGTTCCTTCATCTTGATCATTTGTGTTGGCCATCAGCGCAACATTTGCACATTCTTCCTCAGATTCAGAAGATGATTCAGATTCATCTGAGTCATCCCATGTAGCCATCAGAACCTTTTTCTTTTTATCAAACTTCCTTTTGGGTTTTTCCTTTTGAAGTTTGGGACATTCACTCTTGTAGTGTCCAGGTTCTTTACATTCATAGCAAGTGACCTCTTTCTTGCCAGATCTTCTGTGTCCAGAAGATTCTCTCTTTTGATCAGATCTTCTAAAGTTGTTGAACTTCTTCCCTTTGTGCTTCCAGAGTTTGTTGATCCTTCTGGACAGCATGGATAGTTCATCTTCTTCTTCAGAAGAAGATTCCTCAGAGCTTTCTTCATTTACCTGCAAAGCTTTAACAGATTTGTTAGATTTAAAAGCTAAGGATTTACCTTTATCTTTCTTCTGGGGTTCATCTTCCTCCAGCTCAATCTCATGACTTCTCAAAGAACTGATGAGTTCTTCTAATGAGATTTTGTTCAGATCCTTGGCCAGCTTCAATGCAGTCACCATAGGTCTCCATCTGGTAGGAAGACTTCTGATGATCTTCTTGACATGATCAGATGTTGAGTAGCCCTTGTCCAGAACTTTCAACCCAGCTGTTAGAATCTGAAATCTGGAAAACATAGTCTCAATGTTCTCAGATTCTTCCATCTTGAACGCTTCATACTTCTGTATCAGCGCCAGAGCCTTTGTTTCTTTCACCTGAGAGTTTCCCTCATGAGTCATTTTGAGAGACTCAAACATATCATGAGCAGTGTCTCTGTTGGTAATCTTCTCATACTCTGTATGAGAGATTGCATTAAGAAGTATGGTTCTGGCTTTGTGATGATTCTTGAATTCTTTCTTCTGCTCCTCAGTCATTGATTTTCTATCAATCTTTTTGCCATCCTTAGTAGGATGTTCATATCCATCAATGACTAAATCCCAGAGATCAGCATCATACCCCAAGAAAAAACTTTCAAGTCTATCTTTCCAATAATCAAATTTTTCTCCATCAAACATTGGAGGTTTGGTGCTGATTCTGTCTCCTTCATATTTGTTGCTTGATGTAGGAATATCACCCATATTAGCAACCAAATAAATAACAGAGTATTCTTCTCACTGGATCTTTATCTGTCACGGTTAAGTGAATGCACACGCAGAACCGGAGCTCTGATGCCAACTGAAGGTGAGAAAATACTTAGAAGGGGGGTTGAATAAGTATGACAGAAAATAATCAAAGATAAAAACTCAAGTATTTTTATCCTGGTTCGTTGAACTCAACTACTCCAGTCCACCCTTTTCAAGAGTGATTTGCCTTTCTCAACAAGGACTTAATCCACTATTCAAATCAACTGATTACAAATAGCAACACCTAAGAACAACTGTTCTTAGTCTTCTCAAGAGCTACTGATCTAACCTAGATCCTCTTAAGGAAAACTTCCTTTACAAATTAATGTAATACAATGTAAGAGTAATAAATTGCTTCTATGAAAGCTATAAACACAACTGTGTTATTTCTCTAAGTTTAGAACAAAGTATGAACTATAAAGAATATGAGAGCTTGAGAGTTTCTTCGCTTGAGAGTAAGTTTTTCAAAATTCGTCTTTCTCTTTTTTTCACTAAAGAAAGTGCTATGATATCCTTTATAAAGCCACTTGAATATTGGAGAGAATATAATACCGTTGGAGAAGATATTTCCAATATCAAATAGTACTGTCCTTTGTACTATTGCAGCAGAGAGACGGCGCACAAAATGTGGGTGTAGCAATTGTCTGCTGAGCTGTGAATTTACCATATATGGAATGTATCAGAGGAATAATATTCTTGCAGAGATTTATGTCTATCCCAATTAAGGAAAGATTTGCTGGCATATTCCAACGGATATATTAAAATAATCTTCTTCAAATAATTCTTCAGATAGTTCAGATCAACAATCAATATCAGAGTCTTCAGTCTTCAGAATCTTCTGGAAACTTCAGAGCCTAAGATGTTCTTCAGATGTTGCTGAATCAGAGTCTGGTGCAGCTGTGTGCTTGAAGCGTAACATGCTCTTAGATCAGAGTCTTCACTCAGATCAGAGTCTTCTCTCATTCAGAGTCTCTTCACTCAGAGTCTTCTTTCATTCAGATTCTTGATAATATATGCAGCGTGTTGTATCTTCAGAATCTTGATGACTAAGCTCTTATACTTCAGATTCTTCTAATCTTCAGATGCTCTTGAGCCATTCAGAATTTATTGTTCACATCAAATTTGCTCTTTAAGATTAAAATCTTTTGTGCCTGTAGAAAACAGTTTAGAACAAATTTAGAGAGTATAATTCTTGTATACAAATTATCATTAATGTTATCATCAAAACTTAGAGATATTACTAAGACACAATCTGTGCTCTTACAAAAATACGATTAGAATTACGTGCCACAAGCCTTAAGTGGTGTAGAAGGAGTGAGAATGGAACTTTCCTACCCTCACTTTGAGTATTTTGGACACAAGACGATTGAATTTGTTGTTTGAAATATTCACCTCTACCCATAGTCTTTAGTGTAATTCGAATAAAAAACAATCTATTTTTAAAACTTTAAAATCAACATCAACCCATCAAACCCTTTTTGTGCCTTAGGGCATCATCTCGAAAACCCCTTTTCAAGGTAAAATCAACTAACACACACTCATTTTCTACCACGAACTACGAAACTCTGATTTCCTTATTTCACTTTGAGGATACTTTTGCATGAGATTGCAATATAATGGCAAGCACACTAATGAAAAGAAAACATTTTTTCTCCAATAGCAAGAAGAACTTTAGATAACGAAACCCATTTGTGCATAGAAAACCTAGATGGTTCCCGCTGAGTATAACGGGTGTGAGGGGTGCCAATACCTTTTCCTTGCATAATCGACTTCCGAACCCGAATTTGGTTGTGATACCATTCTCTTTACCTTTTAGGGGGTTTTATCGATATTTTTATGTTCTTTGGAATAAATAAAGTTCGATGGTGACTCTGCTTATTTTTTGAGTAGCGACAGTTGGCGAATATGCTGGGATCTTTTCCTTAAGCAAGTAAAGCCTAGTCTGGTTGCCTTCTTCGCATGTTCGGGTGTTTATCTTTATTATATTTATTTTTTTTATTACCCTTTGCTTTAAATGTTCATATCTTATCTTCCGTGTGACTCTGTTATGTTGTCGCATGGAATGGATACTTTGATTGCAAACCTTGAGGGAAAGACTCTCCACCCGATTCTAGAGTTCAAACATGAGATATGACGAGGTTGAGTAATGTCTCCCGAGAATATTTTCTCGTAAGAGTCGATAAGAGAAATTCACTTGGAGTAGATTCTATTTAAGGATATTGACGACCAACAAGCTTTTTCCATAAGCGATCAATGTTTTTACTAGGATTCATGACTCTAAGGATCTTTGTAGAACCTTGACCCTTTGGCCAACTAGGACTAATGGTCGCGTAGTATGGGCCCCTGAAAATCTTTTCTCACATGGATCTATACGAAGATCTCATCTAGAGTAGACTTTCTTGATGGAGTTATTTCCTGACATGCTTTTTGACATATGCAATAAATAGTTAAGGAAGTCCATGACTCCGAGACTCTTGTCTAGAATCCAATGTCGATGGTCACGTAGTATGGGTTTCTCAGAAGCTTTTCTTACATGGGTCGATACAAAGACCTACCCAGAGTAGATTCATTTAATGGAGTTGTCAACCGGCATGCTTCTACCGTGAGTGATAAATATTCATGTGAATCTATGATTTTGGGGTTCTTGTTTAAACTCTAGATCCTACCTGGTGAGTTCCTTGTGAGGAGAGAAATTAGTGTATTCTCCATCCGTACCTCAGACTTATGAAACCACATGTTTGGAATCTATTCATGCATAACATGCATTAATTCATTTGTACAAAAAATGAAATAAAGCTTTTAGTCTATTTCATTTGTTACATATAAAACATTTTCCAAAGCAATCATGATGAACATAGATATAGGAGCAGTCACAATGAATGTAGATGTGGAAGCCACCAGAAAGAGCACTTTCTCATTCAAGTATAATGAACCTCAAATTGATAGCTTGAAGACTTTGTGTTCCAAGATAACACCCCTCAAGTGCAATAGGATCCAAGTGAACTATGGGAACATTTTGTAACTGCTAATATAAAAGGTGGAAGTGGGAGCCCTCACTACTTTGGCTCAGTACTATGACATTTCTCTCTATTACTCCACTTTCTCAGACTTTCAGATTGCTCCTACCTTGGAAGAGTTTGAGAGGATCTTGGATCATTCCATCAAATATCATAATCTTTACCCGAAGTTTGAAGAAGATCTTACTATGCCTAAAATAGACTCAGCTCTAGGTATCAATATGGATGATGCAATATCCAATTGGGCAGCCAAAGGGACCATCAAGGGATTCTCAAGAAAGTTCTTAGAAGATCAAACATGAAAGTGTGCTAAGAAATAAAAGTGGGATGCATGTTGTGCAACTTTGGCGCTCTTGATCTATGGAATTATGCTCTTTCTTAATATTGACAATTTCATGGATCGTTTGGCAGTAGATATCTTCTTAGCTGGTAACCTAGTGTTGTTCCTTCTAGAAGACTTCTATCACACTTTCCACACTCGACATGAGAACAAGAATGGGACATTCCTCTGCTGTGCTCCACTCCTACACATGTGGATGCAAATTCATATTCCTCAAGAAGGTCCCTTTGTTGCTAAAGAACTCTCATGGCCTTAGAGATTTGCTTCACTCACTGCTAGTTCTATCAAATGGTATAAGAGGAAGTGGGAGACTAAGAACATTATACTTTGCTGTAGAGAGTTTCTAAATGTACCATGTAACCCTCGTTTAATTTTGATTAATTTTCGTAATTAAAATTATGTGATTCCTATGTGATTATATGTGCGTTTTATTGTGTTAGGTTACCCTGTGGTAAGGGGTAGTGACCTTAATGTTAGTGACTTTAAGGGTGAGGGGTGTGTGGCTAATTTGGTAGAACTTGGTGGTGTGGTGAGATTTACTATTTAAATATTATAGCTAATATTGGATTATTAATATTAATTTAAATCATAAGGACCTTCCTGAAAGTTCTATCTTTTATAGTACAAGGAATTGCTACAGGTCCAGGGTCTTTCCACTTGATGGGTATTCTCCTTCCTTGTGATATTTCACTACACTGCTCAGTTGAAATTTTATGCTCCTCACCCATTGGTCTCTTTTTCCCCATTACCTCTTTCATGAATTTCTTGTACAAAGGCATTTGCTCAAGTGCTTCAAAGAAAGACATATTAATTTCTAACTCTTTGAACATTGTGCTGAATTTTTCAAAGTCTTTCTCCTTCTGATCCTTCTTTGTAACTCTCTGAGGGTAAGGTAGCTTGATTTTTGGTTTAACCTTCTCTTTCTTTTTCTCTTCAATTGGCTTCACAGGTGGCACGACTTTTTTCGGTTCGTTTTCTCTCACTTCAAGCTCAACCTCTATACACTGATAATCATTTGTTTCATTTTCTTCCTCTTCTTTCATGACTCTCTGACTTTTTGTTATGACAACATTAACATTCTCATTATTTATTGGATTTGGAACTGTTGCGCTCGTGAGGGTTCCTTGAGTATGCATGGAGAGTTGTTGGGCTATTTGTCCCATCTGAACTTCAAGATTTTTTATAGTAGATGTGATGTTCCTTTGATTATTCTGTGTCTCTTGTTGGAATTGAATATTGTGAGCTGCCATCTTTTTAATAGCTATTTCCCATTCTGCTTTCTGAGGAGCCTGTTGCTGCTGTTGATATTGAGGTTGATTCTGATCTTTCCTGGAGAAGTTAGGATGATTCTTCCACCCTGGATTATAAGTCTAAGAATAGGGATTATTCTACTTTAGAAACTTTATCTCTTCAATTTGTTTAGCAGTTGCAACACAATATGCAGTAAAATGGGGTCCCATACAAATCTCACAACTCACAGCTTGGATAGGTTGAACTTGAGCCACAGGTTGAGTACTTACATTCATTTCTTTAAGCCTTCTTTTTACTCCAGCTTTAATTTGATCTTCCATTTTCACAACTTGAGTAGCCATCTTCAAATCAATCATTCCTTCTGGTTTACTCACACTACAGTCATATAGTTCCAAATGCCCATTTGCAACAATGGCTTCAATGATCTTCTTTATACCAGTCGCTGTTGTAAATTTTGATGAGCCACCAGCTGCCATATCAATTAGTTGCTTAGTCTTCATCTTCAGACTATTCACAAACATCAGCATCTATTCAGTTTGATCCATGTTATGAGTAGGACATGCAACTAATAAACCGTTCGAACCTTTTATACGCATCGCCCAGTGATTCTCCCCCTTCTTTTTAAAATTCATGATATCATATCTTCTACGAATATTCACAGAGGCTGGAAAATACTCATTAAGAAAGGCCTTCTCCATCTCTTCCTAAGTAGCAATACTTCCTGCGGGTAACGAGTAAAACCACTCTTCAGCATCTTCATAGAGAGTGAATGGAAACATTCTTAATTTCTTTGCTTTATCATTGTGCCTATCTATCTCGAGGGTAGTGCTCATTGTCAGAAATCTTTGATGATGTTTGTTGGCATCTTCATTAACCTTTTTCGCACCTCAAAAAATCCATTTCGAAAACACGACCCTCCGCAAAAGGCGCGGAAATGCGGTTCGATAGAGTCGCCATCAAACTTTATTTTTCTAGAATAAACGGGAGAGGAAAATATCGAGAAAACCTTATAAAGCGGAAAGGAACACGACCTTCGCAACCAAATGTTCCTGGGTTCGGGAGTCGGTTACGCGAGGGGAAGGTATTAGCACCCCTCACGTCCGTTGTACTCAACGGGAACCTCTTAATTCGAGTTATGACCGAAAGTTAGCTAAGCTTAATTCTTCTCTTCTCAATAATAAATACTAAAACTATACTATAAAGGAAATAAGACACTAAGGGGAAAGGGGATGGTTAGAGGATAGGGTGTTCACCAAGGATTGGGGCCCTTGTGCCTACGTATGCTCATTCGGACGAGAATGAGAAATCAGAGCGCTCGTAGTTCGACTACGGGAAAGGATGGGGGAAATAGAAAATGAAGGGGATTGTGCTCGCCAAGATTATCGCAATCTTGTGCCTATGTATCTTACATTTGGATGAGAATGAAGAATCATAGCAGTCGTAGTTCATGGTAATAACCACAAAGAGGAAACGGGATTGAATGAGTTGAAAGGGGTACGGATGACGATTACTTGAAGCTTAAGAAAGACTTCTCGGACCCAAGTAATCGGGAGAGTGAACCAAAGACTTGGAGCTCTCTCTTTTTCATCTTAAAGACAAGGTTATGTTTGAAAGGGTGAGTTTGAACTGATGACGATTACTTGAAGCTTAAGAAATACTTCTCGGACCCAAGTAATTGGGAGAGTGAACCAAAGACTTGGAACTCTCTCTTTTTTCATTGCAAAAGAAGGTTGTTTGAATGGATGAGTTTGATCGGATGACGACTACTTGAAGCTTAAGAAAGGCTTCTCGAACCCAAGTAGTCGGGAGAGCGAACCAAAGACTTGGAACCCTCTCTTTTTCATCGTGAAAAGAAAGTTGTTTGAGTTTGAAATGAGTGGTTAGACGATGGTTGAATGATGTCGAGTTGTTAATGTTATTTAAAGGCGTCAATTGCTCACACACGAATAAGATAACTCGCATCCAAACAACCGAAAGCAAGAATAAAGGTTTGAACCTACTCTTTACACCTCGAAAAGAATTAAATAGTTGTTATTTTGATTAATGGTTTGTTACGAAAATCCGCTTGATGTTGGATCAAGGGTTTGACTTATTATCGCATGCAAAGCGTGTTGGAATAGAAATGGTTTGAAAAACGGGACCGACTTGACTTACGCATCAAGGGTTGAGTTGTATGCAATAGGTTGATGGCGAATGCGTATGAGCACTCGACTTACGAGGTGTTTGAAAATGGCTCGCTGAAGAATCGATAATTAGTTTGAAAATAGTTTGATCCGCTCTAGTCCCTATGGGTGCTCATAGGAGATAAACTAATAATCAAAGAAATATGAAACATACATCGGAATGGGAGAGGGGTACATGTAATTTACACGGGATTGCACAAAATAAAGGGGTCTCATTATCAGGTAGCCCAAGAGAAAGCCGTGTGTGTGCACTGTGTCCTAAACTACGCCTTGAGCGGGCACGACTCAAAATTAAGGTTCCTGCAAATAACCAATGATACAGCAGTCCACCAATTTGGCTTTTAGGATTTCGATAGTTTATTAGGTGTTTTCGAATATGGGTGAATAAGAATGAATAATGAGTATGACAATATGAATATAACAAGATAATATAACAATAATATCCACAATAATATTTTGACGAAAATTAAAGTTAGTAGTTAGTTTGGTTACGAATTAAATCGGGGCAAATGTAACGCTAAACCATCGTAGCTCGACTTATAATGGAAAGTTGGTCTATAGGAGGTCACGTGAGTTGATTTCCATGCTAAAAAACAAGATGGAGAAATGATATTGAGAATCATTCACCAATTTAATCGTGTCGCACGTACAGGATCTCGTCTTTAATCGTAAACAAAATGTCGATTAATCGAAGGTAGCCTATCACAATCCCAAAGTAGAGATAATGACCCAAATGGTCATTCTCCATAGATTTAAAATCGAGAAGGTTATCGACTTCGATACACGACGCTTACGAATCGGAAGACATCATCGATCGGAAAAATGAGTAAAAATGGAAATGGAATAGAAAATGAAATAGTCTCAAATAAATCATCATCTATCAATAATTTGACCGATAATAATTATTAAAATTCGTCATGGACCAAAAAGTGATAAAAATGAATAAAATGAGTAAAAATCGATATAAATCGAAAATCAAGAAGAAATGAAGAGAGAAAAAAGGTGGTCTCAGATCCAACGTTATTTATCAATAGTTTGACCAATAACGGTTTACGAAGGTCTCGTCATCGACCAAAAAATGAGTAAAAATAAATCTTCAATAATAAAAGTGCTAAAATTCAAGTTCTAAGAAAGATAGAAATTTCTAAGAAATAGCAACAAACTCTAAAAAAGAAAAAGGTTAGAAATGTGTATTTAAAAAACCTAAGAAAAATTAAATAAAAATATATCATTGTCGCTACTGCGAAAATAAGGTGCCGGCAAAACAGAAGAGTCGGCACCTTTCATTATTTATCCCTCAGAGCGGGAAAGGAAACGATCGGAAAAACCTGACGAAAAGGTATAAGACAAGGTCATCGCAACCATGTCTGGGTTCGGGAGTCGGTTACGCAAGGGGAAGGTATTAGCACCCCTCACGTCCATCGTACTCAATGGGATCCACGCTTGTTGTGTTTATCTGACGGGTTGGTTTTACTATCTACCTATCAAGGCTGGTCTGAAAGGAAAAGAAAATGACTCGGCAAAGCGTCGCACTTTATTCCTACGTATTCTCATCAGAGAATGAGAAATCAAAGTCAACGTAGTTCGCCTAACTACGGGTTACGGGGAAGGTGGCTCGCCAATACATCAGTATTGTGCCTACGTACTCTCAACAGGTATGAGAGATCAGAGCTTACGTAGTTCGGGATAATACGGATTACGGGAATTCAGATTCATCTGTTTTTATCGAGTAGGGTTAATAAACAGTTCCAGCAGTTTGGCATACGCAACTCGACCCTTGGAGACTTAAGCGTTACCGTTTGCGGTAGAACTGAGAGTTAACGACATTCTTTTCTTCAGAAAAGCTTCCCTTGAATTATGGGCCCACGGGGCAAAAAGGTTTGAAGTGTGTTTTCTGTCTTTTACGGAAGAACTGTTTTTTATGAATGTTTGCAACCAATATCACACTAGAGACTATGACCTGAAAATGAATGCGTCGCATGTCACCCAAAGGGTGCCATACTAAACATCCAGACTGTTGAAAAGAAACTCTCCAACAATCCTTTCTCAGATAGCTTAAGGCTCGTAACGTACGACGTCAGTTAACCTTTATTACTGTATTTTACTGTTGTTTTGAGATGAGAAGAGAAAGGGACAACTACGGGGAGACTATCAAGTCCTAATGTTGTCATGCCAAGGATTCATCCTATGGTTGAGGTTTGAAATAGGGAACTCCTAGAAGTTATCATGCATAGGTTTCAACCTAAAGTTCTAATCATCACTTCCTTATCAAAGGAAGTGAGATTCCTAGAAGATCATGTCAATGATAAACAGAAACAGATAAAGCATCAACTTAAACAGTAAACAGTAAACGACTGTAAAATGCATGCAATGCAAGTGAGGGAGGAAATGTGTGAGGGGCATCAGCCTCCACAAGCTCATCTCAACCTCAAGCCAGATATGAATAACCGCAATCATACAGAAAGAATGAAATAACATGCTATCAAGCAAAATAGAATAACTGCAATCATACAAAGGAAATAACATGCTATCAAGCAAACACAAACCACATAGGCAAGGGAGCAGGGTTCTACCGAATACCCGTAAGCAAAGCCATACAGTAAAAATACCAGCAGAGGGAGCAACTCAACCTCTAGTGCAGTCATGCTCCTAGCTTAAATCAATCTAAATATGAACTTATTCTAATGCATCAAGCAAATCAAACAAGTTACACCAATACAGTTGCACAGCAAGCAAACAGACAAGAAAGAAAGCAAATCAACAGCTTCCACAGCCTCACAGCAAAGCTCTCCTCTGACAGCAGTTCAGCCCTCAGTCTTCAACTACTCTTCAAGGTTATCATCTTCAATAGCAAGTGTCAACTTGCTTCTTCAAGCTTTCAATACATCCAACATAAGTATTAACTTATCCTTCTTCTTCAAGCTTCAACTCTTTCTTCAATCTCCATTCCAAAGTAGATTCCACCTTCAGGCCTCAATCCTAATTGCAAGTATCAACTTGTTCTCCAACTTCAAGCTTCAGCTTCTTCATCTGATCTCAACTGGATTATCTTCACAAGTGTCAACTTGTTCCTCTTCTTCTTCTTCAAGCTTCAGCTCCAAAGGTAGTCTTCAAACACAGAGAAGTATCAGCTTCTAGCCTTCAATCTTCTTCAAGCAAGGAACTTCATCCTCTAGCAAGGGAGAAAGATTCATCTAACAAGAGCAAAGTTTGGATGATGGGTAGCAGAGTGAAGACCAAAGGTCACCACTAAGCATCCTATCATCAGAGAGAGGGACCCTCAAAGGTTCTACCAACTTGTAAAGAGCCACACATCCTACCAAAGGAGGGATGAGGCCTTTACAAGGGGACCTTACATCATAGGAAAGAATGGAAGTGATCAACATCTTCCATGTTTATGAAGGAAGAGAATCTATCTAGAAGCTCTGCCTACAAACCCTAATATTAACACCTAATCAACACTACACCAAAAGAAGGGAAGATCTTCACATCCAAACTTCTTCAAGCACTCCATTGCATCTTCAACTTGCCTTCATCCTCAACCAAGGGTAAAAACAACACAAGCTTACTCTAAGGGAACCTAAGGGGTTAACCTAGTCAAATTGGTGCATTAGAATCATCCAAAGTTAGCACCTAAACCAAAATCAAACTAAAATAGTAAACCACATTATAAATTCCTACCAAAATTACTAAGAGACCCTAATTCAATCATGAATCTACCATACCAAATTCAGAGGTTGAATCATCCACCAAGTTATAGATATAAAACCTAAATCATAAGGTGTTAACCATAAACCCTAAAAATGGAGCTCCTAAAGTTTCAATCTAAAACTACCACTTACATTCATCACAAAAATGTGAGAAAAATCTAGGGGGAACATGCATATCTATTCTAGCTACACACAAAAAATCAAGGCAAGAATCATCATCAAATGCTCAAACCAAATTCAACAAAACAAAGTATCAAACATGGTTATTTTAATATCAATTAAAATTCAAAAAATTCTAATAAAATCAAAAATGCATGAAATATTAATATTTTTTATCTAAAAAACACTATATTCAATCATGAATCAATGGAAAAAAGAATGGAATTATTTGAGTTATTCTTCAATTTTTTATGAATTATTAACTAAACTATGTAAAATGAAGAAAATAAAGGAAAATAAGAGAAATTGGTAAACCCAGCTGGCAAATAGCAACTGAAACCAGTTCAAATATGGATTGGGCCAAGGGGGGGGGGGTTTGATATCAACCAATACTAAGGCCCAGGCGCTTGGATCCATTGCTCAATTCAGTTCACAAATTAATCAAAAGAAAAAGACACATGCCAGGGTTCGAACCAACACGTTCTTGGTTCAGCTAGCGAAAACCAAAGCCTGAGTTCTCCAACTTATCAACACGCTGCGTTGAGGGGAGGGGGGTACGTGGTGCCACACACACGCTTGGATCACCAGGACAAGTCAACATTTCCACGCAGATGAAAGGTGAAAATTTCATCTTCTTCATTTTAAACTCTGCAAGTCCCCAACCTGCGCGCGCGAACCAGGGCCGCCGGTGGCTTTTCCGGCCGACCTCGTCCAACCCTAACTCTCTCTATAATCAACCATTGGCCATGATTTCTTAATGAAAGTTGACCAGAATTTCACCAGGATCTCAACCATACCACTAGTTCATGCTAAAAACACAGGGTTTGTAAAAACACGATCTCAACTGAAAATGGCATAAACCCTAAATTGTCTCTAACCATCAAATTAATTAACCAGAATCCATCTATATCCTAAGGGGAACTTAACCACATGCTTCTAATGGATTAAAAGTGCATAATCAGAGAGATATTTAAAGAACTTAGAACCAACCTTGAAGCTTGAATTGCAGTGGTTATGCGCCTCAATTCTCTTCCAAACTATGCAGAATCCTTCAAGGAGTAATGGTGGACGATTCTTGGTGCTCAATTCTTGCTGAAACCTCATGATTCTCCAAAACGAATTTTCAACTTTCAAGCTTTTCCTTCACCTCACTCCAATGGCTTCTCAACAAAATTCTGCACTAGAACTTTCCTATCATGATCCAAAACCTATTTATAATGTGTTTAGATGGATTAGAAGCCCAAACTAGGCCCAATTATGGATTTTGGATCTTCACTTTTCCTTCCAAAATTCAATATGGATGTGTGCCTTCAAGCCTTGCTCATGCTCCAAACTCAGTCCAAATGAACCATTTAACACTTGTGGAATGTGATTGAAGTGTTTCCCTCCTTTGGTTTTAACATATGGAGTGTATAGGATATGTTTCTTACTTGTGAAGTAACCATCAAAATGGCTAGGTTATAGACCTCAAATCAAAAATGTGGCAATGCCAATCTTTCTAAAACATCAATTCCATTCAAAATGACCACAAATTTGACTTGGAAACATGTTAATCTCATTTATTTTGAATTTTCTCATTTTAATTCATTAAAATGGCTTTTATGTGAAGTTTCTTCAACCAATGCTTGATATAATCCATATCAATGAACACTTGATGTTTATACAAACTAAAAACATCATTTTGAACAACTTTCATGTTGAACAAAAATGCATTTGAGACCTCTAAGTTGGTGAAAATGGCCTATGATCACAAATGACCTATAATCACCAAATGTCCAAAATACCCTTGACTTGTCAAAGCCATAACTTGAGTTCTACAAATCCTATCAAGAACTTCTAGTACTCTCTAGAAAGCTAAGAGGATAAGGAACAACATTCATGTTGACCAAAAGTTCATATGAATCATCCTTCTAGGGAAAAAGTGAAATGCAAGTTGGGTAACTTTCAAGCTCCAAATTCACATTCCTCAGATGACTTATAACTTGTCAAAGTCATAACTTGAGTTCTAAAAATCCTATCAAGGACTTCTAGTACTCAAATTAAAGCTAAGATCATGCTCTACAACAATCATATTGAGGGTAAGATGAGATGACAATCAAATCTTGAGCTAAATTGCCTTGAAGATAGGGAACAAACTAGGGGATTTTACACTGCCAAGCCTTAGAAACCCTAGCTTGAAACTTCTCAAACTCTTCAATCATGATGAGTTAACCTTGGAATCATACTTATACCATCTCAATGTATCAATCCATGATCACATGGATCTTGGATTATGTCTCAACCTTCTTCAAATCATCAGTTGACTTAGGGTTGACCCAGTCAAACCCTAATTGCACCACTCATGGTTGAGCCTTCTTACTCTTGCACAATGACCTGTCTAGGCCTCAAAGTGATCTTCAACACTTCTCATGATCTCTCTCAAGACCTCAAGTATAACCTCATGGCCTCAGCATCATCTGGTGGCTTTCCACAACTCTCAAGTTAGGAGGCACACACTCTTAGTTTCAACCATTCTCTCTGAGGATCTTTTAACTTCTCCGACAAGGATATCAACCCTTGAACACCTGAATAAGCTTCTTATCTAGCTTCAAAGTCTTGTGTAGCTCTTAATTGGTAATCATACCTCTTGATCTCCTGCACATATGTCAATGAAATGCAAATGATAATTCTAATGTGAATGCAATGAAACACAAGCTAGGTAAAGAAAAGTTGAGCAAATTTTGGGGTGCAACAATAATAACAAATCTACTAATTGTTAGAAAAATATTTTAAAAACTAATAAAACTAATATATAATACATATTTCAATATCCGTTTAAAAGAAAAAAGTATTTTCATAAAAAAAAATAGGGGGATGACTTCAAGGCATCATCGCGAGCCCGAGCCCACTCCGTCCAAACCCCTAAACAAAAGAACACCCTAAATGATGATCAAACAAATAACAATCTTAGCAAAATCATCAGTCGATAGTCCATGCGTGAAAGGAAGAAACAATTTCAGAGAAAAAATTATCGACGAACCCCTTCTTTGCACAAGATCCAAATCAATCACTCCTTCATGTTTGTCGGGTCTCTCAACCTTCCTCTACTTCATCTCATTTGAGTTTTTCCGGGTTTGAATAAGGTTCTATTTCACTTTCTGTTATGAGGTGAGTCGTTTTTGGAGATTGGGTTTGAACAGGTGAAGAGGATCTGGTGAAAATTGGGGTTCGAGAAGAGAGGAGATTTTGTTAAATGGATTTCTAGGTGAAAATATGTTGGCTGGAAGATTGAATACTTATAGGAAATTTCTACAGGTTTTTGGATATGTTGAAGGTATATTGTAGATGGAAGGTTGTTTGATTCGTTGCTGTTTGAGGTATGTCAAAGGGTGGGTTATGTTGTTGATGAAGTTGTGTTGTTGTAGATTTGAGTGAGATTTTGTGAGATTTGACGTTGAAGAATAATGAAGAGGGATGTGGGTTTATGAGTTGAAGGAATTTGGAGAGGTTGATGGAGTGGAGGATGTTCAGTTATAGAGGAAGAAGAATGAGTTTTTGGGCTTTGAAGGGGTTTTGAAGAAGAACAATTGGGGTTGTGGTTCGGTGAGGGGAGAATGGTTGAGGAGTTTGGGGTTCTATTGGCTGTGGATTTTTTAAGATGACGGCTAGGTCTCCGTGTCGCTTCCGCGAAAATAAGGTGCCGGCAAAACAGAAGAGTCGCCACCTTTCGTTATTTATCCCTCAGAACGGGAAAGGAAACGATCGGAAAAACCTGACGAAAAGGTATAAGACAAGGTCATCGCAACCATTGTCTGGGTTCGGGAGTCGGTTACGCAAGGGGAAGGTATTAACACCCCTCACGTCCATCGTACTCGATAGGATCCACGCTTGTTGTGTTTATCTGACGGGTTAGTTTAACTATCTACCTATCAAGGCCAGTCTGAAAAAGAAAAGAAAATGACTCGGCAAAGTGTCGCACTTTATGCCTACGTATTCTCATCAGAGAATGAGAAATCAGAGTCAACGTAGTTCGCCTAACTATGGGTGATGGGGGGAAGGTGGCTCGCCAATACATCAGTATTGTGCCTACGTACTCTATACAGGTATGAGAGATCAGAGCTTACGTAGTTCGGGATAATACGGATTACGGGAATTCAGATTCATCTGTTTTATCGAGTAGGGTTAACAGACAGTTCCAACAGTTTGGTATACGCAGCTCGACCCTTGGAGACTTAGGCGTTACCGTTTACGGTAGAACTGGGAGTTAACGACACTCTTTTCTTCAGAAAAGCTTCCTTTGAATTATGGGCCCACGGGGCAAAAAGGTTTGAAGTTTGTTTTCTGTCTTTTACGGAAGAACTGTTTTTTAGTTGTCTGTAGTTCGTACAACACTAGAGACTATGACCTGGGAACGAATGTGTCGCATATCGTCCAAAGGACGTATACTAAACATTCTAGATGATTGAGAGGAGGCCGCTCAATTATAATTACCCAAGTAGCTTAAGGCTCGTATCGCGCTTATACTAACTTGCCTTTATTACGTTTTTTACTGTTGTTTGAGATGAGAAGAGAGAGGGACAACTACGGGGAGACTATCAAGTCCTAACTGTTGTCATGCCAAGGATTCATCCTATAGTTGAAGTTTGAAACAGGGATCTCCTAGAAGTTATCATGCATAGGTTTCAAGCTAAAGTTCTATCATCACTTCCTTATCAAAAGAAGTGAGAGTCCTAGGGGATCATGCCAGTGCTAAATAGAAACAGATAAAGCATAAGCTTAAACAGTAAACAGTAAACGACTGTAAAATGCATGCAATGCAAGTGAGGGAGGAAAGGTGTGTGGGGCATCAGCCTCCACAAGCTCGTCTCGACCTCAAGCTAGATATGAATAAATGCAATCATACAGAAGAAATAAAATGCCATCAAGCAAACCAAAAACCACATAGGCAAGGGAGCAGAGCTCTACCGAATACCTGCAAGCAAAGCCATACAGTAAAAATACAAGCAGAGGGAGCAACTCAACCTCTAGTGCAATCATGCTCCTAGTCTTAATACAATCTAAACATGAACTTATTCTAATGCATCAAGCAAATCACACAAGTCACAACAATACAATTGCACAGAAAGAAAACAGCCAGGAAAGAAAGCAGATCAACAGCTTCCACAGCCTTCACAGCAAAGCAACCCTCTGACAGCAGTTCAGTCTTCAGTCTGCAACTGGTTCTCAAGGTTCTCATCTTCAATAGCAAATGTCAACTTGCTTCTTCAAGCTTTCAATACATCAATCACAAGCATCAACTTGATCTTCATCTTCTTCAAGCTTCAGCTCTCTCTTCAATCTCAATTTGATCTTCTTCACAAGGGTCAACTTGTTCTTCTTGATCTTCAAGCTTCAGCTCCAATGGCAGTCTTCAAACAAAGAGGAAATGCAATCTAGCATCTTCAATCTTCTGAAAATCTTCAATCTTCAAGCAAGTCCATCCTCTATCAAGGGAAGAGAGATTCATCTAACAAGAGTAAGGTGTGGATAGTGGTGAGCAAAGTGAAGACCAAAGGTCACCTCTAAGCACTCCACTATCCAGGAAAGGCACCCTCAAAGGTTCTACCAATTTGTGAGGAGCTAATCATCCTACCAAAGGAGGGATGAGGCCTTCACAATGGGACCTTACATCATAGGGAGGAATGGAAGTGATCAACACCTTCCATGTTTCATGAAGGAAGAAAGTCTATTATAAGAGATCTCCCTAAAACCCTAATTCTTAACCCTAAATAAACTACACCAAAGGAAGAGCAAACTTCAAGTCCAAGCTCCATCATGCATTCCTCAGCATCCCACACAACTCTTCATCATCATCCAAGAGCAAGAGAAGCAAAACCCTAATCTAAGGGAACTAAAGAAATCATTCTAGTTGAATTAGCAAGTTAGGATCACATAAAACCTAGTACTAAAGTTAATCCTAACTAAAATACTAAAATCAATTGTAAAATACTACAAAAATAACTATGGGAACCTAAGTCAATCATGACTCTATCATGTTAATTCCAGAGATTAAATCATCCAATAAGTCCTAGAATTAAATCCCAAACTATGAGGTACTAAGGTTAAACCCTAAAACTAGAGCACCTAAAGTTCCAATCTAAAAACTTCATCTAATTTCATCACAAAAATGTGAGAAAACTACTATGGGAGCATACATGTCTAAGCTAACTACACACAAAAAATCAGCTCAAAAATCATCATCAAATGATCACACAAAATTTTACAAGACAAGGTATCAACCATAGTGAAATTAATGTCAATTAAAATGCAAAAAATGCAATTAAAATCACAAATTCATGGATTTCTAATCTTTTAATTTCCTACAATTCTAGACTCATTCATGAGTTAGGGGAAACAATTTGGACCAATTTGAGCTATTTTCCTATTTATTATGAATTATTTCCTAAACTACATGAAATGATGAAAAATAAAGAAAATAAGAAGAAAATGATAAAACCTGCGTATCAAATAGCAAATATTTTAAGTTCATTTTCCAGACTGGGCCAATTGGGGGGTGTGAATATCACTCAGACTACCAAGCCCAAACCAAACAAATTAATGAAACGGTGCATTTCATTTCAAAGTCTCCCTTCAGGGTTTGAGAGCCAATCGTGGCCGTGTATCCTTAGATTGAGTCAAAGGTCCACCCTTCATCCAATGGCCAGTGTGCTTCGTCCCCAATTCAAACTGAGATGGAGGGAGTTCTCAGACGGTGGCCTGAGTTGCAGCGCCACCGTCTTCTCCGGTGAGGTGCTCGTCTCAGGTCATCAAAAATGACAAAACAAATCATCATCTTACTCAATTTTTCATCCTGAACACGAATCCAATCTCCAAATTCATTAATTCCTTCTCCAACTCCAAACACGAAAGGATTTTTAGAAATTCACCAAATCTTGATCATCACAATTCTCAACAATAATGATCCTAATGTAATCTACACTTCTCACTGATCAATTTCCACTATACAATCGTGAACATATCACCAAGAATCTTGAGAAATCAGGCTCAACAGAAAGTGATCCATAACCTAGAGTGTCTCTATCCATCAAATTCTTGTACCAAAATCCATCTATGTAATGCTAAGAACCTAACCACATAAAGATTTCTAGCTATATCTCCATAAATTAAGCACAAATTTGATTTGTACAAACCTGGTTTCAGATGAAGAACAGGTGCAATTCTTGCTCGATTCCTCCTCCATAATGATCCAGATTCACTCCAAATCTTCTTATGAAGCTAATGCACACCTCAATTTGGCTTGATTTCTCTTCAATCTCTAAACACAATCTTGAGTTGCAGCTCTGATTTTTCAACTGCTCTCTCTGCTACCAGCTTCAAATCCTTCCAAAAAAATGGCTGAACACACTCCAAATCTTATATAGAACTCATTAGAATCATCTAGAAAGTTCTGTAACCACCCAAATGAGATTTTGCAATTTCAATTTCTCTTTAAAATGTCATCCAAACCAGTCACGATTCTGGCTCTCTTTGGGCATGAAAATGCTTGGAAAATTCATCTCATGAGATATTGAATTGGTTTGTTATGATTATTTCCTTGTTTGCAAGCCAATGGTTCATGTTGGTTATGTTGCTTCATCATGAAGAAATGAAATGAAATGGCATGAATTTGACCTCAAACCAAAATTCTAGCATTGCCAAAGTTTCTAAAATGATTTTTTCATTCAAAATGACCTATAATTTTGCCTTGTTTGGACACAAAATGAATTATTTCAATTTTTGGTCATTAAATGCTTTTAATTCTTCCTTTTCAAAATTTTCTCAAACCACATCCTTCCTTGAGCCATTTCAATGTCTCCTTGATGCATGGTCAAGGTTAAAACCCCATTTTGAGCAACTTTCAAGTTGAACAAAATTTCATTTGAGGTGTCTAAGTTGGTGAAAATGACCCATGATCATAAATGACCCATAATCACAAATTCCCAAAAAACCCTTGACTTGTCAAAGCCATAACTTGAGTTCTACAAATCCTATCAAGGACTTCTAGTACTCTATGGAAAGCTAAGAGGATGAGGAACAAAATTCATGTTGACCAAAAGTTCATAGGAATCATCCTTCTTGGGCAAAGGTTTCATGCAAGTTGGGTAACTTTCAAGCTCCAAATTCACATACCTCAGATGACTTGTAACTTGTCAAAGCCATAACTTGAGTTCTACACATCCTATCAAGGACTTCTAGCACTAAAATTAAAGATAAGACCATGCTCTACAACAATCATGTTGGGGGCAAGATGAGATGACAATCATATCTTGAGCTAAATTGCCTTGAAGATAGGGGCCAAACTAGGGGATTTTACATTGTCAAGCCTTAGAAACCCTAGCTTGAAACTTCTCAAACTCTTCAATCATGATGAGTTAACCTTGGAATCATCCTTATAACATCACAATGTATCAGTCTATGATCACATGGCTCTTGAATTAAGTCTCAACCTTCTTCAAATCACCAGTTGACCTAGGGTTGACCCAGTCAAACCCTAGCTGCACCCCTCATGGCTGAGCCTTCTTAACCTTGCACAATGACCTGTATAGGCCTCAAAGTGATTTTCAACACTTCATCATGAGCTCTCTCAAGACCTCAAGTCTAACTTCATGGCTTCAGAATCATCTGATGACTTCCCACAACTCTCAAGTTAGGAGACACACCCTCTTGGCTTCAAACACTCTCTCTGAGGATCTTTTTAATTTCTCTGACAAGGATATCAACCCTTGAACACTTGAATAACCTTCTTAGATAACCACCTAGCTCTTGATGGGTAATCACACCTCTTGATCTCCTGCATACATGTCAATGAAATGCAAATGATAATGCTAATGTGAATGAAATGAAACATAAGCTAGGTAAAGAAATGTTGGGCAAATTTTGGGGTGCAACAGCTGCCCCTATTCAAACGGCTTGGACCTCACTGGGTGAGAAGCGAACGACTCTCACAAAATCAAGGTAAAAGACGGTTGAATACCAACAAACACAGAAATTTGCCAACTGCACAAGTATGCGGTACTCTGATGGGGACAAATCTTCGGAACTGAAATAACAGTTGCACGGCAACTAGCTGGAGAAATACTAATCTGAACCTCCGTCAGGATGATTCTCTGATTTACTGATATCATTGCATCCTCAAATCATCAAGGGATCATCGGTTACACGGTAACTAATGATTCGTAAACGGTACTCCGATTGGTAGGAACATCTTCCAAATTGAGCATGACAGTTGCACGACAACTCTGCTGGGGGAATTGGTCACACGGTAGTCGGTGAAGGGTCTAATCTCAAATCTCTGTCAGGATGATCATCTGATTTTGCTGTAGATCTTCATCCTCAAGTCATCAAGGGATCACCGGTTGCACGGTAACTGGCAATGGATGGTTGATCATTCTGTTAGGCATCCTGCGTTATAGCAGAAGAATTCCTCGAGACTCATCAGGTCATTAGGAACTTTTTAACAATCAAGTTAATTATGCCGTCGGGCATTCAAAAAAATTTCCGGGTGTCAGCCGGACTTCGTCAGTGAATCTGAAATAGAATCCTCGGTCAATCATGAACCAAATAGGGATATCCAAACTCCTGCCGTCAGGCACCCCGCGTCAGCTAGGAGAACTACTTCGACCTCGTAGTTGGACTTCATCAATAGGTCAGGAAATGGGATCCTTAGTCACGGACCAATAAGGATATACATTCTTTTTCCGTTCGGCACCCAGCGTCAGCTAGGAGAACTATTTTGACATTGCAGCTGGACTTCATCAGTAAGTCTGGGGTTTCGGCACCGCTGCCGGACTTCAATCATCAAGTCTTCAAGGGAAGTTTCCACTTCGCTGTTTAGAAACCTGCTGGGGATGACACATCTCCGCTGGGGATTCTGGAGAACTATCAAGTAACTCTGCTTCGGGGATCCAGAAATCATTCTGGGTGAATCAACTCTGCTGAGGACTTCAAGAATCATCTTGGACAAATAACTCCGCCGGAGACTTCAAGAATCATCCGGAACCAATAACTCTGCTGGAGATTTCAGGAATCATCCTGAGCAAACACTCTGCCGGGGACTCTAAGCATCAACTTGAGCAACCCTCTCTGGCGACTTCACTGGGGATTTTAAGAATCATCTTAAACAATCAACTTCGCTGGGGAATTCAAGAATCATCTTGAGCGAACCATTCTGCGGAGGGACATCTTCAAAACAAGAACGATAACGACCTAGCTCATGTTTCGTATGCATATGCTTTGAAAATGGCGCAATGCTCCACGCGGTGGAAATGCTACGCGTTTAGGGTAAATGCTATGCAATCATGCAAGATGCTATGACCCCATCAGCAAAATAAATGCTGAAGGGAAAATCCTCCTGTCCAGGAGAAAGAACCACTCTGATGGAGGAAGGAATCATCCCGCCGAGGAGAAAAAGTCACACCAATCTCAATTGGATTCCGCCTGGTTACACGAACTTCAGTCGACTGCTGTAGGGGAACAAAGTTCTACGAGAACCTGGACCTGCTCATCTAGGTGTACGAACCATAACTGCTGAGGAAAATGATGTCAATTGCAGAAATAAACTGCACGGCCTTTGCGGCAAAACTTTCCTGGAGATAACGACTCCGATGGGGAAATACAACATCAATTATCCGACACTCTACTGGGGAAAACCAATCATGGCTTCAGCGGCTCCCAAGGACTCGGCTCTCTCGGGGATTTGCCAGCTCGGCTGGGGTAGAAGGAATCATCCTGCTTACTGAGGAGAGTACAACTCTGTGGGGGATCTCAATTCCGCTGGAGACTTCAGTCTTGAACTATTGAAAACTGCATACTTACGGATAGTCTTCTACGAAAACTGCACTTTGACCCAGTGCTGGGGAATGAACTCACACTTCAGTGCATGACTCAGCTGGGGAGATGACGATCCTTCAGGATACATCTGATTGGGGAGAGAATCTTCTCTGTTTGGGGAGACATATCAATGCTTACAATCTCATGTTCAGACTCCATGGGGAGATGCCACTGAACTTGCTGGAGAAGAAGGAATCATCCTGCTTGGGAACGCATACGGAGTACTGCCCGGAATAGGCTATACCTGTACCAACACAAACAAACAGACAAGATACCCTTCTCAAAGGGACCTATCAAGGTTATCATCTTGTGACAATGTTAAAGTAATTCATTGTTTCAACAATCAGTGGCCTAGGCCAGTAAGTTTATGTACGCGCATTTTATCAAAAACATCGGCGTTCTTTTTCGCAAACAAAACAGACAGATGCTAAACAGACAAACAGAATTGCTGAATAGTATATATTTCATTGATAACGAACCCCTGAATGGGTAAAAAATGTTTTACAACAGATGCAAGCTCCTAGAATGAGGAAGCTGCGCGAATATAAACATAAATATACATCAGTATATACACAAATGTCGGCAATGCGACGTAGACGAACACCATGAGTTGATCCCTCTATGAACCACTCGACTTCGATATTTCTCCAACACTTCAGCTTCAGAAGAGATTGATTCATATAAACGGCCCTCAGGTCTTCCAAACCACTAAACAATGAAAGTCCACACGCGGAACGCAATCATTTGCTTTTTCAAATCCCTAACTTTTGCCTGAATCGCTCTTCAGGGTTTTCGATTCACCGGGATGCCCTTTTCTGCCAAAGTCGCCCTTCCGGGTTTTCGACTTTGCGGGTGTACATTTTTCATTTATATCCCTAATTTTTGCCTGAACCTTTTTCCTTTTTTATGGTTCGCCGGGATGCCCCATTTTTGCCTGGATATTCTTTTTCTTTCCAGCGGGTCATTCTTTAAGCAAAGTATTTTTTAACTGCGTCCGCGTTCACCGGGGATGCAAAATCTTCACCATCCATCGTGGATAACAACAAGGCTCCTCCCGAGAAGACCTTACTGACGATGTACGGACCTTCGTAATTGGGAGTCCACTTGCCCCGGTGATCGGAGTGTGGAGGAAGAATCTTCTTCAGGACGAGATCACCCGTCTGAAAGCTTCTAGGACGCACCTTTTTATCATAAGCTTTCTTCATTCGGCTCTGGTACAGACGACCATATGCAATCGATGCCAACCTCTTCTCGTCCATCAGGCTGAGTTGGTTTAGTCGGTTCTTAATCCATTCTGCCTCATCGAGTTTCACATCAACCAAAACTCGTAAAGAAGGGATCTCAACTTCTAACGGTAGGACATCTTCCATACCATACACCAGTGAGAAAGGAGTAGCCCCGGTTGATGTACGGACCGTTGTACGATAACCGTGCAGTGCAAATGGCAACATCTCGTGCCAATCCTTATAGGTCACAACCATCTTCTGTACGATCTTCTTAATGTTCTTATTGGCCGCTTCAACAGTGCCATTCATCTTCGGCCGGTAAGGAGATGAGTTGTGGTGTTCAATCTTGAAAATCTGGCACAGCTCCTTCATCATCTTGTTATTCAGATTCGAACCATTATCAGTAATGATCCGCTCGAGAATTCCGTAACGACAGATGATGTCCCTCTTTATGAATTTAGCCACCACCTGCTTGGTCACATTAGCATACGAGGCTGCCTCCACCCACTTGGTGAAGTAGTCGATGGCTACTAGAATGAAGCGATGACCGTTAGATGCAGTGAGCTCGATCCTGCCTATCATGTCAATGCCCCACATGGAGAACGGCCACAGGGAGGACATGACATTCAACGGGCACGGAGGTACATGAATCTTATCGGTATAAATCTGGCATTTATGACATGTCTTTGTGAATTTAAAGCAATCTGATTCCATCGTCAGCCAGTAATATCCCGCTCTCAGGATCTTTCTTGTCATAGCATACCCGCCGGCGTGCGTACCAAATGTGCCTTCATGGACTTCTTCCATGAGCATACTCGCTTCTTTCTCATCTACACATCTGAGTAGCACGAGATCACGGTTTCTTTTATACAAAACTCCATCAGGATTGAGATAAAAGTTTCCAGACAGCCTCCTCAGAGTCTTCTTATCCTGGGTTGACGCTCCCGCCGGATACTCCTTAGGCATAAGGAAGGTCTGGATATCATGGAACCATGGTTTGCCATCGGAGGCTTCCTCGATCGCAAAGACGAATGTAGGTCTATCACGACGAGAAAGGACAATTCGTGGAGCTTCATTCTAAAAATTGACTTTATACATCGAAGCCAACGTGGCTAAGGCATCAGCCATCTGATTTTAAGCTCTGGGTACATGATGGAGTTCTACTCGATCAAAGAACGGAAGTAGCCTTCTGGCATAATTCATGTACGACACCAAATTCGATTGACGAGTCTCCCACTCCCCTTTAATCTGGTTGATCACAAGTGCCGAGTCACCATATACATCTAGGTTCTTGATTCTCAAATCAATTGCCTCTTCTAGACCCATGATGCATGCTTCGTACTCTGCTTCATTATTGGTGACTGGAAACGTCAGTCTAGCAGTAAGTGGGATGTGGGATCCATGGGGAGTTGTGATAATCGCCCCAATGCCACTTCCATAAGAGTTAACCGCCCCGTCAAATATCAATTTCCATTGGGATTTCCTATCTGGCCCCTCGGCGAGCAATGGTTCATCGCAATCTTTCGGCTTGAGAAACATGATATCCTCATCAGGGAATTCAAATTTCATCGGCTGATAATCCTCGATCGACTGTTTGGCAAGGTATTCAGACAATACACTTTCCTTGATGGCCTTCTGGGAAACGTACTGAATGTCATATTCCATCAACACCATTTACCATCTGGCAATCCTGCCCGAAAGTGCTTGCTTCTCGAAGACGTACTTGATCGGATCCATCTTCGAAATTAGCATGGTTGTGTGGTTGAGCATGTACTGTCGTAAACGTTTGGCAGCCCAGGCTAGTGCACAACACGTCTTCTCCAGCATTGAGTAACGAGATTCATAGTTCGTGAACTTTTTACTCAAGTAATAAATGGCATGCTCCTTTCTGCCTGTCTCGTCCTGCTGACCGAGAACACACCCCACACTATTCTCAAGAACTGTCAAGTACATGATTAAGGGTCGTCCGGCCACTGGGGGTATCAAGATTGGAGGTTCCTGTAGATACTGTTTTATCTTATCAAATGCCTTCTGGCAATCCTCATTCCAGATAATCGCCTGATCTTTCTTTAGCAGTTTGAACATCGGTTCACACGTGGCTGTGAGCTGAGAAATAAACCTTGCAATGTAGTTTATTCTACCCAGGAAACCACGAACTTCTTTCTCGGTTTTTGGCGCTGGCATTTCTTGTATTGCTTTTATCTTCGCAGTATCAACCTCAATGCCTCTTTCACTCATGATAAACCCCAGTAGTTTTCCAGACCGTACTCCAAAAGTACACTTGTTAGGATTCAGCCTCAACCTGAACTTCCTAAGCCTCTCAAAAAGCTTCAGCAAATTAACCAGATGTCCCTCCTCCGTTTGGGACTTCGCAATCATGTCATCAACATAGACTTCAATCTCATGATGAATCATATCATGAAACAAAGTAACCATTGCTCGTTGGTAAGTAGCCCCTGCGTTCTTCAGACCGAAAAGCATTACCTTGTAGCAAAATGTTCCCCAAGGTGTAATAAACGTAGTTTTCTCCATGTCCTTCGGCGCCATCTTGATCTGATTGTAACCGGAGAAGCCATCCATGAACGAAAACACGAAGAACTGAGCTGTATTGTCGACCAACACATCAATGTGAGGGAGCGAGAAATCATCTTTAGGGCTCTCTCTATTCAAATCCCGATAATCAACGCACATTCGCACCTTACCGTCCTTCTTCGGTACAGGTACTATGTTGGCGACCCACGGAGGGTAAGTAGTGACCGCTAAGAAGCCAACATCAAGCTGTTTCTGCATTTCTTCTTTGATCTTGACGGCCATATCTGGTTGCGTCCTTCTAAGCCTCTGCTTAACGGGAGGACGGTCTTCTCGCAGCGGCAAGTGATGGACCACGATGTTAGTGTCAAGTCCGGGCATGTCTTCGTATGACCAAGCAAAGATGTCACTATACTCTCTCACCATCTCGACCAATCTCTGCTTGACATCACTCTGCAATGCAGCCCCTATCCTGACGTTCCTGACCAGTTCTTCAGAACCCAAATTCACAATCTCAATCTCTTCCTCGTGAGGCAGGATAACTTTCTCTTCTTGTTTCAACAAGCGGACAACTCTTCGGGAAGGTCTTCGTCTTCATGAATCTCTTCTTCGGCTTGATAGATCGGGCAATAGAAGTCGAAGTGAGTCGTAGAAGGTCTAGAGTCGATGTCATCTGCTATGTGGATCCTGCAATAACAAGGGTTAAGCTTAAAACAAGGATATGCAGGTTAGCACAAACCCTATTGCCATTTTATTGTTTTTTAAAACAAATATAAAACAGGAATAACAGAGATCACAACATTTGAATGCGAAGAAAAACGCCTTTTGATTTATTGGTAAAATACATGTACATAATCAAACAAGGCCCTGACAATAGAACCACTATGCCCCGGGTAGGACATAGGGTTGTACAATAATTGGAGAAAGTAAATCATTACTCTTTGCCTGTCACTTGGATGATATCCCTGATGGACCAGTTGTCGAGGCTCTGGCCTAGTTTGCTTGGCTGGATCCAAGAGTCCAGGTCGCAGTCGCTGTCCTCGCCGTCTTCAGACACTGCGTTGACACTTACAAATATAACCCCGCCACTGGTAAACTGGATCGGCCCTTTACCTCGCGACGCACTGTGAGAAGAGGAGGCTTCAGCCGCAGGAGAGTATCCTAACCCAAACTTGTCTTGTTTGTTAGGTATTTCTAGAACCTGCCCCCAGCCTGGGGTAGATCCGGCTTGAACAACGGCCCGGGCTTCCTTGAAGGAAGAGAGAGTCATCTCTGGTTTCCCAGTCATTACAGGAGCCACGTCCTTGACCTTAACGGCTTCGAACGCCTGACATAGGGTTTTGTGGATTTCCCCATCCATCTCAACGTATTTGAAAGACGATAAATGGCTCACCATTATGTCTTCCTTGCCACATACAGTCACGATGCTGCCTCTAACAGCGTACTTGAGTTTCTGGTGCAACGTGGAGGTCACAGCGCCAGCAGAATGGATTCATGGCCGGCCTAAGAGATAGCTGTAGGCTGGCATGATGTCCATAATGTAGAAGACTGCGTCGAAAGTTTCCAGCCCGACTTGGATTGGCAGAGTTACCTCTCCAAAGACATGACGCTTGGTTCCATCGAAAGCCTTCACAACCAGATCACTGGGTGTGCAAATCAATCCACGAGTATCTAACTTCATCAATTCTTTCTTTGGCAGAACATTGAGCGACGACCCAGTGTCCACCAACACATGAGCCATAATTGTTCCCCTACACTCTATTGAGATGTGCAGGGCGCTGTTGTGGTTTCTTCCCTTCGGCGTCAGCTCCAGGTCAGTGAACCCTAACCCGTTTCCAGCATTCACGTGGGCTACTACCCCTACCAACTGGTTGACCGAGATTTCCCGTGGTACATACGTGGCATTCAAAACTTTTAACAGCGCGTTGCGATGTGACTCCGAACACAGCAACAGATTCAGGATGGACATTTTTGAGGGTGTTTGATGGAGGTGATCCACGATCTTGTAATCACTCTTCTTGATCAACCTCATTAACTCTTCAACGTCCTTTACAAGTAAGTCCTCCTCTACCCCACGAGGGGTTTCCTCAACGACCTTACTCTTTCCCTTATCAGTTTCATCAGCCTTATCTGCTTTGTTCGCCACAATCTCAGGTGGAGCAAATACTCTTCCGCTGCGCGTGATTCCGCTAATTCCCACTAGGTTATCCACAGACTGCCCAGATGGTTCTAGCTCTAACTTCTGTTCGTTTTAGTAGACGTCTGCCCCATAATGCCATGGGACAACATTGGTGCTTTCAAAAGGTATCGGCCTGACCTTTGTGATGGTAATTATGGGCGGCCTGAGTGCCGAAATGGTTATCGTCTGGCGAGGGATGGTGATGGTGGCAACCTCATCATCCTGTTTCAGCATTACCTCTCCAGATCTACTTTCGGCCCTTCGGCTAAACTGCAAGATTCCTTCGGTCATCAGACTCTGAATCCCCTCTATCAGCTGTTCACATCCATCAGGACAGGTCACACAGCCCATACACAATTCACCACAGCCAGGAAAGAAGCCTCTCTTCATCAGCTTGGCTTTAACGAAGCTAAGCGGTGTCTTTAGATCCTTGACACCGGTCAACAAATCCAAGTTCTCGTCTTCAATAATGGCATTCACCCCACCTCCCCTATGATTCGACATAGGGTTCTTTGTGACATTCGGCACATTATCTGAGAAATTGATGATCTTAGCATCCACCATATCTTGCACCTTGTGCTTGAAGGCTTTGCGGTTTTCTATCGTGTGGCCAGGTGCCCCTGAGTGAAAATCACATGTTGCATTCGCATCATAACCCGACGGAGGTGCCCCTGTCAAGGGAGCCAGGGTTCTCTTCTGGACTAGTTGTAACTGAAGCAGAGTTTGTAACAGCTGAGCATAAGACATGGGCGGCGTCTCGAGGTGACGACTTGACAGAGGTGCCCTGTTCTGATACTTTCTGTACCCTTGCTGATTTGGCTGCTGCTGCTGCGGCTGGGGTTGTTGGACAGCATGGATGGTTATGCTAGCCACCTGCTGGCGCTGGCTTTTACCCTTCCTTCGAGCGTTGGACACGGTGCTCGTTTCTCCTTCACGCCTTTTGTTACCATATGGTTTCTTTCCTCCTCCAGCCGAGGATAGATCAATACCCTGAATTTTTCCCAACTTGATCCCATTTTCAACGTGCTCGCCAGTAATGATGAGATCAGAGAAACTCCCTGACATACCACTGACCAATTTCTCATAATATACCCCTGGGAGAGTGGCTATAAACATCTCAACGAGCTCTTGTTCAACCATCGGCGGTTGAACTCTAGCTGCTAATTCACGCCACCGCTGGGTGTATTTTTTGAACCCCTCGTTGTTCCTCTGTGACAAGTTATGCAGTTGAAACCGGTTCGGAGCCAAGTCACTGTTATACTGATAATGATGCACAAAGGCCTCAGCAAGTTCCTTCCACGTGCACACACTGGTGGGTTCCAAACTCATGTACCATTCTAGGGATGGCCCGGACAAGCTATCCTGAAAGAAGTGCATCAGCAGCTTCTCGTCTTCAGAGTGAGCAAACATCTTTCAATAGTATGACCTTAAGTGGACACGAAGGCAAGTGGTGCCCTTGTACTTCTCAAAGTCGGGTACCTTGAATTTGGGAGGCACCTTGAAATCAGAAATCAACCCTAATTTAGACATGTCGACACCCATAGTGTTCAGGTTCTCGAAATTCCTCATTTTGTCCTCGAGTGCCTTAAACCTCAGACGTGCTTCAACAGTCAGTTCTCCTTCAGCACTCCTCTGTGAGAACAAATCTTCTTGACGATCTTCCAGCCAAGGCTGAGGCCCATACAGATTTCCAGCACCTGTGTTGCCGTTGCCCAGTCCAGCGTTGCCATTAGCTTCAAAATTTCCATTACCGACGCCAGTCGTATTACCATTGAGCCCGATGTTAGTGATCACGTTGCTGTTACCACTTCCATTCCCCCCGGTCACGGGGATGCCATTCTGAGGAGTTTCAACAGGTGGAGGGGTTGGAACGCTCCCTCCATGAAGTACACCATTGCTGTCAACCCTTGAGATCAGAGGCTGGACCAACATTCTGAGCTGGTCTTGGCCGTTGGCGACCACTTGCATTAGTTCCATGAAGTGGTCCATCCTCTCTCGGAGTTCCTGAACGTCAGTTTGCACTTGTTCCATTGCTCTAGCTTGATTTGCTCTGGTCGGATAGCGGTGGATCGGTCTTCGATCAATCCTGGAACAACCTGCATACACAAAGGGTTAGAAGAAAAAAAAACGACAAGGTGCTCGTTATGCAAATGCTTCATGCAAATGCAAACGTGTGTCTGTGCCTTGGGGAGATTCCCCCCGATCCTAGTTTTCGAGACAAATAAAGTCTATGATCCAATCATGGAAAAGAAATTCTCGTATATTCATCTGAAAAAGCCCGCTCGGGTAGCGTACAACTGTAATCACATACAACTGAAGCAATAAGGCATGACCCCAACCAACAGACCTGGCGGTGATCAACATATCAATGCATAAAATGTACAAAGAAAGATACAAAAGATCAGGCGCGGTCACGGGCACGAAAATCTTCTATCAACTTCTTTGTAGTGGCGTGATCTGACTGAGTAAGCAAACCCTGGGTCAGCAGGTCCTTTTGACTGATGGACTTTGGGAGGTTCTCGACAACGCTCCTAGAAATACCTTCTTCAGAATGGTTCCCGACTCTTCTCCTCTTAGCGTCAGCTCGGAGTTGAGAATCTTGCAATATCGCCTCGGCCTCAGCCAATCTATACTAGGCATCATGTCGCAGGGAGGCTTTAGCCTCTGTCTTCTCATCTTTCACCATAATCTGAGCTTCTAGCTCGGCTACTCGCTGCTTCAGCTTTTCTTCCCATTCTTTGTACTTGGCTATGGTGCTGCTCCAAACCCTTTCGTACTGGGTAAGCTTCCGGTACACTCTGTCCAGATCCTGTTTCTTGGTTGTCAACACGCCATGCACTGACTTCAGATCCAACCCCAGACGTTCCATAGCATCAGTTTCCTTGGTCAGGTCGGAGCCTAGACAGTTGATCATCTCAGTCTACTTCTTGTAGGTATAAACGGCTTCGCTTTTCTCTTTCCGAAGTTGAGCGATCTCTTTCTCCAACTCTTCGTTGGCCCTTTGTAGCTCTTCCTTCTCTTGGAGTACCTGGTTAAATTTCTGCATATCAACTGTATTAGGCTCTGTGTACACGGGAGCATACAATTGTTCCACAGCAGGAAACAACATTAGAAACTTGGCGGCCCTTTCTCGAACCCAAGTCACGTACGGATCAAAGGCCTTGTTGTTGCTCTTTCCCAGCAAGACTTTCCCCTTCCGGTGAATTTTGCTCCAAGCATTTTGTACCTTGATCAAAGTGTCGCCTTCAAGCAACCCTGTGAGATACAGAGATTCCTGTATCTCTTCCTCTTCAGGAGGACCTCGTAGTGCATACCCAAATTGTCGTACCAGCAGAGACGGATTGTAGTTGATACATCCATTCCTTCCGACCAGTGGGACGTTCGGAAAGCCATAGCAGCTGTGCACAATATCTTTGCCCAGTAGATCTCTATCAAACCAGATGATACCGTCAGCAGTCAAACCCATCAAACGTGCAGACCAAGGTGAAGACTCAGCAGAATCAATGAACGGCCCCGACTTAGGGAGATGGTTAGCGAACCACTTATACAGTAAAGGAGCACAACATGCCACGTTCTTCCCCTTTCTGTTCTCATTCTTGCTGTGAACTGAATGGTAGACGTCTCCGAGGAGAGTGGGCACGGGATTCCCGGAGGCAAATATGTGACAAGCGTCCATGCTTATGGTGTCCGGGTGACTTGGGAATAGCACGATCCCATAGATACAGAGGGCTAAGAAGGCATTGAATACATCCCAGCGATCCTTCTCGGCGAACTTTTGGGCTTTTTCCATCAGGAAAGGCAAAGGGAAACCATGAACTCCGATCTTTCTGGATACCATCCCTTCCAATTCAGACTCATCTACATGAAGTGCATCATTCAGCTTACTCAGTTTGGGTTCACCCTCGACACGGTAGTAAGGCATTTGATTCATCAAAGGCACTCCCAACAGGTCAGAGTACTCTTCCAAGGTCGGGGCGAGGACATAGTCTGTAAACACAAAGCATCAGAGCTGTGGGTCATAAAACTGCAGCAGGGCGTAGAGGCCATTCAACTCATACGTAGGAAGCTTATACACAATACCTAGAAGTCTCCCATAACTCTGTCTGAAACTCTCCATCACTGTCTTATCAGCCAAAGAAATCAAAGTCCACAACTCTCGGATGTCAGGTGTCGGTAGCTTGTAAGCAACTGTCTCCTTCAGAGATGCCATATCTGCCATGAGGATCAAGATCACTAGAACCAGGGGAGAAATATGCACCTGCAACACAGACACACGTTAATGACATGCAAATGAGGATGCAAACAATGCAAAATGCAATCATGCAGCAGGAGATCAAGACAAATGTGATGTTGAGGAGATGAAGGTGAAGATTATGTATCAACCACAATACTGCTCTGTCAAGAACAACCATATCTCTGATGAGAAGTAACCTCTGATACCAGACCATAACCCTGCTCTGTCAAGAACAAACACATCTGATGAAGAGAACCTCTGATATCAGACCATAAATCTGCCCTGTCAAGAACACACATATCTGATGAGAAGAACCTCTGATATCAGACCATAAATATGCTCTGTCAAGAACACACATATCTGATGAGAAGAACCTCTGATATCAGACCATAAATCTGCTCTGTCAAGAACACACATATCTGATGAGAAGAAACCCTGATACCAATAAAACTGATTCGCTGTCAAGAAAACCAGGTAGTCTAAAGGTTAAGGTTTCCTGCAATAACCCAACCCTGCTCACAGGTATGAACCTAATCACGGAAAAGGTTCGGCATCCTATGCGGTCATCAGCGTCACAGACTTTTAAGAAATGACGATACGATACCTAGAAGGTGTGGCATCATCATCTCTCGAAGCGACCTCACTTAGCTGAATTCCAAATGACGGTTCCCAGAGTCGACAATCCTCAGCTCCAACAACCCCTCGAGTCCAAAGGACCGATAGGAAGCCATCAAAGAGAACCTCGTCTGAGTGTGGATTACATGGGAACAGCTGCAAGCAAAGCAAGCACGTCCTCCACTAACCCACTCTAATACTATGTAGCTCTCAAGCCTGGGCCTGACTTCTCACTCATCAGAATGCCCCTCCCACAACAGTGCAGATAATCATATCATACTGAAAATAAAGTGCGGGAAATAAAATGCGATAAATAAACACAACCCAACAAGTAATCATACAAGCGCTAGGATCGACTCTCACAGGGGGCGTTGGATCCCCAAACTGACTCGCATAAGGGACGTTGGATCCCAGGAAACTATCATTTCCCGAAGAGAGTCGCCAGCTGTCGCTTCCGCGAAAATAAGGTGCCGGGAAAACAGAAGAGTCGCCACCTTTCATTATTTATCCCTCAGAACGGGAAAGGAAACAATCGGAAAAACTTGACGAAAAGGTATAAGACAAGGTCATCGCAACCATTGTCTGGGTTCGGGAGTCGGTTACGCAAGGGGAAGGTATTATCACCCCTCACGTCCATCGTACTCGATGGAATCCATGCTTGTTGTGTTTATCTGACGGGTTGGTTTAACTATCTACCTATCAAGGCCAGTCTGAAAAAGAAAAGAAAATGACTCGGCAAAGCGTCGCACTTTATGCCTACGTATTCTCATCAGAGAATGAGAAATCAGAGTCAACGTAGTTCGCCTAACTACGGGTGATGGGGGGAAGGTGGCTCGCCAATACATCAGTATTGTACCTACATACTCTCAACAGGTATGAGAGATCAGAGCTTACGTAGTTCGGGATAATACGGATTACGGGAATTCAGATTCATCTGTTTTATCGAGTAGGGTTAACAGACAGTTCCAGCAGTTTGGTATATGCAGCTCGACCCTTGGAGACTTAGGCGTTACCGTTTGCGGTAGAACTGGGAGTTAACGACGCTCTTTTCTTCAGAAAAGATTCCTTTGAATTATGGGCCCACGGGGCAAAAAGGTTTGAAGTTTGTTTTCTATCTTTTACGGAAGAACTGTTTTTTAGTTGTCTGTAGTTCGTACAGCACTAGAGACTATGACCGGGGAACAAATGCATCACATATCGTCCAAAGGACGTATACTAAACATTCTAGACGATTGAGAGGAGGCCGCTCAATTATCATTACCCAAGTAGCTTAAGGCTCGTATCGCGCTTATACTAACTTGCCTTTATTACGTTTTTTACTGTTGTTTGAGATGAGAAGAGAGAGGGACAACTACGGGGAGACTATCAAGTCCTAACTGTTGTCATGCCAAGGATTCATCCTATAGTTGAAGTTTGAAACAGGGATCTCCTAGAAGTTATCATGCATAGGTTTCAAGCTAAAGTTCTATCATCACTTCCTTATCAAAAGAAGTGAGAGTCCTAGGGGATCATGCTAGTGCTAAACAGAAACAGATAAAGCATCAGCTTAAACAGTAAACAGTAAACGACTGTAAAATGCATGCAATGCAAGTGAGGGAGGAAAGGTGTGTGGGGCATCAGCCTCCACAAGCTCGTCTCGACCTCAAGCCAGATATGAATAAATGCAATCATACAGAAGAAATAAAATGCCATCAAGCAAACCACAAACCACATAGGCAAGGGAGCAGAGCTCTACCGAATACCTGCAAGCAAAGCCATACAGTAAAAATACAAGCAGAGGGAGCAACTCAACCTCTAGTGCAATCATGCTCCTAGTCTTAATACAATCTAAACATGAACTTATTCTAATGCATCAAGCAAATCACAGCAATACAGTTGCACAGAAAGAAAACAGCCAGGAAAGAAAGCAGATCAACAACTTCCACAGCCTTCACAGCAAAGCAACCCTCTGACAGCAGTTCAGTCTTCAGTCTGCAACTGGTTCTCAAGGTTCTCATCTTCAATAGCAAATGCAAACTTGCTTCTTCAAGCTTTCAATACATTAATCACAAGCATCAACTTGATCTTCATCTTCTTCAAGCTTCAACTCTCTCTTCAATCTCAATTTGATCTTCTTCACAAGGGTCAACTTGTTCTTCTTGATCTTCAAGCTTCAGCTCCAATGGCAGTCTTCAAACAAAGGGGAAATGCAATCTAGCATCTTCAATCTTTTGGCAATCTTCAATCTTCAAGCAAGTCCATCCTCTAGCAAGGGAAGAGAGATTCATCTAACAAGAGCAAGGTGTGGATAGTGGTGAGCAAAGTGAAGACCAAAGGTCACCTCTAAGCACTCCACTATCCAGGAAAGGCACCCTCAAAGGTTCTACCAATTTGTGAGGAGCCAATCATCCTACCAAAGGAGGGATGAGGCCTTCACAATGGGACCTTACATCATAGGGAGGAATGGAAGTGATCAACACCTTCCATGTTTCATGAAGGAAGAAAATCTATTCTAAGAGATTTGCCTAAAACCCTAATTCTTAACCCTAAACAAACTACACCAAAGGAAAAGAAAACTTCAAGTCCAAGCTCCATCATGCATTCCTCAGCAGTCCACATAAGTCTTCATCATCATCCAAGAGCAAGAGAAGCAAAATCCTAATCTAAGGGAACTAAAGAAATCATTCTAGTTGAATTAGCAAGTTAGGATCACCTAAAACCTAGTACTAAAGTTAATCCTAACTAAAATACTAAAATCAATTGTAAAATCCTACAAAAATAACTATGGGAACCTAAGTCAATCATGACTCTATCTAGTTAATTCCAAAGATTAAATCATCCAATAAGTCCTAGAATTAAATCCCAAACTATGAGGTACTAAGGTTAAACCCTAAAACTAGAGCACCTAAAGTTACAATCTAAAACCTCATCTAATTTCATCACAAAAATGTGAGAAAAATACTATGGGAGCATACATGTCTAAGCTATCTACACACAAAAAATCAGCTCAAAAATCATCATTAAATGATCACACAAAATTCACAAGACAAGGTATCAACCATAATGAAATCAGTGTCAATTAAAATGCAAAAAATGCAATTAAAATCACAAATGCATGGATTCCTAATCTTTTAATTTCCTAAAATTCTAGACTCATTCATGAGTCAGGGGAAATTTTTTTGGATCAATTTGAGTTATTTTCCTATTTATTATGAGTTATTTTCTAAACTACATGAAATGATGAAAAATAAAGAAAATAAGAAGAAAATGATAAAACCTGCGTATCAAATAGCAAATATTTCAAGTTCATTTTCCAGACTGGACCAATTGGGGGGTGTGAATATCACTCAGACTACCAAGCCCAAACCAAACCAATTAATGAAACGGTGCGTTTCATTTCAAAGTCTCCCTTCAGGGTTTGATAGCCAATCGTGGCCGTGTATCCTTGGATTGAGTCAAAGGTCCACCCTTCATCCAATGGCCAGTGTGCTTCGTCCCCAATTCAAACTGAGATGGAGGGAGTTCTCAGACGGTGGCCTGAGTTGCAGCGCCACCGTCTTCTCCGATGAGGTGCTCGTCTCAGGTCATCAAAAATGACAAAACAAATCATCATCTTACTCAATTTTTCATCCTGAACACGAATCCAATCTCCAAATTCATTAATTCCTTCTCCAACTCCAAACACGAAAGGATTTTTAGAAATTCACCAAATCTTGATCATCACAATTCTCAACAATAATGATCCTAATGTAATCTACACTTCTCACTGATCAATTTCCACTATCCAATCGTGAACATATCACCAAGAATCTTGAGAAATCAGGCTCAACAGAAAGTGATCCATAACCTATAGAGTCTCTATCCATCAAATTCTTGTACCAAAATCCATCTATGTAATGCTAAGAACCTAACCACATAAAGATTTCTAGCTATATCTCCATAAATTAAGCACAAATTTGATTTGTACAAACCTGGTTTCAGATGAAGAACAGGTGCAATTCTTGCTCGATTCCTCCTCCATAATGATCCAGATTCACTCCAAATCTTCTTCTGAAGCTAATGCACACCTCAATTTGGCTTGATTTCTCTTCAATCTCTAAACACGATCTTGAGTTGCAGCTCTGAGTTTTCAACTGCTCTCTCTGCTACCAGCTTCAAATCCTTCCAAAAAAAATGGCTGAACACACTCCAAATCTTATATAGAACTCATTAGAATCATCTAGAAAGTTCTGTAACCACCCAAATGAGATTTTGCAATTTCAATTTCTCTTTAAAATGTCATCCAAACCAGTCACGATTCTGGCTCTCTTTGGGCATGAAAATGCTTGGAAAATTCATCTCATGAGATATTGAATTGGTTTGTTATGATTATTTCCTTGTTTGCAAGCCAATGGTTCATGTTGGTTATGTTGCTTCATCATGAAGAAATGAAATGAAATGGCATGAATTTGACATCAAACCAAAATTATAGCATTTCCAAAGTTTCTAAAATGATTTTTCCATTCAAAATGACCTATAATTTTGCCTTGTTTGGACACAAAATGAATTATTTCAATTTTTGGTCATTAAATGCTTTTAATTCTTCCTTTTCAAAATTTTCTCAAACCACATCCTTCCTTGAGCCATTTCAATGTCTCCTTGATGCATGGTCAAGGTTAAAACCCCATTTTGAGCAACTTTCAAGTTGAACAAAATTTCATTTGAGGTGTCTAAGTTGGTGAAAATGACCCATGATCATAAATGACCCATAATCACAAATTCCCAAAATACCCTTGACTTGTCAAAGCCATAACTTGAGTTCTACAAATCCTATCAAGGACTTCTAGTACTATATGGAAATCTAAGAGGATGAGGAACAACATTCATGTTAACCAAAAGTTCATAGGAATCATCCTTCTTGGGAAAAAGTTTCATGCAAGTTGGGTAACTTTCAAGCTCCAAATTCACATACCTCAGATGACTTGTAACTTGTCAAAGCCATAACTTGAGTTCTACACATCCTATCAAGGACTTCTAGCACTCAAATTAAATCTAAGACCATGCTCTACAACAGTCATGTTAGGGGCAAGATGAGATGACAATCATATCTTGAGCTAAATTGCCTTGAAGATAGGGGCCAAACTAGGGGATTTTACACTGTCAAGCCTTAGAAACCCTAGCTTGAAACTTCTCAAACTCTTCAATCATGATGAGTTAACCTTGGAATCATCCTTATAACATCTCAATGTATCAGTCTATGATCACATGGCTCTTGAATTAAGTCTCAACCTTCTTCAAATCACCAGTTGACCTAGGGTTGACCCAGTCAAACCCTAGCTGCACCCCTCATGGCTGAGCCTTCTTAACCTTGCACAATGACCTGTCTAGGCCTCAAAGTGATCTTCAACACTTCATCATGAGCTCTCTCAAGACCTCAAGTCCAACTTCATGTCTTCAGAATCATCTGATGACTTCCCACAACTCTCAAGTTAGGAGACACACCCTCTTGGCTTCAAACACTCTCTCTGAGGATCTTTTTAATTTCTCTGACAAGGATATCAACCCTTGAACACTTAAATAACCTTCTTAGCTAACCACCTAGCTCTTGATGGGTAATCACACCTCTTGATCTCCTGCATACATGTCAATGAAATGCTAATGTGAATGAAATGAAACATAAGCTAGGTAAAGAAATGTTGTGCAAATTTTGGGGTGCAACACTCCGCTCAACAGTTTTTTTGTTTCTTCTTTATATCATATGGAGAAGGGTAAAATGGTCTTGAAGTTTCAAAGAATTGGTTCACAAAATATTCTAAAGCATTATCGTTTTATGATCGTACTGTATGGGGCATTTGAGGTATTTTGTACTGCTGCTGTGTTTTGTTGTGTTGTGCATTTTTACAGTACAGAATAACGTATTGTTGGCTGTCCTCTGCTTTCTTTACAGGCTGTAAATGACAAGAATTTCAATTGTGGTACTATGCCTGTTTTTATGGTTTGTGCAGGAAATGGCTGTGCTGATAAAATTTTGTTGGTGTTGTGCCTTTGTAACATTTTTCAAGGTCGAACCGTACAAGTCGCATGAAAAGAATCAATACAATGGTTTTGTGCAGCCCTATTTTCCTCATTCTCTTTCTCACTGTCATGATTTAAAGAGATTTTATTGGCGTAACATTAGTCTTGTGTGGTCTTGTGTAGGAGATATATTGTGCCACTTGCGCAACATTGCGGTTTGTGGGGAACTTTGTGGTACGGTTTCCATTGTTGCGCGGTGTCTGTTTAGCAGCTTTTGTACAGGTTATAATTGTATGGGTTTGAGTCTTTTTGGTTGAGGCCAACAGGAGGGTCTTTTGTGAGCTATGATGTGCAGTCTTCCTTGTGGGGTCTTGGAGCTAGAATTTTCCGTAAAATTGGTGTCGTTGTGACGCGTTATATGCGCAAATCATACTGTTGTTATCGCGTGCATGGGTGCTCAAGTATTGTTATGGCAACTGCTGAAATGTAGAAGGTACGATCTCAGCGCATGCGTAAACCGCGATTTAAGGTATATCCCATTAGCCGTACTGCTCTTATTTTTTACTGCATAATTACCTAATTATTCTTCATCTTCTTTTTTCATGTGAGCACTCATGAGGACTTGGCATAACAATGGTTTGATATGGCGAGGAGAAAGACCAACGACACTCTCGCGACAACTTTTCCTTATGTGTCTTGACTGTATCAACAAAGAGCTCCTAACATCCACCTCTGGACAATGTACTGAACATCATAATTTTCACATGGATCTTGAATCAGGTCTAAACCTCATCTGCAGCTTTCTTTGCCCTTTTTTATGACTTCAAACAACTCTACATCTTCTACCTTTCTTATGCCTTTTTTAGGATTTCAAACAACTTCACTGATACTGACTTCTCATGTGCAGAGATGGTGTGGAGGATGGAAAATTTTGGTGGCGGCATGCTGTTATCTTTCTTCATTCTTCACAGCTTGGTGCACTGGTTTGCTGCTGTTTGTGTTGTGTATCGCATTTTATCCGTTTTGCAAGTAGTGGCATTGCGGAAATTGGAATAACATGTGACTGCATACGGTTTTGGTGCGTTGCGTTGTGGATAGGCTATTGTTGAAGGCTTGTAGCAGCTTCGTATATAAGCCGATGCGGATTCCGTCAACGAACTCTCTTCGAGTCAAGCTCGGAAGCCAACCTTACTATGACAGAACTTGTGACAGTATTATGTAACCACTTTGTAAAATTGTTGTGTACTGTTTAAATTCTGAAGTTTTGGATGCGATATCTTGAATATTATTCATGAATATCATCGTTTCTTCATGCACCCAACATCGTTTTAGGATTTGTGACTTCTTAACAAAACATGTATATGTATGTCTTGTAATAGGCGCAATAAGACAACCTTTTTTTTTTAAATTCTTTTCCCACTTGTCATATTTATGCGAAGTACATCAGTAATGCTCCTTTGTCACATGAGGTATACCTTGAATAACAATGAAAAAATGCACAATGATCCTTGTATGGTTTGAGTGAATTCCAAACATGATTAGTATGGCTTGAATGAACCCCACACATGACCTCAAATCAAACAGCTTTACAACTTGAAAAAACATGGTTTAAGTTTTTTTTATTAAATAATTTAACCAATTAAATCATGGATTTGAAACAACTTAAGGATTCACTTGTGATGTCCCATCGTCACCTGTAGCACACTCTTCTTTCTATCATCCCTTAACCAAAATTTATCAATCCACGATCCTTTCAATTTAATAATCCTCTGTTAAAACTCATCACTAATTCAAACTTAGATCAAAACAGATAGAATTTCTAGTCACCTCTTGGACAAATTTGCAACAAACACAATTGGACTTTGATCATTCACATAATTCTAAACTATGTTCCCCTTTTAGAAGAAAAGCCTGATTCTGAGAATGAGGGCTCATCCCTTTTTTTAAATTCCACAGGAATTCAACCCAATGAAGCATAAACCAGATTTTTATGGTCAAAATCCTCGAAGACTGTGGCCAGAGGCCAGATGGTCATTTAGAAAGATCTCGAACCTGCACAAATACCTGGTATAAAGAATTGAGGGTAGGGAAAATTTAGGGTATGACAACCTTTATGGTGAAAGGTTTCCTCTAAAGTTTGATGATAGTGCTAGGATGCAAATGGAAATTTGCCACATTCACCGGTTGGTTTATAATTGTTAACCTACCAGCTGGTGCATTAGCCCCATCGTAATCACCAAGTAGTCTCTCTACTGGTGGAACTCCAGCCATAATCACAGTATCTCTATCTGAGTATGAACATGAGTCAAAATGCTCTGAATGAACATAAACTCTTTCTTCTTCTGGTGTTGGCACTGAAGGTTCTGCTTCTGGACCTGCCCATCTTGCTTGTCTGCACCTTGCGTGTAGAGTTCTTTCGATTCCCGTGTCAAATAAAAATTAGTTGAGGATTCTCCTCGCATAAAAATGTTAGACGCAAATTAATAGTAACAGAATGCAAACAATAATAATAATAATAACTAAAAATAAAACTTTTCCAATTAACTTATATTTCGGCAGTACCCGACAACGACACCAAAAACTTGATCGGTAAAATAGCAAGAGTACTATTTTTGCCAATGTAGTAATAAGAGGTAAATTTCCCGAATATCGATCTCGAGGACTGCGTAGGAAATACAAGCTCTAAAATGATTCAGTTGAACAAAAGCACTTGGGGTTTTAAAATTGTTTTGTTTAATTGCAAATAAAAGAGAGAAATTGACTAAGTGGTTTTATCAAATATGAGTAACATACTAGGGGAAGTGTATGATCCGACTCAGTAACAACTCTAAATTAACACTGCAACAGCTTATTGTAATTAACTAATTACCAATTCTTTAGAATGTTTACTCCTAATTCCTTAGTGAGAAAACTTTTATTCATCCACTCTAATTCTTATGTCCATATAGAATTATAAATGAAATTAAGAAATCAATCATCAAGAATATTTTGGTTCCTATAGGGTATCCCTAATCCTAGGTGATATCTACTATAGAATGATCTAAAGCAAAACATTAACAACGATGGTCCAGCCTAATTATTAATCGAAAATCAAACCCTGTTGGTCCGACATGGCAAGCATTAAGAATAACTAGAGATCAAATCAGTTATGAAAATAAAGGAATTGTTATTGCAATACTAATATCAGAGTCATTGCAGATTCAAATCAGGGACACCCCCTAGCATTGGGGGGTTTAACTACTCATATTATTCAAAGAAAATACAAAGTAAAAACTAGACATTACAAGATAATAGGATTCTCCGATCTTCAATTACTTCCGCTCACAAAAACCTTCAGTTTTCCAATCACCTTGATCTCTTCAATCTTGATCGTGTAATTCTTCTCTTGCCAAGAAGTCCCTTTTTCCTTCTCAAAATACGTCTTAAATACTCCCAGGTCCAACACAGTAATAGGAAAATACCCAAAATAACCTTAGGGATCACACAGGTCACAAAAACAAGAAAATTGGAAGATGAAGCGCTTCAGCCAACACGGGCCGTGTTGGCCCTCTAGTTTCCTGATAAAAACAATGCCTACTCCAGATTTCTGGCACTGGCCGTGTCAGGTGACACGAGCACTCGTGTCAGCTCACTACTTTTCTACATAATTTCATCTCTTGGAATCCTCCTGACACGGGCCGTGTCAGGTGACACGGGCCGTGTCAGGCTATTGTTTCCCTTCAAAAGCTCTTCTGAATTCCTGCTATTTTTCCTTGTTTTTGCTCTGGTTCTTCTTTATTGCTTACATGAACTTAAAAACAATGAAAATACCAAACCAACGCATAAAATACGATAAAAAATAAAATACTACTAAACATATAAGACGATTAACTAAAACTAATAGTAAAATAAGGTATAAAACCACTAATCACTCTACCATTTTTCCTCCAGAGAGACAATCTGACTACCCGACATCGGTATCATACACGACATAATTACAACATGACACTGGAACAAATTGAATCTAATCAAATGAAGATGAGGATTGACATCGACTCTCTACGAGGGAAGATGGACCAACTGCTGGAAACCATGCTAACGTTGGCTAAAATAGATGTTTCTGAGGCTGCTGCTAAAGCCAAGAAGCTAGCCAATCAAGTTATCTTATCAGGGTTGACCAAAGAGGGTGTTATCCCCATTTCTACTCCTGTGATCAATGTGGATCCTCTATAATTTTCTATCGTGTCTGCTCAACGTGGGTCCGTGGTTGACATGGATGAACAATATGATGCTTTTTACATACCTCTAGCAACTCTATATGTTGCTTCAACCCTCTCCGATCCTGCCACTGAAAGGCCTCGAGCCTTAGAGAAGAAGGTCAAAGCTATTGAAGGAACCAACACTTTTGGGTTATCTGCTGCGAACATGAGTCTTGTTTCGAATTTGGTTATCCCAACCAAGTTCAAAACACCTGACTTGGAGAAGTATAAAGGAAATACATGCCCAAGAAACCATCTAGGGATGTATTTTAGGAAAATGGTTGCCCATATTGATAATGAAAAACTGCTTATTCACTGTTTCCAAGACAATTTAAGTGGTGTGTCGCTGAAGTGGTATATGAGCTTAGCGCATAGACAAATTCAAAGTTGGGAAGATTTGGCTGATGCTTTTATTCGCTAGTACAAGTACAACTTGGACATGGCACCTGACTGCACGCAACTCCAAAGCATGTCGATGAAAGAAAAGGAATCCTTCAAAGAGTATGCCCAATGATGGAGAAAACTGGTTGCTCAGGTATAGCCACCATTGTACGAGAAAGAGATGACTAAAATATTTGTAAATAGAATGATAGGTTGGTGAGCAGTGGAACTCCCGGATTTGCTGATTTGGTTACTATTGGTGATCGAGTTAAGAAAGTTCTGAAGGAAGGAAAAATCAAATCCAGTATTGGAGCATATAGTGCATAGAAGAAACCATATTCCAACTTCCAAAAGAGCCCCAACACCATGTCCATTTTTTTGGACGCTCCATCAAACATCATCTTCCATGCACTTTCTGGGTTCAGGACCTTCCTCGGGACCATGTTCCGTTTTCAAACTTTGAACGTGCATCACATCTTCATCAGGGAACTCAAATTTGAGCAGTTGGTAATTGTCTACAGGATGCTCAGCAAGGTGTTCTGACAAGACACTTCCTTTGAAGGATTTTTGGGCGGCATACTGAATGTCATACTCTAACAAGAGCATATGCCATCTGGCTAGTCTTCCAATTTGAGCTGGTTTTTCAAAGATGTACTTTATCAGGTCCATCTTGGAGATCAACAGAGTAGTATGGAAAATAATGTATTGTCTCAGACGTTTGGCTGCCCAAGCTAGAGCACAACAAGCCTTTTCTAAAGGTGAGTAATGACTCTCGTAATCAGTGAACTTCTTGCTCATATTGTAGGCTGTGTGTTCCTTCTTTCACAACAAGCCTTTTCTACAGGTGATGGGGGGAAGGTTGCTCGCCAAGACATCGGTGTCTTGTGCCTACATATCCTCATCTGATATGAGAAATCAGAGCAAACGTAGTTTAGGTAATGAAAACAAAGGTAGGTTAAGTGTTTTTTTTTACGAGTGATGTTATGTTCCCATTCCAGCAGTTAGGGATGATGCATGTTTGCAGTAGAACGGAAAAGTAACGCACTCTTTTCTGAAAATGAGTTTGAAACACAAATCCTGAAGGATAAAAGGTTTGAGTTTTATTTGTGAGTTTTAGTGAAGTGAATTGAGTTTTCTTTGTGATTCACGTTGCACTAAAGACTATGACATAGGAGCGAATGTGTCGCATATCGCCCAAAGGGCATAAACTAAACACTCTAGACAAGTGAGGAGAAAACCCTCACTCATCATTTCACATGTGCTTAAGGCTCGTAGTGTACAATGTTCATCACATTTGTTAGATGAGTTAGAATGGTTTTGAGATGAGAACAGAGACGCACGAAAGGTCTAAGGGAAACTCGGCCCTAACGTTGTCTAACACCCTTTTCTACCCCACAATTTTAATGGCAAAATATTCACATTTATCAGAGTAAAATATTAAACTAAAAAAAACACCTCAAAGGGCGTATATTTCCCAATAAATAAAATATAGGTCAAGGCTCCGTAAAGAACGAGTTTTCCCAAGGGTTATAAAAAATTTCTCAAAAGGCAGCGGAACTCAAAAAGGCATAATCCAAAGTTTTCCTTGTATGAAAACATAACCAAAATAACAAAAATTGAATAAAACATGGTTTTACTCAAACACCCCAACCTGATGTTACACTATCAGAGCAAGACCCTCTAAGTTAACCAAAATGGCTAACAACTCAAAACTCCAAAAGAATCATCGACGACATCCACGACTAAACCTGGTCATCTGCACGTTACCCACGTGGAGGCAACATTCAAACAGACAGAGTGAGTAAAACGATTCATAATAATCAATATATGAATCAATATATAAAACAACGTCATTTTCATATTATGCATCATCATATTCATCAATGAGCACCAAAGGCCACAACATCATAAATTACTCAAGATTGCCTCATAGGGCCATCAAGGAACATCAAAAGCCATAACATCATAAATTACTCAAGATTATCTCATAAATGCAAATGCAACAAGACTCATGCATGTGGTACCAATCATCATAGCTCGATGGACACTGGGCCATCAACCCTCCATATATCCCCATCAATAGGATCGATTATATACAAGAACCGGAGCACATCAAAATACCTCACATCCGCACAATGGGACGAAGCCAAAGAAATCAAGGTCCTGAACCGAAGTATGGATGCACATGAATGCATGATGCACACGTCAATAATCATCCTTATTGTTGCGGTGAAATTTGGATGTCAAGCTATTGATTAACTTGAATCTTAATTCATTTACAACCGGACTTTAATTTATCCAAAAGGAAAGGTTTAAAGAAAGAAAAACCTAATAAAAATGCAAAGCAACAGGCAAGGTCTAAAGCTTAAGCAATGAGATCTAAAGGTTCGGGGGTTGGTTATACTTAGAGAAGGTGTTAGCATCCTAAGTATCTGTAGTACTCTACAGGAACCTCTTGTTAATATTTGTGTTTATTAAAGTTTGCTTGCTAAAGGGAAAAGTGCTAAGGGAATAATCTAAAGTATAAAAGGGTATGTACAAAAGTTTGCTCGCGAAGACATCACATCTCGTGCCTACGTATCCGGACGGGAATGGAATCAGAGCAATCGTAGTTCCCCTATCTAGGGATGAGGAACTCTTGACTGTGGTCAAGGTTGACAAAGGGTAGTAAGCATTCATAGTGAAGTACTTGCATGGAGTGCGGCGACTCCTTTTCTAAGTTGAGATGGTTAAGGGAATATCCACGGCGGGACGTTAAAAGTGAGTACGGCGACTCAAATCCTAAGGCTAGGGTTAAGGGAAATTTGTCCACGGCGGAACAGATTAAAAATGAGTATGGCGACTCAAGTCCTAAGGCTAGGATAGAAAGAAAGATGTCCAGGGCGGGACGGTTAAAAGTGAGTACGGCGACTCAGGCCCTAAGGTGTAAATGTAAAAGGGAGTTTAGCAGTTATGTACAAGCAAATTAGTTTAACCTCATAATTTAGGAGGAAACAGGATGAGAGCTAACAAGCTTCATCACTTGGGGAAAGAAAGCAAAAAGAAAATTAACAACATGATAAAGGCATATTCATGGTGACAACCATCAAATAACATGTGGAATGACAAAGATGAAGGTGCATTGATAACGATCAAAACAAGAATTAACAGGAACTGTGACGACAGATCAAATTTAAATAAGTTTAACAGATAAAGTAGCATGGACACGGTAACCACCAATAATGAAGTTTTAACATGTTAACAAACATTTAAGGATGAGAATGCAAACAAATATCACAAAAAAAATCACAAGTATATCAAGAGAAAATTCATTTGTATCTGTCAGGACGAATATGGAAAGTACACAACTTGCATGCAGTCAAAAGAGATGAAAGATTTGTCAAACATGAAAATAAAAATTATGGCATGAAAGTACACATTAAGATGAACACAATGAAAAAAGACCGGGTGAAAAACGATTAAAATTGAGAGAGATATGATTTTTCAAAGTTGGTATGAAAAAATAACAAAAATGAATTAAAGAGTTTCCCTCATCAGGGGTCGAACTCAAGACAAAGGGGTACAAGGCGCATGCTCTTACCACTGGGGTGAGTATACATCCTTTTATATAAGCCACCCCTTAAAATAATAAGGGTAAATGAATTCATGGCTGGGCAAAAACACACAACAAAACCAAATACGTTTTATATCGTAACTTTCTCGTCGCTTATCCAAATGAGACAAAATTTATATGTATCTTGACTAGAAAAATACGAGGAACATGATGGTGGTATTAATTTTTTGAAATTCTCATCCTTTTAAAAAAAAAGATAGCTGTTGTATGTTGATGAAATGAGGTGCATTTTGAGTTTTTCCAAACAATTCAAACACTCTTAAACCATGCTAAGCACATACGCAACATTCAAACATGATTCTCAAGGATATTATCAACTCAAATTAACTTGGTTCATGCAGAAATGGCAAGTGGCATGTTGAAATACAAGAATGAGGAAAGAATGCACTTTCAAATGGACAGTTTGTTTCACATAGTTTCTAAGCAAATCAAACATATAAACATGATATAATGATGCTATGGAGGGAGTTTGTGTAGTGAAAGGTGCATAAATCAGGTTGTATGATGATATGGTATATGAGATGCAAAATTGGCAAAGAATGATGAGCAAACATGATGACAGTTGGTGTTAAAACACATAAACAATGCAAATACGTTTTGTGTCGTAACTTCCTAACCGTTTATCGAAACGAGACAAAATTTATATGCATCTGGGGTAGAATCAAACAAGGAAGATGATGGTGGTGGTAGTTTTTGAAAATTCTCACTGTAATGAAAAATTCGACAGCTGCTGTATGTTGATGTTATGTTATGCATTTTGACGTTTTTCAATTAATCCAAATGTTTTTAAACCATGTCAAGCATACATACAGAATTCAAACATGATATGCAATGATGCCAACACCTCAAATCAACTTAATTCCAACAGAATATGATAATGGATGATGAAATGCAAGAATGAGAACAAAAATGCATTTTCAAGTGGGCAGTTTGATGCAAACAGTTTCAAAGCAAATCAATTATACAAACATGATACAATGATGATTTATGGATGATTCATTCAAGGTGTGGTGCTCAGATCCTGTTGTGTAGTGATATGGTATGTGATGTGCAAAATTGGCATAAATGGTGAGCATACATGATGACAGTTTGTTTTAAGCATCTTCAGTTTAAATTAAATGATCACACACCTCACATAAGTCATATAAATGGATTTTAAAACTTCAAACATGGCCAAAACCAACAACTTATGAAAATGACATGTCAAGTGGCCAAAATAACTTGAAAAATGCATAATGAACTCCAAAACACAAACCAATGGTTGTAATACTCAAATGAGGGTTTGAACATTTTAAAAATGATGTATTTGAGGTATTCCAACAATTGATTTGAATCAAAACACAACAAAATTCTAAACTGGTATGGAAATGCTTCATTTTGTTAAAAATGCATTTTAAAAATGAGTGACATGATGCAAACAAGTTCTGTCCAAACTAAAAGCACACACACATCACATAAATCATATGGAATGATTTTAATGCATCAAAATTGTTCAATACCAACAGGTTATGAAAATGACATGATAAATGCAATGTTTTGGTGAAAATGCAAGGCAAATATCTACAAGTAGCAGCAGCAGGGCATCTTGTCAAACATTGATGTTTTATGGAAACAAAACATATACACACACTTCATACATCATATTAAGTGAAATCAAACACAACTTGAGGTCAAAAGGTGGCTGTCATGGAATATGGTAATGCTTATGTTCATGCTTTCATCACTTTTCTCAAAATTGCAAAAATATGGAAAATGATGTAGAGTGCAAAGTTTATAGACTACAAACCTCTTGTAGACTATGTTGAGCAAGCTAGAATAGCTAAGAATACCAGATAACTTCAACTTCCCTTCTTTGCCTTGAGTTTCACTTTTGATCAAAATGCATTTATGATGCCAAATGGAAAATTAGGAGTCTCCAATGGTTGCTAATGGTTTTGACAGTTGAGAAACATCATTGGTGAGGTGTATGAATGATCAAAATCTCAAGGAAGGGCTTAGAACAAAGTTTGGTGATTTTTGTGGCTTTTGGTCAAAGTAGTGTGGGAAGGAAGTTGACTTTTTGATTCTTGTGGTTTTTGTGTGATTAAAAGGGCTAGACACCTTCCATATGATATTTAGAGAGTGTATGGATGGTTTTTAGAGTGTTGGAAAGTATAGAAATGAGTTTGGGCAGAATTCTCTCCAAGACAGATTTTGGTGATTTTGTGAACTTTGGAGATTTTGAGAAATTGAAGCAAGGTGTGGAAGTAGTGACGACAGAAGTTCTTTATGGTTTTTAGCAGATGTATTGTGTTCTAAATGAGGTGAAGACACCTTCCTTTTATAGGCAAATGGGGTGAGGAGCTTGCTTGGTGAGATTGCTTCATCATGAAGTAAGGTTTGGAGATATTTTGAGAAAACCTCCCTTGGAGGGTTTTCTATTGGCTCTGTCCAAGGCTTCATTTGTCAATGGTTCTACTAAGTTTTCTGATGTTGTTAGCAGGCTAGAAGCACTAGGGGAGGGGCTGGTGCAGTTCACTTTCCACCTTATGCTTTGAAATTTCAACTTGGAATGCAACTTGCCCACTTGCAAGGCAATGTGCTACACTCTTGATTTTTGCTATCTTCTGCATAATTCTCTATTCTCTCATGCCACACACATCTAATATGTCAAACATGACAAGTTGGATCAACCAAAATTGGCAGTTTTGAGGAAGTAGGTCACTTTGAAAATTTGGCCAATGTGGGACTATTATGTGAAACCCTTAACTTTGAACAAATGTAACTTTGAACACATGTAACTTTCTGCTCATAACTCCTCTTGAGATTTTCTAGTACAATTTAAAAAGCCCTCACACAGCTCTAAAGCATTCATGTTTTCATGAGTTTCAATTTCTCAAAGTAACTTGGCCAAAAAGCCTTCCAAAGTTGCTAAAAATGAGCTTAAAAAGTAAAATTTTCCCAAGTCATTTTCCCTTCTTGAAATGAATTTGACCATAACTCAAAATCTATGCATTTTCTGATCATGGACCACTTAGGGACTTTTGTAGGACTTTTCAAGAGATTCCAAATGAGTTTTGAACCAACTCAATTGGATGTGTGGTTAAGGAGTTATGGTTTAGCCCTTTCCAAAACCCTAATTTCCCGATTTCCCGATTACTCCTTCATCCTTGATCCAATGGTCATGATAATTGATATGCAAGTCCAATATGACATAAGGAACAACTTTGTTTCACAACTTGAAGTCCAATTCATAAAATTTGGAGAGTTGACATTTCGGTCAACCGTACGACCGATCGATGATTACCGAGTCGCCTGTTGACATTCTGGACCTCCTGAGACTTTGAAACTTCTTGGATGAACCTTATGAGGCTATATGAACTTCATGAATCACAATCCCATCATTTAAACACCTTGCAACATCAAAGTCAAACTACGGTTGACTTTTATAGATCCAAAATCCTAATCGGGTGCTTTGAAATGTACTGCTTCTGAACTCTGGGTTAACAACCTCACATTGGCTTTTCAATTGACATTATGTAATTCTCTTGACCTTTTTCCTATTTGAATGAGCCTAAAATATTGACTAATCACAAACCCTGAAGTTTCGATTTTGACTGCACGAAACCCTGATTTATCTGCAATTGACAAAAATAGACTTGTGCTGGGTTAAGGTTAGAAAATCCTAAAATGATAATGAGGATCTAAGGGGTCAAAATTTGGGGTATGACAGTTGCCCCTATTTAAATATCTTTTACTGGATGGTTTTAATAGATGTTAATCTGAATAGAATCATAGTGAAAGATATTTAAATATAGAAAACTAGAAATTTTGTCCCTTAAATCAGATGATATGCAAAAGGACAAATCATGAAATGCAATGATTCTACATGATGCTTTATGATGCTAGAATGCAATACAAATGCAGACACACGAGCAAGAATAAAAGAACGACGCAACAACGAGTAACAACTCACTGGGGAAAAAACAACAACACTGAGGGAATGAGGCAAATGGGGAATAAAGCACCCGTGATGCCAAGGAAATTGGAATTCATCCACAAGGTAAGACGTGAGTAAAACACGACCTTGGGAGAAAGGAGAAAATGGGAGTAAAACACCATGATGGCAGGTAAATGGGGAATAAAACACCCAGGTAAAATAAATTCGTCCACAAGGTAAGACGCGAGTAAAACACGACCTCGGGAGGAAGGAGCAAATGGGGAATAAAGCACCCATGTAAGGTAAATTCATCCACAAGGTAAAACGCGAGTAAAACACAACCTCGGGAGGAAAGGTAAATTGGGGAATAAAACACCCATAATGCATATATGTTTTATGCTTATGATATATGATCAAATGCAAATGCAAATGCTGATGACAAGGCTCGACTCTTTTGGTGAGAAGACAAGACTGGAAGACTGATTCCTCAACACGAAGATCACTTTCAATCTGTTTGGGGACTAAAGATGCTGCTGATGAACACATCTCTGTCGCACTGATAAATTGTATCAAGTAGATGATCCTTATAGGAAGGATAAAGAGCTGTTTGGGTTTCTTCAAGTAAACTGCCCCAGTTTAGCTGTCTGTTAAAGATGAACTGACGATGACTTCAACTTGTATGATATTGACTGATGCATCGGGTGCTTGGAGAGCTTGCCCCAGTCTGAGTCTCGAAATATATTCTGGACAAACCAAATATGAGAATACCATGCCTTGAACAAATCTTCAATTGATTCTTAGACAGGATGTAAAAGGAACTTGCCCCTGATAGGATCACTTGACCAAGTTTCTCAATGTTTAAAATTTCCTTGAGAGGAAAGCCAATTTGCAAACAAAAGTGTTCTTACAAAATGGTACTGCAAAGTTCATGCAACTTTTTGAAATCAAAACCATTTTTTTTGAAAGAGGCAAAGTAAAAGAGTCATTGGTCAGAACACGGCGGTTCAACACACTCAAAGTTTAAAGCAAAGGTGTACTTCCAAAATAATTGATTTGCAAAAATCTTTTAGGAGTCAGTTTACGCAACCTTGCTGTAGTATGCTTTCAAAATACCCTTGTTTCAATTAGGTCTTTTGAGGGTTGTAACGTGGCCTGGTTCACGGTTTAAGAAACAAAAGATAAAGGCTCAAAGTTTATTTGTACCCACCCAATCTACGTGATGATCTCCAGTCTTATGCTCAGTTAAATTGGACTATGCACTCAGTTTCCCATAGGTTATAATAGCCAAGATGATGGTTCAGACCTTTTGAAAAGGCAGTCACAGATTCTTTACAACATTTGGTTGTTTTTGACTTTGAGGTTTTTCATGATGAGGGTTTAAAGATCTCCTCTTTTTATTATCCCTAACTTTTGCCTGAACTGTTTTCTATTGACGCTTACAGTCAGCGGGATGCCCCAGTTTTGCCTAAGTCTCCTTCATAGGTTTTGACTTAGCGGGCTTTTTTCCTTTGATATATTTTTTGTTTGTTGAAATAAAGTGACTACCTAGCTTAATGATCATGGTGAACCATCACCGACTTCTTTGGCTTAAAAACATCTTCGACACTTGTTTGTTGTGTGCGAAGGAAAATTGTAGTTGCAACCTTTATATGAAAGGTGTTTTTGTATGAATACACAACCGAGTTAAACTGAGAACTACCCATCCCAAGGTTAAAACTGCGGGTTTTTGTAACGAAAGAAACTCCAACTTCTAGGCTCGAAGGGGTTAACGAGGGATAATCTTCCTTATTTCTCCAGTGTTTGGGAGTTGAAACAATGCCTTACATCATCAACAAAGTTTGTTTGAAAGCATACTACAACAATTATGGGTATAATGTTTTCATCATCCTCCCTCAAATAATTGCATAATCAAAAATTTAAGCAAAGAGTAAATATTTGAAAGATAAAGCACAAAAGTGCAAAGAACAAATGAATTGAAATCAAAAGTTGCAATGCTCATTCATTAAGATGAAAGTACAAGCACCAATTAAAAGCAAACAACTTAAACAACATAAAGAAAGTTCAAACAATGAGAAACGAAAAGGCCTAGTGACTAAATCAGCAAAAAGATGAGTTGTCTTGTCTGAAACACTGGCGCTAAAAAAGATAATCTGCTGAAGTCAGACTGAAGCTTCATTTTTGATGTACTGGTAAAGGATTTTTCTGAACATTCGGAGGGCTATCTGTAAAATCAAGGATTCCAGCTCTAATCAATTCATGCACCCTAGCTTTCAATGCAAAACAGTGCTCCAAGTCATGGCCTGGGGCACCCTCATGAAAAGCACAATGGAGATCAGCTCTAGATCCAGCTGGAAGGGGATCTGGAGTTTGCAGAGTCTTTGTAGTGATCAACCCTTGTTGAACCAGGCTTGGATACAATTCTGTATAAGTCATGGGAATAGGATCGAACTGATTCTTATTCTGATACTGGTTCGGTCTAACAGCAGGACGTTGAGGATTTTGAACTGGTCGTGGAGCGGCAATTGCAGCAATGGTAGGGTGATTATACTGAGGTCGAGGATGAGGCCTCCTCACTTCAGCCATGACAACATTGGTATGTTCTTCTTTCTTCTTATGGAAATTCCCAAAGGGTTTCTTTGCACCATTAGAAGATTCAACAGCTTTGGATACCTTACCCTTTTTCAACCCTTCTTCTAACCTTTGACCAATAGTCACCAGATCTGTGAAGTTTGAAGATACACTCCCAATCATCTTTTCCCAATAGAAAGGAGACAAAGTATCCATGAACATTCCAATTAATTCTTTCTCTGCTAGAGGGGGTTCAACTTGGGAAGCTAACTCTCTCCATCGTTGAGCGTATTCTTTGAATGATTCTCTTTCACTTTGAGACATGTTTTGAAGTTGACGACGGTCAGGAGCCATATCCAAATTGTATTTGTATTGTCTCATGAAGGCATTGGCGAGATCTTGGAAGCAGTGGACGCTGTTATGTTCCAAATTCATATACCACTTTAGAGAAGCACCGCTTAAGCTGTCTTGGAAGCAATGGATGAGTAACTTCTGATTATTGGTGTAAGCCGCCATCCTTCGGTAGTACATAACCAAATGGGCCCTTGGACATGAGTGCCCCTTATATTTTACAAACTCTGGAGTTTTAAACTTAGCAGGCATAACCAGACCAGAAACTAAGCACATATTGTCAGCATCGACGTTGAAGAAATCAGTGCCCTCGACAGCTTTGAGTCTCTTGTCTATATTATGAAACTGTTCACGGACAATCTCAGGCTCAACAAAATCTTCACGGTCCTCACCTTGAGCACTAGCAGCATTGTAATCAAAGAAAGGAGTCTCAAAGGGAGCTTGGCCGTTCTGAGCAACAGTGTGGACCACAGGTCTGGGCTCTGTAAAGACAGGAGCTGGAAAAACTGGTCTGATAGCCTGAACAATCATGGCAGTAGATACAAGGGGTAGAGAATAGTTGAGAGGTAAACCAAACTCTGGCCAAGTTGATTGTGGCATTTGAACAGGAGGGGGCTCAACACTAGAAACTTCCTGAATAACAGTTCTTTGAGATGACTCTCCTCTGGCAATCAATACTTGAAGCATCTCAGTGAGTTTAGTCATGCCTGTCTTCAATTCATCGATCTCCATTCAAAATTCTGCATTGTGTGCTTCCTGTTCTGACATCTTGCGTCTATAGTTTGCTCTAGTTTGATATCGGTGTCGAGGAATCAGCTTGACAACTAAAAGGCACACTCTATAATGAAGATAGCTGGATATGAGCGACTGGACAAACAGATGTATGCAAGGAACCATGCAAGATGCAAATGCAATGCAATGCGAGAGAAGATATAAATCACACATAACAGGTTCAAAGGTTCAAGATCACAGCATGGAGTTTGAGTGAAGAACCAATCATAGGGTATGTACTAGGGGTAAAGCACCTGCACAACGGGTTCTACCAGAGTTTCCCAGAGTCATCAACCCATCTTTCGGATATTATCAATTTCCCAAATTACTCGGTAGTCGATAATATTCTCAAGAGAGTCTCGTCCAAGTGTAGTATCGCGTATCAACTACTTCGGAATTACTCCGTCATAGTCATCGCATTACGTCCTAACAGGCCAAGTGGGGTAAAAGGTAATCTAAAGGTCCTCAGTGTCACAGGCTCCTATGTTGAAAGTAGTATTGTTTTCACAAATACTTGTTTAACAATACTAACTCTCAGAAGGGCCTCAACTGAGTGGTGGTTTCTCAAGTCAGCTTGGTCGGGAATCAACTCCCTATAAGCCTTCTTGAATATACCACCATCCTATCATAAGTGCGCTCCAGTACGGGTATATTACTATCTCACCACTCAAAGCAACAAACCTGCATACAGAAAAATCCAAACACAGACAGATATATGTACAAATATATAAGCAAGTAAACATATAACAAACGCAGATATAACAAGGTGGGCTTAACCCTCTTTAGGGGGACTCCCCAGTGAGGTCGCCATTTCTGTTGCGGTGAAATTTGGATGTCACCCTATTGATTAACTTGAATCTTAATTCATTTACAACCGAACTTTAATTTATCCAAAAGGAAAGGTTTAAAGAAAGAAAAACCTAATAAAAATGCAAAGCAACAGGCAAGGTCTAAAACTTAAGCAATGAGATCTAAAGGTTCGGGGGTTGGTTATACTTAGGGAAGGTGTTAGCATCCTAAGTATCTGTAGTACTCTACAGGAACCTCTTGTTAATATTTGTGTTTACTAAAGTTTGCTTGCTAAAGGGAAAAGTGCTAAGGTAATAATCTAAAGTATAAAAGGGTATGTACAAAAGTTTGCTCGCGAAGACATCGCATCTCGTGCCTACGTATCCGGACGGGAATGGAATCAGAGCAATCGTAGTTCCCCTATCTAGGGATGAGGGACTCTTGACTGTGGTCAAGGTTCCCAAAGGGTAGTAAGCATTCATAGTGAAGTACTTGCATGGAGTGCGGCGACTCCTTTTCTAAGTTGAGATGGTTAAGGGAATATCCACGGCGGGACGTTAAAAGTGAGTACGGCGACTCAAATCCTAAGGCTAGGGTTAAGGGAAATTTGTCCACGGCGGGACAGATTAAAAATGAGTATGGCGACTCAAGTCCTAAGGCTAGGATAGAAAGAAAGATGTCCACGGCGGGACGGTTAAAAGTGAGTACGGCGACTCAGGCCCTAAGGTGTAAATGTAAAAGGGAGTTTAGCAGTTATGTGCAAGCAAATTAGTTTAACCTCATAATTTAGGAGGAAACAAGATGAGAGCTAACAAGCTTCATCACTTGGGGAAAGAAAGCAACAAGAAAATTAACAACATGATAAAGGCATATTCATGGTGACAACCATCAAATAACATGTGGAATGATAAAGATGAAGGTGCATTGATAACGATCCAAACAGGAATTAACAGGAACTGTGACGACATATCAAATTTAAATAAGTTTAACAGATAAAGTAGCATGGACACAGTAACAACCAATAATGAAGTTTTAACATGTTAACAAACATTTAAGTATGAGAATGCAAACAAATATCACAAAAAAAATCACAAGTATATCAAGAGAAAATTCATCTGTATCTGTCAGGACGAATACAGAAAGTACACAACTTGCACACAGTCAAAAGAGATGAAAAATTTGTCAAACATGAAAATAAAAATTATGACATGAAAGTACACATTAAGATGAACACAATGAAAAAAGAACGGGTGAAAAACGATTAAAATTGAGAGAGATATGATTTTTCAAAGTTGGTAGGAAAAAATAACAAAAATGAATAGAAGAGTTGCCCTCCTCAGGGGTCGAACTCAAGACAAAGGGGTACAAGGCGCATGCTCTTACCACTGGGGTGGCTATACATCCGTTTATATAAGCCACCCCTTAAAATAATAAGGGTAAATGAATTCATGGCTGGGCAAAAACACACAACAAAACCAAATACGTTTTGTATCGTAACTTTCTTGTCGCTTATCCAAATGAGACAAAATTTATATGTATCTTGACTAGAAAAATACGAGGAACATGATGGTGGTATTAATTTTCTGAAATTCTCATCCTTTTAAAAAAAAAGATAGCTGCTGTATGTTGATGAAATGAGGTGCATTTTGAGATTTTCCAAACAATTCAAACACTCTTAAACCATGCTAAGCACATACGCAACATTCAAACATGATTCTCAAGGATATTATCAACTCAAATTAATTTGGTTCATGCAGAAATGGCAAGTGGCATGTTGAAATGCAAGAATGAGGAAAGAATGCACTTTCAAATGGACAGTTTGTTTCACATAGTTTCAAAGCAAATCAAACATATAAACATGATATAATGATGCTATGGAGGGAGTTTGTGTAGTGAAAGGTGCATAAATCAGGTTGTATGATGATATGGTATATGAGATGCAAAATTGGCAAAGAATGATGAGCAAACATGATGACAGTTGGTGTTAAAACACATAAACAATGCAAATACATTTTGTGTCGTAACTTCCTAACCGTTTATCGAAACGAGACAAAATTTATATGCATCTGGGGTAGAATCAAACAAGGAAGATGATGGTGGTGGTAGTTTTTGAAAATTCTCACTGTAATTAAAAATTCGACAGCTGCTGTATGTTGATGTTATGTTATGCATTTTGACATTTTTCAATTAATCCAAATGTTTTTAAACCATGTCAAGCATACATACAGAATTCAAACATGATATGCAATGATGCCAACACCTCAAATCAACTTAATTCCAACAGAATATGATAATGGATGATGAAATGCAAGAATGAGAACAAAAATGCATTTTCAAGTGGGCAGTTTGATGCAAACAGTTTCAAAGCAAATCAATTATACAAACATGATACAATGATGATTTATGGATGATTCATTCAAGGTGTGGTGCTCAGATCCTGTTGTGTAGTGATATGGTATGTGATGTGCAAAATTGGCATAAATGGTGAGCCTACATGATGACAGTTTGTTTTAAGCATCTTCAGTTCAAATTAAATGATCACACACCTCACATAAGTCATATAAATGGATTTTAAAACTTCAAACATGGCCAAAACCAACAGCTTATGAAAATGACATGTCAAGTGGCCAAAATGACTTGAAAAATGCATAATGAACTCCAAAACACAAACCAATGGTTGTAATACTCAAATGAGGGTTTGAACATTTTAAAAATGATGTATTTGAGGTATTCCAACAATTGATTTGAATCAAAACACAACAGAATTCTAAACTGGTATGGAAATGCTTCATTTTGTTAAAAATGCATTTTAAAAATGAGTGACATGATGCAAACAAGTTCTGTCCAAACTAAAAGCACACACACATCACATAAATCATATGGAATGATTTTAATGCATCAAAATTGTTCAATACCAACAGGTTATGAAAATGACATGATAAATGCAATGTTTTGGTGAAAATGCAAGGCAAATATCTACAAGTAGCAGCAGCAGGGCATCTTGTCAAACATTGATGTTTTATGGAAACAAAACATATACACACACTTCATACATCATATTAAGTGAAATCAAACACAACTTGAGGTCAAAAGGTGGCTGTCATGGAATATGGTAATGCTTATGTTCATGCTTTCATCACTTTTCTCAAAATTGCAAAAACATGGAAAATGATGTAGAGTGCAAAGTTTATAGACTACAAACCTCTTGTAGACTATGTTGAGCAAGCTAGAATAGCTAAGAATACCAGAGAACTTCAACTTCCCTTCTTTGCCTTGAGTTTCACTTTTGATCAAAATGCATTTATGATGCCAAATGGAAAATTAGGAGTCTCCAATGGTTGCTAATGGTTTTGACAGTTGAGAAACATTATTGGTGAGGTGTATGAATGATCAAAATCTCAAGGAAGGGCTTAGAACAATGTTTGGTGATTTTTGTGGCTTTTGGTCAAAGTAGTGTGGGAAGGAAGTTGACTTTTTGATTCTTGTGGTTTTTGCGTGATTCAAAGGGCTAGACACCTTCCATATGATATTTAGAGAGTGTATGGATGGTTTTTAGGGTGTTGGAAAGTATAGAAATGAGTTTGGGCAGAATTCTCTCCAAGACAGATTTTGGTGATTTTGTGAACTTTGGAGATTTTGAGAAATTGAAGCAAGGTGTGGAAGTAGTGATGACAGAAGTTCTTTATGGTTTTTAGCAGATGTATTGTGTTCTAAATGAGGTGAAGACACCTTCCTTTTATAGGCAAATGGGGTGAGGAGCTTGCTTGGTGAGATTGCTTCATCATGAAGTAAGGTTTGGAGATATTTTGAGAAAACCTCCCTTGGAGGGTTTTCTATTGGCTCTGTCCAAGGCTTCATTTGTCAATGGTTCTACTAAGTTTTCTGATGTTGTTAGCAGGCTAGAAGCACTAGGGGAGGGGCTGGTGCAGTTCACTTTCCACCTCATGCTTTGAAATTTAAACTTGAATGCAACTTGCCCACTTGCAAGGCAATGAGCTACACTCTTGATTTTTGCTATCTTCTGCATAATTCTCTATTCTCTCATGCCACACACATCTAATATGTCAAACATGACAAGTTGGATCAACCAAAATTGGCAGTTTTGAGGAAGTAGGTCACTTTGAAAATTTGGCCAATGTGGGACTATTATGTGAAACCCTTAACTTTGAACACATGTAACTTTCTGCTCATAACTCCTCTTGAGATTTTCTAGTACAATTTAGAAATCCCTCACACAGCTCTAAAGCATTCATGTTTTCATGAGTTTCAATTTCTCAAAGTAACTTGGCCAAAAAGCCTTCCAAAGTTGCTAAAAATGAGCTTAAAAAGTAAAATTTTCCTAAGTCATTTTCCCTTCTTGAAATGAATTTGACCATAACTCAAAATCTATGCATTTTCTGATCATGGACCACTTAGGGACTTTTGTAGGACTTTTCAAGATATTCCAAATGAGTTTTGAACCAACTCAATTGGATGTGTGGTTAAGGAGTTATGGTTTAGCCCTTTCCAAAACCCTAATTTCCCGATTTCCCGATTACTCCTTCATCCTTGAACCAATGGTCATGATAATTGATATGCAAGTCCAATATGACATAAGGAACAACTTTGTTTCACAACTTGAAGTCCAATTCATAAAATTTGGAGAGTTGACATTTCGGTCAACCGTACGACCGATCGATGATTACCGAGTCGCCTGTTGACATTCTGGACCTCCTGAGACTTTGAAACTTCTTGGATGAACCTTATGAGGCTATATGAACTTCATGAATCACAATCCCATCATTTAAACACCTTGCAACATCAAATTCAAACTACGGTTGACTTTTATAGATCCAAAATCCTAATCGGGTGCTTTGAAATGTACTGCTTCTGAACTTTGGGGTAACAACCTCACATTGGCTTTTCAATTGACATTATGTAATTCTCTTGAACTTTTTCCTATTTGAATGAGCCTAAAATATTGACTAATCACAAACCCTGAAGTTTCGATTTTGACTGCACGAAACCCTGATTTATCTGCAATTGACAAAAATAGACTTGTGCTGGGTTAAGGTTAGAAAATCCTAAAATGATAATGAGGATCTAAGGGGTCAAAATTTGGGGTATGACAGTTGCCCCTATTTAAATATCTTTTACTGGATGGTTTTAATAGATGTTAATCTGAATAGAATCATAGTGAAAGATATTTAAATATAGAAAACCAGAAATTTTGTCCCTTAAATCAAATGATATGCAAAAGGACAAATCATGAAATGCAATGATTCTACATGATGCTTTATGATGCTAGAATGCAATACAAATGCAGACACACGAGCAAGAATAAAAGAACGACGCAACAACGAGTAACAACTCACTGGGGAAAAAACAACAACACTGAGGGAATGAGGCAAATGGGGAATAAAGCACCCATGATGCCAAGGAAATTGGAATTCATCCACAAGGTAAGACGTGAGTAAAACACGACCTTGGGAGAAAGGAGAAAATGGGAGTAAAACACCATGATGCCAGGTAAATGGGGAATAAAACACCCAGGTAAAATAAATTCGTCCACAAGGTAAGACGCGAGTAAAACACGACCTCGGGAGGAAGGAGCAAATGGGGAATAAAGCACCCATGTAAGGTAAATTCATCCACAAGGTAAAACGCGAGTAAAACACAACCTCGGGAGGAAAGGTAAATTAGGGAATAAAACACCCATAATGCATATATGTTTTATGCTTATGATATATGATCAAATGCAAATGCAAATGCTGATGACAAGGCTCGACTCTTTTGGTGAGAAGACAAGACTGGAAGACTGATTCCTCAACACGAAGATCACTTTCAATCTGTTTGGGGACTAAAGATGCTGCTGATGAACACATCTCTGTCGCACTGATAAATTGTATCAAGTAGATGATCCTTATAGGAAGGATAAAGAGCTGTTCGGGTTTCTTCAAGTAAACTGCCCCAGTTTAGCTGTCTGTTAAAGATGAACTGATGATGACTTCAACTTGTATGATATTGACTGATGCATCGGGTGCTTGGAGAGCTTGCCCCAGTCTGAGTCTCGAAATATATTCTGGACAAACCAAATATGAGAATACCATGCCTTGAACAAATCTTCAATTGATTCTTAGACAGGATGTAAAAGGAACTTGCCCGTGATAGGATCACTTGACCAAGTTTCTCAATGTTTAAAATTTCCTTGAGAGGAAAGCCAATTTGCAAACAAAAGTGTTCTTACAAACATGGTACTGCAAAGTTCATGCAACTTTTTGAAATCAAAACCATTTTTTTTGAAAGAGGCAAAGTAAAAGAGTCATTGGTCAGAACACGGCGGTTCAACACACTCAAAGTTTAAAGAAAAGGTGTACTTCCAAAATAATTGATTTGCAAAAATCTTTTAGGAGTCAGTTTACGCAACCTTGCTGTATTATGCTTTCAAAATACCCTTGTTTCAATTAGGTCTTTTGAGGGTTGTAACGTGGCCTGGTTCACGGTTTAAGAAACAAAAGATAAAGGCTCAAAGTTTATTTGTACCCACCCAATCTACGTGATGATCTCCAGTCTTATGCTCAGTTAAATTGGACTATGCGCTCAGTTTCCCATAGGTTATAATAGCCAAGATGATGGTTCAGACCTTTTGAAAAGGCAGTCACAGATTCTTTACAACATTTGGTTGTTTTTGACTTTGAGGTTTTTCATGATGAGGGTTTAAAGATCTCCTCTTTTTATTATCCCTAACTTTTGCCTGAACTGTTTTCTCTTGACGCTTACAGTCAGCGGGATGCCCCAGTTTTGCCTAAGTCTCCTTCATAGGTTTTGACTTAGCGGGCTTTTTTCCTTTGATATATTTTTTGTTTGTTGAAATAAAGTGACTACCTAGCTTAATGATCATGGTGAACCATCACCGACTTCTTTCGCTTAAAAACATCTTCGACACTTGTTTGTTGTGTACGAAGGAAAATTGTAGTTGCAACCTTTATATGAAAGGTGTTTTTGTATGAATACACAACCGAGTTAAACTGAGAACTACCCATCCCAAGGTTAAAACTGCGGGTTTTTGTAACGAAAGAAACTCCAACTTCTAGGCTCGAAGGGGTTAACGAGGGATAATCTTCCTTATTTCTCCAGTGTTTGGGAGTTGAAACAATGCCTTACATCATCAACAAAGTTTGTTTGAAAGCATACTACAACAATTATGGGTATAATGTTTTCATCATCCTCCCTCAAATAATTGCATAATCAAAAATTTAAGCAAAGAGTAAATATTTGAAAGATAAAGCACAAAAGTGCAAAGAACAGATGAATTGAAATCAAAAGTTGCAATGCTCATTCATTAAGATGAAAGTACAAGCACCAATTAAAAGCAAACAACTTAAACAACATAAAGAAAGTTCAAACAATGAGAAACGAAAAGGCCTAGTGACTAAATCAGCAAAAAGATGAGTTGTCTTGTCTGAAACACTGGCGCTAAAAAAGATAATCTGCTGAAGTCAGACTGAAGCTTCATTTTTGATGTACTGGTAAAGGATTTTTCTGAACATTCGGAGGGCTATCTGTAAAATCAAGGATTCCAGCTCTAATCAATTCACGCACCCTAGCTTTCAATGCAAAACAGTGCTCCAAGTCATGGCCTGGGGCACCCTCATGAAAAGCACAATGGAGATCAGCTCTAGATCCAGCTGGAAGGGGATCTGGAGTTTGCAGAGTCTTTGTAGTGATCAACCCTTGTTGAACCAGGCTTGGATACAATTCTGTATAAGTCATGGGAATAGGATCGAACTGATTCTTATTCTGATACTGGTTCGGTCTAACAGCAGGACGTTGAGGATTTTGAACTGGTCGTGGAGCGGCAATTGTAGCAATGGTAGGGTGATTATACTGAGGTCGAGGATGAGGCCTCCTCACTTCATCCATGACAACATTGGTATGTTCTTCTTTCTTCTTATGGAAATTCCCAAAGGGTTTCTTTGCACCATTAGAAGATTCAACAGCTTTGGATACCTTACCCTTTTTCAACCCTTCTTCTAACCTTTGACCAATAGTCACCAGATCTGTGAAGTTTGAAGATACACTCCCAATCATCTTTTCCCAATAGAAAGGAGACAAAGTATCCATGAACATTCCAGTTAATTCTTTCTCTGCTAGAGGGGGTTCAACTTGGGAAGCTAACTCTCTCCATCGCTGAGCGTATTCTTTGAATGATTCTCTTTCACTTTGAGACATGTTTTGAAGTTGACGACGGTCAGGAGCCATATCCAAATTGTATTTGTATTGTCTCATGAAGGCATTGGCGAGATCTTGGAAGCAGTGGACACTGTTATGTTCCAAATTCATATACCACTTTAGAGAAGCACCGCTTAAGCTGTCTTGGAAGCAATGGATGAGTAACTTCTGATTGTTGGTGTAAGCCGCCATCCTTCGGTAGTACATAACCAAATGGGCCCTTGGACATGAGTGCCCCTTATATTTTACAAACTCTGGAGTTTTAAACTTAGCAGGCATAACCAGACCAGAAACTAAGCACATATTGTCAGCATCGACGTTGAAGAAATCAGTGCCCTCGACAGCTTTGAGTCTCTTGTCTATATTATGAAACTGTTCACGGACAATCTCAGGCTCAACAAAATCTTCACGGTCCTCACCTTGAGCACTAGCAGCATTGTAATCAAAGAAAGGAGTCTCAAAGGGAGCTTGGCCGTTCTGAGCAACAGTGTGGACCACAGGTCTGGGCTCTGTAAAGACAGGAGCTGGAAAAACTGGTCTGATAGCCTGAACAATCATGGCAGTAGATGCAAGGGGTGGAGAATAGTTGGGAGGTAAACCAAACTCTGGCCAAGTTGATTGTGGCATTTGAACAGGAGGGGGCTCAACACTAGAAACTTCCTGAATAACAGTTCTTTGAGATGACTCTCCTCTGGCAATCAATACTTGAAGCATCTCAGTGAGTTTAGTCATGCCTGTCTTCAATTCATCGATCTCCATTCAAAATTCTGCATTGTGTGCTTCCTGTTCTGACATCTTGCGTCTATAGTTTGCTCTAGTTTGATATCGGTGTCGAGGAATCAGCTTGACAACTAAAAGGCACACTCTATAATGAAGATAGCTGGATATGAGCGACTGGACAAACAGATGTATGCAAGGAACCATGCAAGATGCAAATGCAATGCAATGCGAGAGAAGATATAAATCACACATAACAGGTTCAAAGGTTCAAGATCACAGCATGGAGTTTGAGTGAAGAACCAATCATAGGGTATGTACTAGGGGTAAAGCACCTGCACAACGGGTTCTACCAGAGTTTCCCAGAGTCATCAACCCATCTTTCGGATATTATCAATTTCCCAAATTACTCGGTAGTCGATAATATTCTCAAGAGAGTCTCGTCCAAGTGTAGTATCGCGTATCAACTACTTCAGAATTACTCCGTCATAGTCATCGCATTACGTCCTAACAGGCCAAGTGGGGTAAAAGGTAATATAAAGGTCCTCAGTGTCACAGGCTCCTATGTAGAAAGTAGTATTGTTTTCACAAATACTTGTTTAACAATACTAACTCTCAGAAGGGCCTCTACTGAGCGGTGGTTTCTCAAGTCAGCTTGGTCGGGAATCAACTCCCTATAAGCCTTCTTGAATATACCACCATCCTATCATAAGTGCGCTCCAGTACGGGTATAGTACTATCTCACCACTCAAAGCAACAAACCTGCATACAGAAAAATCCAAACACAGACATATATATGTACAAATATATAAGCAAGTAAACATATAACAAACGCAGATATAACAAGGTGGGCTTAACCCTCTTTAGGGGGACTCCCCAGTGAAGTCGCCATTTCTGTTGCGGTGAAATTTGGATGTCACCCTATTGATTAACTTGAATCTTAATTCATTTACAACCGGACTTTAATTTATCCAAAAGGAAAGGTTTAAAGAAAGAAAAACCTAATAAAAATGCAAAGCAACAGGCAAGGTCTAAAACTTAAGCAATGAGATCTAAAGGTTCGGGGGTTGGTTATACTTAGGGAAGGTGTTAGCATCCTAAGTATTTGTAGTACTCTACAGGAACCTCTTGTTAATATTTGTGTTTACTAAAGTTTGCTTGCTAAAGGGAAAAGTGCTAAGGTAATAATCTAAAGTATAAAAGGGTATGTACAAAAGTTTGCTCGCGAAGACATCGCATCTCGTGCCTACGTATCCGGACGGGAATGGAATCAGAGCAATCGTAGTTCCCCTATCTAGGGATGAGGTACTCTTGACTGTGGTCAAGGTTCCCAAAGGGTAGTAAGCATTCATAGTGAAGTACTTGCATGGAGTGCGGCGACTCCTTTTCTAAGTTGAGATGGTTAAGGGAATATCCACGGCGGGACGTTAAAAGTGAGTACGGCGACTCAAATCCTAAGGCTAGGGTTAAAGGAAATTTGTCCATGGCGGGACAGATTAAAAATGAGTATGGCGACTCAAGTACTAAGGCTAGGATAGAAAGAAAGATGTCCACGGCGGGACGGTTAAAAGTGAGTACGGCGACTCAGGTCCTAAGGTGTAAATGTAAAAGGGAGTTTAACAGTTATGTACAAGCAAATTAGTTTAACCTCATAATTTAGGAAGAAACAAGATGAGAGCTAACAAGCTTCATCACTTGGGGAAAGAAAGCAACAAGAAAATTAACAACATGATAAAGGCATATTCATGGTGACAACCATCAAATAACATGTGGAATGATAAAGATGAAGGTGCATTGATAACGATCCAAACAGGAATTAACAGGAACTGTGACGACAGATCAAATTTAAATAAGTTTAACAGATAAAGTAGCATGGACACAGTAACAACCAATAATGAAGTTTTAACATGTTAACAAACATTTAAGTATGAGAATGCAAACAAATATCACAAAAAAAATCACAAGTATATCAAGAGAAAATTCATCTGTATCTGTCAGGACGAATACAGAAAGTACACAACTTGCACACAGTCAAAAGAGATGAAAAATTTGTCAAACATGAAAATAAAATTATGACATGAAATTACACATTAAGATGAACACAATGAAAAAAGAACGGGTGAAAAACGATTAAAATTGAGAGAGATATGATTTTTCAAAGTTGGTAGGAAAAAATAACAAAAATGAATAAAAGAGTTGCCCTCCTCAGGGGTCGAACTCAAGACAAAGGGGTACAACGCGCATGCTCTTACCACTGGGGTGGCTATACATCCGTTTATATAAGCCACCCCTTAAAATAATAAGGGTAAATGAATTCATGGTTGGGCAAAAACACACAACAAAACCAAATACGTTTTGTATCGTAACTTTCTTGTCGCTTATCCAAATGAGACAAAATTTATATGTATCTTGACTAGAAAAATACGAGGAACATGATGGTGGTATTAATTTTCTGAAATTATCATCCTTTTAAAAAAAATATAGCTGCTGTATGTTGATGAAATGAGGTGCATTTTGAGATTTTCCAAACAATTCAAACACTCTTAAACCATGCTAAGCACATACGCAACATTCAAACATGATTCTCAAGGATATTATCAACTCAAATTAACTTGGTTCATGCAGAAATGGCAAGTGGCATGTTGAAATGCAAGAATGAGGAAAGAATGCACTTTCAAATGGACAGTTTGTTTCACATAGTTTCAAAGCAAATCAAACATATAAGCATGATATAATGATGCTATGGAGAGAGTTTGTGTAGTGAAAGGTGCATAAATCAGGTTGTATGATGATATGGTATATGAGATGCAAAATTGGCAAAGAATGATGAGCAAACATGATGATAGTTAGTGTTAAAACACATAAACAATGCAAATACGTTTTGTGTCGTAACTTCCTAACTGTTTATCGAAACGAGACAAAATTTATATGCATCTGGGGTAGAATCAAACAAGGAAGATGATGGTGGTGGTAATTTTTGAAAATTCTCACTGTAATGAAAAATTCGACAGCTGCTGTATGTTGATGTTATGTTATGCATTTTGACATTTTTCAATTAATCCAAATGTTTTTAAACCATGTCAAGCATACATACAGAATTCAAACATGATATACAATGATGCCAACACCTCAAATCAACTTAATTCCAACAGAATATGATAATGGATGATGAAATGCAAGAATGAGAACAAAAATGCATTTTCAAGTGGGCAGTTTGATGCAAACAGTTTCAAAGCAAATCAATTATACAAACATGATACAATGATGATTTATGGATGATTCATTCAAGGTGTGGTGCTCAGATCCTGTTGTGTAGTGATATGGTATGTGATGTGCAAAATTGGCATAAATGGTGAGCATACATGATGACAGTTTGTTTTAAGCATCTTCAGTTCAAATTAAATGATCACACACCTCACATAAGTCATATAAATGGATTTTAAAACTTCAAACATGGCCAAAACCAACAGCTTATGAAAATGACATGTCAAGTGGCCAAAATGACTTGAAAAATGCATAATGAACTCCAAAACACAAACCAATGGTTGTAATACTCAAATGAGGGTTTGAACATTTTAAAAATGATGTATTTGAGGTATTCCAACAATTGATTTGAATCAAAACACAACAGAATTCTAAACTGGTATGGAAATGCTTCATTTTGTTAAAAATGCATTTTAAAAATGAGTGACATGATGCAAACAAGTTCTGTCCAAACTAAAAGCACACACACATCACATAAATTATATGGAATGATTTTAATGCATCAAAATTGTTCAATACCAACAGGTTATGAAAATGACATGATAAATGCAATGTTTTGGTGAAAATGCAAGGCAAATATCTACAAGTAGAAGCAGCAGGGCATCTTGTCAAACATTGATGTTTTATGGAAACAAAACATATACACACACTTCATACATCATATTAAGTGAAATCAAACACAACTTGAGGTCAAAAGGTGGCTGTCATGGAATATGGTAATGCTTATGTTCATGCTTTCATCACTTTTCTCAAAATTGCAAAAACATGGAAAATGATGTAGAGTGCAAAGTTTATAGACTACAAACCTCTTGTAGACTATGTTGAGCAAGCTAGAATAGCTAAGAATACCAGAGAACTTCAACTTCCCTTCTTTGCCTTGAGTTTCACTTTTGATCAAAATGCATTTATGATGCCAAATGGAAAATTAGGAGTCTCCAATGGTTGCTAATGGTTTTGACAGTTGAGAAACATTATTGGTGAGGTGTATGAATGATCAAAATCTCAAGGAAGGGCTTAGAACAAAGTTTGGTGATTTTTGTGGCTTTTGGTCAAAGTAGTGTGGGAAGGAAGTTGACTTTTTGATTCTTGTGGTTTTTGTGTGATTCAAAGGGCTAGACACCTTCCATATGATATTTAGAGAGTGTATGGATGGTTTTTAGGGTGTTGGAAAGTATAGAAATGAGTTTGGGCAAAATTCTCTCCAAGACAGATTTTGGTGATTTTGTGAACTTTGGAGATTTTGAGAAATTGAAGCAAGGTGTGGAAGTAGTGATGACAGAAGTTCTTTATGGTTTTTAGCAGATGTATTGTGTTCTAAATGAGGTGAAGACACCTTCCTTTTATAGGCAAATGGGGTGAGGAGCTTTCTTGGTGAGATTGCTTCATCATGAAGTAAGGTTTGGAGATATTTTGAGAAAACCTCCCTTGGAGGGTTTTCTATTGGCTCTGTCCAAGGCTTCATTTGTCAATGGTTCTACTAAGTTTTATGATGTTGTTAGCAGGCTAGAAGCACTAGGGGAGGGGCTGGTGCAGTTCACTTTCCACCTCATGCTTTGAAATTTCAACTTGGAATGCAACTTGCCCACTTGCAAGGCAATGAGCTACACTCTTGATTTTTGCTATCTTCTGCATAATTCTCTATTCTCTCATGCCACACACATCTAATATGTCAAACATGACAAGTTGGATCAACCAAAATTGGCAGTTTTGAGGAAGTAGGTCACTTTGAAAATTTGGCCAATGTGGGACTATTATGTGAAACCCTTAACTTTGAACACATGTAACTTTCTGCTCATAACTCCTCTTGAGATTTTCTAGTACAATTTAGAAATCCCTCACACAGCTCTAAAGCATTCATGTTTTCATGAGTTTCAATTTCTCAAAGTAACTTGGCCAAAAAGCCTTCCAAAGTTGCTAAAAATGAGCTTAAAAAGTAAAATTTTCCTAAGTCATTTTCCCTTCTTGAAATGAATTTGACCATAACTCAAAATCTATGCATTTTCTGATCATGGACCACTTAGGGACTTTTGTAGGACTTGTCAAGAGCTTCCAAATGAGCTTTGAACCAACTCAATCGGATGTGTGGTTAAGGAGTTATGGTGTAGCCCTTTCCAAAACCCTAATTTCCCGATTTCCCGATTACTCCTTCATCCTTGATCCAATGGTCATGAAAATTGATATGCAAGTCCAATATGACATAAGGAACAACTTTGTTTCACAACTTGAAGTCCAATTCATAAAATTTAAAGAGTTGACTTTTCTGTCAACCGTACGACCGATCGATGATTACCGAGTCGCCTGTTGACATTCTGGACCTCCTGAGACTTTGAAACTTCTTGGATGAACCTTATGAGGCTATATGAACTTCATGAATCACAATCCCATCATTTAAACACCTTGCAATATCAAAGTCAAACTACAGTTGACTTTTACAGATCCAAAATCCTAATCGGTTGCTCTGAAATGTACTGCTTCTGAACTCTGGGGTAACAACCTCACATTGACTTTTCAATTGAAATTATGTAATTCTCTTGACCTTTTTCCTATTTGAATGAGCCCAAAATATTGACTAATCACAAACCCTGAAGTTTCGATTTTGACTGCATGAAACCCTGATTTATCTGCAATTGACAAAAATAGACTTGCGCTGGGTTAAGGTTAGAAAATTCACGAGTATGATCCTAAAATGATAATGAGGATCTAAGGGGTCAAAATTTGGGGTATGACACTTATAATAACATCATAGGTGCATCATCATTCATCAAAATCATCATCATCAAAATCATGTCATCATAGAATCATCATATAATCATGTACTAATCACATAGAAATCACAGTCATACTCATATTAATTCGTCAAAGAAATCACAACATCATAACATCAAGGTATCACTGCACAAAATTATAATTCGCGAAACTCTGCTATGTTCGCTAGCAAGTTTGCTGTGCGAGTCTGGGGCGAGTTTATTCGCTGTGCGAACACGTGATTATAGCAAAATGCTATTACGCACCAGAACCAAAACCAACCCAAAAGTCCACATGATTCACTTCCCCAATAACCCAAAAACATCCCTAAATCATTCCTAAGGTATTATGGCGATAAAGGCACAAAATTTACGACTTATTAGGCCAATCCCATATCATATTCACACTATAATTCCCATAAATCCTTACAACTGCACCACGGTCATTAGAGTTCTCACTATCTAATTTCCCTATACGGTTAAAACCTCAACAACAGATTTTGGCCAAGAAGGCCTACTTTCCCTCAAACCCAAACCGACCTCGAACCTATCAAACCATCAGTTCAAATCCCTAAGACTCTTACACCTTAAAAAGGAAACAACAATACAAGCGCTCACAAATCCTTCTACCCTTAAACCCTTATATCGGCTTTAAATACATTGAATCACATATTGAAAACAATGAAGGTGTTGCACCCCAAAATTTGCCCTCACAATACAAGACTTTGTGTTCCAAGAAGGTTCACAAGGTTCACAAAATTCACAATTGGTCAGAAGAGTTGACAATTCCCTCAGACAATGCACCTCCTAAGCAGTGCATCCAAAACTAGGGTTTTGACTTTAATCAGGCTAAATGGACTTCCAAGACTTCAAGTGAGCTTCATAACATCTTATATGTGTATAAGAACCCCCATGTCAAATTTCAAGACTTTTCTCAAAAGTTTGCTCAGTCAGATGATCAGATAAGTCAAAAGCAGTCAATGCAGTTAAAAGGTCAAACTGAGGTCAACTGTGGTCAAACCAAAGTCAAACTTCATGATTTTTTTTTTGCCAACATCAAAGAGAGGTTGGGTGAGAAATATTATCATAATAACTGTAATACCCCAAATTTTGCCCTAAGATTTGTCGTCGCATTTCATTGCATTTAATCAATTACTAACAAATTTGTGTAGTCGTTTGACTTTTTGCAGGTAAATATCATATGGCATGCATTTTTTTCTAAAAAGTAAAAATGGCACAATTGGCAGGAGGACATGTGTAAGGAGTTATGAGTGTGAGAGGTTGAGAGTTTGAATCTCACCTTTGTCATTTTTTTTGTTTTTTATTATTTTTACTCTAAATTTTTCTATCTTTCATTAAAAAAAATAACAAAAATAGTTTTTTATTATTATTTAATTATTATTTTCGTATTTTAATTAAATCATTTTTTAAAATATTATTTTTTTCACTTTTTTCTAAATTATTCATAAAAATATCCAAAAAATCATAAAATAAAAAATATTGAAAAAAAATTTTGTTCTTTTTATAATATTTTTTTATTTTAGGAATCAATAGGATTATTAGTTTTTATTTTAAGTTTATTTTAATTATTTTAAATTATTTAAATTTTATTTTTTCTTAACTAATTATTTAGTTTGGGCTTTAGGGACATTATTGACAATTTGGTGTTAACCCTAATTTGTTCCCTATATATACATGTGTTGCCTTGTTGGAAAAGAGGGGAGAATGAAAAAAACCTAAGAGGAGTGAGTGCCGTTTGCCGTTATTTAGTTTTCTTCTTCATCCATTACTATTGTTTCTTTTTCTTCATCGTTTACCGTTATTTCTTTTCCTTCATCTATTACTGTTGTTTCTTTTTCTTCATCTTTTACCGTTATTTCTTTTTCTTAATCTATTACCGTTATTTCTTTTTCTTTATCTATTAGTGTTACGTTTATATATATATATAATTTTTAAATTGTTAGAGTTTATATATATAAGATTTTTGATCGAATTATGTCGATACGATGTTTGCACATTTGTGTGCATGACGCGTGACATTTGTGTTAGTTCGATCTGGTTGCGATGATCGCATTTTTGTGTGAGCAATAATACTATTTTTTGCTTAATTTCTTTTTCTTTGCGATAAATTTTGTTTCGTCCGATTTAGATCTGGTTGCGATGAGCGCATTTCTGCGTTAGCAATATTGTTGGGTTATTTGGCACATTTAAAATTCATTATTGCTTTATTATTATTATTATTATTATTATTATTAATATTATTATTATTATTATTATTATCATTATTTATTATTATTATCATTATTATCATTATTATTACCATTATTATTATTATTGTTATCATTAATTTATTAAAATTTGTTATAATATAAAAATCTGTTTTTTAAAATAAATAACATTAACATCTTTTCCAAATTAATATGAAAACCTATTATTTTTAAGAAAAACTTTTTTTTAGATAAATTTAAAATAATAACTAAAATCTCTTTTTTAAAATAATAACTAGAACCGTTATTTATTTTATTTTATTATTGTTCAATTCAAATTTCATTATCATATTGTATCTGCTCCTCTCATGTAACCTCGCGAACTTAACAATCGCTCTTTAAATTCTGCCTTTAAATTTCTGCTTGCATGGTTTAAATTATGACATTATCTCTCTGTTTGCATGATTCAATTATCTCACGCGTTTACTATTATTTCTGTCACATTGCACACATCCGAAGGTTAGGTCTAACTGTTTGGCCGCCGCGCCAATAGTCCGTAAAACTTCACACATTCAATTTCAAATCCTCAAAACTACAAACTACAAACCCTAATTTTCACAAATGCCTCGCCGCAGGCAAAATTACAATTTTACCCTTAGCATTAGGTCAAAGAGCCGCCGCGCTCATTTTAGGGTTTCCCGCCGTGGAATCCCTAATTTAACCCTAATTACAACTTAACATTTCAACGTAGAGATTTGGAGTTTCTACACTCCACGTAAGCGTGTCCTTAAGATGCGTTTATTCCCCTTGAGACCTTGACCACAGTCAAGAAGTTTCTAACCTCCCTATTGAGGGGAACTACGATTACTCTGATTCCACTCCCGTAAGGATACGTAGGCACAAGATGTGATGTCTTGCCGAGTAAACTTAGAATTAACCCCCTTTATTATTTATTATTGCTTATTTATATTTTATTTATCTTTGCTATTTAATTATTTTGCTTATTATTTTGTAATTGTTTCTTGGATGTAAAGTTGTTTAATTATTTAATTATTATTATGGTTAGTAATTAGGGAGTGTAACAACATGTATGTAATATTAAAATAAATTTAGATCACTTTTAAATAAAGATAATTAAAATAAACACGTCACACACGTAAGTCGATTTTAATCGCCGTCTCACTTCCTAAGGATATCCCTCAAGTTGCCTACGAATAATGGTTTAGTGGGGTGTATAAAGCAAGTCCCTCAAATAAAAAAATCATCAAAGTACCTTATGGTTGCCTTTACGAATCAAGTCCCTTTCGAAAAATGATGATGGTCCCTTATATGTGCTTATTACATCCCACAATGGCCTTCAAAGTCAAATTGTCCCTCACATATCCCTTAACATCCAAAGTAAGGACTACCTACTCCATTATAGTAGGGATAGTCTTACTAAAGGAAAGAATGAAGAATAAGAAAGACCTTTAAACATTAGGGTAGGTTACTCCTAGGTGCTTGCTCACTTCAAAACTGTTTCGCACTTAAACAAATTTTCAACAAGTTTTCAAACAAGTTCTTAACACATCCTTACATGGATTATTTATTAACTATTCTGAAAATTTTCTATTCACACACTACAATTTCAAAACAATTCAAAAGTGAGCTTAAGTACCTAAGAGCCCATGGATAACCATGGATGAAAAGGATGCTAATACCTTCCCTTTTCATAACCTACCCCCCGGACCCAAAATATTCTCTAAGGTCTTTCCTGTTCTTTTATAACCTTTCCTTATGGATAAAATAAAAGTCGGTGGCGACTCTTGCTATCCGCAACATTGTTTAAAGTCAGTTCACCGGGTTACAGAACTGGCGACTCTGCTGGGGATTTATTTAAGAGGGGTACCCTTAGGAATTAAGATCACTTTAAATTGTTTGCCTTGTTTGCTTTATTATTATATTGTTGGGGTGCTCTTATGTGTGAAAGGTCCTAACCCGGATCTAGTGTACCTTAGGTAAATGGCAATAGACCAAGGAAACTGTACGACGTATATCGATACGGTTGATCTGGTGGCCATAGTTAGTGCGACTTCTTGGTTGGTGCTTATATTCCTTAAGTCAAGTTGAGGATAATATTGAGGCTGCCATATGTTGTCAATGCACTAACTGACTTTTAGAACCCTAGTTAACTCATCTTGGCCTTTAGAAAGTAGTGAGGTAACTGGCTTTGGTGCAGACTGAAGTTGGTTGACACTCGATACTACGCTCATTGAGATCTTAAACTTGGAGGGTTTTGGTTGGCAAGTAAGTTGCCTTCTGAACAACCACCCTTGTGAAAGATCAATGATATTGAGATCCCTTAGAACCTGGTTACTTTTGTAGGACAGGATGAACCATCTAACTTCAGGGGAGGGTACTTGCCTTTGAACCTCATGCAAGCCTTTAAACCTAGGGCTATGGTGTGACTTGTTTGTGTGTGCCACATGTTTGTGATTGAGCACGACATCATGACATCATCATGCATCATAAGCATATCATTTTCCCTAACCATTTCAAGGACCAAAGGATTTATCTTTGTTCTTTGTTGCAGGTCATGGCTTCTGCTCGTAGAAACACCATCAGGATCAACTTTGTAGGGATACCTGCTAAGCTCAAGGAGTTGGTTTCCCTAGTGCCTGATCATTCCCAGTTCAACAAGAGACATGGTCACTTATTGGATCTAGTTACTTCAGGGTTCAGTGAAGACATGATGAGTGTGCTGTTTCAGTTCTTTGACCCTAAGCACCATTGCTTTACATTTCCTGATTATCAGCTGGTTCCAACCATGGAGGAGTTCTCTAAACTTCTGGGTATACCTGTTCTTGATCAGAAGCCATTCACAGGCTTAGAGAAGGAGCTTAAACCAGAAGTTATTGCTGCAGCTCTACATCTGAAGAAGTCTGACATTGTTCTAGAGACGAGAAGTGGAGTTAAAGGTATTCTTGCCAAGGTATTAGTGGATAAAGCTCAAATGTTCTTGAAGGCTATGAGCTACGATGCTTTTGAGGAGATCTTAGCCTTATTGATTTATGGCTTAGTGTTGTTCCCCAATCCTGATCAGTTCATAGACGTTCATGCCATCAACATATTCCTGAGTCACAATCCAGTGCCTACCTTACTTGGAGACATCCTACATTCTCTTCACACCCGTACCACAAGGGCAAGAGGAACTTTGATGTGCTGCATACCTTTACTTTCTAGGTGGTTTATTTCTCACCTTCCTCGCTCAGCAATAAAGAATGAGCAAGGGTTCAGATGGTCCAAGAGGATCATGTCACTTTCTCACTCAGACATCCATTGGTGCTCCAGATCTATGGAGAATGTCACCATCATTGACTGTTGTGGGGAGTTTCCTAATGTGCCACTTCTAGGCATAAGAGGAGGCATCACCTACAACCCATCTCTAGCTTTACGACAGTTTGGTTACGCCCGGAGCGATGGTCCACATGACATGTTGATTCAGGGCATTGTGTTTGACTACGACAACGATCTTCAAGGTTACCGTCAGAGATTCATACGAGCTTGGGGAAAGGTAAACAGGATTGACAGCAAGACACTGGAGCCTAAGTACACTATTCCTATGGAGGCTTATCTCAGATGGGTACGATCTCGTGCTCAGACACTCATGATGCCATATCCTGCCGTCCTACCAGTTACCATGGAACCTGTTGCTGAAGGAGACACAGCTTATACCATCCTTCACCCAGACATGCCTACTGATGTGGAAGACTTGCAGAGATCATGGATCCAACTGAAAGAGCAAAGGGATACTTTCGAGGCTCATTACAAAGCAAGCCAAGCAAGGATCCTAGAGCTAACAAAGCTACTTCATGAGGAACGAAACCTCAACTCATACCTCAACACAAAGAGGAAACGTCCATGGGAGACTTAAAACCCCATCTTTTGTACTTATTTCGTTTTCATTTTTTGTAAGCCTAAAAGGCAAAACAAGTTATTACTAATAAAAAGTTACTTTCTTGTTTGTTTAAGCAAATTTAAATCCTGCGGTCCTTGAAAACATTGCATATGCATTCCCATATCATTGCATCACAGGTTTATAATTGTGCACAGGTTTCTCATCTTATCGCTGTTTATTTCAGCAATGGCTCTTGAACAATCAGTTAAGGATCTCCAGGCACAGAATGCACAGTTCCAAGAGCTGATCCTGAACCTATCCAAGGGGCAGGATGAATTGAAGACACTGCTGGCCAAGAAGACTAAGAAGGCTAGAAAGTCTGCTGGGTTGCTCAACATGGGAAGAAGGTTTAAAGGTCCTGTCAAGACCAAGGAACATGTTGAAGACTATGAATCTGAAGAATCTGAGCAGGAGAGAGGCAGTCTCCACAACACTATGGGGGACTCTGATTCTGAGGCTAACTACTACCATGAGCCTAACGAAGACAAATTCAAGATGCTGGTGGATAGAATGGATGCTATGGAATTACAGAAATCATCTGGGCTGGATTTTGAGGATTTGAGCTTGATATCTGGGGTGGTCATACCCATTGGGTTCAAAGTTCCTACATTTGTTGTCTATGATGGGGTCTCTTGTCCCAAATTGCATCTGAGGTCTTATGTCAGAAGAATGCAACCCCACACTGCTGATAAAAAGTTGTGGATCCATTTCTTTCAAGAGAGTTTATCTGGAGCTCAGCTAGAGTGGTATTATCAGTTGGAGAGTGTCAACATCAGAGATTGGAATGACCTTGCTGAAGCTTTCTACAAGCAGTATCAATACAATGCTGACTTAGCCCCCACTCGCATGCAGCTTCAAAGCATGTCTATGGGTGCCAAAGAAAGCTTTAAGGAGTATGCTCAGAAGTGGAGAGACTTAGCTGGAAGAGTTCAACCCCCTTTGACTGATAGGGAGTTGGTTGATATGTTCATGTGTACGCTGAATGGTCCGTTTTACAGTCATCTCATTGGAAGCTCATCATCTGGCTTCACTGAGTTGATCATGACAGGAGAGCGAGTAGAGAATGGTATCAAGAGTGGTAAGATCCAAGTAGGCGCTTCTTCATCAGGTGCTGCAAAGAAGTCTCCCACTGGGAAGAAAGAATCTAATGCTGTGTATGGTCAGCCGGATCGTAACAGAAGGCATCAGTCTGTTAGTGCAGTTCATATTTCAAATCCAACTCCTGCAACAACAGAGCAGCCTCAAGGCAACCAACAGAGGGCTAGAAGACAGTTCACGAAGATCAACATGTCAATGGCTCAGGCATTGCAACACTTGTTGAAGGCTGAACTTATTACCCTGAGGGAGGCTCCTCAGAATCCCAATGTTACCTCTCCCAAGTACAATCCCAATGCACGATGTGCATATCATTCAAACTGTCCAGGACATGATACTAATAACTGCTGGGTCTTGAAGAACAAAATTCAGGATATGATTGATGCTGGAGAAATTGAGTTTGATCCACCAGGTACTCCAAATGTGATTACAGCTCCAATGCCAAATCACGAGAAGACTGTCAACGCCATTGATGAAGATATTGATGAAGATCTGCATGTCTATTCAGTTATGGAGTTGAGCACACCATTGTCTGTTATCAAAAAGAGGTTAGTACAAGCTGGGATCTTTCCAGGTTGTCATGAAGATTGTCTATATTGTACCTATAAGCCGGATAGTTGCTTCATTTTGAGAGATGGGATTCAACGTCTCATGGATAAATATACTATAGTGTTTGAAAGAAGACCAGCATCTGTAGAAAGTATGGTGGATCATCTGACTCAGGGTAAGAAGATTGAAGAGGTTGACATGGTTGACAAAGTACCACTAAGAATCACTTCAAAGGGTCCCATTAAAATCACTCATCAGGGCCCAATCAAGATTACTGCTGAAGGTCCTGTGAAAGTTGTTGCTGAAGTCAGAGTAGCTCCTCTGATCATTACCACTCCTGGTCCTATTCCTTATACATCTGACAAAGCTGTGCCTTGGCACTATGGGTCTGATGTTTACATCCATGGTGTCAAGCAGGAGCCTTTACCTGATATGCCTGTTGACATTGATAATATTGCTGGATCTAGCAAGATCACTCGTAGTTGAAGAGTCTTCTCTCCTCCAGTTGCTTCTAAGAGTGCAGTTACCCCTGCTGTTACTTCCACCACTGATGCTCGGGGCAAGGGTCCTGTTATTGAGCCTGTATCTACTGATGTGCCAGCTGCTGATGACCTCTCTAAGCAGATGGAAGAAGTATTGAAAATCATTCGCAAGAGTGATTATGATATTGTTGATCAGCTGGGGCATACTCCCTCAAAGATTTCTATGCTCTCCCTGTTATTATGTTCTGAGGCTCATGCCAAGTCATTGATCAAGTTTCTAAAGATGGCTCATGTACCCAGTGCAATTTCTGTGGACCAGTTTGAGAATTGTGTTGCGCACCTGACCTATGACAACGGGTTAGGATTTTCTGATGCTGACTTGACCCCTGCCAAGAGGGATCATAACAGGGCCCTGCATATTTCAATTGAATGCAGGGGCACTACCCTGTCTCATGTGCTGATAGACAATGGTTCCTCTCTGAATGTGTTGCCTAAGGAAGTCCTGAACAAGCTGAGTCCTGAAGATACGGTATTGAAGCCCAGTAATATTGTGGTAAAGGCTTTTGATGGTTCTAGAAGAGTAATGCATGGGGAAATTGATCTTCCAATCAAGGTTGGCTCTCAGGTGTTTACTGCTACATTCTATGTGATGGATATTCGTCCTTCGTACTCATGTCTGCTTGGTCGTCCCTGGATCCATGGGGCAGGTGCTGTGACCTCCACATTACATCAAAAGTTGAGATATCCGGTGAATGGAAAAGTTGTTACTGTCTTTGGAGAGGAAGAATACTTTGTCAGCCATGTAAACACTTTCAAGTATCTGGAAGTAGAAGGTGAATACATTGAAACTCCATGTCAGTCATTTGAAGTGGTTCCCTGGGCTGTTAAGGATTGTGTGACTCCTCCTGCTATGAAGAAGGTTCCTGTGGTCATCAGAAACCCTCCAACAATGGCAATGACCTCCCTCAATGATGCAAAAGCTGTGGTGGAAGAAGGTGGTTGTACTATTTGGGGTCAGCTTCCTGATATTCCATACAAGTCTGACAAGTTTGGTTTGGGTTTCACTGCAGAGTCCCAGAAGGCTGTTCGTCGTGCTCGTGCTGTTCGTATCACCAATCAAGGGGTTATCAATGCTGTGGGAGATCAAGATGAAGACTACAACTTGGAGGCATGGATTTTTCCTACTGTGGGTGCTGGACTCAATAATTGGAAAGCTGAAGATGTTATCCCTATCTCCTTTAGTCAGGAGTAAATACTATTACTGTGTTATGTTTTTAAATTTAAACTTTCAAGCCATGTGCCTTACCCGGGGCACAATGGTGTGCTTGTTACGGGTTGTCATTTCATTTGCATACTTCATTCAATAAAATCAATGGACGTTTCGTTTTCGTAAATATTGTGTTCCTTGTCTTTCTTTTTCTTTATCAGCTATGTGTTCTTACACACACCCACGTCACTAAAATGCAGATCCTCATCCACTCTGGATCCAGCTGATAACAGTTCTACTATTGCCAATTACAATTTCGAGAATCCGATCTATCAAACTGAAGACGGAAACGAGGACGATTGTGAAATACCTGTAGAGCTTGCTAGGTTGTTACAACAAGAAGAGAAAGCTATACAGCCACATGAAGAGCCAGTCGAAGTTGTGAATCTGGGAACTGAAGAAAACAGAAAAGAGGTCAAAATAGGGGCTGATTTAGAGGACAGTGTCAAGAGCAGGTTGATTCAGATGCTACGTGACTATGTGGAGATCTTTGCTTGGTCTTATGAAGATATGCCAGGGTTGGATACAGACATTGTGGTTCACCGTTTGCCAGTGAAAGAAGATTGTCGTCCAAAGAAGCAAAAGGTTCGTCGTATGCGTCCTGAAATGTCAGAAAAGATCAAAGCAGAGGTAATGAAACAGTTCAATGCAGGGTTCTTGGCCGTAACTTCTTATCCTCAGTGGGTTGCAAATGTGGTACCAGTTCCTAAGAAAGATGGTAAGGTACGTATGTGTGTAGACTACAGAGATCTGAACAAGGCTAGCCCTAAAGACGACTTTCCACTTCCTCATATCGATATTCTGGTAGACAACACTGCTCAGCATAAGGTATTCTCTTTTATGGATGGTTTCTCTGGTTACAATCAAATCAAGATGGCACCTGAAGATATGGAGAAGACTACATTTGTGACACAGTGGGGCACCTTTTGCTATAAGGTAATGCCATTTGGTTTGAAGAATGCAGGGGCAACATATCAGCGTGTTATGGTGGCTTTGTTTCATGATATGATTCATCATGAGATAGAGGTATATGTGGATGATATGATAGCCAGGTCTCAGAATGAAGAACAACATCTTGATCATCTGCACAAGTTGTTTGAGAGGTTGAAGAAATACAGGTTGAGATTAAATCCAAACAAGTGTACTTTTGGAGTTAGATCTGGAAAGCTCCTGGGTTTCATTGTCAGTGGAAAAGGTATTGAAGTGGATCCTGCAAAAGTGAAAGCTATACGAGAGATGCCAGCTCCCCGTACTGAGAAGGAGGTTAGAGGTTTCTTGGGACGATTGAACTACATTGCAAGATTTATTTCCCAATTAACTACCATCTGCGAGCCAATCTTCAAGTTGTTGAAGAAAGATCAGGTGATGGAATGGAATGATGAGTGCCAGACTGCCTTTGATGAAATCAAGAGATATTTGCTAGAACCTCCAATTTTAATGCCACCAGTTGATGGAAGACCCTTGATTATGTATTTAACAGTATTAGACAACTCAATGGGGTGTGTATTGGGGCAACATGACGAGTCTGGTCGAAAAGAGCAGGCAATATACTACCTTAGCAAAAAGTTTACCGACTGTGAAACAAGATACTCACTGCTCGAGAAAACTTGCTGCGCTTTGGCATGGGCTGCTCGCCGACTAAGACAGTATATGTTGACCCATACTACCTTGTTGATTTCGAAGATGGATCCAATCAAGTACATATTTGAGAAACCTGCTCTCTCCGGAAGAATTGCAAGATGGCAAATGATCTTGACGGAATATGATATACAGTATACCACTCAGAAGGCCATTAAGGGGAGTGTTGTTGCTGATCATTTGGCTCATCAAGCAGTAGATGATTACCAGTCAATGAATTTTGAGTTCCCTGATGAAGACATTATGTCTGTTACCAAAGAACCTGGACAATATGACGGACCTGAACAAGGATCCCGATGGACTATGGTTTTTGATGGTGCCTCCAATGCACATGGTAATGGTGTTAGTGTTGTGATTAGTTCCCCTGAAGGTTGTGAAGGTTAAGCCAAAGGTATATCAGGCTGGTGACTTGGTAATCAAGCGTATCATATTACCACAGGGTGATCCTAGGGGCAAGTGGACTCCAACATATGAGGGACCATTTGTAGTCAAGACAGTGTTCTCAGGAGGTGCCATGATACTGACTGCAATGGATGGTGAAGACTTCCCACAACCTGTAAACGCAGACATAGTTAAAAAATACTACGTATAAAAAGAGACCCGCTAGGTTGACAGGCCTAGGCAAAAATAAGGGCATCCCGGCAAACCAAAAGGGTTTGGGCAAAAATTAGGGATATATATATAAAAAGATGTAACCCGGCAAGTCGAAAACCTGAAAAGGCGGCTTGGGCAAAAAAGGGTATCCCGGTGGATTGAAAACCTGAAAGGGCAATCCAGGCAAAAGTTAGGGATTAAAGCGTATGACTATGTCTCATTTGGATCACTCATGAAACTGCAACCAGTTGTACTACTTACTCAAGCTCAAACAGATAAAGCTCAATCCAATCGTTTCCGTCTCAACAGCAAGAAGATGAGATACTTGAGTGGCAATAGTAGAATTGAAACTCAATAGGATTATTTCCCACATAGCTGATTCTTTTTGTAAAACTTCATGACAAAATTCTCTTACTAGGGTTTATGTCTCCTTGTACAAACTTACCCGTGTATGGGTCACTTTTGATATAAATAAATTCCATCTTTTGAATCCAGATTCACTTTTACCCTATTTACATAAGCGAAACGTCCATTGGTTGTGTTTGAATGTATGTATGCCTTTGAATATGATTGATGTTTACCAGAAACGCATGTATGCTTTTAATATGATTGATGTTTACCAGAAATGCATAAAAATGCAGTAATAGTATTTACTAAGGACGAACGAGGGAAGGATTTCAACGAAGCTTCGCCGGTTCATCTTTACAAGACAGTTACAAACCATCAGTAGGACTAATCCATTTTCACAAAGTCTAATCTCCCCTGGAATTTATATCCATCTCTTTTATCCTCATACGGATATACGGGAAATTACTTTCCAATAAGGGCACGATGAATGAAGACGGGATGTTATACTTATCCTACTATCAAACGAAAACGAAGGTTATCTATACCCTACTATCCCCAACAACGGGAGGTTATCTATACCTTGTTATCCCCAACAACGGGAGGTTATCTATACCTTGTTATCCCCAGCAGACGGAGGGTTATATATTCTTCAACAACGAATCGGGATTTATTTTTCTTGGCCAGCAGTTGTTATACAAGGATATCCAGACACTTCCAGCAGTGTCATAGCCTACATACATCATTTACATCATACCATAACATATATGTCTATAGTACATTACCTAAGTGCATCATGTCATACATGCATACATAAAGCATAAACTAATGTTGTTATACAGAATGCTACATTGTTTTCAGGTTAATTATCCAACAAACAAGCTTATGATCTTTGGGACTGCTTTATTGTAACCTCAGGGTTACTTTATCCTCCTGATGAGCTTCTTATTACTTTGGGACTGCTTTATTGTAACCTCAGGGTTATTTTATCCTCCTGATAGCCTCTCATGACTTCAAGACTGCTTTAGAGCTACTGATTGCTCTATCCTCCTGAAATCATCCTATTACTTCAAGACTGCTTTAGAGCTATTCATTGCTCTATCCTCATGAGGTCATATTACTACTTCAAGACTGCTTTAGAGCTATTCATTGCTCTATCCTCCTGAAGCCATCTAATTATTTCAAGACTGCTTTAGAGCTACTGATTGCTCTATCCTCCTGAAATCATCCTATTACTTCAAGACTGCTTTAGAGCTATTCATTGCTCTATCCTCATGAGGTCATATTACTACTTCAAGACTGCTTTAGAGCTATTGATTGCTCTATCCTCCTGAAGCCATCTAATTATTTCAAGACTGCTTTAGAGTTATCCTTTGCTCTATCCTCCTGAAATTACATTATTATTTCAAGACTGCTTTAGAGCTAGCCATTGCTCTATCCTCCTGAAATCATTACTTCAAGACTGCTTTAGAGCTATTGATTGCTCTATCCTCCTGAAGACATATCACATTATTATTTCAAGACTGCTTTAGAGCTATCCATTGCTCTATCCTCCTGAAATCATTACTTCAAGACTGCTTTAGAGCTATTGATTGCTCTATCCTCCTGAAGACATATCACATTATTATTTCAAGACTGCTTTAGAGCTATTCATTGCTCTATCCTCCTGAAGCCATCTAATTATTTCAAGACTGCTTTAGAGTGATCCATTGCTCTATCCTCCTGAAATTACATTATTATTTCAAGACTGCTTTAGAGCTATCCATTGCTCTATCCTCCTGAAATCATTACTTCAAGACTGCTTTAGAGCTGTTGATTGCTCTATCCTACTGAAGCCATTCTATTACTTCAAGACTGCTTTAGAGCTATTGATTGCTCTATCCTCCTGAAGCCATTATTACTTCAAGACTGCTTTAGAGCTATTGATTGCTCTATCCTCCTGAGGTCAGATTTATCACTTCAAGACTGCTTTAGGGTTATCATTATTGATTGCTCTATCCTCATGAAGACATGCTGTTACATCAGTATTACTCCAGACTCCTGACAGTTCTCATTATACTACTGAAGAACTTTCCCCTAGTGGCATCTTTAAGCCCACTCAATCATGTTCAACCAACCATCAATATCACTCCATGCACTGGTGAGTGCAAATTTTTGGGCTTTTGTGTTCAATCCCCTTCAACCTTCCAGGTTACGACTGGCAAATATACCAATCTAACCCCTCAGGTTTCAGAAAATTGAACAGGGGCAGCTGTTGCACCCCAAAATTTGCCCTCACAATACAAGACTTTGTGTTCCAAGAAGGTTCACAAGGTTCACAAAATTCACAATTGGTCAGAAGAGTTGACAATTCCCTCAGACAATGCACCTCCTAAGCAGTGCATCCAAAACTAGGGTTTTGACTTTAATCAGGCTAAATGGACTTCCAAGACTTCAAGTGAGCTTCATAACATCTTATATGTGTATAAGAACCCCCATGTCAAATTTCAAGACTTTTCTCAAAAGTTTGCTCAGTCAGATGATCAGATAAGTCAAAAGCAGTCAATGCAGTTAAAAGGTCAAACTGAGGTCAACTGTGGTCAAACCAAAGTCAAACTTCATGATTTTTTTTTTGCCAACATCAAAGAGAGGTTGGGTGAGAAATATTATCATAATAACTGTAATACCCCAAATTTTGCCCTAAGATTTGTCGTCGCATTTCATTGCATTTAATCAATTACTAACAAATTTGTGTAGTCGTTTGACTTTTTGCAGGTAAATATCATATGGCATGCATTTTTTTCTAAAAAGTAAAAATGGCACAATTGGCAGGAGGACATGTGTAAGGAGTTATGAGTGTGAGAGGTTGAGAGTTTGAATCTCACCTTTGTCATTTTTTTTGTTTTTTATTATTTTTACTCTAAATTTTTCTATCTTTCATTAAAAAAAATAACAAAAATAGTTTTTTATTATTATTTAATTATTATTTTCGTATTTTAATTAAATCATTTTTTAAAATATTATTTTTTTCACTTTTTTCTAAATTATTCATAAAAATATCCAAAAAATCATAAAATAAAAAATATTGAAAAAAAATTTTGTTCTTTTTATAATATTTTTTTATTTTAGGAATCAATAGGATTATTAGTTTTTATTTTAAGTTTATTTTAATTATTTTAAATTATTTAAATTTTATTTTTTCTTAACTAATTATTTAGTTTGGGCTTTAGGGACATTATTGACAATTTGGTGTTAACCCTAATTTGTTCCCTATATATACATGTGTTGCCTTGTTGGAAAAGAGGGGAGAATGAAAAAAACCTAAGAGGAGTGAGTGCCGTTTGCCGTTATTTAGTTTTCTTCTTCATCCATTACTATTGTTTCTTTTTCTTCATCGTTTACCGTTATTTCTTTTCCTTCATCTATTACTGTTGTTTCTTTTTCTTCATCTTTTACCGTTATTTCTTTTTCTTAATCTATTACCGTTATTTCTTTTTCTTTATCTATTAGTGTTACGTTTATATATATATATAATTTTTAAATTGTTAGAGTTTATATATATAAGATTTTTGATCGAATTATGTCGATACGATGTTTGCACATTTGTGTGCATGACGCGTGACATTTGTGTTAGTTCGATCTGGTTGCGATGATCGCATTTTTGTGTGAGCAATAATACTATTTTTTGCTTAATTTCTTTTTCTTTGCGATAAATTTTGTTTCGTCCGATTTAGATCTGGTTGCGATGAGCGCATTTCTGCGTTAGCAATATTGTTGGGTTATTTGGCACATTTAAAATTCATTATTGCTTTATTATTATTATTATTATTATTATTATTATTAATATTATTATTATTATTATTATTATCATTATTTATTATTATTATCATTATTATCATTATTATTACCATTATTATTATTATTGTTATCATTAATTTATTAAAATTTGTTATAATATAAAAATCTGTTTTTTAAAATAAATAACATTAACATCTTTTCCAAATTAATATGAAAACCTATTATTTTTAAGAAAAACTTTTTTTTAGATAAATTTAAAATAATAACTAAAATCTCTTTTTTAAAATAATAACTAGAACCGTTATTTATTTTATTTTATTATTGTTCAATTCAAATTTCATTATCATATTGTATCTGCTCCTCTCATGTAACCTCGCGAACTTAACAATCGCTCTTTAAATTCTGCCTTTAAATTTCTGCTTGCATGGTTTAAATTATGACATTATCTCTCTGTTTGCATGATTCAATTATCTCACGCGTTTACTATTATTTCTGTCACATTGCACACATCCGAAGGTTAGGTCTAACTGTTTGGCCGCCGCGCCAATAGTCCGTAAAACTTCACACATTCAATTTCAAATCCTCAAAACTACAAACTACAAACCCTAATTTTCACAAATGCCTCGCCGCAGGCAAAATTACAATTTTACCCTTAGCATTAGGTCAAAGAGCCGCCGCGCTCATTTTAGGGTTTCCCGCCGTGGAATCCCTAATTTAACCCTAATTACAACTTAACATTTCAACGTAGAGATTTGGAGTTTCTACACTCCACGTAAGCGTGTCCTTAAGATGCGTTTATTCCCCTTGAGACCTTGACCACAGTCAAGAAGTTTCTAACCTCCCTATTGAGGGGAACTACGATTACTCTGATTCCACTCCCGTAAGGATACGTAGGCACAAGATGTGATGTCTTGCCGAGTAAACTTAGAATTAACCCCCTTTATTATTTATTATTGCTTATTTATATTTTATTTATCTTTGCTATTTAATTATTTTGCTTATTATTTTGTAATTGTTTCTTGGATGTAAAGTTGTTTAATTATTTAATTATTATTATGGTTAGTAATTAGGGAGTGTAACAACATGTATGTAATATTAAAATAAATTTAGATCACTTTTAAATAAAGATAATTAAAATAAACACGTCACACACGTAAGTCGATTTTAATCGCCGTCTCACTTCCTAAGGATATCCCTCAAGTTGCCTACGAATAATGGTTTAGTGGGGTGTATAAAGCAAGTCCCTCAAATAAAAAAATCATCAAAGTACCTTATGGTTGCCTTTACGAATCAAGTCCCTTTCGAAAAATGATGATGGTCCCTTATATGTGCTTATTACATCCCACAATGGCCTTCAAAGTCAAATTGTCCCTCACATATCCCTTAACATCCAAAGTAAGGACTACCTACTCCATTATAGTAGGGATAGTCTTACTAAAGGAAAGAATGAAGAATAAGAAAGACCTTTAAACATTAGGGTAGGTTACTCCTAGGTGCTTGCTCACTTCAAAACTGTTTCGCACTTAAACAAATTTTCAACAAGTTTTCAAACAAGTTCTTAACACATCCTTACATGGATTATTTATTAACTATTCTGAAAATTTTCTATTCACACACTACAATTTCAAAACAATTCAAAAGTGAGCTTAAGTACCTAAGAGCCCATGGATAACCATGGATGAAAAGGATGCTAATACCTTCCCTTTTCATAACCTACCCCCCGGACCCAAAATATTCTCTAAGGTCTTTCCTGTTCTTTTATAACCTTTCCTTATGGATAAAATAAAAGTCGGTGGCGACTCTTGCTATCCGCAACATTGTTTAAAGTCAGTTCACCGGGTTATAGAAGGCAATACTCCCCATACCTTAATTGCCGACTCTAAGCCTTTCTCCTTGATTCTTGGAAACCTCGCGAAGCTTTTGCCTCAATCCTGTTTCTCAGAGCTCTGGCCTCTATTTCTCCCCTTTTCACGGTCTAAAAAGAATGAATCCTAATCCCCTCAAAAAAATCCCTTTTTGTTAAACCTAACTTTGGACTTATAAATTGGGCTTTTCCAATATTACCCTCACTAACTCCTCCTTAATTTGTCTAATTAGGCCTTAGTTAACTTATATTTATTTAAATTAATAATAATACCAATATATTCATATTATATACTATTATTTAAATAAATCACCTAAAATCCATAATTCTCAATATTTCACACCAACCACCGAAAATTACAAAAAAATACGAATATTCATATTTAAATAAATTAAATAAATATTTGTTGCGGTGAAAATTGGATATCAAGCCATTAAATTAACTTGAATCTTAATTCTCTTACAACCGAACTTTATTTTATCCAAAGGAAAGGTCTAAAGAAAGAAAAACCTTTTTCGCGATGTAACGACAACACTTAGGAGATTCGGGGATCGGGGGTTGGTTATACCTAGGGAAGGTGTTAGCACCCTAAGCATCTGTAGTACCCTACAGGAACCTTTTGTTTGATTGTTTGCTAAGTTTGTGAAATGTGCTATGGTTTGGGGTTAGGATAAGTTGAAACCTAAAGTTATATACACTAAGTTTGCTCGCAAATACGTCGCGTCTTCTGCCTACGTATCCTAATCAGGATAAAATCAGAGCAATCGTAGTTCACATCACAAGGGATGAAGAACACTTGATTAGGATTAAGGTTCAAGGGGGAACAAACATGACAATGTTTGTGTGGAGTTTGAAAAAACTCCCTAATCTAAATTGTAACACTCAAAAGGGGAAGTAAGAAATCATGACGATGATTCTTACATAGAGTTGACAAACTCTATCCTAGGGTTCTAGTTGAAGAACACTCCTAGTACAAGTGGGTTTCTTAGACTTGAAGCAAAGTCTAATGGTTTAAAAACTAAGGTTAAAGTGACTTAACAAAGTCAAGAGAAATGTGAATGAGCTATTCATGACACAGGGGTCAATGAAAAGACCTTTCCTTTGGAAAGAGAGAGGGGAGGCAACTGGGAAGAGAGCTAACAAGCTTCATCACTTGGGGAAAGAAAACATTAAGAAAAGTATCAACATGATAAAGATACATACATGGTGACAACCATTAAATGAGCATGTGCAATGATAAAAATAAAGATGCATTGATGACAATCAAAGCAGTTGATTAAGCAGGAAGTGTGACGACAAATCGAGCTTAAGTAAATGCAACAGGGGGGCACAATAAACATGGTAACAAACAAAGATGAAATCCTAGCATGTTGACTAACATTTAAGGATATGAATGCAAGCAAGTATCACAAGCAATCACAAATATAACAAGAGAAAATTCATCTGCATACGCGAAAACTATCACAAAACGCATTTAACTTGCACTTAGTCAAAAGTGATGAAAAATTAGGCAAACATGGAATTTAAAAATATGGCATGAAAGTAGGCATCAATATGAACATAATGCAAAAATAATGGCTGAAAAATGATAAATATTAAAGAGATATGAATTTTTGAAAATGGGATGAAAAATAGCAAAAATTGGTAAAAGGGTTGCCCTCCTCAGGGGTCGAACCCAGGTATGCAAGGTACAAGGCGCTTAGGTGACAAGGTGACTACCACTAGGGTAGCTATACATCCGTTGATGAAAGCCACCCCATAAATATATATGGGAGATATTCAAAGCAAGCTGGGCACAAAAACACACAAACTCATGGTTTTGCATTTTGATCATAACTCAGTCAATTTTCCATGGTTTTACACAAAATTTTAGTCTAAATCGTGTATTTTTTCATGAGGAACAAGATGGTAGTTTTAGATTTTTTAATTTCCTCCTTCATTTTAAAACCCGATAGCACTTACATTTGGATGTTTGAAAATGCATTTTGAGATGGAGTTTATATACCAGCCAATTTCAAGTCCAAATAATCATGCACACATACTATATATATGCTACTAAGGGAATCCAAACATATAATGGCATGCAAAACAGACTGTAATAAAAAATGATGTTCATCTTGCAATTTTTAACATGAAGATGCATAATGAGATGAGAGTCCAATTCCAATCCTTTTCTGATCAAACCAAGTACACACACATACTATGAATATGAGGATGAATGAAATTAACAAAGAATAGGTTCAGAACAACTCATAGTAAAAAGTAATGATTGAGATGCAAGTAGCATTTGTGAAGTGCATGAGACTGTCCATTTTCAATTCCAAACAGGTTCTGATCAAACAAACATATACATACTCTATATACATGTTATTGAGTGGCTTCAAGCAAGAAATAAGATCCAAAACAGACTGTCATGGAAATGGCATTTCAGTTGCAAACATGGCATGTTGGAAAGGTATGAAAAATCTCAGTTCAGATTTAAAGCATTTTCAAGTTAATTCAAACACACAAGCATGCTACAAATATGCATACAAGTGAATACAAACCACAAGTTTAGTGCAAAATAAACTGGTGTGAAAAGTGGTGCTCACGTTGAAATTTTGTGTTGGTGAAGTGCAGGGTCATGCTCAATTTCATTTCCAGACATTTCCAAATCATTTCAACTACACACATACACCTTACACATATGATTTTGAGTGAGATCAAGCAAGAATTGAAGTCCAAAACAGACTGTCATGGAAAGTGACTAACAAGTTGCAATTATGGCATGTTCAAAGCATGAAGACATTCAAATTAAGTTTCAGGCACTTTTTGATCAGTTAGACTATGCACACACCTCTTAAATATGATAACAAACACGTTTAGGCATGGATTTGGTTTCAAAACAAACTGAGGCAAAAAATGAAGAGCAGGCTGCCACTTTGGTATTTTGCAATGCAGTAGGATTTTCAAAATTAGTTCTATGCACATCTACACCAAATAAATCACTCACACATCTTGCATACATGTAAACAAGTGAGTTCAAACAAAGGGAATGGTTCAAAACAGGTCTGTTATGAGAAAATGATATGCAAGTTGTGACATTATGCTTTGTACATTCATGAAAACATTCAAATCAGTTTCTGGTCATGCTTAACCCAAATCAGTTGCACACACAAGTCATAAATGCATAAATGGATGATTCTAAGCTCAAACTTAAACCAACTCTAGCCTGTAACCAAAACTAGCATGTCTATGGAATTAATATGCAAAATATGGCATTTTGTGAATGAATAAGCAAACCAGATGGAAACAGCTCTAAATAACCTTACATATCAAACATAAACATGATTTCAAAGGTGCTCTAATTCAAAAACAGCTGCATCTCAGTTATAACAAGATTTGACATATGACATGTTCATGATGCATTTCCAACATAGCAAACTCAAAAATGTCAAACATGGGATTGTGATGTAAAAGAGAGAATGGACTGTCGACATACCTCTTGTAGACTGTGTTGAGCTGATTAGAACACCAAGAAACCCAGAGGAACTTCAAATGCACCTAGCTTTGGAGATTTCTTCTTTGTGAAGAAAGAATGCAATCCTTAAGACAGTTGGAGAAATAAGCTATACCAATGATCCTCAATGCTTTGGACAATTGAGAAATGATATATGTGGGGTGTTTGAGTGATTAAAACATCAAGCAAATTCCTAGAACAAGTTTTGGCAGATTTTGTGCATTATGGTCAAAGTAGCTTGGTATGGAAGTTGACTTTTTGAATGGTGAGGTTTTTGAGTGGTCCAAGGTCTTGAACACCTTCTATATCATATTTAGAGATTGTGTGGATGATTGTTGGGGAGTTTGAGTGTGGGGAAATGATTTTGGCAGCAATTCTACCAAGGCAGATTTTTGTGGTTTTTGGTGAAAGTGTGATTTTGTGATTTTGAAGCAAAGTGTGCAAGAGCAAAGGCTTGAGCTTTCTCTGGTTTTTTAGAGTAGATATTGTGTATCAAATGAAGTGGTGAAGGCCTCTATTTATAGGCAAATGAACGGAGGGGGCAGATTTGGAGATTTCCTTCATATGAAGGAAAGATTTACTTTTTTTGATCAAACCTCCACAAAGAGGTTTCCTTGGCTGATAGGTAAGTTCTAAAGTCAAGCTTCATGATGAGTTTGAAGTGGATAAATTCAGGCTAGAATACATAGGTTGATGGCTGGTTCAAATTTGTCTTTCCACCTCATGCTTGCCATTTTCATTTTTAAGTGCAAGTTGTAAAGCCACTTGCAAGCCCACTTGCAAACTTGGCTAATTCCATTTCCTCTGCATTTTCATTGTATTTCCATGCTAAACAAATCTCTACATATCAGATAAAACATGATTCAAAAGCTGAGATTGGTCAGATTGATGAAATAATGGATTTTTGAAACTTGTCAATGTGGGACTTCAAGTATGAAACCACCATCTTGCCATAACCATAACTTTCAACTCACAAATCCTTTTGAGATGTTCTAGTACTCTTTAGAAAGCCCTCAAATAGCTATAAAACATTCATGTTTTCATGAGTTTCAAATTCTCAAAGGAACTTGGTCAAAAAGCTTCTCAAAGTTGCTAAAAAATGAGCTTAATAAGCGAAAATTTTCTAAGTCCTTTTCCCTTCTTGAAATGAATTTGATCATAACTCCAAATCTATGCATTTTCTGATCATGGACCACTTAGGGACTTTTGTAGCATTTGTCAAGAGCTTTCTAATGAGCTTTGAATCACTTCATTTGGATGTGTGGTTAATGAGTTATGGTTTAGCCCCTTTCAAAACCCTAATTTCCCGATTTTTCGATTACTTCCTCATCCTTGATCCAATGGTCATGAAAATTGATAGGCAAGTGCAATATTATATAAGGACCATTTTTTATTCACACTTTGAAGTCCAATTCCTTAAATTTAAAGAGTTGACTTTTTGGTCAACCGTACGATCGATCAGTGACTACCAAGTCGTCTGTTGACACTCTGGACCTCCTGAGACTTTGAAACTTCTTGAATGAACTTTATTAAGCTATATGAACTTCATGGATCATAATCCCACCATTAAAACACCTTCCAACATCAAAGTCAAACTATAGTTGACTTTTACTAGTCAAAACACCCTAAACGGGTGCCCTGAAATGTATTGTTCTTGATTCTGGGGTAACAACCTCAAATTGGATTCTCAATTGACATCATATGACACCCTTGATATTTTTCATGATTGAATTAGCCTAAAATTTTGATTGATCACCTCTTCGAAGTTTTGATTTTGACTGTACAAAACCCTGATTCATCTGTAACTTGACAAAGAAAAACTTGAACTGGTTTAAGGTTAGATGATCACATGATTATGCTCCTAAAATGATAATGAGAATCTAAGGGGTCAAAATTTGGGGTGCAACAATATTCCAATAAATTTGGGGTGTTACAACTCTCCCCACTTAAAATAATTTTCGCCCTCGAAAATTACCTCAAGGAAACAGAGTCGGATACGACTCCTTCATCTGATCTTCACGCTCCCAAGTCCAATTTTCTCCAGTTAGTCCTCCCCACAATACCTTTACCAAGGCAATCTCTTTACTTTGCAGTTGCTTCACTTCTCGTCCATCAATCCGCACTGGAATGGCCTCAACAATCAAGTCATCTCTCACTTGTACATCATCCATCTGAATCACATGTGACGGATCTGGAATGTACTTCCTCAACTGAGACACATGAAACACATCATGAAAATTCGCAAGCGACGGAGGTAAAGCAATCCGATATGCTATTTCCCCCACCATCTGTGAAATGTGATACGAACCAACAAAATGCAATGTGAGCTTTCAAGACTTCAAGGCTCGAAAAGCACTAGCTACCGGTGTAACTCTCAAAAACACGTGATCTCCCTCTTGGAATTCCAGTGCTTTCATCCTCTTATCATGGTAAATTTTTTGACGACTCTGCGAAGCTTTCATCTTTTCTTGGATCATCTTAATCTTTTCAGCCGTCTCTTGCACAATCTCAGGCCTGAGTACAACACTCTCGCCTGACTCATATCAACACAAAGAAGTCCCACACCTCCTACTATACAAAGGCTCATACGGTGCCATTCTAATACTAGAATGGTAATTGGTATTGTAGGTAAACTCAATCAACTGCAAAAGACTATCCCATTATCCACCTCGATCCAACACACAACCTCTCAAAAAAATCCTCTAACGACTGGATAGTTCTCTTTGTCTGTCCATCCGTCTGCGGATGATACGCAGCACTCAACCTCAACTTAGTACCCAAAGCTTTCTGCAAGCTCTCCCAAAACCTTGATGTAAATCGCAGATCTCTATCAGACACAATACTTGAAGGAATACCATGCAGTTTCACAATCTGATCAATATATAATTCGACAAGCTTCTGCAACGAATAATTGATCCTCATCGGTATAAAATGAGCCGATTTGGTCAATCTTTCAACAATCACCCAAATCGAATCATATCCCTTCAAAGTCTTCGGTAAACATGTCACAAAATGCATAAAAATGCTATCCCATTTCCATTTTGGAATATTCAACGGTTGTATCAGACCCGACAGTCTCTCATGTTCAATCTTTGACTTCTAACAAGTCAAACAAGCATACACAAACTCTGCAATTTCCGTCTTCATACCCAGCTAATAAAACAAATTCTTCAAATCTTGATACATCTTTGTGGCACCAGGATGAATACTTAACCCACTTCTGTGACCTTCCTGAAGAATGCTCTTCTTGATTTCTGGTACATCGGGAACACACACTCTATCTCTGAACCTCGTCACACCATTCTCATCGATCCGAAAATCACCCCGTTAGCTTGATTGATTAACGTGAGATGATCCACCAAACTCAAATCATATTTTTGACCTTCTATGATTTGTTGGAGAATATCACTAGTCAACTTCAGCATACCCAACTTCACACTGTTAGGAGTCTCTTCATAAACCAAACTCATATCTCTGAATTGCTCAATTAGTCCTAACTCTCGAACCATGAGCATTGACATATGTAAGGACTTCCTACTTAACACATCAGCCACAAGATTAGCCTTACCAGGATGGTAACACAATTCAAAATCATAATCCTTTAGAAGTTTAAGCCATCTTCTCTGCCTCATGTTCAACTCTTTCTGATCAAACAAATACTTCAGGCTCTTGTGATCATGAAACACTTCAAACCTAGACCCAAAAAGATAATGTCTCCAAATTTTCGACACAAACACCACAACGACCAACTCTAAGCCATGCGTAGGATAATTTCTCCACAATCACCAAACTCTGGAACCTTACAGTCTTGCTGTAGCAATCGATATGAACATAGTTGTAGTCCAACTAGTTCATTCCAAGAATAACATCGATTTGATGCAAAGGTAGACAGACCAAGTCCATCACAAAATTCTTATCATAAATGGTCAAAGGGCAGCTCAAACAGACTAACCCAGTAGTCACAGAACCATTAGCCGGGGTATTGATAACCATACTCCCAACCATAGAAGATAATTTCAAATTCAACCTCTTAGCACATTCAAGAGAAATAAATGAATGAGTAGCACCATTATCAATCATAGAAATCAATTCAACATCATTAATAAATAAAGTACCTCTAATCAAGTTATCTGTCTTGGGTTCTTCTGCATCGCTCAAAGCAAACATTGCCATTCGTTTGAGCAGCAATAGCAGTCTTATTTTGTTGCTGGCACTGGGTACTGATATGACCCTTCTCTCCATAGTTGAATCAAGTTGGAGCTTCATCTTTACAGTCAGTAGCTCTATGACCTCTCTTGCCACAACGATGACATCTCAGCACCCTACAAACCTCAACACGATGACCTTGCTCGCCACACTTATAACACTTGCTTGGAGGTTTGTTTCAGGTTTGTTTCGAAGGCATACATCGGTAAAGATCGCGTTGAAGCTGACTCCTAAAAGGGTTCTTCTTACCATGTTGGTATTGATGTTGATATTCTGATAGATGATTTGTTCATTATATGCCATAAACTGTTTTTCCTTTTCTAGTGAACAGATTGGATGTTAAAACTGTCATATGCATTGCATTAATATATCTTTTGTGCAGAACAATTGGTTTTACTTGCGGGTAAGTGTTTGACAGCAGGAAAGTTTCCTACAGTGGAAAGTCTGATCATGATAGAATGCAGAACGCCCGAATACTCCGTGAACTGGGGCAAGCTATAATCCCTAGTGATGTCAGCCATCCGAAGTCGGTTATTCTGAAGCAGTCAGGTCGAGATTTGATGAATCTCTCGAGGACAACTAGTGTATCTCCCTGCAGATCAGCCTATCAGGGGCAGAGTCGTCGCAGACAGGGGCAGGCCACTCTAAGAAAAGCGTCGAAGTTGTTTCTCGTCCGAGGGGCATTTAATCGGAAGCATCTCTCCGAAGTACAGAGTGCTGGGGCAGTTCGTGTCCGACCATCAGGGTACAGATTTTTAGATTTCCATTCGAGGAATATCCCCATAGATATCCCACAGGCTGGGGCATATTAGAAGTGAATGAAGCATTCCTCTCCGTGTCATCAGAGCTAATCAGAGCTACTCGAGCAGGTTCAGCCGATCTTCAAGTGTGAGACGAATGTCGAGAAGTCGTGTTACCGTCCTTGACCCTTCAATCAGAAACTGTGAATTCAGACAAGATGTTTTCCAGCGTCAGTCGTACCTGACCCATCATGGATAGCCCAAGAGCCCAATCCTTATTGGCAATTTTCAGGAAGCCCAATTCTCATTGGCGAGCCATTCCTAAAGCCCAATCCATATTGGCAATCACTGTGAGGCCCATCCGTGTTGGCGCATCAGTTTCAAAATCCAAGCTTCATTGGTATGTAGGAAGACTCCGTCTGTTTTCCCCAGCAAAAGTCCAACGGTCATTGGCACGTGTAAGTTATTCCCAGGGAAGTCCGATCATGCTTAGCACATTTGGTTACCCCCAGCGGAGTCGGGTCGCCTTTCCAACATTTATTTTGCGGGAATAATTCTATGATATCCGGTTATCCCCAGCGGAGTTGGCTTTGTCTTCAGCATTTATTTTGTTGAAGTGGTTCCGTATCCAGTTTCTCCATCAGCGGAGTTGGCTTCACCTTTTCAGCATTTATTTTGCTGGAATGGTTCTTCTGTGTACAGCTTTTCTCCAGCAGCCTGAGCCTGCATTTACATCTTGCATATATCATCATATTTGCATCATATTTGCATTTCATCGTCAAATGCGTAGCATTCCATCTTATATGGAGCATTTACGCCATAGAAAAATTCAAACATACGCATATGCATATGAAGCATAAGCCAACTTTTCTTTCAGCCTTACGTGGCAACATGAAGTACTCTGTAATCAGTTCAGGGGGGCATTTATTCAGCAGCTTTGATCAGACAGCTCTTTGGTATTTGATTCTCAGATCATACGACGGTTATGCTTTATTCATCAGTCATCTTATATCGATAGACTCTTCTTCCCGTCAATTCATATGGACGATGTGTTTCTTCAGCAGATGTTTTCTCCGTCTATCTTTAGACGTCATGAGTTCGAGTATGGATTTCTCCGTCTATCATTAGACGTTGTGAGTTTGAGCATGGTATTCTCCGTCTATCTTTAGATGTCATGAGTTCGATTATGATTTTTCTCCGTCTATCTGTAGACGTCGTGAGTTCGAATATGGTTTCTCTCCATCTATCTTGAGACGTTGAGAGGTTTCAAGGTGATCTTTCAGATATTGGCTTTCTTTCTGTTTATCGGATGAGATGACATTTCAAGAAGTGTTTCCTGACTCTTAATCCTTATTGACGTCGAGGCTCTTTGAAGAATGTTTGATTTTCCTAGTTGTCGATTCTTATTGACGACATGGCTCTTTGAAGGTGGTTTTCTTCCTATCGGTTCTTACTGATTTTGTGGCCCCTTTGAGGATATTGTTCTTTCCATCAATTCCTGTAGACGAAAGGATTCTGAAATTTGATGGTTAGTGTTGAAGTTTATATGGTTTTCCTTCCGCTAGTTCTCACTGACGATGTGGCTCTTCGGACAAGGTTTTCCTCTCGTCTATCATTATACGATGCGAGATTTGGATTGATTTTCCTCTCGTCTAGCATTAGACGATGCGAGATTTGAATATGACTTTCCTCTCGTCTATCATTAGACGATGCGAGATTTGAATAGAATTTTCCTCTCGTCTATCATTAGACGATACGAGATCAAGATTATTTTTCTTCCTATCTATCATTAGACGGCGTGAGAGGATCAAATGTATGTTGGTCCAACCTTCGGGTTTGTTATCTGTTGTATCACGCAGATAACTAGTGCTAAAATCAGTTTCTTTGTCAGATGATTGATCAGGTTGTTGCCATGACAACTGGATTCGGTGTTCTGGATATTTTCCCCAAGCAGTTTGTGTAGTTTATTTCTGCAGGTTGGCAAATTTTGGGTTTCTTTTGTATTCAACCGTCTTCTACCTTTGAATGTTTGAGAGCCGTTCGCTCTTTAACCCTTCAGGTCCAAGCCGCTTGAATAGGGGCAGCTGTTGCACCCCAAAATTTGACCAACCAATTATCGCATTTGGCTTATATGTTTCAAATCATTTTGCATTCTGCACTTACATACCGCATCCATTGCATTTTTGCAGTCAGATTGATTTTATCGGAATTACAGCCTCTCCTGACGCTTCAGGCATTTCAGGCCAGTTCGAATAAGCTGTTTTGAGATTTTGTGCCCGTCCCGGTGTTTTCGGCTCTCGCTGTTATTTTTGAGGACATTTCGGTGTCCGGTTTTTACTGCTTATTTCGCTATGATCGCACATTTGTGTTCTATTCAGTTTAATCGACATTATTGCATTTTAGAGTTTTCCTTTTTTTTCTGGAATTTTTTAAATAGATTTTAATAGATTTAATTGATTTTTTCTAGATATTAAATATAAATTTTTAAATATATTCTTATGGATTTAATAGTTTTTTCTAGAATTTTAAATAGATATTAAATAGATTTTTAATGAAGTTTTAATAGTTTTAATAGGATATTTCTTTTTCTAGAAATTTTTAAATAGATTTAATTTGGTTTGATAGATTTTTTTTCTATTGTTAATTGATCTAGAATTTAGTGGATTTAATAATTTTAGATATTAATTGGTTTAATAGAGTTTAATATTTCTTTTCTAGGTTAATTTCTTTTTAGAGTTAATTAGATGTTAATTAGCAAGTTTAATAGGATTGATTAGTTTTAATTGGGTCTAGAAGGTATTGAGTTTTGTTTAGTATTAATGGAGTTTTTTTAGTCATCATTAGCATTTTAATTAGGTCAATTAGGAGTTAATGGTCCAATTTTCGTTTTATTATTAGGCATTAATTGCATCAGGTTTTAATTAGTGTTAATGGTAATCAGATTTTAATTGAGTTAAGTGAATCATTAATTCAGAGTTTATCAGAATTCGTGGGCCAGGTGTCTAATTTTCTGGAGGCCCAAGTCCAAATCGCACCACATGTCATTATAAAAGGCAGTCACGCGTGCACTCTCTCTCACCACCAACTCACTCCACAGACCCCACACTTCCCTGCCACCCGTCCTCACACGTGGCTTCACCTCACCCCCTCTCTCCCATGCGTGTTGACACGCGTCCTCCACCTTCCTCCCTTCACCGTCGGCCATGCAAACGCCGTACATCATCAACGGAGAAATCTTTCACGGCCAAAATACCGTCGGAAACTTGTAACCGTCATCGGAAAACTCATCCAGTTCATCATCTTCGTCTCAGTTTTTCCAGTTTCTTCAACGAATCTTCATCAAGATTCATCAATGTTCACCGTTCTCTTCACACTTTTTCTCCAGAATTCAGCAACAATCTTCAAGATTTATCATTATCTTCATAGATCCGTTCAAGATCCATCAACAATATTCCAGATCTGCAACCTTCAAGAACTTTCATTCTTTCAACCGTTTCCAGATTTTCAATAAAGATTCATCCCGTTCATGAATAACTTTCAGAGAAGTTCCAAGATCTTCATCGTTCTTCCTGATTCACCAAACATTCATCGTGTTCACATTCATAACCGTTTTTTTTTAAATTTGGATCTGTGTTCATCACGAGTTTTCCAGAAATCATCAACGATCTTCAACCTGCCTTTGAAGATCTCGCCGGAATCTTCACCACAAATCTTCAACCTCCATTTTTTTTAGAAGGCTTCATCACATTTTCTTTCCAGATATTCAATAAATCTCAAGATCCAACAGCCTTCCGGATTCGATTTTCCAGAGCTCTACTTTCTTCAAAATCATCATCAACGTGCACCTCCAATCGTTCATCAAAATTCAATGGTTCTCTCAAGATCTCCATCGTCACGAGTTGATAAGCGACACCGTCACTCCCAAATCTTCATAAGCAAACGCGATCGAACTTCACCGGGAGATTTGAGATGAGTTTTTGTGTTTAGTTTTGATGTGGATTGTTAGTTGCAGGTTGAGATTGAAGAACAGATAGGGGCGGTGGAGGAAAACGGAGACGGAGGTTGAGGTGACAGAACGAAGGCGTTGGGAGAGAAGAAAGGTAGAAGGAGAGTTAGGGTTTCAGAAAGAATGGAAGGAAGGTGGAAGGGTCATTGGGCTGAACAGTGGGCCCAATTTGCATATCTTGGATCCATCCCCCCGTTTTTCAGACTACACCCCCCATGGCCTTATGTTTTTTTTTCTTTTCTGAATTCTTTGTATTGTGGGCTGGGCCCAGAGTGGTTTTTTTTTCCTGCCTTACCCCCAGTTTGCAGATTGTACCCCCTTCCCTTTGCAATTTAATTTTTCCCTTGTATTGGATGATTGATTGTAATAGCGTAGTTCTATTTTTTCTATTTTTCCTTAGGGATTATAGTTCATAGTTTAGAATATTATAGTATATTGTTTACCATAGATTAGAATATAGATTTAATATAGAATTTTTATTCTAGTTTTCTTTATAGAATATTATAGATTTAATATAGATTTTTTCTATTTTCTTTATAGAATATTATAGTACTTTAGGATAGAATTTCCATACTATTTTTCTTATACAATTTCTTTTAATATTTCTTTAGAATATTTTTCTAGTAGAATTTAATTGTTAATTTTAGGAGTAGACTTTTATTTCCATTTGTTAGTAATTTTCTCTCCTCGTTTCTCTCCAATTTTTGTTTCTATCTGATTTTATCTTCGGTTTTATTCTTGGCTGGCCGTGTGACACGATTCAATTGGAGAATGATTGTCGATATCATTTCTCTATATTGTCTTTGACACGAATATTAATACGCTACCTCTGAGAGTTCGATTTCTCGTATAAGTCAAACCATGATGGTCTAAGCGATACATTGGTCCTGATTCGAGCGTCTTCATCAAGGATCCAGAGAGGAGAAGATTGGAATGGAGCTTGCGCACATGTCAGGAGCCAACAGAGCCGCTTCGTTCAACATCATCTTATTCAAGTCTTCAGGCAACCGTCGAGTGTTGTGAGCTGTATCGTTAGATACGTAGGAAATGACAGTTGAGGAGTTTCTTCTCAATCGTCTAGGATTACTAGTATGGTACCCTTTGGGTGACATGCGACGCATTCGCTCCTACGTATTAGGTTTGTGCGTATGTGTCCCGAGTTCCTTCCCGTTTAGGCGTAAGCCTGCTTCCTCTTTGTTCTCGCCCCCTGGCGATCGAAACCCTTTTTCTCTCGCATTCATGCGATTGAGACCCCTTCTCTTGCCCCTGTGCAATTGAGACTCGTTTTCCCGTCGAACTACGTTTGCTCTGATCTCTCGTGCCAGACGAGAGTACGTAGGCATAGGATGCGATATCCTAGCGAGCTCCCTTTTACCTTTTTCCCGTTTCCCCTTTTGTTGTAGTTGGCTGAACTACAGCTGCTCTGATTTCTCGTACCAGACAAGAATATGTAGGCATAGGATGTGATATCCTAGCGAGCACACTAACAACTAACCTCTATGTTCTCTCGTTGCCGTGCGATCGAGACTTTCCCGCTAACGACTAATACCCTTTCTCTTGCCCGAGCGCAATCGAGACCAGACCGTAGTTCTAGAACCCGTAGGTTCCCATACCTTTGAAACCCGACATACTACGTCCATTCTACCGTAAACAGGTAACACCTAAGTCTCCGTCGAGCGAGCAGCATACACCTAACTGCTAGAATGCGCACCCTAGTATCATCAATCCCTTCTCTCACCCCTGTGTGATTGAGAACATCCTGTCTTGCCGTAGTTAGCCTGAACTACGTAAGCTCTGATCTTTCACGCCATGTGAAAGTACGTAGGCATGAGATGCAATATCTCGGCGAGCCAAATTCCCTGTAGTTTCCCGAACTACGATGACTCTGACTTTCCCATTGCACAAGGGAATACATAGGCATAGAGTGGGATGCTCTATCGAGTCAATTTATTTTCGTTTAGACTTAGAAGCCATAGATAGATTGTTTTTCACCCGTCAGATAAACCAACAAGCGTGAATCCCGTCGAGTACGACGGACGTGAGGGGTGCTAATACCTTCCCCTTGCGTAACCGACTCCCGAACCCAGACAATGGTTGCGATGACCTTGTCTTATACCCTTTCGTCAGGTTTTTCCCGATCGTTTCCTTTCCCGTTATGAGGGATAAATAACGAAAGGTGGCGACTCTTCTATTTTGCTGGCGCCGATTTTCGCAGTAGCGACACCCTATATAAGGTAACCGGTTACCACTGAACAGAAACCAGAAAATCAGCTTTTAAAATCAGTTTTCAGCATCAAACAACTTCTCCAATCATCCATATGAACATGATATTAATCAAGCTCAAAATTATCATCAAGAAATAGTGATCAAGCATCATGTAAACATAATCAAACATTGAAAACACAAATCACCAAGATCCAAATCATCAAAATGGATCAAAAAGCAACAAAAGCCACAAATCTACATTGTGATTATTCAAATAAGCTCAAAATTAGATTAGATCTAGAATTCACCAACCTTCAAAGCTGAGATTTGCTTTGGTATGTGTTGATTTACTTGAAACTAACAGATCCAAGCTAGAAACCCAAAGATTCTTCAAGATCCAAGAGTTTCCTTGTGGTAGAAATGAAGAACAAGCAAGATCAAGCAAAATAATCCACAAAAAGCACTTCTAATCTGTCGCATCGCTGCGAAGAGGGGCCGACAAAGACAGAAGAGTCGCCACCGTTCGTTATTTACCCCAAAAGAGGGAAAGGAAACAATCAGAGAAAACCTACGAAAAAGGGAAAGACCGGTCATCGCAACCAAATCTTGGGTTCGGGAGTCGATTACAAAAGGGGAAGGTATGAGCACCCCTCACGTCCATCGTACTCGATGGGATCCATGCTTGTTATCTATCTAAAAGAGTGTTTATCTATCTAAGCTACAGGCCACAAGGACAAAAGAAAAGAAAAGAGACTCGATAGAGCATCGCCTCTCTATGCCTACGTACTCCCTCGTACAATGGGAAAGTCAGAGTCAACGTAGTTCGGAAAACTACGGGTGAAAGGGGGGAAGGTTGCTCACCAAGACATCGCCGTCTTGTGCCTACGTATCCTCGTCTAGTACGATAAATCAGAGAAAACGTAGTTCGGGCTAAAAAGACCACAAGTTTTTTCAAGTGTTTTACCCGAGTAGGGTTAAACCTTAGTTCTAGCAGTTTGGTGTATACAGCTCGACCATTGGAGACTTAGGCATTACCTGTTTGCGGTAGAACCAAGAGTTAACAAAACTCTCTTTATGAAAATAGTTTCCAATTAATCCCGAAGGATAAAAAACATTTGGTGTTTGTTTTTGAAGTCTTTTAAGAAGAAGTGAATTGAATTGTGTTTGTAATTCATGTTGCACTAAAGACTATGAATTAGGAGTGAATGTATCGCATATCGTCCAAAGCACATACGCTAAACACTCTAGACAATTGAGAGGAGGCCCCCCAATTATCACTCCCCAAATTCTTAAGGCTCGTAGCGTACAACACTCATTATCCTTTATTAAGTGCCTTGAAGATGTTTTGAGATGAGAAGAGAAGACACACTCTAAAAGGGAGACTAAACGCAACCTAATGTTATCATGCAATGTTCACCTATGATTGAGATGAAATGGAAGACTACCCTAATGTTATCATGCTTGGATTCAAACCTAATTTCTATCATAATCCAACTTGAACAAGAAAGATTAGAGGTCATGTTAGTACCATGGTTCTATGGTTATAGGATTGGCTAAATTTTGGTAAAACATGATCCTGCACTGATGTTAAGCAGGATATTATGTCATCTCCATCTGCTGTGGTGAAAGAAATGTTGTGGAGAGTTTTAAGGTGAATGTCATGCTAAATGTCGTGACATCCATCACGACATCCATCTGCTGTCATGACAGAGCTACTTTCATGTGTGAGAAACAACAGGAGTAGTGGTGTAGCAGGGTCGTATGACTCAGGACACTGCTACTGATGCAGCAGGAGCTGGTGAAGGACTGCTGTTATGCTATCATGTGTTGTAAATAGGATGTCATTACATCTGGTGCAGCAGGAGCTGTGTACAGCAGGAGCTAACAAGAGCAGATAACAGAACTACTGTCATGAATGTCATACTGAATGTCATGACATTGATCGTATGACATCATGTCTAGTACAGTAGGGGCTACTATGATATATCTTTTGACAGAAGTGTTTTGGTACTGTTGGATATTCCACATCAGTATGTACAGGCCAAAGAGATGTGTTAGAAACAAAGTGCAGATTTAATGGGTGTTCATAAAAAGGATCGTTGATACTTTTTAGGGAACTATAAAGCATTTGCTTCTACTGTCATGAAGAAGATTCAGCAGAAGTGTGCAGCAGAGCAAGCTGGCCAGCTAAGAGTGAGCAAAAGCTGAATGTCATACTGAATGTCATGACATGGATCGTATGACATCAGACGGGCTGAGTTTGTTTTTCTGTTATGATACCTGATTTATATCAGGCTAAATATCAGGAAACATGTTATGACCTATGAGTTATCTCAGGAGAGATTCAAGGCAATGCTGACCATGCCATGACCTAATTGGACAACACCTTGAATAGTGGAAATTAGTTTTACTTTATTAAAACTAATATTTTTTACTTCTGCACAACCCAAGCCCAGTCTGCACGACTATAAAAGGAGGAGCAGAAGCAGAAGAAAAGCAAGCACTCACATCAAGAAAAACCAGAGTGTAAAATAGAGGTCTAGGGTTGAGAGTCCCTTGTGTGTAAATCACCCTTTGTATCTTTTGATACATTGAGGTAGACATATTTGTAAGTGAAGAAGGCTAGTCTTCACTTGTAAAGTCTGTTTAGGAATACTTGTAATCCAAGAAATTATATGGTGGATGATTGTTTTGGTTAGGTAGATTCTAGGTTGTGTCTCGCTCGAAGTTGTGAAGTAAGAGTGTGTGAGTTCCTTAATCAAAGCTGTGAAGCAAAATCAAGGTATGTATGAAGTGTCTCTTCATACTATTTTTGTAATTGTTTGATATCACTGTTGAGTGATTGAGGGGGAGTGAGTGGGTATACTCAGGTACTAGAGTGTCTCTAGGCTGAAGTGTCATTGGGTAGAGATTAAGTGAGAAGTGCAAATTGGAGTTTTGACTTTAAATTGATTATACTAATAGTGAATTTCCTCCCTGCCTTGGTAGCCCCCAGATGTAGGTGTTGTTGATACCGAACTGGGTGAACAATTATTGTGTTATTTATCTTTCTACATTTACAATTCTATAAGTTAAATGGTTAGATAAATAGTATGATAGACTGCAGATGTCACAACAGAGGTTGTGACATTGGTCATGACATTGGGATAATTTAAAGAAATTTAAATTGGTCATGATCTGTCCTCGTCCTTGTTAGGAACACATGTGATATGCATACCAGAATTTCAATTGGTATCAGAGTCGGTATCCTGTCTGTTCTGGATGAGATCTGGGGAGATACTTTCTGGTGTTTTGAACAAGGAGAAGCTGCAGCTGAGTTGCTGAACTTGCTAAATGGTTGAGCTGCTGCTTATGGAGGGTTAAAGGAGGTTGCAAAGGAGTCTGTACATGCTGATGTGCCCTCTGATATAGGAGCTTCTATGACCAGCTGTATGTTATGCCAAAGGAGGAGTGGCTACTTTTGTCCTATGGGATGTTGAATGATTAGACATCTTGTTTAGGGCATGTTTTTTTGGTGGTTCCGCTGCTTATTTCTCTGATAAAAGAACTCTGATGCCCCTGGAAGAAGATTGGCCCACATTCAGTTTGATGCATGACTGTGGCAGTTGTGTAGATGATTGGAAGATGGTGCCTGCAACTGTGTTTGGTTGTGTGCTTGGACTGTTCTGGTGTGTTCTACAGATTGCTGGAAGCTGTGTAGAGAAGATAGTGGGAGGTGATTTATTTTCACCACTCATGACCTGCAAGGATTGTATCAGCAGAAGAAGACATAGACAGGTTAAGTCAAGAATGTTTGCCTTGGTTTTCCATGAAGTTCAGAGAAGGATTTGCTATAAGGATTTAAGATTCATTTCTATTTGAGATATTATCAAATATTTAATGGATTATCCTTAGTTGATGATCAAGATGTCTCATCAGTAGCAGCACACGCAGAAGGCCCCTGATTTGTTTGATCTACTTCAAGAATCTGATGCTCAACCAAATGTTGAGATATTCAATCAGCAGAGATTGTTCTAAAGTCTATATCGATCCACAGATCAGAGAAGATATAGTTGGATCTGTACTCATTCCACTAATGTTCTTGGCAGAAACTAAGGCTAGGATGAAGTGCTAATGAAAGTGAAGATGAAGACAATCTGCTCTATAAGAGTATTGGAGTGCAGCAGTTGTGTTCTAGTTTCTACTAGAAGCACCAGATATATTAGTTAGCAAGTTTCCTGGCAAGAAACGTATTGTCTAGAAGATGGTGTTGGTGATAGCAATGCTCAGGTCAGTTTATTTCTGATCTAAGTGCATAGGAGCATATGACCCTGGTCATATTGGATGTCAAGGATAAGTGGCAGTTATCTCTGACTTTCTAAAGAAGTCTCTACTTAAGGAAAGCAGGAATCCTTGTGTAAAGAATTCTTTTGTGACCCTTCCTCATTGAAGAATCAAGCCTTGGCACGTATGGTTTCTCTTAAGAGGAGTTCATGAAGCAAAGGCACTTCAAGGTAATTGTTGTGGTACAACAAAGCAGGATTAAGGTTGTCTACTCCAACTGGGTATCAAGCCTATGTACTCTGGATCTGATTGAGTGAAGAGAATCTTCCAAGTGGCAGAATGAAAGCCTGAACTCTCCAGCTGAATGTCTCAACCAAAGTTGAGACATCAAGCAGAAACTTCAAGGCCTCAAGTGATGGTGTGGCACATCATTTGAAGATAAGTTGATCTTCTCAGGTATGAATGAAATTAATGCTTCATCTCATGCAGTTTGTGGGAGCTGTGTGAAGGTGTAGATGCCTTGTTTTGGAGCAAGAAGAATTTGAAGATCAAAGTGGCCTGGTGGATTAGCAGACTTTCTAGAACTCTGAAAGATGTTGAATAACCAAACAGTGGCATTTGGTTATTTAAGTAGTGAGCCTTTAGAGAACTATTCTTGTGCAGAAGGGTAGTTATTTGAAGACCACAAAAGATTCTGGGACTGTTCATGCTTGGAACAAGTTACCCTTGTGCAGAAGGGTAGTTGGTTGAAGACCAAAGGAAGATCTGGTTCTGTCCATATATTAGAGCTTGTGGTAGAAGCCTTAATTTGTGTATGGAAGGTTACCTTCGGTTGGAGAGGTATTCGATCAAGCTGGTGGAGTTGTTCTCTCTGAAGATCGTCAGTTGGATTACTAGGCAAAAGTAAGTCCAACTGTGAACTAGTGGATATAGTTTGGTCTGATGCAGAACCTGTGATTCACTTCTTGGCTAAGAAGTACTCTATCTTGTCATACGGGAGAATAATAAGGTAAAATGACTGTCTTGGAGTATAATGTGAAGGTATTGAGTGCATTCTGATGTGATAAAGTCCCTATGCGGTGTCTATCTTGTACTCAGCCTAAGGCTAGAATACTTGTGGAGAAGTGGTCTCTTCTGTAACACCCCACTTCCCAAAATCATCTAAATTAGTAAACATTATAAATAAACAAAATCAGAGTTCCAATTTTCCCAAGTGGGATATCACATAAAAACAACGTTTCCTTATAAAAAGGTTTTTCTCCAAATACAGCAGAATGTTAAATAATAAAATTCAATAAAAGTTTGATACGTTCACAGGGAAATAAAATATAAGTTCAACATAAAACAAATAAAAACGCCCAAGTCCCGTGCTACGTATCAGAGCATCCTAGACTCGACAATCACACCAATATCCAAGCTAGCTAAACACCTGGATTATCTGTACTTCCGAAGAAGCACAGACCACAACAACAACAAAGGGGTGAGAAAACGTGATCAAAAATATAATGGTAATGTAATACATGTAAATAAGGTAGTACAACACACCAACACACCAAGATTCACCCCTAACAACACCATATGACGAACCTACTGTTCAAATTACAATATAATATATTATAATGCAAAATGCAACTCAACACCATGCATGCGGTACCGACTCGTTGGTTCATTCAATCGAACCTGGATAGATCACTTACGCTCCTCCTGAGACATGATCTATCCCCCACCATTCTCCACAAAGGAGTACGGATGAATCACTTATGCTCCTCCTGAGACATGATTCATCCCACCAAAACACCATGATATGCACAACACCAATGCATAACTATTATATTCAGGCACACTAAGTGCACACGATCCTCCTGATCATATCATCATACATCATATATATATGTACAAATATAACATACACCAACACCATATAAATCAACTAGAGAGTAAACAAGTTCATACTTTAACACCAAGATATAAACATATCCCACCACTCGGGGGTACACGATCCTACTGATAACTACATACATATACCTCAACTAATTGTCCACCGACAATATCAAGGGAAACACGTACTATCACCAGTACGCAAGTTAAATCCCACACTCACCAACCCTACAGTGCATCAAGGCCAAAGGAATCACACAAGTCCAGAGCTCAAGGCCAAAATATCACAACACTCACATTCTGGTTCTGCTACGTTCGCTGACATTCGCCAGGCGAAGCCCCGTAGCGAACCTTCGCTAGCATTCGCCAGGCGAACCTGCTGGCGAAGCCCCCTTTCCACTATCGTGCATTCGCCAGGCGAAGGAATCATTCGCCAGGCGAACCTTCGCTGGCCACACTCGCCAGGCGAAGTTCCTACCCTTTAGGTCTGAGATTTAATTCTGAATTATTCGCTGCCATTCGCCTCAGCTCGCCAGGCGAACTCTCGCCTCCCTTCGCCAGGCGAAACTTCGCCAACACTCGCCAGGCGAAGCCCAGCGAATTCTGCGATTCACCAATTTCTCACAGTTCTGCAGAGTGCTTTCTAAGCCAAATGGGTTAAACTTCCTACTTCCAATTCACCTCTTAACATCAGTACTAACAACATAGATATCATAACTTATCGGTTTCTAGACTACATTCCCAATTCAACTCTTAGGCATTCTATCGATATCCCAAAAGGTCACACAGAATTTTCCCTAAAACCCGTAAACCCAACCTATCCGCCAAATTAACCAAAAACCACAATTCATCAACAATCAACATCCAATTATCAGCAATAGTCAACAATCACAACATATCAATATGTAATATCATATATCGATCAATTTCCTACGGGGTTAAGGAATCCCCAACTACCCTATACATGTATAAACCATTCCCAATCAAGTTTCTCCCCCCTTACCTTGTTAATCGGTTGATCGATGAAAGAACCCTCAAAGGTTTGGCCAATTCTGATTTTCCCCTGTTCCTTCGTTCTTCGCTCCCTTTTCCGTTCTTCTCACTTATCTCCTTTCTATCGTTCTTTTTCCACTTTCTCTAACTTCTCACAATGTATCGTGAAAACTACTAACCCCTCACATTCTCTATTTTAATTCTCTAATCCCAATAATAATAATAACTTAATAATAATAATAATAACTTAATAAAATAATAATAATAATAATATTATTATTATCTCACCAAAATAATAATAATATTAATAACAATAGTACTATAATAAATATAATAATAATAATAATATTCCCACCAATATTAATATTATACACTATATTATTATATTCACCAAAACACCACCAATAATCCTCCCACATTAGGGACACCCACCAAACATCACCAAATACACCCCCACCAAAGGGCACACCAACACATAATATTTAAAATAATAATAAAATGAATAAATAATTAAAATGGGTGTTACAACTCTCCCCCACTTTAATTATTTTCATCCTCGAAAATTACCTGATGGAAATAGCTCCGGATACGCTTCTCGCATCCTGCTTTCCAACTCCCAGGTCACACTGCCTCCTGCAGCACCTCCCCAAGCTACCTTCACCAAAGGTATCTCTTTCCCTCGGAGCTGTTTCATCTTACGGTCCTCGATCCTCAACGGCATCGTTTCAACAGTAAGATTCTCCCGAACCTGAACATCATCTCTCTGAATAACATGAGATGGATCAGAAACATACTTTCGCAATTGCGACACATGAAACACATCATGTAAGTTTGACAACTCAGGCGGCAACGCCACCCTATAAGTCACATCACCAATTCTCTGCAAAATCTCATAAGGTCCAATGAACTTAGGATCCAGCTTCTTGGACTTCAATGCACGACCCACACCAGTCATCGGATTAACTCTTAGGAATACGTGATCACCTACATAGAATTCCAACTCTTTCCTCCGATTATCATGATAGCTTTTCTGCCTACTCTGAGACACTTTCAATTTCTCACGAATCATCTGAATGGTCTCAGTAGTCTGCTGTACAATTTCTGGTCCAAGCACCATATTCTCACCAGTTTCATACCAACACAGAGGAGTCCTACACCTCCTCCCATACAAAGCTTCAAACGGTGTCATTCCAATACTCGAATGGTAACTGTTATTGTACGTGAATTCGATCAATGGTAAATGAGTATCCCACGCACCACCCTTTTCTAACACACAAGCTCTCAACAAATCTTCAAGCGACTGAATAGTCCTCTCCGACTGACCATCAGTTTGCGGATGATAAGCTGAACTCAATTTCAACTTAGTTCCCAAAGCTTCCTGCAAGCTCTTCCAAAATTCCGAAGTAAACCGTGGATCTCTATCCGACACAATACTGGACGGAACACCATGCAACTTCACAATTACCCGAATGTAAATCTCCGCCAGCTTCGTTAACGGAAAACTAATATTGAGCGGCACAAAGTGTGCAGACTTCGTCAATCGATCCAGAATCACCCATATAGCATCAAAACCTCTCGCCGTATTCGGCAAACCTGTCACAAAATCCATAGTAATGCAATCCTATTTCCAAACCGGAATCTCTAATGGTTGCATAAATCCAGAAGGTCTCTGGTGTTCCACCTTCGACTTCTGACATGTCAAACAGGCATACACAAATTGAGCTATGTCTCTTTTCATACCAGACCACCAAAATAATTTCTTCAAATCATGATACATTTTCGTAGCTCCCGGATGAATACTCAGGCTACTACGATGTCCTTCGCTCAAAATTGACTTTTTCAATTCTTCATCATCTGGTACACAAATCCTGCCTCTAAATCTTAACACACCTGTACTATCCAATTTAAAGTCACTATCGGAGTCACTCCCTACTCCAGGCATCAAATCTACCAATTTCACATCCAACTTCTGATTTTCTCTAATCATATCCAAGAAGTCATTATTTACCTGCAACATACCCAACATTACACTATCTGCAATAGTCTCACAAACCATGCTCAAATCTCTAAACGGTTCAATTAACTCAATTTCTTTCACCATCAGAGCTGCCATATGAATTGATTTCCTACTCAAAGCATATGCCACTACATTGGCCTTTCCTGGATGATAACTCAAACTGAAGTCATAATCCTTCAAAAATTCCAACCATCTTCTCTGCCTCATATTCAGCTCTTTCTGATCAAACAGGTATCTCAGACTCTTATGATCACTAAACACTTCAAATCTTGAACCATATAAATATTGTCTCCAAATTTTCAACACAAAAACAACCGCAACTAATTCAAGATCATGAGTCGGATAATTTCGCTCATGCACTCTCAATTGCCGCGATGCATATGCTACTACTTTACCATTCTGCATCAGAACCCCGCCTAATCCCATCTTAGACGCATCACAGTACACCATAAACGGTTCACTCGGAGTCGGTAACACTAACACCGGTGCCGTAGTCAATCTCTTTTTCAACTCTTCAAAACTTTCTTCACAAGCAGCATCCCATACAAAAACTTGGTTCTTTCTCGTCAACTGAGTTAATGGCAACGCCAAATTAGAGAACCCTTCAATAAACTTGCGGTAATAACCGGCTAACCCCAAAAAGCTTCTAATCTCTGTCGCTGTCTTCGGCGGTTCCCACTGCAATACTGCACTTACTTTTGACGGATCCACCGCTATTCCATCTTCAGATATTACATGCCCCAAGAAACTTACTTTCTTCAACCAAAAGTCACACTTTGACAGTTTAGCAAATAATTTATTTTCCTTCAACACTTGCAAGGCAATTCTCAGATGTCCTGCATGCTCTTCATCAGATTTAGAATAAATTAATATGTCATCAATAAACACTACAATGAACTGATCTAAGTAAGAATGGAAAATTCTGTTCATATACTCCATAAATACTCCCGGTGCATTAGTCACTCCAAACGGCATTACAGCATATTCATAATGTCCATATCGAGTCCTAAAGGCAGTCTTCTGAATATCACCTTCTTTTACTCTCATCTGATGATAACCCGATCTTAAGTCGATCTTACTAAATACACGAGCTCCCACCAGCTGGTCCATCAAATCATCAATCCTAGGTAAAGGATACTTATTCTTAATAGTCACTTTATTCAATTGACGGTAATCGATGCACAGACGCATACTACCATCCTTCTTCTTCACCAACAACACTGGAGCTCCCCACGGCGATACACTTGGTCTAATAAACTTTCTATCCAACAATTCTCCAATCTGAGACTTCAACTCAGCCAATTCCACTGCAGACATCCTGTACGGCGCCATAGAAATAGGTCTCGTACCAGGAACAAGATCAATACCAAATTCTACTTCTCGCGTCGGAGGCAATTCCGTAATGTCGTTAGGAAACACTTCTGGAAATTCATTCACCACTGCTAATTCCTCCATTGGCACTTTGTTATCCATCGATAAGGTTGCAAATAAAGCAAACACTCTAGTTTCATCTTCCAACAAGGCCCTCAATTCTTTATTAGACAAAGAACTTACCACAACTTCCTCTTCAGGGGTCAGGAGCAACAATTCCTTCCGAAAACAATCGATGTAGACTCGGTTGAACTCTAACCAGTTCATACCCAGAATAACATCCAACTTACCAAGTGGTAGACAAATCAGATCCACTCCAAATTCTCTACCGAAAATAGTCAGCGGACACTTCAGGCATACCAAAGAAGTAGTCACTGAACCTATAGAGGGTGTCTCAATAGTCATCTGTCTCTCAAGGATAGACGACACCAAACCTATCCTCTCCACACATTCAACAGAAATAAACGAGTGCGTTGCACCCGTATCAATAATAGCAATCAAAGGAATATTATTGATAATACAAGTACCTCTGATCACACGCTCATCACTGGCAGCTTGAGTTCCTGCCAAGGCAAACACTTTTCCACCAGCCGGAGACGTTTGAGGCTTCTTCGGCTTCTCACAATGTGTACTGATATGACCCTTCTCACCACAGTTATAACAGTTCGGCATAGTTGCTCTACAATCAGCTATCACATGACCTGGTTTCCCACACTTAAAACATTTCTTGGCCTCATTAGGACAATCATTAGCACGGTGTCCCATACCACCGCACCGAAAACATTTCCCTTCAGCAGATGCTCTCCCATCTCTAGGCTTCTTATCAACAACAGCTTTACGTTTTCCCTTATCAGCAGCAACACTATAAGGAGTACCACTAAACCTCTGCTTACCCTTACGGTCATTAACAGCTTTGTAGTGCGCAATCCTTGCTCGGTTATCATTATCATAGATTCTGCTCCTGCCTACCAGCTCAGGATAGCTCCTGATCTTCTGACAAGCAATCCCCAACTTAATCTCTGGACGCAATCCATTCTCAAACTTTAAGCATTTAGAGGTCATTGCCCCTTCCACATTATAGTGGGGACAATACTGCACCAGCTCCTCAAACTTGGCAGCATATTCTGCTACAGTCATGCTACCCTGTTTCAGCTCTAAGAATTCAATTTCCTTAGCGCTTCGGATATCTTCCGGGAAATACTTCTCCAGAAAACCTTTCCGAACCACCTCCCAAGTAATGGTAGTTCCAGCAGCTTCCAACCTTTGGCGACTATTGTCCCACCAGGCTTCGGCCTCACCCTCCAGCATGTGAGTACCAAACCTCACCTTTTGCTCATCACTACAATCCATAGTTCTGAAGATCTTCTCAATTGCCTTCAGCCACTTCTGAGCAGCTTCGGGGTCCAGAATTCCCCCTTCAAACGTTGGCGGCTTGTTGCTCCGAAACTGTGCCAAACTCCTGAATTGGGCATCTGCAATTTGATTCTGATTAGCAACAGCCTGTGCCATTGCTTGCATAGCAGCAGCCAATGCAGCATCGTTCCTTCCTGCCATACTGCTCAAAACAACAACACCAGGTTTAAAAGATATTCAACTCCATCCATAAGGACAGACCCAACTCGACTCAACAACACTGGCCGGACGGACCGACCTGCTCTGATACCAATTGTAACACCCCACTTCCCAAAATCATCTAAATTAGTAAACATTATAAATAAACAAAATCAGAGTTCCAATTTTCCCAAGTGGGATATCACATAAAAACAACGTTTCCTTATAAAAAGGTTTTTCTCCAAATACAGCGGAATGTTAAATAATAAAATTCAATAAAAGTTTGATACGTTCACAGGGAAATAAAATATAAGTTCAACATAAAACAAATAAAAACGCCCAAGTCCCGTGCTACGTATCAGAGCATCCTAGACTCGACAATCACACCAATATCCAAGCTAGCTAAGCACCTGGATTATCTGTACTTCCGAAGAAGCACAGACCACAACAACAACAAAGGGGTGAGAAAACATGATCAAAAATATAATGGTAATGTAATACATGTAAATAAGGTAGTACAACACACCAACACACCAAGATTCACCCCTAACAACACCATATGACAAACCTACTGTTCAAATTACAATATAATATATTATAATGCAAAATGCAACTCAACACCATGCATGCGGTACCGACTCGTTGGTTCATTCAATCGAACCTGGATAGATCACTTACGCTCCTCCTGAGACATGATCTATCCCCCACCATTCTCCACAAAGGAGTACGGATGAATCACTTACGCTCCTCCTGAGACATGATTCATCCCACCAAAACACCATGATATGCACAACACCAATGCATAACTATTATATTCAGGCACACTAAGTGCACACGATCCTCCTGATCATATCATCATACATCATATATATATGTACAGATATAACATACACCAACACCATATAAATCAACCAGAGAGTAAACAAGTTCATACTTTAACACCAAGATATAAACATATCCCACCACTCGGGGGTACACGATCCTACTGATTACTACATACATATACCTCAACTAATTGTCCACCGACAATATCAAGGGAAACACGTACTATCACCAGTACGCAAGTTAAATCCCACACTCACCAACCCTACAGTGCATCAAGGCCAAAGGAATCACACAAGTCCAGAGCTCAAGGCCAAAATATCACAACACTCACATTCTGGTTCTGCTACGTTCGCTGACATTCGCCAGGCGAAGCCCCGTAGCGAACCTTCGCTAGCATTCGCCAGGCGAACCTGCTGGCGAATCCCCCTTTCCACTATCGTGCATTCGCAAGGCGAAGGAATCATTCGCCAGGCGAACCTTCGCTGGCCACACTCGCCAGGCGAAGTTCCTACCCTTTAGGTCTGGGATTTAATTCTGAATTATTCGCTGCCATTCGCCTCAGCTCGCCAGGCGAACTCTCGCCTCCCTTCGCCAGGCGAAACTTCGCCAACACTCGCCAGGCGAAGCCCAGCGAATTCTGCGATTCACCAATTTCTCACAGTTCTGCAGAGTGCTTTCTAAGCCAAATGGGTTAAACTTCCTACTTCCAATTCACCTCTTAACATCAGTACTAACAACATAGATAGCATAACTTATCGGTTTCTAGACTACATTCCCAATTCAACTCTTAGGCATTCTATCGATATCCCAAAAGGTCACACAGAAATTTCCCTAAAACCCGTAAACCCAACCTATCCGCCAAATTAACCAAAAACCACAATTCATCAACAATCAACATCCAATTATCAGCAATAGTCAACAATCACAACATATCAATATGTAATATCATATATCGATCAATTTCCTACGGGGTTAAGGAATCCCCAACTACCCTATACATGTATAAACTATTCCCAATCAAGTTTCTCCCCCCTTACCTTGTTAATCGGTTGATCGATGAAAGAACCCTCCAAGGTTTGGCCAATTCTGATTTTCCCCTGTTCCTTCGTTCTTCGCTCCCTTTTCCGTTCTTCTCACTTCTCTCCTTTCTATCGTTCTTTTTCCACTTTCTCTAACTTCTCACAATGTATCGTGAAAACTACTAACCCCTCACATTCTCTATTTTAATTCTCTAATCCCAATAATAATAATAACTTAATAATAATAATAATAACTTAATAAAATAATAATAATAATAATAATAATAATAATATTATTATCTCACAAAAATAATAATAATATTAATAACAATAGTACTATAATAAATATAATAATAATAATAATAATAATAATAATAATATTCCCACCAATATTAATATTATACACTATATTATTATATTCACCAAAACACCACCAATAATCCTCCCACATTAGGGACACCCACCAAACATCACCAAATACACCCCCACCAAAGGGCACACCAACACATAATATTTAAAATAATAATAAAATGACTAAATAATTAAAATGGGTGTTACATCTTCTGCTACAAGTAACTCTAGGAAGAGGTGAATCAGTTTGGTGCCCTTTCTCTGTATGAGCATGGAGTTGGTCATGAGAGATAATATGGTGATCTTGGAGCAACTTTTATAGAAGATAGGGGGAGAGCTTCTGTTTGAGGGGGTACTACTTGCTTGTGACTCAAGCAGTAAGTGAATGCGTTTAACTTGTGTGTTGAACAGAGAATGCGTTCTTGAAGACATGAAGATGCGTCTTATGTTTTCCATTCATGTGCACTGGTTACCCTTGATATGGGGAGTTAGACTTATATCCAGGATATGTTGCTGCAAGAGTGCAGGTGTGTCTCAAGATTGCTTGTGACTTCAAGTAGTTTGAGACTGTGTGCATCTAGAAGGGTGGAATGTCATACTCGATGGTGTGACATTGTGTTTCTGCTCTTGGTTCTGTCATTGGGCGCCAATGGATCAAATCAGCCTTGCACAAGCTGAATTGGGAGTAATCTGAAGATGAAGATCAAGACATCAGCAGCCTTGATCTTATGCATAAGGAAGGAATTTCACTATGACATCTTGGAGAGTGTGTTGTCAAAGCTGAAATCTGAGAGTAACCCTGAAACTGCCTCTGATATTGGTTCCAGTTGTGAATCAAAGGGTGCAGAGATGCATGTGCTTCCAGTGTGTGAATATGAAGATGTTGAAGTAAATTTTCATATGGATGGGCTTTCTCTTTCAGGGGGATTAATGTTTATGCATGACAGGGGAAGATGTGTACCTATCTGTTGTGTAGTTGCTGACATGGAGCCCTGTACATAGGCAAGCTTGTTTTCTTGAGGCCACTGATGTTGGTTTGAACTAGGACTGTGATGCCTGACCTAGGAAACAACATTGGTTTTGTCTGGGAGAATTTATTTTTCTCCACAGAATATTTGTGTCTCAAATTGGGGATTTAAGATCAATTGTTACTTGTGGCAAGTATTTAATTGATTATCCTTTAATTGGGGATGTCAAAAGTGTCTTTCTTGAAGGTGCAACTTAAGACAAAGGCAAGAGCTCAAGACTTAAAACTGTTCAGGGGGTACTATCAAGGAGTTATGATTCAGGACTGGTGTTACACTGCTCAGTGAGCTCAGAAAGGGGGAATTAAGGCTCTGTCCATGGATTGATGCAGAAGAGGTGCAATCTTGAGTAGAGGTCAAGCAGCTTGTGTATGTCTTGGGAGAACTGCTGTTAAGCAGGATATTATGACATCTACATCTGCTATGGTAAAAGAACTGCTGTGGAGAGTTTTAAGGTGAATGTCATGCTGAATGTCGTGACATCCATCACGACATCCATCTGCTGTCATGACAGAGCTACTATCATGTGTGAAAAACAACAGGAGTAGTGGTGTAGCAGGGGCGTATGACTCAGGACACTGCTACTGATGTAGCAGGAGCTAGCAGGAGCTGGTGAAGAACTGCTGTTATGCTGTCATGTGTTGTAAACAGGATGTCATTACATCTGGTGCAGCAGGAGCTAACACGAGCAGATGACAGAACTGTTGTCATGAAGAACTGTTGTCATGAATCTCATGACATTGATTGTATGACATCATGTATGGTACATCAGGGGCTACTATGATATATCTCTTGACAGAAGTGTTTTGGTACTGTTGGATATTCCACATCAGTATGTACAGGCCAAAAACATGTGTTAGAAACAATGTGCAGATTTAATGGGTGTTCATAAAAAGGATCGTTGATACTTTTTAGGGAACTATAAAGCATTTGTTTCTACTGTCATGAAGAAGATTCAGCAAAAGTGTGCAGCAGAGCAAGCTGGTCAGCTAAGAGTGAGCAAAAGCTGAATGTCATACTGAATGTCATGACATGGATCGTATGACATCAGACGGGCTGAGTTTGTTTTTCTGTTATGATACCTGATTTATATCAGGCTAAATATCAGGAAACATGTTATGACCTCTGAGTTATCTCAAGAGAGATTCAAGGCAATGCTGACCATGCCATGACCTAATTGGACAACACCTTGAATAGTGGAAATTAGTTTTACTTTATTAAAACTGATATTTGTTACTTCTGCACAGCCCAAGCCCAATCTGCACGACTATAAAAGGAGGAGCAGAAGCAGAAGAAAAGCAAGCACTCACATCAAGAAAAACCATAGTGTAAAATAGAGGTCTAGGGTTGAGAGTCCCTTGTGTGTAAGTCACCCTTTGTATCTTTTGATACATTGAGGTAGACATATTTGTAAGTGAAGAAGGCTAGTCTTCACATGTAAAGTCTGTTTAGGAATACTTGTAATCCAAGCAATTATCTGGTGGATGATTGTTTTGGTTAGGTAGATTCTAGGTTGTGTCTCACTCGAAGCTGTGAAGCAAGAGTATGTGAGTTCCTTGATCAAAGCTGTGAAGCAAGTCAAGGTGTGTATGAAGTGTCTCTTCATACTATTTTTGTAATTGTTTGATATCACTGTTGAGTGATTGAGGGGGAGTGAGTGGGTATACTCAGGTACTAGAGTGTCTCTAGGCTAAATGGGTAGAGATTAAGTGAGAAGTGCAAATTGGAGGTTTGACTTTGAATTGATTCTACTAATAGTGAATTTCCTCCCTGGCTTGGTAGCCCCCAGATGTAGGTGTTGTTGATACCAAACTAGGTTAACAATTACTGTGTTATTTATTTTTCTGCATTTACAACTCTGTAAGTTAAATGGTTAGATAAATTATATGACAGACTGCATATGTCACAATAGAGGTTGTGACATTGGTCATGACATTGGGACAATTTAAAGAAATTTAAATTGGTCTTGATTTGTCCTCGTCCTTGTTGAGCAGAGATCAATGTTCTTGGAACACATGTGACCTGCATACCATAATTTCAGGTCATAAGGGAACATGGCAAAGAAGAAAGAAAGAAGAAGAAAACAAGCACAAATGAGAGAAGAAAAGTATGCAAACATGCAATGCAACACAAAGAAGAAGAGGGAGGAAAAAGGTGTGGGGTAACAACCACCAAAAGCACATCTCAACCTCTTCAAGCAAACAAAAGTATGCAAAACAAAATGAGATGCAAACAAGAGAACTTAAACAAGTTCAAGCCAAAAGTGAGATGAAATGGGAGAAATAGAATTCCTACAACCATTTGCATATCAACCACTACCAATAAGCAAACACAAAAGAAAGAGAAGAAGACATGATCAAGATGAGGATGGGAGAACAAGCTTAGGCAGTAAGAAACATCAAATGCAATCTCAACCATAAACATCACAATGATCATGCAAGAAATAAACCAAAAGAAAGTTCTCAAAGTGGCATCTCATCCAAGTCAAACTCAAAGTGCAACCAAGAGGCACCAAATCCACTTGGATGAGTCCCCAAGGTCCTAGAACAAAAGTGAGAACAAGGGAAAAGAATAGGCAAACTAAAGAAAGAAGCAAGCTAAAGAAAATTGCAAGATAAGGCATGGTAAAGAACCTAGGTTCTAAACACTTTCAACATTCAACATCAAATGGAAAGCCTTAAACAAATGCAACTTACAACAAGAACCAACCAACTTTGTGACCTAAGAATTTGCAAACAACAACTTCAACATGTTAAGAATGTGAATCAAGAGGAGTTGGAAGCATATGGGATCCACAAAGGTCATCTCCCATCCAAACTAGGTCAACTAGTATGTGTGAATCATCCTTAGGGGTAGCTTGACTTGCAAGGTATACCAAAAATAGGAAAATGATTCAAATAAATCCAAATAAAAAGCACAAAGCTCACAAAGATATTAGTAACCAAAGGCCAAAACACCACAACCAATGTCCAATCAAAGCATCACCAAAGAATTTGATTCACTAAGGGTGCTCCACTTTGAAGGAGGGTTGTTGAGGGTCAAACAAAACACATGAAAGTCAACCAAAAATAGGTCAAACCTTGACCAAAACCATCCTCTAAGACACCTCAACTCATTTTCAAAATGAGGAAAAAGTCTCATTCATTAGAGGTTTCAATTGGCTCAAGAACAATCAAGAACAAAAGAAAACAAATGAAAAAGCAACTCAAAAATACCTCCAATCATTAAATTCAATTTTAATTGAAAAATAAATGGAAAATGGAATTAAAAATTATCAAAAATTAAATAACACATTAAAGTGTCAGAAAATATTTTTGGTTGAATTTTATAATGATTGGAGCTATTCATTGGGCTGGACAAGGGAGGGAGTGAAAATAGCAATTAAGGCCCATTCTAATACAAATCAGCAAACAAACTAAAACGCACCATATACAGGTCAGAGCAATCTCAACCGTCCATCAAAGCCAGTCAACAAGTCAACCAAATGACACATTACCTTGCCTGAGTTTGAACCAGACGCTGGAGCCCTAGCTCCGGTCGTCTTCTCCGACGAGGTGGCCAGAGTTCAGGTTCCCAAAACTCACCAAATCGTGACAAATTTTATACCTAAACGAAGCTCTACTCATGTACAATCCAAATCCAGTGTTCATTTGCTTTAATCATGCGTATAAAAAGAGAATCGAATGGTTTAATTTTGGATTGCACATTTGTAAACTTCATCAAACATAGCAATCAAGCACTCAAACATTTCCTACATGATGTAGGGCTTCAGATGCAGCCAACATGATCCTAAAACAAGCTCTAGAATGGGAGAAAAGTTGAAATGAAGATTACCTAACGGAGACACTCCGTTGGTGCTTATACAGCTTGATTCCTTGGTTTAAAAGGTGTAGATCCACTCCGAACAGCTTAAGGAAGACGATTCTTGCTTCAATTTGCTTTGAAAAGCCTTGGATTTGGATTTACGATTTTGAAATTTCTCTCAAGTTTCCAAAACTGACTTTGCTCTTCCCTCTAAGAAATTGCCCTTTTTTAGCTCACCAAATGAATTTGGAGCTTTTATATATTGGATTTGGATGGAAATGGAAGGCCCATGAGGCTTGGTTTTGCTGAATTTTGAAAATGCCCAAAACTTGATATGTGCTCATGCGCACGTGAATATCAATTGTAAGAGCAAGATTTGTCTCTACAGGATTATCTCTATGTTTTGATGATAAAAATTAAGTATTTGTGAAAGAACCATTTTATGTTCTAATGTTTGTTATGTGCAGATCATGATAATTAAATTAATATGATCAAACAAACAACATCAACGTGTGCAGCTAATACAATATGAGAGTTACTATGTGTGGCGTATCATAAAGCGCCTATTGGAGAAGCTAGTTTGCTTATGCATCTGATCACGATCAGAGTGATCCAAGGACGCTGGATATTGCAGTTGCAATGCTCCTGTGAATTTTACTTTGAGTAGTGCATCTGATCTGAAAGCAAACAAAGCATATTGAAGAAGCAAGTATGCATCTGTATTTGGTCACGATCAGAAAGATCCAAGGATGTTTGATATTGCAGTTGCAATGCTCCTGTGGATTCTGTTTTGAGAAGTGCATCTGATTTAGAAGCTAACAAGCGTCTCTATAGAGTGAGTCCTCTGAAGAACTACTCTGAAGACTCTGATGACTTGAAGTTCTGAAGGTTGAAGGCTCTGAAGACCAAGTGTAGAAAGACTCTGAAGACGTGTTCTGAAGATCAAGATTCTGAAGATTCTGAAGACATGACTTTTGAAGAATCAGTCACGAAGATTCTCAAGACTGTTTTAGAGGAAACTTAGATCTTGGAATGCTGAAGACTGGATTCTGAAGTTGAAGATTGTGTTAGAAGAAGATTCACCCAGACAGAGGTGTATTACTCATCAGATAAGCTGCTGCTATTAATTCTGATAAACATGTGCTTAAACAACTCTGATGCTGAAGCTTTTTTACCAAAGTAGTTATTGAACTACTCATCAGATGAATCATCAGAAGAACCAAGTCAGGAAGACTACAGTACAACGCATGCAAACATTTCACTATGACAAAGATGTTGGTACTATTCATAAGCGTGGTTTCCAATGTTGAGATATTAAAGTTACAAGCAAAGGTCATTGTTCCAACACGTGAGCTTATTCTATCCGTTGGGATATAACCGTTGGAATTAGAGATAACACTTCTACCCTCACAAAGCTGCACTATAAAAGAAGATCATTGGATTATTTCAAATGCTGCTGTTGTTGAGTGAGTAACGCAGTTAGAGCTCATTACAAAGCAAGTCAGCTTGTTACAAAGCGATGATGCTGATGAGTGAAGTTAGCAACATTGTAGAGTAACAAGAAAAGCTTTATGCTAAGAAGCCGCAGTGCTCACATAAGAAAGCTTTTAAGCAATATGGAAACTCTTGTTCTAATAATCTCATAGAGATTTATCTTTAGATTAGTTTCTGTATTAGGAAGCAAGGAGTTGTTGCTTAATAATTGCTATGTACTTAGTTAGGAGTAATCTGCTTGACAAGAAGCACTCATGTAATCTCCGGCAACACAAATTCATTTTAGAATCAGTGGCTCCTCAAGTGATCTTGTGAAGATTAGAATACTTGAGATGACAATTGACAGTTGTCATTTGTGGTATCTAATATGAGATCTTAATTGATCGGATTCTATTAGGTGTCAATGAACGTTATATCTTAAGGGATCCCTGAACGTGTCATTGTCTATTTGTTAGTCACCTGCAGTTAGCTTGTGAAACTATAATAAGTTTGGTTATAGTGGATTAAGTCCTTGCTTGAGTGAGGCGAAATCACCTTGGAAGGGTGGACTGGATTAGCTTGAGAGTTGCTCAAGTGAACCAGGATATATCATGTGTTCTTTACTTGTGTTATGCTTTATTATATATGCTTTCGCAATGCATCTTAAAGAACTCTATAGAAAGCAACAAGTGAAGAAAAGAGAAAAAGTTTTAATAGAGAAACTACCCAATTCAAACCCCTCCTTTCTTGTGTATTTTTCACACCTTTAGTTGGTATCAGAGCCTGGTTCTATTATTGATGGATATCAAACACCTAACAGTGTCAGATAAAGATCCATAAGCTGTGTGAAGAAATACTCTTGGGGATTTTTCACTTATCTTACAATTTCAGTCTCATATCAGTTTTTTTGAGGATGATGAGTACTAAAATTGTAATCTATTGGGTTACCTTGAGAAAGTCACTTATTCAGTTTGAAGTTTGAAGATTTTCTACAACAAATCTTCTCCATTTTATCCTTGAAGAAGATTGAAGAATCAACTGACAAGATAGACTCATCAGATAAGGAGATATATCTGTTGAATGCTTATATTTAAATACAATTGAATTTACAAGGTATTTGCTCAAAGCTCAAATCATCAGAAAGCAATAAATCTTGATTACTAAAGATTAGTTCAATATGAGTATGAGGTGTTTTCAAGAAACGGATTAGTCCACTCTTGACTTTCTCATGAAAAGCTCATTGGGAATTATCTTTAGTAAGTAAAGAAATATTGTTGGCTAATGAATTGGATTCATCAGAACTTCTGAATGCAGCCTGCAGAAAAGGGCAGAGCAGAGAAAGTTCAGATCTGGAAGAAATGATTCTTCAGATTCAAAGCATCTAAAGATCTTAATTCTGAAGATCTTAATTGTTGAAGATTGGAAAGTTAAGTTCTGTTAACTTGAGAATTTTATCTCAGTTGAACAAACTATAATTGGTCAATTGTCATCAGACATTATTCTCAGAATCTCATAATGAATGATTCCTGAATCCAAACTGTTTGGAAAGGTACAATGACAGAGGTCATTCAGTCTGGTTTAAAAAGGGATTTATGTCACTGGTGTTGTTCATAATGAATAAGTTAGTTGACATTCTTTTCAGAAGCAAATGTACTGTCAACTCTGGTTGAACTAAATCTATACAAGTTAGCTCAGCATTGCAAGAACAAAATTATCATTTAAATTGTGTCATTTGATGCTTCTAAGTTTGATGAAAATTTTATCTAGACTGGATCTGCATTTGATTTCTAGTAAATCAAATCAGAAGATAAAGCCTGATGGAAGTTAGATGCTCTAATCATGAAGACTAGTTTATATGTGCTATGAAGATATCTCTCAGAAATCAGATGGATGATCTGCTGTGAAAGCTGCTGCAGAACACAACCAAAGGATATGAGATCAGCTCAGAAGAGGAATTCAAAAGATCCTACTTCAGATGTTGTTACCGGTTCCTCTCACAAGAACAAGATCCTTCCTCATATCTTCAAGGCTAGTCAGCAAGAAGGTTTTTGACTACACAGAGACATATGCTTCTGTGGGAAGGAGTTTGCTAAGTGTATGTAGGCAGAAGCTGAAATAAGCACTCTAGGAAAAGGAGATAAAACCTTGTTAAAGAAACCCCCTCTGCTGAACTTGATCTTAAGTTGATGACTCTGAGCTAAGAGTGTAAAGATTCAGAAACTTCAGAAGACTCAGAAGCAAGGCTACAAAAGTGAAGCCTCAGAAGCGAAGCTACAGAGGCAAGCTACAAAAGATTCTGATCTTTTGATGAAAAGCAACTCTACAAAAGACTCTGAGTGAAGAATGTAAAGATTCAGCTGTTTCAGAAGACTCTGAGAGCACTTATCTCAAAGGCTGCAACTGCAGAGGCTCTGAGAATCAGATTATGCATGGCTCTGAAACGTCAGCAACAAAGCTTACATCTGGATAACAAGGACATCTGAAGAACAAAGATCTGCTCAGATCTGAAGCTTACTCTGGAACTTCATCAGAAAATCTGAAGATTACTCTGATAAGGGGAGAAATAGAACTTCATCAAAGGGTCTAGAGCTTACTCTGTTAAGATGAAGACGGAACTTCATCACAGGATCTGATGCAAGGAAACATTTCCATATTTGTTATCTCAATAGATGCTGATCAAGATAAGTAGAATTGCAACTTCAGTTAGAAGAATCTATTTTGGAAATCAATGAAATCTAGTATCTGAACCATATCAATATCAAACCCTCTGAAGAAACACGTTTGGGCTTGATGTCATTGATTGAACTACCATCTGTTGATGAAGATCCTCTGGGCATAGACTAAATGTCTAAGAAGATAAAGCAGAAGTATCTAAAGCTCTAGTTTTTCAAAATCAAATACAGATACTGAAGAAAGAACAAACTTCAAAAGAAATGTATGCAATCATGAATAATGAAAGCATTCTATATAGTAGTCAGAATGATTACTCAGAACCGAATGGAATTAGTATTTATCATGATGCATACTGGTTCTGGAAATCCAAATTGGTATCAAGGACTCAAAATTAAAGCACTGTTACTAAGATTCAAGTCATGATTGAATTTGATAATAAGCTTGGAATTAGAAACCAAAGATGGGTTATCAGAAGAAGTCACCATCTGATGATCTGATACTGGTGGATAAAGAGCAAGATTGTCATTTAAACAGATGCTAGAAATACATATTGGTTTGATGATAGTTTATGATGATTAACTGTGTCTATTCAAAAGAAAGGAAGTTGAAGAAGTCATTATGATTCAAAAGAAGAATGTAGCAGAAAGAAGATTAATCTGTCAGAGAGTAGCCAGCTAAGACTCTCATACATTCAACGTACACTCTGGGAAAAGAAGAGGTTAGTAAAAAGGTAGATGTAAAGTTGTACAGAGGTATGAATTTCTCTCTTCTGTATTTTACTACTTCTCGACCTGACATTCTTTCCAGTATATGTTTATGTGCTTGATTCCAATCAGATCCTAGAGAATCTCACTTAACAGTTGTTAAGAGATGTCTGAGGTATTTGAAAGGTACTACTAACATGGCTCTGTGTTACAGAAAATCAGTTGAATATAATTTAGTAGGTTTTTGTGATGCTGATTTTGCTGAAGATAGAGTTGAACGCAAGAGCACATCTAGAAGCTGTCAGACAATCTGATCCTTGTTACAGCAAGATGCAACTCAAAATAGCACTCTCTACTGCAGAAGCAGAATATGTTGTTGCTGCTTGTTGAAGTATCAGATGCTCTGGATAAAGAATCAGCTGGAGAACTATCATATGCATAAGACTGAAGAATCATAACGCATTTTTCGCACATTACCTTTTATTGATGTCAAAGATGCTCTTCTGAAGATCTGAGCAAATCTGAACTCATAGATCATCTAAAGATTTGGATTATCTAGAGATTCAGACAAAAGAGAATATGGTTTCAACAATTTCTACACCTCCTTCAATGGTATTCCTCAGAAAACCAATTCTTCTGAAGTTTAACTGGTTAAGGAAAGAGAAGACAAGCTAGAAAGGATAAGAAACTTCAAACTTCTTAGAAGCAAAAAGAAGCTGAAGAAAGAGCTACTGAAGAAGCGAGAAGTGTAGCATAGAAAGATTCCAGAAAAGAAACTGTCAGATTGACACAAGAAGCTGAAGATGCTGAGAAGGCTAAGCAAGTTGCTATAGTTGGTTCTTATTATGAAACTACTCTTGTACGTTGAGAACGTGATGTTAGTGAGATTCAAGAAGATCAACAAGCTATGAAGAAAGAACAACAAGTTTTCAGAGAAAGCTCAGCTAAGCAAAAACTTGTCAACAACCCTCTTCTGTGCATGCTTCAACAAATTCTGGAAAAGATGTCAACCTATAAGAATTAGGCACTCAGGTTTCATTTATTGACTCTATTAATTTAATGTTTTATTCTGATATAAAAGAGGGAGAAATAGAATATATTCTAAATCTTGTTTTTAATGAAAACTCACCTTTTTGATGATGTCAAAAAGGGGGAGAAAAAGAATATGGTTTTGATATAACCTGGAGAAATAGAATATGTAAAGAGAATGCAAAATATCAACTCTGATATAAACTGTGTTTATCACTAACAGCATGTTTGATGTTTTACCGAGGAACTCTGAACAAATTCACCAGGCATTCTAGAGACAGGTCAAATGAATGAACTCTGAGTTCAAATGAACTGGTTCTTCATATAATCGAAGTTATACACTTCGTGAACATATGTTCAGAATCAGATGAACCCAATACTGTTCAAGAGAAAGTTAAAGTCATCTTGATTTTGGTATCATAATGTTCAGAAGATGTAGACTGTCTGTGATTATGATAATCAGAACATAAGATTCAGAAATCTTCATAGAAGCAAGAATTAGTATCAGACTCAGTATTAAACTAATTGGTATCAGACTCAGAATCAATTAGATTCAAGAGACCAAGGATCAAGACTGTATCACGTTCTGAAGATCTAAATATCTGACCTATTGTAGCCAGGGGGAGTTCTCCCAGAAAGGTTCACAAGTCAAAATATTTGATATTCACCCAGTCTGAAACTCAGGGGGAGTTTCTCATCTGAAAGACTAGTTCTGCTTCAGAAAAGAGTTGTTAAGTTGTTATGCTATAGATGTTCTGATGAACAATAGTAAATGCTTCAGAAGGCTCTGAAGTTATATGGCTCTGATACGATGTTTAGAGAAAATAAGTTCTAAAGATCTAAAGATGGAAGTTCTGCTGAACTAGTCCAGATGCTGAAGACGTATGCTCTCTTATATCATAGTGAAGTATTCCTAATATTCTATTTGATTTGTGTTTTTAAATACTTTTATTTTGTGAGTGTTGGGATCAGAGGAAGTCTTTGAACAAGCAAAAATGAAAATTTTAAGGTTAACACATTCAGGGGGAGTTGTTGCTCGAAACTCTGAATATGTTATGCTTGGTGATTACCCTGTATAACATGTTCTATAAAAATACATTTTTTTTGTCATCATCAAAAAGGGGGAGATTGTAAGAGCAAGATTTGTCTCTACAGGATTATCTCTATGTTTTGATGATAACAATTAAGTATTTGTGAAAGAACCATTTTATGTTCTAATGTTTGTTATGTGCAGATCATGATAATTAAATAAATATGATCAAACAAACAACATCAACGTGTGCAGCTAATACAATATGAGAGTTACTATGTGTGACGTATCATAAAGCGCCTATTGGAGAAGCTAGTTTGCTTATGCATCTGATCACGATCAGAGTGATCCAAGGACGCTGGATATTGCAGTTGCAATGCTCCTGTGGATTCTGCTTTGAGTAGTGCATCTGATCTGAAAGCAAACAAAGCATATTGAAGAAGCAAGTATGCATTTGTATCTGGTCACGATCAGAAAGATTCAAGGATGCTGGATATTGTAGTTGCAATGCTCCTGTGGATTCTGTTCTAAGAAGTGCATCTGATCTGGAATCTAACAAGCGTCTCTATAGAGTGAGTCCTCTGAAGAAATACTCTGAAGACTCTGATGACTTAAAGTTCTAAAGGCTGAAGGCTCTGAAGACCAGTGCAGAAAGACTCTGAAGACGTGTTCTAAAGATCAAGATTCTGAAGATTCTGAAGACATGATTTCTAAAGAATCAGTCACGAAGATTCTCAAGACTGTTTTAGAGGAAACTTAGATCTTGGAATGCTGAAGACTGGATTCTGAAGTTGAAGATTGTGTCAGAAGAAGATTCACCCAGACAGAGGTGTATTACTCATCAGATAAGCTGCTGCTATTAAATCTGATAAACATGTGCTTAAACAACTCTGATGCTGAAGCTTTCTTACCAAAGTAGTTGTTGAACTACTCATCAGATGAATCATCAGAAGAACCAAGTCAGGAAGACTACAATACAATGCATGCAAACATTTCACTATGAAAAAGACGTTGGTACTATTCATAAACGTGGTTTCCAATGTTGAGATATTAAAGTTACAAGCAAAGGTCATTGTTCCAACACGTGAGCTTATTCTATCTGTTGGGATATAACCGTTGGAATTAGAGATGACACTTCTACCCTCACAAAGCTGCACTATAAAAGAAGATCATTTGATTATTTCAAATGCTGCTGTTGTTGAGTGAGTAACGCAGTTAAAGCTCATTACAAAGCAAGTCAGCTTGTTACAAAGCAATGATGCTGATGAGTGAAGTTAGCAACATAGTAGAGTAAAAAGAAAAGCTTTATGCTAAGAAGCCGCAGTGCTCACATAAGAAACCTTTTAAGAAATATGGAAACTACTGTTCTAATAATCTCATAGAGATTTATCTTTAGATTAGTTTCTGTATTAGGAAGCAAGGAGCTGTTGCTTAATACTTGCTATGTACTTAATTAGGATTAATCTGCTTGACAAGAAGCACTCATGTAATCTCCGACAACACAAATTCATTTTAGAATTAGTGGCTCCTCAAGTGATCTTATGAAGATCAAAATACTTGAGATGACAAGTGACAGTTGTCATTTGTGGTAGCTAATAGGAGATCTTAATTCATCGGATTCTATTAGGTGTCAATGAACGTTATATCCTAAGGGATCCCTGAACGTGTCATTGTCTATTTGTTAGTCACCTGCAGTTAGGTTGTGCAACTGTAATCAGTTTGGTTATAGTGGATTAAGTCCTTGCTTGAATGAGGTGAAATCACCTTGGAAGGGTGGACTGGATTAGCTTGAGAGTTGCCCAAGTGAACCAGGATATATCATGTGTTCTTTACTTGTGTTATGCTTTATTATATATGCTTCTGCAATGCATCTTAAAGAACTCTATAGAAAGCAACAAGTGAAGAAAAGAGAAAAAGTTTTAATAGAGTAAATACCCAATTCAACCCCCCCCCCTTTCTTGTGTATTTTTCACACCTTCATCAATGCCTACACACTTGAATTTGCTTCATTCTTCAGCTGACCACTTGAATTACACATTAGGATTAAATTGGGTCTTGGAATTGATCCAATTATCAAGTTTGGAGGTGAAACTTGTGAAATTACTTTGAATTCCACATGCTTTTCTTCTCATAAACCAAAGTGAGTTTGTGAATTTGGGACATGAGCATAATGTGAAGAGATTTGAATAAAAACATGGTATGAAAAGGACCTATAATCACTTCAATTGAATTTACCTTTAAAAATCCCATTTTCACTTGAATTTCTTCACCAATGTCCACAACCATACCTAATTCACACCAATCTTGAGTTTCATGATGAAATTTAAGTCATTTGGGACAACTTCCATGTTGGTTGAAGTTCCATTTGAAGTACTTAAGTGCATGAACATCACCCATAATCAAAATGGCCTATAATCACAGTTTCCCAAAATACCCTTGCCTTGCAACCTTGATAATTTGAGTTCCACAAATGATATGAAGGACTTCTAGAACTTTTTGGAAATCTAAGACCATGAGTAATAACTTTCATGTTCATCAAAAGTTTATAAGAAACATGATTCTAGGTCAAAAGTGCCTTGGAAGTGAGTTAACTTTTGTTGACTAAAAAAAAAGTTCATCTGAGACCCATAACTTGATGGCATCATAACTTGAGTTCCACAAACCCAATGGATGAGTTCTAGTACTCAAAAGAAAGCTTATAACATTCCCTACAAGTCTCATGTTTATAAGAAAATGAGATTGAACTTGTATCCTGAGGTAAATGGTCCTTGAAGTTAGGCACTAAAGAAGGGGATTTTACACTGAAATCCTCTGAAACCCTAATTTAGTAACTCCTTAGACTCTTGATTCTCCTTGATTTGAACTTGGAATGACATACTAGATGTCTCAACATGACTTCCCATGACTCAAATTACTTGTAATCAAATCTTCAACTCCTTCAAGCTCACAGTTGATCTTGAACTAAGCATATGAAACCCTAGGTGCACAAACTTTGACTGCAACCCCTTGCAAGTGAAATGAACACTCATATAAGCTCCATAATGACTTCAAAAGCACTCAATGAGCCTCTACAACATCTCTTGTCCATAACCATGGCCTTGTGGACCCTTGATGATCCTCAATTACCCTCCAAGATAGGAGGAAGTCAACATTTGTCAATCTTCTTTCTCAGTGAACTTTGCCCACTTCCTGATGAGTATAAGCATTTGATAACTTGAGTAAACACTCTTGGTTGAGCTTGATACTCTTGATAACTTTCTCTTGGATGGCACACTTCCCTTGATCCCCTACAAAAGACAATGCTATGCAGATGCAAATTCTAAAGAATGAAATGAAACATAAGCCAAGTAAAGAAAAAGGTTGGGCAAATTTTGGGGTACAACAGATGCCCCTATTCAAGCGACTTGGACCTGACTGAGTGAAAAGCGAACGACTTTCAAACAATCAAGGTAAAAGATGGTTGAATACCAAAGAACCCGGAATTTTGCCAACTGCGGAAATAGAACTACAAACTGTTACTGGGAACAAAAAGCTCCAGAAATAACTAAATTGATAGTTGCAACGGCAACAAGATAACTGATTATCAACCAGAAAGCCTCGACATGTGTTCGGAAGGAACATCTGCTAACATGCAGGCAACAACACTAAGTCAGAACAGATCATCTGATATCACCATCAGGCATCTATTGAAATAATAGGCATCGAACCCGAAGGCCGGATCAACACTCAGTTGAGAAGAACATCTGACATCGGCGCCAAGCATCTGTTAAATAAAAAAAGGCATCGAACTCGAAGGCCGGATCAACGCACAGTTGATAAACTTCTTCTGCTAACCAGCAGGCATTCGCTAAATAAAAGCGAGCATCGAACCCGAAGGCTGGATCAACACGCAATTGATAAACCTCTTGTGCTAACCATCAGGCATTCGCTAAATAAAAGCGAGCATCGAACCCGAAGGCCGGATCAAAACGCAGTTGAGAACATCTGCTAACCAGCAGGCATTCGCTAAATAAAAGCGAGCATCGAACCCGAAGGCTGGATCAACACACAGTTGATAAACTTCTGCTAACCAGTAGGCATTCTCTAAATAAAAGCGAGCATCGAACCCGAAGGCCGACTCAACACGAAGTTGAGAACATCTGATAACCAGCAGGCATTTGCTAAATAAAAGCGAGCATCGAACCCGAAGGCCGGATCAACGCACAGTTGATAAACTTCTGCTAACTGGCAAGCATTCGCTAAATAAAAGTGAGCATCGAACCCGAAGGCCGGATCAACATGCAGTTGACAAACCTCTAACGAAAATTCACAAAATAACTCCGCTGGGGAAAGAGAAACTTGAACAAGCAACTCTGGTGGCGACTTCACTAGGGAAGGAAGAGAAACTTAACCAAGCAACTCTGTTGGGAAACACCTGATAAGATGAAACACCTCCATCAAAGATTTTTCCATGGTCTGGATACCATACGGGCTAAAGAATTAATATCACAAATTTCCATGGTCTGAATACCACACGGGCAAAGGAAATCATCCATCAATCTGCCATGGTCTGGATACCATACAGGCAAGGGAAATCCTCCATCTGTTGGAAACACACCTGAAAAATAAGAGGTAACAACCTGGCTTATGTTTCAAATGCACATGTTTGAATATGGCGTAATGCTCCATACGAAATGGAAATGCTACGCGTTTCTGAGAATGATATGCACAAATGCAAAATGCATCGGAACCGAATCAGCAAAATAAATGCTGAAGGTACAAAGTCAACTCCGCCGGGGAGATGGGACATGCCAATTACGATTGGACTTATGCTGGGAAATAATCCTCGGATGTCCTTCTGAAACAGAACTTCCTTGGATAATATTGCTCTGATGAGAACAAAAATATCACCCTGCTGGGAATCAATTCAAATCTGCTGAGAAAAACGTCGTGAATGGCCTACCAAAATACAACCCTTTTGGGGCTCACCCGACTCGGCTGGGGAGAACAAATCCACTCTACTATGGAGATAGCACAACATGCTATACAATAACTCTACTCTGTCGGAGATCATATCAAATCCTGCTGAGAGAAAATGCCCTGAACGACCTTCCAAGATACAACTCTCTTGGGGGAATATACGACCCGACTGGGGAAAGACAGCCAAATGCTGGAGATAAGTCTAACCTACTGGGGAAATCAACGAATCTGTCGGGGATAACAATCAACCACTGAGATTACCTTCACATTACCATAGAAATCAGCCCTGAACAACCTCCTAGAACACTGAAGTCCTTCCAGGGTACAAAACACACTGCTAGGAATAATCCTGCTTTGCCGAGGATCAAAAATCCGACCTGCTGGGGATTGCCTAGCTAGGGATAACTGAATAAGATTTACTGAGAAACCGATCACACACTCTCTGCAAGATATCCTGCACAACCAGAAACTATCTCGGTCATCATCTGTGACATTGTTCAAATAAATCAAAGTTTTAATGATTATCGGTCAAAGCCTGCAAGTTTATGTATGTGCAATTTTATCAAAACATTCGGGCGTTTTTCGCAAACAAAATAGTAAAGATTAAAGCAAGACAAACAAATTACTGAAAAGTATATGTTTTATAGACAAAAGGCCTGTAAATAGGAAGATTTTACAACAGATGCAACCCCTGAAAAGCGGAAGCTGCGCAAAAATTTACAGAAATGCACAGAAATATACAGAAATGTTGGCAATGTGGCACAGACAAACACCATGAGTTGATCCTTCTATGACTCGCCTGACCTCGATGATTCCGTGATGCTTCATCTTCTAAAGATATTGATTCGGATAAACGGCCCTCAACGCATCTATTGCACGCCATTTTTGTTGCATACTGAAGTCCTACTTGTGTAGGCAAAATCTGGATAAGTTAGAGATGTGTTTGTGCAAATTTCAGTTGTATGCTTGAAACTTTGATGCTTTGGTTCTCTCTCTTCTTGAGTAATAAAGGAAAACTAAGTGTAGAATCATGATCTACGTTGCGTGAGGATCAATTTGGTATAAGATTTGAGGCATTTTGCTTAATTTTTTGACCAGCTACGCCAGCTGGACGATCGAAGAAGACGACCGGAGCACGGTGCTCCGGTGTCTAGTTTTTTCCTCCGTTTTGGTGAGCTGGTTGTCCATGTTGGCGCGTTGAAATGTTGACTGAAGGAGATCAACAGTGTGGATTTGATCTGACCAACACGCATGGCCTTTTGACTTACCAACGCATAAGTGAAATGTTGCGTTTCACACTTGGTCCAGTCTTGGGCTCTGAACGCTATTGACACCCCCTGCAACCTGAGCCCAATCCATTTGCCTTGGTTTCCTGCTATTTGCACCTATTTGCTATTTCTTTTATTTTTATTTTTATTTTTCAATCTGTTTTGATTTTTATCCATTTAAAATGCTTCCAAATGAGAAAAAATTCTATAAAAATACTTTTAGGACATTTCACGTGTTAACTAATTTTAGGAAATTTTTATTTTATTTTTTGGAATATTTTTCAATTAAAAAAGGATTAATTGTTTGGAAGTGTTTTAATTGAACTTTTTCTTGTTCATGTTTGTTCTTGATTTGTTTCTTGATCAATATTCCTCTCTAATGATTGAAATTTTTTCCTCATATTCATGATGAGTTGAAGAATTTTATAGGACAATTTTACCCCTGGTTTGATCATTTTTGGTTGGACTTTTATGGCATTTTTTTTGTCCCTCGATTTTTCCATCTCAAAGTGGTATACCTTAGGGATTTATTTCTTTTGGTGGTGCTTTGGTGGAACATTGCCTTTGTGCTTTTGGCCTCTGGTTTCCAACATCTTAATGTACTTCTTACATTTTATTTGGTAATTTTTGAGCCATTTTCCTATTTTTGATGTAACTTGCAAGTTAGGTTACTTCTAAGGGAAGTTCATACATGTGTTTGACCTAGTTTGATTTGGAAATGACTGTTATGGATCCATTGAACTCATAACTCTTGTTGAATCATATTGTTGACACAATGAGGTGTTTGGATGTTCATTTTTATGTCATCAATATGTTCATTTCTTGTTGAAGTTTGCATTCTTTTTAGGCTTTCCGTTTGAGCTTCAAATGTTGAATGTGTTGAATGACTTAGGTCTTCTTCCATGCCTTTGTTTGCATTCTCTTTTGATGTATGTGCTTTATGTTTTGTGCATTTTCTCTTCTCATCCCCACTTCTGTCCAATGACTTTGGAATCCCATTTGAGTTGGCTTAGTTCCTCCTTATGAGGAACTTGAAGCATGCCTTGAATGATGGTTCTTTGAGGGCTTCTTTTGGTGTGCTTTGCATATTTTGGTGATTGCTTATGGTTGAGATGCCCATGTGAGTTCCTTGTTGTACTCACATTACCTACCATTCTCTCATTTGCTATTGGTTCCATTTCTTTTCATTTGGTTTGCCTTTGGGCATTGTGGTTGATGTGTGAATGGTTGTAGGATTTATTCTCCCATTTTCATCCCACTTTTATGTGCAATTGTGTGTTTTCTTTTGGATTGCTTTCTTCTTTGTGTCGCACCTCGAAAAATCATGGAGACATTTCGGAGAAACGACCCTCGCGCGAAAGGCGCGGAAATGCGGTTCTACAGTGTCGCCACCGAACTTTATTTTTCCCAAATAAACGGGAGAGGAAAATATCGAGAAAACCTCTTAAAGCGAAAAGGATAGGAACAGGGCTGTCGCAACCAAGTTCCAGGTTCGGGAGTCGGTTACGTGAGAGAAAGGTATTAGCACCCCTCACGTCCGTCGTACTTGACGGGAACCTCTTAAGGTAATTGTGGGGAGTGTTGTTTAGGTTTACTTGTTTTTCTTCTCGATTATAAAGGTAGAATTGGTAGGTTAAAAGGTTAAAGACGCTAAGGAGAGATGGGTGGTTAGAGGATAGGGTGCTCGCCAAGGATTGGGGCCCTTGTGCCTACGTATGCTCATTCGGACGAGAATGAGAAATCAGAGCTTCGTAGTTCGACTACAGGAAAGGTTGGGAATGAGTGGATGGAATAATGGAGGAAGATAGAAATGTGCCCGCCAAGATCATCGCAGTCTTGTGCCTACGTATCTTATATTCAAGAATGAATAAAGAATCAGAGCGTCCGTAGTTCGTGGTAACAACCACGAAAAGATGAGGTTGAATGGGTTGGAAGTTTGAGAAAGAGGCGAAAGAGTGACTGACAAGCAACCCAAGAGCGCGCCTCAAGAGCTTGTCACTCAAGAATTCAAGGAATGCGAGATTCCAAGAACTCAGTTCTTTCGGGAATTGACTGAATAAGTTGAAGATAAAGAGTTGGATGTTTTGAAATTGAAAGAATGAACTAATAACAACTCAAGGGCGCGCCTCGAGAGTTACTCATTCGAATATTCAAAGAATGCTAGATTCTAAGAATATTCCTCTTTCGTAAGTTTAAAAAATGTTTGTGAAAAGATTGAATCGAAAATGGAATGCGAGGCAAAGAGGAAGTTGTTTTGAAGTAGCTCGACGACGTGTCGAGGATTTGTTTGAAAATGGACCCGACTTGACGACGTGTCAAGGGTTAGATTGTGAGAAACGATATTAGTCCCTAAGGTTGCCCCTAATATCAAAACCACGAGGAGCTGTGAAATGTGTGCGAAATGTCAGTTGCGAATGCGTACGAGCATTCGACTCAGGAGAATGTTTGAAGATGTTTGAAAAAAAGTTGAAAGATTGAGTGAATAATAACTCAAGAGCATGCCTCGAGAACTATTCACTCGAAGATTCAAGGAATGCTAGATTCCAAGAACCTCCTTCTTTCGGAGTTTTAATCGAGAAAGATGTTTTGAAAATAATTTGGATTGAATCGAGGATATGAAAAGAGATTGTGGTATGAGAGGCGAGAATACGAGATTGGATCTGAAAATGACGATTTATTTAGTAAATGAGACGTCGGCCTCACAACCAATTAATCGGGATATCGTTTGGATGCTAGATCCAAACAACATCTTTTTCATTCAAAAAATGCTTGGATGAACAATGGAAATATCATACAGAATGCTAGATTCCTATGACATTTCTTTGTCCAAAATAGCGTACTAAACGAAAAGTCGAACGACATATTATTTAAGGTGTACACCTCAATAATGTTCGTCCAAAAATCCAAGAAGTGCTAAACTTCAAGAATTTAGTTATTTTCGTGGTTTAAGAAAATAATTTGAATGTTGGAAATAAATTAAATTAAGATTAAGAAAAATAATTAACCAAAATTTGAAAATATGTTTGAAAAATAGTCCATGAATTTTGTTTTTTTCTTTTTTCTTAATCTTAATTGTGCATTTGAAAATATGTTTGAAAAATAGTCCATGAATTTTGTTTTTTTTTTAAAATGCCCAAAAAACATGCTATTTATTAAATAAAATAAAAATGACTTGTATTTATTTAAAAGCTTTAAAATGAAATATGTTTGAAAAAATAATTGTTGAGCCTTACAATGAAATGTGTCTGAAATTTGAAAAAAGTAATATGTTAGAATTTGACAAAATTTTTATATCGAAAGTTCATGGGATAGGCTTTCAATTATGGGTGTCGGGTCATACGTAATCCAACCTTACGGCATATATAAACAACAACCATAATATAATAACATATCAAACCATTAAATCATGTCTATTGATAAAAATTGTATTATTTGTGTATCAGAATAATGTCAAATGGTTATGCAGTTCCAAACAGAGGCGGCGACATTAAATTGCGACGGTATTGAAACATAACTTTCATGACTTAAAGTAAAAGAAAAATTAGTTCTTGACTTTCAACCCTCTATACCAAATGTTTTTCAATGACTCAAATATACTTACTAAACCATCACCTGTACAACAAAGTAGATTGAGCAGATTTTATCCCAGAAAAAATAAATTACTTGACAATGCTCATACATTACCACTTATACACCAAAACAAACTACTACATGATGAGTATATGAACCATACGATGGTTCTTGAATTTTGGCACGAAGAGAAACAAAAACAGACTGTATCCATCATCCACAACATCAATTTTCACAAGAATCAATTGTATATTGGAAAATGAAAACCAACAATAATAATAACCTGCACATCAACCCACGCGAGAATCTATCGGAAGCCCAAATATTACCTCAACGAGAAGTCACAGTTGTGGCTGCTGAGGCTCTATTGCGTTGTTGAAGAGCTGTTGAGCTGGAGTTGTCGCAACGCTGCTTTGAAAACGAACCGTGTTGCTCAACGAAGATCTGGGCCGCACAAAACATCGATGTTGCGTGTTCTATTGTTGTTGAGGAACTTGCGTCATGTTGTGTCGAACCTTCAAATAGGATGCGGTTTTGCCATGGTTTGAGCTGAGGAATGGGACGAGTTGATAACCTCTTGGGGCTGCGGTTATGAAACGGTGGTGCGAACCAAGGCCATTCGAAGATTGCTATGGTGAATTTACGGCGGAAATGGAAAGGGGGAGAGAAGGTAACGTCGATGAGGATGGAGGTTTTGAGGGAGGATATTTGATGGTGGTGGTTTTACGGTGACCGACCTTAGGGTTTATTGAGGGAAAAGATGATGAAGAAGAGGGGGTTAGGGTTTGAATGGTGCCGCTTTTGTGTTTTGAGAAGATGATGCCCCCTAGGGTTTGGGCGGCAGATCCCCTTTTAAGGAGACGGTGAACAGTAGTTCAATTAGCGTTTCTTTCTTTTTTCCTCTGAGAATTCTCCCCTCATGTTATATGCTGCTGCTTCTGGGCCTTCCACCGTTGGGCCATCCTCACTTCCATTTCCGTTTTTTCTTCAAATTTTAATCCACTCTCTTTAATTTCTTTTTAATATTTTGTTAACATTATAATATAAACAAACATAACTCTAAAAAATAAAATATTAACCAATATAATTAAATAAGTACTAAAAAACAAAAACAATATTAATTACTTAAAAAAAACAAAATTATTAGTAACATTTAAAAAAAGAAAAAAGTTTAAGAAATTAAAAAACAATATTCACATGAAAAAAAAAAGAGTCCTTAGGCCACATGTCACACCTTAATTGATCAAAAAAGATAAAATTCTAAAAAATCAACCAATTGCGAGCGGACACATGTCTAAGTAACAAGAAAATAAGCGGGCAATGCACAAGTGAAAGTAGAATTAAAATGCGAAAATACTTACAAAAGGGTAGGACAAATTTAGGGTATGACAGATGCCCCTATCTAATTGGCTTAAACCTAGGGAAATGAACTGCTACAACATTCGTTTTCCTGAGGTAGAAGTCAATTAGATATAAAGAAGACCCTGAATTTGTCCGAGAGAAAGAGATGCTTGAGAGTTGAAAATACTGGATGAGGTAAACCTCTGAGTAAACTGTGAATAATAGGCAAAAAGTCGTCATCACCAAAAGGATGATGAGATGAAACACACTCGGCTACTATCACAAAAAGGATGATAAAGCAAAACACCATCGCACAATCTGACACCAATCCAAGTGACAGACCCCCCACCAAAAGGATGACGGAGCGAAACACACACAAACTATCACACAATCTATCATTAATGATTATGATAGACCCCCCCACCAAAAGGATGACGGAGCGAAATACAAACAAACTATCGCACAATCTATCATTAATGACTATGATAGATCCCCCACCAAAAGGATGACAGAGCGAAACGCAAACAAACTATCGCACAATCTATCATTAATAACTATGATAGACCCCCCACCAAAAGGATGACGGAGCGAAAACTCACACAAAAAGATATCGCACAATCTATCATTAATGACTATGACAGGCCCCCCACCAAAAGGATGACGGAGCGAAACACAAACAAACTATCGCACAATCTATCATTAATGACTATGATAGACCCCCCCACCAAAAGGATGACGGAGCGAAACACAACCAAACTATCACACAATCTATCATTAATGACTATGATAGACCCCCCACCAAAAGGATGACGGAGCGAAACACAAACAAACTATCGCACAATCTATCATTAATGACTATGATAGACCCCCCACCAAAAGGATGACGGAGCAAAACAAAAACAAACTATGGCACAATCTATCATTAATGACTATGATAGACCCCCCACCAAAAGGATGACGGAGCGAAATACACACACACAGGTTGCTATCACCAAAATGATGATAGAACAACAAAAATTGAAGGTTACCATCACCCAAAAGGATGTAGGCTAGGTTGAACTGACGAGGTTCGACTATCACCAAAAGGATGATAGTAAGGCAATTGACAACGGTCACACTTGCTGAATACAACTCATTAGGGAACACCCAAGAGGAAGATTGGATTGAAATGAATCAACGGGGTACGCCCACCGTCTTGCTTGGAAATCATAATTTTGTTGAAATGATTTCATGGTTACGCCCATGAACTCTGAAGGGGATGCCCCTGACTGGGCTGAGTTTGTCTTAATGTCTTGTCTTGCTCAACAAAAGGCTGAACAACTTCATGAGGAACGCTCATGGTTTTGCTAAAGATGCCCCTGTCTGAGCTGAATCTTGCTTTGAATATCTCTGATTTTCGTGGGAGAAACCCACAGTCTTGCAAAAATTCCCCTGACTGGGCTGATGATTGCTTTGAAGTTCTTGGAGTTTGTGGGAGAAACCCACAGTCTTGTGGAGAATGCCCCTGACTAGGCTAATGATGGTCTTGGAAATCTTCGAAATTGATCCTGGACCTTGACTTAGATATGCGGATGCTGAATGATAATGATGTTCCATAACGAATGGAAGTGCAAATGCAAATGCTGACGCACGGAGATGCAAGAGCCGGGGAAGTATGATATGATTTGAGTATGCATATGATGCAAGATGCTTATGATAGTGAATGCAATGCGTATGATGCACATGATGCAGACGGGTAATGGGAAATGCAAGTGGAGACGCCAGCGTGGTGGACTTTGAGTGGTTGCCAATGCGAATTGGACTTCGGGTGGTGGGAGGGATTGACTTCCTCGATACGCAGTTTGCTGAAGACGCCATGATTGACACAAGCGAAGATACTCTGGATGCCCCAAGTCTGGGTACTTGGTGATTTGTCGTGAACTTCCTTCAGAGAAGGTTGCCACTCTGCTTGATGGTCAGGACGACCTGGTCTTGCCCCAGTCGGAACTTGTTAATGGCTTGCCCCTGCTCGAGCTCTTGAATAATTTGCCCCAGCCTGTGGATTTTGAGGTAGTCTTGCTTCGTGACAGCTACTGGAAGTCAAGTCCCTTCTTGATTGCCCTTTGTCGAAATGTCTTTGAATACCTAGCACTGTTTTGCAATTAAAATTGTACATTCATAAATGGTAATATTAATGCAAAGTTCAATGTAAGTTTTGAAAAAAAATGTCATTTATTGGAGTGTCGTGATAGTGAGACGAATGGACTGTTAGTCCAAACTTCGTGCTAATTTTTATCAGCGCGAAAGATATAGCAAGGATAATGACACCAATGCTAATGATTATCAATCATGTGAGGAGTCAGGTTACGCAACCTCGCAATAGTATGCTTTCAGAAGAAACCTCGCCTCAATTAGGTCTTTCGAGGGTTGTAACGTGGTCTGGTTCACGGTTATGAAACAAAGGATGTTAGGCTCAAAGTATGATTTGTACCCACCCCTTCTTCTTAATGATCTCCAGTCCTACGTTCAATTAATTCTACACTTGTCTTGACGGTATAAACTTGATGGTTCAAGGTTTGCTCGAAATGACAATCACCTTACTTTGATGGATGTCAGTGCCCCTTTTGATTTGGGTGGCCACTGAATCTTATTTTGTTTATGTTGAGGGTTTCGGGGTCCTCTTTTGCTTTTGTTTTGATCCCTAACTTTTGCATGGATTGACTTTGTTTGTCAGATCCATCGGGATTGCCTTGATTTTGCCTAAGTCCCCTCTGAGGTGTTTGACTTAGTAGGATTTTGATGATTTTTTTATTTTGTTGTGACTGCCATAGCATGGGTCATTGATGAACAACCGTCTTCTGGATTTTGCTTTGCTGATTTGAGTGCGGAGTTAGATTAATTGAACACTACCCTGCCCCAGGTTGAGTGTAAGGGTTTGAATATCCAAAGGAAACTGCTACTTCTAGGCTCGAAGTGGTTTGCTAGGGATTAACTCCTTATATCTTCGGTGTATGGGGGAATTGAAACAATGCCTGTACATCATTGACGAGATTCTGTCTGAAAGCATGCAGTTTGCAATTATGGGTATCTCGCTTTCATCATCCTCCCTCAAATCACGCTAAACAACAGTGAATAGAGTGGAGTGAATAAATGTGTCGGTGATAAGTGAAAATGAGTGAATACGACATAACTAATTCAAAACATGCATAAACGATACATTAATGAAAACCGAATACGAATGACAATTGTTCAAAGCATACAATACTTAAACAAACAAAGACAAAACATAAGAAATGCGAAATATGAAATGGCAGCATGACGGCCTTCTTCGGGGATGAACTTGACTGGAATCGATCTGATGTTGGCACTAGTTGACTGGTGGCATCAGATTGTTGATGACATTTGGAGACTTCCCATTGAAGTTGATAGCATCCCTGTCGATCATGTCTTGAATTATGTGCTTGAAAGCTCTGCAATCCTCAATGGTATGACCTCGAGCGCCCTTATGAAACTCACAATGAGCATTTGCATCGTAATCGGCAGGAATGATAGTTGGAGGAGCCAAATCTCTTGGAACAACAGCTTTCTTCTCCATCAACTGAGCAAAGATTTTAGCATATGTCATTGGTAGACGATCAAAGACTCTATCTGGCCTCCATGTTCTCTGCTGACACTGTGGGCGAGTACCTTGTCGTTGCTGAGTAGCTTGCATCTGCTGTTGCTGAGGAGGATATTGATATCCTTGCTGGTTGTAGGCTTGTTGCTGAGGAGCCTGTTGCTGTGGCATTTGAGCTTGCACTGCTTGAACAGCGGGCTGATAAGGCATTGGAGCATATTGCGCAGCAGCAACATACGGATACTGGTAGTAAGGAACCTGATAAGGCATAGGAGCGGGAGCTTGTTGAGAAGCTTGCCCTTTCTGCAAAGAGATAGCATTTGTCTCGCCCTCTTTCTTCTTGTATCCGTTGAAAGGCTTCTTGGCATTAGCCTGGCTGTTAGGACCTCCTGGGATCTTTCCACTCTTCAGCCCTTCTTCAATTCTCTCACCGACGATCACCAAGTCAGAGAATCTAGCGGAGACACTACCAATCATCTTTTCGTAGTATTGGCCTTGTAAAGTACCCATGAAGATGCAATCAGTTCACGGTCAACAAGAGGTGGATGCACCCTTGCAGCTAGCTCTCTCCATCGTTGCGCGTACTCCTTGAAGGATTCGCTGTCCTTCTGAGTCATACTCTGAAGCTGAGTACGATTCGGAGCGAGATCTGTGTTGTATTTGTATTGCTTGACAAATGCATCGGCTAGCTCGGCCCAAGTGCGCACACTGTTACGTTCCAGCTGCATATACCATTCGAGTGATGCCCCAGACAAACTGTCTTGGAAGCAATGAATCATGAGCTTTTCATCTCTGGCATAGGCAGCCATCTTGCGACAGTACATCTTCAGATGAATGTTTGGGCAACTGAGACCCTTGTACTTCGAGAATTCGGGTACCTTGAACTTGGGAGGAATGACAACATCAGGCACCAAGCACAATTCCAAAGCACTGAAAGAATTTGAATTGTGCCCCTCCATGGCTCGGAGTTTCTCGGCTAGATCTTGACACATCTTCATGGCTTCAGAATCCTGAGCAGCAACGGGACTGGCAATGGGGATAGCAGCATGATAGTTCTGAATGTCGTCATACTGATCCATCAGAGTATCTTCGATATGAGGAACTGGGATTTGCACAGCAGTAGGCTGGGCCTGCGGGATAACTCCAACAGTAACTCCAGGCGCTGGGATTGGCTGAGAAGTGTTTCCTTCGGCTGTGTTATTGAAGTTCAACAGCATCCCATGAGGATTTGGAATTGGAACCAAAGGGATGGCAGTAGACCCCTGTCCTTGACCATTGTTGTTGACGACAGCAGCGGCTTCACGCTGTTCTTCCTCTATTCTGGCAACGAGGATGGCTTCGAGGATCTGGTCAATCTTTCCTTTCATAGAATCCAACTCTTCCCTGAAGGAAGCTTGCTCCTGCTGAATCTGCTCCATCATTCGTCTTGTATTGGCTCTAGTTGCGTACTGGTGTCGAGGAATCAGTTTGATTTACTGGAGAGGAAGGAACGAAGACATAAGATTCTGTTGAAGGACTGGAAATGCAAAATGCACAACATATGAAATGCAATGCAAATGATATGCAAGATGCAATACAAGATACAAGATCCAGGATCACAGGATCACAATCAAACAATTTTGGAGCTGATAACTGTAACAGATACACAACCACAATTTCCGATCAAAAAAAACTGACAGGTACAACCTATACGGGAAGATCTAAACATTCTATCCATAAACCCACTTACGGGATGGTTTCTACGTTTGGTTCCCAGGATCACAGACACTAGTCATATTGGCGCCACGCAACAGGCTGGTTGTATTACGATGATAATGACAATAAGGTCTCTCCTGAGCGGGGTCCTCATGCTAGGCGCACAAGGATCGAGTCCTTGGAGACCAACACTACACAACCACCAATGTCGGAACTGGTGCTAACAAAAGGTTCCTAGAATCATGGACCCTTCATTAATCAAGTCGTGCAACAGGCTAGCTGTGTTACAACAAGATCTACGAATAGGTCTCCTCTGGAGGAGCTTTCATGCTAGGCACACAAGGAGCGAATCCTTGGTGACTAACACTACTCGACTACCAATTCTAAACTAAATGTTCTCTCTGCTTTTACCAAAGCTCGGGCGTAGAGCCTTACTCATGACGTCATCCCAAGAACCAACAAGCCACGATAACAAGCACAAATAAAATCTACAAGAGAACAAATACATAAACGAAAAGGAAAGCAAACAAACACTCCTCACAAACCAAAAGATAGGCTCGACTCTCTCTTTGCATGGAGCAAGTCCCCAGCAGAGTCGCCAGTTGTCGCACCTCGAAAAATCATGGAGACATTTCGGAGAAACGACCCTCGCGTGAAAGGCGCGGAAATGCGGTTCGACAGAGTCGCCACCGAACTTTATTTTTCCCAAATAAACGGGAGAGGAAAATATCGAGAAAACATCTTAAAGCGAAATGGATAGGAACAGGGCTGTCGCAACCAAGTTCCAGGTTCGGGAGTCGGTTACATGAGAGGAAGGTATTAGCACCCCTCACGTCCGTCGTACTCGACGGGAACCTCTTAAGGTAATTGTGGGGAGTGTTGTTTAGGTTTACTTGTTTTTCTTCTCGATTATAAAGGTAGAATTGGTAGGTTAAAAGGTTAAAGACGCTAAGGAGAGATGGGTGGTTAGAGGATAGGGTGCTCGCCAAGGATTGGGGCCCTTGTGCCTACGTATGCTCATTCGGACGAGAATGAGAAATCAGAGCTTCGTAGTTCGACTACAGGAAAGGTTGGGAATGAGTGGATGGAATAATGGAGGAAGATAGAAATGTGCTCGCCAAGATCATCGCAGTCTTGTGCCTACGTATCTTATATTCAAGAATGAATAAAGAATCAGAGCGTCCGTAGTTCGTGGTAACAACCACGAAAAGATGAGGTTGAATGGGTTGGAAGTTTGAGAAAGAGGCGAAAGAGTGACTGACAAGCAACCCAAGAGCGCGCCTCAAGAGCTTGCCACTCAAGAATTCAAGGAATGCGAGATTCTAAGAACTCAGTTCTTTCGGGAATTGACTGAATAAGTTGAAGATAAAGAGTTGGATGTTTTGAAATTGAAAGAATGAACTAATAACAACTCAAGGGCGCGCCTCGAGAGTTACTCATTCGAATATTCAAAGAATGCTAGATTCTAAGAATATTCCTCTTTCGTAAGTTTAAAAAATGTTTGTGAAAAGATTGAATCGAAAATGGAATGCGAGGCAAAGAGGAAGTTGTTTTGAAGTAGCTCGACGACGTGTCGAGGATTTGTTTGAAAATGGACCCGACTTGACGACGTGTCAAGGGTTAGATTGTGAGAAACGATATTAGTCCCTAAGGGTGCCCCTAATATCGAAACCACGAGGAGCTATGAAATGTGTGCGAAATGTCAGTTGCGAATGCGTACGAGCATTCGACTCAGGAGAATGTTTGAAGATGTTTGAAAAAAAGTTGAAAGATTGAGTGAATAATAACTCAAGAGCATGCCTCGAGAACTATTCACTCGAAGATTCAAGGAATGCTAGATTCCAAGAACCTCCTTCTTTCGGAGTTTTAATCGAGAAAGATGTTTTGAAAATAATTTGGATCGAATCGAGGATATGAAAAGAGATTGTGGTATAAGAGGCGAGAATACGAGATTGGATCTGAAAATGACGATTTATTTAGTAAATGAGACGTCGGCCTCACAACCAATTAATCGGGATATCGTTTGGATGCTAGATCCAAACAACATCTTTTTCATTCAAAAAATGCTTGGATGAACAATGGAAATATCATACAGAATGCTAGATTCCTATGATATTTCTTTGTCCAAAATAGCGTACTAAACGAAAAGTCGAACGACATATTATTTAAGGTGTACACCTCAATAATGTTCGTCCAAAAATCCAAGAAGTGCTAAACTTCAAGAATTTAGTTATTTTCGTGGTTTAAGAAAATAATTTGAATGTTGGAAATAAATTAAATTAAGATTAAGAAAAATAATTAACCAAAATTTGAAAATATGTTTGAAAAATAGTCCATGAATTTTGTTTTTTTTTCTTAATCTTAATTGTGCATTTGAAAATATGTTTGAAAAATAGTCCATGAATTTTGTTTTTTTCTTTTTTCTTAATCTTAATTGTGCATTTGAAAATATGTTTGAAAAATAGTCCATGAATTTTGTTTTTTATTTAAAATGCCCAAAAAACATGTTATTTATTAAATAAAATAAAAATGACTTGTATTTATTTAAAAGCTTTAAAATGAAATATGTTTGAAAAAATAATTGTTGAGCCTTACAATGAAATGTGTCTGAAATTTGTAAAAAGTAATATGTTAGAATTTGACAAAATTTTTATATCGAAAGTTCACAGGATAGGCTTTCAATTATGGGTGCCGAGTCATGCGTAATCCAACCTTACGACATATATAAACAAAAACCATAATATAATAACAGATCAAACCATTAAATCATGTCTATTAATAAAAATAGTATTATTTGTGTATCAGAATAATGTCAAATGGTTATGCAGTTCCAAACAGAGGCGGCGACATTAAATTGCGACAGTATTGAAACATAACTTTCATGACTTAAAGTAAAAGAAAAATTAGTTCTTGACTTTCAACCCTCTATACCAAATGTTTTGCAATGACTCAAATATACTTACTAAACCATCACCTGTACAACAAAGTAGATTGAGCAGATTTTATCCCAGAAAAAATAAATTACTTGACAATGCTCATATATTACCACTTATACACCAAAACAAACTACTACATGATGAGTATATGAACCATACGATGGTTCTTGAATTTTGGCACGAAGAGAAACAAAAACAGACTGTATCCATCATCCACAACATCAATTTTCACAACAATCAATTGTATATTGGAAAATGAAAACCAACAATAATAATAACCTGCACATCAACCCACGCGAGAATATATCGGAAGCCCAAATATTACCTCAACGAGAAGTCACAGTTGTGGCTGCTGAGGTTCTATTGCGTTGTTGAAGAGCTGTTGAGCTGGAGTTATCGCAACGCTGCTTTGAAAACGAACCGTGATGCTCAACGAAGATCTGGGCCGCGCAGAACATCGATGTTGCGTGTTCTATTGTTGTTGAGGAACTTGCGTCATGTTGTGTCGAACCTTCAAATAGGATGCGGTTTCGCCATGGTTTGAGCTGAAGAATGGGACGAGTTGATAACCTCTTGGGGCTGCGGCTATGAAACGATGGTGCGAACCAAGGCCATTCGAAGATTGCTATGGTGAATTTACGGTGGAAATGGAAAGGGGGAGAGAAGGTAACGTCGATGAGGATGGAGGTTTTGAGGGAGGATATTTGATGGTGGTGGTTTTACGGTGACCGACCTTAGGGTTTATTGAGGGAAAAGATGATGAAGAAGAGGGTGTTAGGGTTTGAATGGTGCCGCTTTTGTGTTTTGAGAAGATGATTCCCCCTAGGGTTTGGGCGGCGGATCCCCTTTTAAGGAGACGATGAACAGTAGTTCAATTAGCATTTCTTTCTTTTTTCCTCTGAGAATTCTCCCCTCATGTTATATGCTGCTGCTTCTGGGCCTTCCACCGTTGGGCCATCCTCACTTCCATTTCCGTTTTTTCTTCAAATTTTAATCCACTCTTTTTAATTTCTTTTTAATATTTTGTTAACATTATAATATAAACAAACATAACTCTAAAAAATAAAATATTAACCAGTATAATTAAATAAGTACTAAAAAACAAAAACAATATTAATTACATAAAAAAAACAAAATTATTAGTAACATTTAAAAAAAGAAAAAAGTTTAAGAAATTAAAAAACAATATTCACATGAAAAAAAAAAGAGTCCTTAGGCCACATGTCACACCTTAATTGATCAAAAAAGATAAAATTCTAAAAAATCAACCAATTGCGAGCGGACACATGTCTAAGTAACAAGAAAATAAGCGGGCAATGCACAAGTGAAAGTAGAATTAAAATGCGAAAATACTTACAAAAGGGTAGGACAAATTTAGGGTATGACACTTTGCTTTTGAATTTCTTTCTTGCATTAATAAAGGTTGAGATGTGCTTGTGGAGGTGTTTACCCCACACTTTTTCCTCCCGTTGCTTGTGTGTTGCATTGCATATGCATACTTGCATACTTTCTTTACCTTATGCTTCCTTCTTCTCTCTTCTTTGCCATGTTCCCTTAGGACCTCTAATCTCTCTTGTTCAAGATTGATTATGATAGATCTTAGGCTTGAAACCATGCATGATAAAATTAAGTAGCATTCCCTTTTCATCCCAATCATAGGATCACTTTGTATGAGAACTTTAGGTTGAGTCTTAGTCTCCCTTTAGAGTGTGTCTCTCTCTTCTCATCTTCAAACTCCTTCAAAACAATTAATAATGGATAATGAATGTTGTACGCTATGAGCCTTAAGTACTTGGGGAATGATGATTGGGGGGCCTCCTCTCAATTGTCTAGAGTGTTTAGCGTATGTCCTTTGGACGATATGCGACACATTTGCTCCTAAGTCATAGTCTTTAGTGCAACATGAATTACAAATCAAATTCAATTCACTTCTTCTCTAAAAAACACCAAAACAAACTTTAAACCTTTTTTATCCTCCGGGATTGGTTGGAAACTTTTTTCATAAGGAGAGTTTTGTTAACTCTTGGTTCTACCACAAACAGGTAACGCCTAAGTCTCCAATGGTCGAGTTGTATACACCTAACTGCTAGAACTAAGTTTTAACCCTACTCAGGTAAAACACTTGAACTAACCTGTGGTCTCGTTAGCCCGAACTACGTTTTCTCTGATTTCTCGTACCAGACGAGGATACATAGGCATAAGACGGCGATGTCTTGGCGAGAAACCTTCCTCACCTTTCACCCATAGTTAGCCGAACTACGTTGACTCTGACTTTCCCATTGCACGAGGGAATACGTAGGCACAGAGCAGCAATGCTCTCCCGAGTCTCTTTTCTTTTCTTTTGTCCCTGAGACCTTTAGTTGGATAGTAAACACCCTTTTAGATAGATAAAAAAGCGTGGATCCCATCGAGTACGACGGACGTGAGGGGTGCTAATACCTTCCCCTTGCGTAACCGACTCCCGAACCCGAGACATGATTGCGATGACCTGTCTCCTCCGGTTTTCGTTAGGTTTTCTGTGATTATTTCCTTTCCCTCTTTTGGGATAAATAACGAACGGTAGCGAGTCTTCTGTCTTTGTCGGCCCCTCTTCGCAGCGATGTGACAGTTGGCGACTCTGCTGGGGACACGGGAGATCCCCTATGCGAGTCAATCCTAGCGCTTGTTTGTTTATCCTTTGGGTGTATGTACATGTGTATTGTACTTTATTTATCTTTTTGCATTTACTTTCAGCATTGTATATATAATTATTATTGTGTTGTGGGAAGGGAATGTTCTACTGAGAGATAAGTCGGACCCGGGCTTGAGTACAAACATAGCATTAGAGCGGAAAGTAGTGACAAACTTGTATGTTTCAGCATGCATTAGTCCCCACGAAATTCGCGTTCAGACGGGGTTTTCTGTGAAGGTATCATATCCTGTACATTAGTCAGGAGGGGGTATTGGATTAGGAAACTATCGACTCTGGAGACCGATCATTTGTGATTCAGCCAAGTGAGGTTGCATCGGAAGATTATGATGCCAAACCAGAAATGGTGAACGTATCATCGTTTCTCGAAAGTCTATGATGTTGATGAACGCATAAGATGCCGAACCTTGTTAGTGTTAGGTCCATACTTGTGAGAGGGATTGGGTTATGCAGGAAACTTTGAATTTCAGACTACCTGGTTTTCTTTGCAGTATGAGTTTGTGATTCCTGATACAAGGGGTCCCTATCAGTGACAGTGTTATGTTATTGTCAAAGCGGAGCACTGGTTCTTCTTGATCAACAACACAATAATCTTGATCCCGTGTGTGCATTTGCATATGCATTTTCATTTTGCATTTTCATTGACATGTATTCATGTTGCAGGTGTATCTTTCCTCCTTGATTCTAGTCTGCTAGTACATTATTAGCATGGAACCTTGTTTAAAGAAAAATGTGTTATACAAGTTCCCGAATTCAGAGATAGGACCCCTACTAAAACTCATCTCTTTGGCTGATCGTGGTGTGATGGAGGATTTCAGGAGAGAATATGGGAGAATCTTGAGTTTCGTCTGTAAAGCTTCTAAGTTTGAATTAGATGGCCTTTATGCTCTTCTGCAGTTTTATGACCCACAACTGAGGTGCTTTACTTTTCCGAATTATGTTCTGGCACCTACCTTAGAGGAGTATTCTGTGTTGTTGGGTGTTCCTATCTTAGACCAGATGTCATTCTATCACGTTGATGCTGAGCCTGATCTGGCTAAGCTTGCTGCTGCTCTTCATCTTGATGCTTTTGAGATTTCAGGGAAGGTGGCTAAGAGGACTGGGGTGTCTGGATTTCCATTGCTTTTTCTGATTGACAAAGCTCAGCATTTTTCCAAAGATGGTTGTTGGGTCATGTTTAACGTTATCTTAGCACTGTGTATCTTTGGTATTGTGCTATTTCCTAACCTTCCAGATTTTGTGGACTTGGTTGCATTTCACATATTTTCTTTAGGGAATCCGGTACCTACGCTTATGGGCGGTGTTTATCATTCTGTTCACTACAAGAATGAGAACCGAAGAGGGAAGAACGTATCTTGTTGTGTTCCTTTGTTGTACAGGTGGTTTGCTAGTCATATTCCCAAGACAGGTCCATTTGTTGCTACTGCTGGTACTTTAGAATGGTCAGAAAGGTTGATGAGATTGTCTGCTGAGAACATTATCTGGTTTGACAGAGACCTGCTTGGTACAAAGATTGTTTATAGTTGTGGTGGATTTCCTAACGTCCCGTTGGTAGGAAGGAAAGGGTGGATCAACTATAACCCATCTTTATTGGTCAGACAGTTCGGGTACGCGCTGAGAGAACCTCCTAAGGAAGAGGAGATACAGGAATCTCTGTATCTCACTGGATTGTTAGAGGGTGATACTTTGGCAAGAGTGGAGAGAGCTTGGAGTAGTGTGCACAGGAAAGGGAAAGCTTTTATGGGGAAGAGTAACAGTCGAGCCTATGACCCTTATTTGACTTGGATCCAGGATAGAGCAAAGAGGTTTCTGATGCCTTTCCCATTTGTAGAGCCATTGTATCCTCTCATGATTGAGGAACCTACCATTGTGGATATCCAGAAGTACAACCAGTTGTGGTCTGAGAAAGAGGAGCTTCGTAAGACTAACGAGGAGTTAGAGAAAGAGATTATCCAGCTTCGGAGTGAGAAGATTGAAGCCGTGCATTCTTTCAGGAGGCAGACTGAGCTTGTGAACAGATTGGGTACAGATTTGACCAAGCAAACCAGTGCTCGAGAATGTTTAGGTTTAGATCTGAAAGCCGTCAGTGATGTTCTCGCTTCTAAGAAGAAGGACTTGGTTAGGGCTTATCTGGAGATTTCCAAGTTCAATGATCAGTGGAATGCTACTATTTCCAACAATAAGGAGCGTGAGGATAAGTTGAAGTAGCAGATTGCTATACTGAAGACGCAGCTCAGAGTAAGAGATGAGAAGATTTCAGCTGAGGCCTTACTCAGGCGTGCTAGTGATTGTAGATTGAACGAAGCTTTGGTAACCTTAGAGGACTACAAGCTGAGGGCTGATTCGAAGATGTGAAAGCTAGAGGAAGTCTTCGGTGAGGGAGCCTGGGAAGATTATGCTGAGGATTTACAGACCACTATCAGACAGAGAGAGGCGCTCATTTAGGGGTTACTCGTCAAACCAGACCATCCTGAGACGCATGAGCTATTGGAGGAGTTTCGTGCTCGTTGCCATACTTGATGTCTTTCATTTCCTTTGTAGCTTGTTGCTCATATTTGTATCAACCATCAGCAGACCTATTGGCTGAGGTTTTTTTATTGATTCTTGTACTCGGTTGTAGGATTGTACATTGCCTGTTGGCCTTTTCTTGTATGAATGAGGTGTTTGGCTCTATGCTTATCTATGGGTTCTCCATTGTCGTGCTGTTATTCTCGGAACTAGAATTGGGGGGAAATTTCTCTATTGCATACATACATGTCTGCATTTTGCATAGCAGGTACAGTGGAACCGTTTATCTTACCCCTGTCTGTCCATTAGATTGTTTCAGGATAGATAACCGGACTATTCACCGCTACGCCACAAGGGGGAATCAGCTCAGAGCAATGGAGAAAATTCAGGATGAGATGCAAGAGTTCCGTGAAAGGATGAGCCAGTTTATGGACCTTATGCAGGGAGTGGCTAACGGACAGGAACAACTTCGTACTTTGGTGCAGCCCTTGTTGCACGAGTTGACAGTAACGGTGTTCTTCATGGAGGAAAAACTGCTAATCCTCCTCCCAATGAAACTGGGACTCCTCATCCTCACTCTATGCCTACTTGGGTTATCCCTACTGCTGGAGGGGATGGTAATGGTAATAGCAAAGCTGCTGGTTTTTGTAATGCTGCTGGTTTTGATAACAATGGTTTTCGGAATGCTGGAAATGGGAACGCTGGAAATGGTAATGTTGCTAATGGGAATGTTCATGGTCCTGATGTCACCTGTGTTGCACATGGTAATATAGATAGGTTATGGAATGAAGACCGACTGGGTGTTCTTGCCAAGGGCTATTGTTGCTGAGTTGCCCTCTGAAGTTGATAGGAGGTTCAAGCTGTTAGAGGACAAGATGAACCAAAATTCCATGGGCCTTGACATGGCTAATTTGGGACTGATCCCAGATCTGAAAGTGTCGCTGAAGTTCAAAGTCCCTGACTTTGACAAGTATAAGGGTACTAAATGCCCAAGAGTTCATATGAGATCCTACTACCGTAAAATGTCTGCCTACTCGGATGACGAGAAATTGCTTATGCATTTCTTTCAGGACAGTTTGTCCGGTCCTTCGTTGGAGTGGTACATGAGTCTGGAACCTGTGAATGTCCGCAGTTGGAGGGACCTAGCTGAAGCTTTTGTGAAACATTATCAGTATAACAGTGACCTTGCTCCTAACAGGGTCCAACTCCAGAATTTAAAAGACTGGTGAATGCTTCAAGGAATACTCCTAGAGGTGGCGGGAGCTAGTAGCCAGGGTGCAGCCGCCCGTGGTAGAGCGAGAGCTAATTGATATGCTTTTCGATACTCTTCCTGGTGTTTATTACGAGAAGCTTATCAGTAACATGTCGGGAAGCTTCTCTGATTTGATCATCACCGGAGAGAGGGTGGAAAACAGCATCAAGTTGGGAAAGATCCAATCTGGTGAGAATTCCTCAGCAGGAGGAGGAGGTAAGATGGTATTTGGTAATAAGAAGTGGGAAGGAGATACAAATTCAGTGTCTAGTTCACGAGGGAATAGACGATCAGGGCAAAATCGTCAGCAGCAGCAGGTTGCTAGTGTTACAATTCCCATAGTTCCACAACAATAACAACCACAACAACAACAGAATCAACAGGGTTATAGAAGGTTTCAAGATCGGGGTCGGACAGCAAATAGACAATTTGATGCACCTCCGATGCCTTATTCCCAACTACTTCAACAATTGCTACAACTACAGTTAATCCAGAAGAGGACTTTAGCTCCTCTGACAGGACTACCGCCACCCGGCTATGACACAAATGCTCGCTGTGAGTTCCATTCCGGGGCACCTGGACACAACATTGATAATTGCAAAGCCTTTAAACACAAAGTCCAAGATTTGGTGGACAGTAAAGTAATAAACTTTTCCCACGATGCTCCCAACATCGTGCAAAACCCCATACCCAATCATGGAGCTACCGGAGTCAGTGCAATCATTGAAGACGAGAGTTTAGATCTGATAAATAATGTCAATGATTTGAAGACGTCGTTGGGCTTTGTGAAGGAAAATTTATTGAAGGGAGGGATATTTCCGGGCTGTAATGAATCATGTGCTAAGTGTTTGAGTCATCCCGAAAGATGTGCAAAACTGAAGAGTTGTGTTCAGGGTATGATGAATGAGGGGATGTTGCAATTTGACCGGGTTGTAGAGAAAAAGTCAAAAGAGGTAATGGTTGAAGAAATGAATGAGGTTACAACGATCTCGATTCCCTACAAAACTATAACTATTTCAGCGCCTCCGAAGCCGCCAACTATTATCATTACAAAAGCTGGTCATGTGCCGTACGAGGGTACAAGAGCCATTTCGTGGAACTACAGAGCGGAAGTGTATTGCAACAAATAGAAACAGGAATTGAGGAGCTTGCTCGTTGACTCAACGGATAATATGGTCGGAGCAGGTGGTATTACTCGAAGCGGTAGAGTATTTTCGTTGGCTGAGGTGGCTGCTGACAGAGCTGATAAAGGCAAGAAAGTTGTGGTGGAAGAAACTTCTCAGGCTGGATAGAAGGAGTCTTTGGTAAAGGATCCAGAGGAGCTTATGAGGCTAATTAGAAAAAGTGACTACAAGATAGTTGATCATTTAGAGCAAACTCCTTCAAAAATATCAATCCTATCGTTGTTGCTATGTTCAGAAGCGCATCAGAATGCACTGTTGCGAATATTCAATACTGCTTACGTGTCTGTTTACCTTGTTTTTTGGTAAACAACCTCTGGTCTATCAATTTGGTGTAAAATTGACTAACTTGCAGGATTGACCATACGAAATCCTAGGATATGTGTTGGAGGGTGTTTCTATTTGGACCTATCTAGAAATGTGTTTCAACAATACTAAGAAGAAATAACTTAACGAAGGGGGGCAGAAATTATCCACTATGTTTAAAAGAAAGAAGGAATAAGAATTATTAGGGGAAGAAGAGATAAGGGTTTCTTTTTGGGAGGGAAGGACTTAATTGAAGTAGTAACAATGAACAAGAGAGAAAGATGTAACAAATAAATAAAAGTACTTGACAAAAGTAAAGAAACAAAATAACTTCATTGAAAATATAAAGGATGGTGTGTTTACATCACGTAGATTCTCTATAATACTCTCTTTCTCTACACTCGGATACTTGGAGTAATTTTAAGAGTGACTTGTACAACAGTAAATTACAACACACCTAAGTTCTATGTCTAAGACTCCTATTTATAATAATAATAGTAACTGCTAATAACCTCCCTAGGCCATCTATTCTTGACAAGTGTCAGATCACATGCAGTCCTTTATCCGATGAGAGCCACTTGTCCTACTTAGTCATAAGAAAATATAACTACTCCCTCCAAGATTCAAATTTCAAAACACTCACTTCGACCCTTCTTCTAAGTCTCGGTCGAAGACCATCTCGCCTGCTTAGGTCGAAGTATTCAATTTCAAGACTTCAATTTCCTAAGTCCTTGGAAGACTTGTAGATCTTTTTAATATGCTGAAAATAGCCTCCAACATGAATCGTCGAATTGGCGAGCTAACAAATTGCCCCCCAAAAATGTCGTTTTTCGACACTAAAAAGTACATTTTTTGACAGCATCCATATTCGACGCCGTTTATCTTCGACTATATCCTGATAGTTAACCCATCTTCAACTGCTTCAAGTTTAGGAAACTGAAAGGTGATGGGAGAGGATATATCCACAATCTCACGCAAAAGGAACTGTTACGTCCCCTCGATACACGATCTCTGACGTCATGAACATCATGGCAAATTTCTCGGGAATCACCAAAATCATGAGCCATCATTACCCCTATAGAGCATAGGTTACAACCGCCACCTCTAATAACTCCTCCTGAGCACACACGTGGCAAACTAACCCCAGCCATTTATAAAAACTCTTGAATCTCCCTTTTTACTTATAAATAATTTTCAGAACGTCTTTTACTTTTTCTTCTTCAAATCTTTTTTACAACATTTGCCTCATCTCTTCTTCTCACCGTTTTATCTCCCAAGAACATTCCTCCAACACTCATCATGGCTGAGCTAAGATCCCAGAAACAAAAAACCCAGTCTCATCAACAAACTTCTTCTTCCACCCTTCCTCCTTTTGCTACTCTGAGTGGACCGAAGGTGGTAAAGAATCAACAACTCGTGCGGGAGCCTCTACTGGAGGAGAAGCGCCATATCTACGAATCCCAGATAATCATACCCGTTACTGTCGCGGATAAACCACTTTCCATGTTCGGGCCTCTATCCCTCTCTGGTTTAAACTATTCCACTTTGAATGAGGTTTTTCCTTCTTATCGAAAAACCAAACCCCTAGGGCAAAAAGACTCCCAAAAGGTCCCTTTGGATAATCCAGATAGCTTGAATGTTTATAATGTGGATCTCAAGTATCTCCATGATGGCGCAAGATTGTTTAGGGCTACGCCATATTTCAAGGATTCTGAACTCTACCTCAACTGGTTGAAGAAAGTAGACAAAGCAAAAACTCAAGACTGGAAGGATATGGGTATCTATGACCTTATTATGATGTCAAAAGTAGGTCCCAACTACTGCCCTCTGATGTTGGCTGGGTCTCTGTTCTTTTGGGATAGCACACACTACACTTTTCATCTTCCATGTGGGATGATGACGCCTACCTTGTTTGATATTGCTGCTATTGTAGGGTTGAAACCTCATGGACTGACTTACGATCCTGAAGTTGACAACCAGGACACTATCGGTTTCTCAACCATCAAACATACTTATACCCATTTCATCAACCATTATCATGACAAAAACAATGCCGCTGTTAAAGACGAGGAACATATAGCCTTTTTGGCCATGTGGTTGTCTCGTTGCATTTTCTGTACTAAATCTTTGCAGGTGGCGCGAAAATACTTAACACTGGCGAACCAGCTACATGCCAAGAGAGACATATGTTTGAGCGAAATGATCCTTGCAAGTCTATACGAAGCCTTAAGCGAAAGCGCCGGCAAACTGAAAGACCCTGAGAATAACGGCAATTTAGTAATGTCGGGACCGTTTTGGTTACTTCAATTGTGGTTAAACGCCACTTTTGAAGGCAGCCTACCAAATAAAGGTGAAGTTGATGAAGGTTCTCCTTCGATTTCTGGAAGTCAAGTCGAATGGCCCCGCTTGGTCCAGCTCACCCCTAACGAAGAGGGGCAGACGCTTCGAGCCAACTTCTCAGGCTTCGTCCAGATGTTTGCAAAGCGACATGTTTTCACACCTGGAATGGCTCCCTTCTCAGAACGGAAACGTGGCCCTGAATGGTTCATCAGGCCTCTCCCAGCATTGCTCAAAAAACAAGAAGAGGAATCAAAGCTGGTTTGGGAGCGATTCCTCACGCCTCGACTATTTGTTCACAAACTCAATCTGAAAAGAGAACAGCCTTCCCTGATAGCTTACCAACCAAATCTTGTATCGAGGCAATTTAGACTTATCCAAACCCTACCTAGGTGTTTATACGAGAAGAAATCCCACGTTCTGCTTTCACACCACATCGTTAACCCCATTGAATGCTCGACCCAATTGGTGCATCATGCCCATAAATCTTCACTTACCCCACTTTATTTTGAACCTTCTTATTTCTGTTCCCCAGAATTTTATAACTGCTGGTCCAGACATTATTCTTCTGAATTTCTTGATGCTGCCAGTCTTTCTCGAATGATTGATCAAGCTTTCGTTGATGTGTAGGAAAAAACCAAGAAAGGTAGGTCCGCTCACATAAAGGAGATACAAGCCTTCCAAAAATACTTTGAAACCGCTTATCGACCGGATGATATTAGTCGAACCGTCCACGAGGCTGCTGTCACTCTGAGGGAAAAATTTCTAAAAAAGATGGAAAATTTAAAAATTCCTTCTTCCATCCCCCGTGAGAAACGGTATGAGATGGCTTTCAAATTATTTCCTCCTAAGGTCCCTCGACTGCCATCTGCTGATTTTGGAGTGGCCCTTGCCCCTTCATTCCCAGATTGGTTCATCTGTGAGGACCATATAAAATTCCTCAGACAGCAGTCGAAGCCTAAAGCACAGCGGGTGGTTCCGACTAAGCATACCCTCGATACTTTCAAAGGGCACCTTCATATTAATATCGAAGATGTTCGCATCGAATCCGACATTCTCGAAGGTTGATTCCCCTTCGTTTTAAACCTTTAAAATAATGCTTTATCATTACTAACGGGAGGCGCTATTATTTGTCTTTTGCAGCTGCTCCAAAAAAGACCGTCGTCTCGGTGAAGACTGGCAGTTCCGTCGAGAGTCAGAAGGTAATGTCAATGCACCATCTTACTCTTTTCGACATTTCGGGTTTAGAAAGCCTAACACTTTCCCAATGCTTTTTAGGTAAGCTGGAAACCCCCCACCCCTCAGATAAAAATAAAGAGAGGCGCCAACCTGGTCATCATCGACTCAGAAGATGAAGATGGTTCCCCTCAAGAGGAGGTTCCAATGAAAAGGCGGTTAAAGGTTGTCCGCGGTCTCGACACTACTGACTCCGATCCTCCATATGCTCAAATCCCTGAATCACAAGCTCAACGTGTAGACCCTGGTAAAGCTTCTGTCGGAGGTACCCCAATTCCTCAAACTGCTGCTGTTGAGAGCGAAAATTCCAGTCCAACTGATGAAGGCCCGAAGGTCGAACTCTTATCTTCGACTACCTTCTGTCTGAATCTCAAACTACTTTTGGACTATTTTTCTCATGTTTAGATTCTCTCTTTTTCAGCCTGACGTTGTGATGACGGAGAACATCCCGACTACATCTCTTCTCGAGGCCTATCCTCTGAACAGTCGAGGTGAGCCCACCTATCGTCCTTCTTCAGACCTAGGTTCAGGTGTGAGTTCTCTTGGGGAAACCAATAAACCTGAGATCCATGTGGTTCCCTTGCTTTCTCCTTTAAAGATTGTCACCCAACAATCTCAGACCGACGGGTCTGATCATGACGAGGGGAACAGTTCCCGGAATCCAATCGAAGCAGGTGAGGAAGCGAACTTTTTGGACGAGGGCATAAATCCTGCTGATGGTTCACCTCAGGGAACCACAATGGAGGTCGATGACAGACCTGTGGAGGATAGGGGTATGACAGATGGAGCCATGCGTCAATCTGAATTAGAAGAGTCTAGTGAAGAAGACGTCGAAGAAGACGAGGACGAGGATACCACCCACGCTGCCCCAATTAAAGAGACTGCTATCGAGGATCCTCCTATCCCGCAGGTCAAACCTGTTGAGACAACTCCAATTTCCCCTGCCAACATCTCCACAAGAGTAGAAACGATGCCTGCCAAAAGTGCAACAGATCTTACTGCAGCAGAACTTGAGGCTCTAAAAGTGTCTGACCGTCGTCAATACATCCAACTCCTCCTTTGTAGGCGGAATAGTTCCTCAGGTAGATCCCAAAGTACTTCGACCTCTGAAGGTCCGACTTCGACTCTAATCAACAGTGCTCTTGAGAAAGTAAAGGACAAGATTTTCAAAGGGGACCTCTTTTCTCTTTTGCAAATGGGTCCAGTTCACTACCTTTCTTTGAAAGCTCTCCTACAACAAGTGGACCTTCAATCGATCTCTGCTGAGGCTGCGGCCGTAATCCAAGAAGTTGGGAAGTTGACCGAACAGGTTCACACTGACTTTGGGCTCTTGCCTCAGTTTGACAAGGATATATCTGAAAAGTCAGGTACTGAAGCTGCTGCTTGGTTTGCCGTCACGGATTGTGAAGACAAAATTGCAACGTTGGAGGAGCAAAAGGCCAAGAACCAACAAGAGATTACTGAGAATGAAAAGAACATCGCTTGCTGGGAGCGTAAGATCAGAAAACTTCGCAGTAAGATAGAAAAAGCTCAGAAGCGGAATGTTGAACTGTCTTCCTTCGATGATTCTTCCTTGTCGACAGAGCTTGATCACGCCGTCCTTTTTACCGAGGAGGCTCGACAACTTGAGGCTGATATTGCGCAACTAAAAAGCGATAAAGCCTCTTGCCAGAGTCGTCTCGATGCCCAGAAAGCAAAGTATGTCAAGATGAAGTCCAACCTTCCTTTTTAGATTTCTAGAATATTTAATATTTATTTTCTGGCCTTTGTAAGCCATGTCTGTATTGTTGTACTTGTAAGGACTAAGCCATTTTTGGCGCATTTTGTTGATGCCATTTATGGCCCTGCTATTTAGTTTTACATTACTCTATCGAAATGTTTACCTCTTGCAGCGCTGATTTGTATTTTTTCAAATACTTACCGTTTACTTTCAAGATTCGTTTATCATTGCTAAGTTCCTCAACTTCGTATGCCCCATTCAAGAAGACTTTTGAGATTTGAAACGGTCCTTCCCATTTCGGGGACCATTTGCCTAGTGTCCTGACCTTTCAATCCATCGGCAGAATTACCCTCCAAACTAAATCTCCAATCACAAAGGTCTTTGCTTTGACTCTTTTGTTATAGGATTTCTCAACTCTTTTCTTCTGCCTTCTTAAAAGCTCCAACGCTCTTAACCTTTCTTCGTCTAAATCCGCTAACTCGTCGAGCATCATGTCCCAATAGATCTCACGGGGGATTTCGTGATGCCTCTGAATCCTGGCTGATTGCACAAGAATTTCGACTGGTAATACTGCATCATGGCCAAAGATCAATCGATAAGGTGTGGTGTTGGTGGCTTCTTTGGGGGATGTTCGACATGCCCATAGGACCTGGTCCAAGGTTTTATGCCAGTTTTTTGGCTTACCCCCTACTTGCTTCTTTATCATTCCAATTATTACCTTATTCGCTGCCTCAACCTGGCCATTGGCCTGGGCGTAGTAAGGGGTCGACGTAAGGAGTTTGAATCTCATTTCTCTGGCAAACCCTTGCATTTTTCAACCGGTAAAGACTGATCCTTGATCTGTTGTTATTGTTTCTGGCAAACCAAATCTAAAGATAATATGTTTTTGAATGAATTCAATCACATCTTCTTGGTCTACTTTTGGCAGGGGTACCGCCTCGACCCATTTGGTAAAATAGTCTATCCCCACCAAGATGAATTTCTGGTTTTTTGAGGACGCGGGTCGTATTTCTCCTATTAGGTCCAAAGCCCATCCTCTGAATGGCCATGGCTTGATTATGGAGTGTAACTCGCTTGCTGGAACATGTTGTATACCAGCATGTATTTGGCACTCCTGGCAGCCTTTGGAGAATTCGATGCAATCTTTCAGCATTGCAGTCCAATATAGACCTTGGTGAAATAGTAGCCATTTCATCTTCTGGCCTACCTGGTGTGCCCCGCATGCTCTACTATGAATTGATGATAGTGCTAAATACGCCTCAGATTCACTTAGACATTTAAGAAAAACTCCCTCCGGAGTTCTTTTGAATAATTCGTTTCCTAGAAGGACGTAGCTTAGTGCTTGGTATTTTATTCTCCGCTCTGTGGTGCTCGAAGGATTTTGGAGGTATTCGACCAACGGTTTTCTCCAGTCCCCATCTGGCATCGATTCGATTGTAAAGATCTCGAAGGTTTCTTCATTGGGGAACCCAAATTTCGCAGCCCTTAAATTTGATGGCCGCAATGCCACAGCTGCTACCTTGCTTCTGACCTGGATTACTTCTCGCAGGTCTTCGCAGGACATCTTATATCCTGATGCTATTTGGGCCAAATTGTTGGCCACCTGATTCCGTATTCGTGGTATATGTCGAATAGTAGTCTCTTCGAATTTCTTTAATAGCCTAATTGCTACTACGAAGTACACAATGAGGCTTTCTTTGACACATTTGTATTCTTTTGTCAATTGTTTTATGACTAACTCTGAGTCTCCCATTATTTCGACTCTAGTTGCCCCCAATTCCAACAGAATTTCAAGTCCAGCTATCAAGGCCTCATACTCCACCTCATTGTTAGAGCATGGCTCACTTATTTTATACTTGAATTGTGTTGGAATTTTATCAGGAGAAATAATCAGCATGCCTATGCCGGTTCCCTTCTTATGGCTAGAACCATCGAAGTATAACTTCCAAGGTTCTAGTTCGACCATATTTAGAGCGTTTGTATCTACGGAGTGGTCGACAATGAAGTCTGCCACTATTTGCCCTTTAATTGATTTCAACGGTTTATATGTTAAGGAAAATTCCGTTAGCGCTAATGCCCATTTACCTATTCGACTGTGCAAAATAGGTTTGGACAACATATGCTTTATAACATCAAAATGCGAAGAGACACAAACATTGACAGGCTTTATATATTGCTTTAATTTTGTACATGAGAAATACAAACATAGACATAGCTTTTCTACTTCGCTATATCTAGTCTCTGCATCATTTAGGACCCTACTAAGGTAGTAAATGGCTCTCTCTGTGCCGTCTTCGTCCTCTTGAGCTAACATGCTTCCCAAGGTTTTGTGTGACGCAGCTATGTACAACCTCATGCTTTTGTGTCGACAAGGTGGAGAGAGAATTGGAGGATTGGTCAAGTAACTTTTAATTTTGTCGAAAGCTTCTTGTTGTTCCTTCCTCCATTCATACCCTTCTTTGGTGACTCGAAGCAACGGCGAGAAAGCTTGGTTTTTTCCGCTTAGGTTCGATATGAACCTTATTAAGAAATTAATCTTGCCCAACAGGGATTGTAATTCCTTTTTATTTGATGGCGCCTTGGTCTCCATAATGGCCTTCGTCTTGTTTTGGTTTATTTAGATGCCCTTTTTGTGGATTACGAAACCCAAGAAGTCACCAGCCTGCACAAAAAACGCACATTTTAAAGGGTTCATTTTGAGGCCAAACTTCCTCATTCTTAAGAAAGATTGTCAAAGATGATCTATATGATCTCTGCCTCATACGGATTTAACCACAATGTCGTCAATGTATATCTGCATAAACGATTCTATATAGTCATGGAAGATTGAATTCATTGCTTGTTGGTACGTTGCCCCAGCGTTTTTCAGGCCAAAAGGCATTACTACCCATTCGTAGGTGCCTATGGCCCCTGGACAACGAAACGCTGTTTTGGGAACATCATCCTCGGCAATGAAGATTTGGTTATATCCAGAATAACCATCTAACATACTAAGATATTCGTGGCCGGCGGCTGAATCGACTAGCATTTCTGCCACTGGCATCAAATACTCATCCTTAGGAGTTGCTGAGTTTAAGTCCCTAAAGTCTATACAGACTCTCAAGGAACCATTTTTCTTAATAACTGGCACAACATAAGCAAGCCATTCGACATACCTGGTTGTGCGGATGAATTTGCACCGCAGAAGCCTTTCGATTTCCGCTTTTATTTTTGACAAAACCTCTGGAGCAAAACGCCTTGGGCTCTGTTTGACTGGTTTCTTGCCAGGCTTGATCGGCAGTCTATGTTCCACCAACTCTCTTTTCAATCCTGGCATTTCATCATAATCCCAGGCAAAACAGTCTTTGTATTCTCGCAAAAGCTGGATGACTTCCCCTTTGAATCGAGTGTCAAGGTTGGCACTAATGTAAGTGGGCCTTCTTATAATGTCGTCTCCTAAGTCAACTTCCTCTAGCGGGTCCTGCACAAGCATTTTGGCATCCTCTGCCAAGGGATCTCTCTCGAAACCCAACGGCTCGTCGTCATAGATAACATCAAGCCTTTTGTTTTCTTGATGGGTTTCATCAGATAGTTCCGTGTCAAAGCTCCCCTTGTTGCTTCTCTGAAGAACTTCTTTATTGGCCTCTGTGGCCATTTTGCTTCTAACAACCTCTAGGGCCGTTTGTAATCTAGTTTCGGCCACATAAGCCGAAATTCTTTGAAGCGCATTGGCTTCAGTCATTATTACTGAAATCACTCCCCCATCCCGTGGGGTCCACCGACAAGGTTCCAAGGTATGAAAGCCTTTCTCCTGGCACTTCTCTGTCCCAACGGAAACCGTCTACAGGATGTAAGTATAACGAGCCAAAGACTTCGTCGTCTGGCTTGAAATCAAAGTCTGCTGGTCCACAAGGACCTATTCCAGCCAAGTGTTTGTCGAAGTGCCTTTGATCGACATAGTTGATGGGCGCCCTAAAGTACCCCTGATCAGCTTCAATATTCTCTACGATGTCGTCTGGCCTCCAAATTGCAATCCTTTGGTGCATCGAGGATGGCACTGCCCCCACGCCATGAATCCACTCACGTCCAAGTAGCAGGTTGTAATTGGCTGTAGTTTCTACAACCATGAATACCGTTGGCCGTGTTACTGTTCTGACGGTGATATCTACCTGGATTACTCCCCTGGTCGAGCCTACCTTACCTTCGTAGTTGGACAGGACCATGTTGTGTGGCTTGGTGCCGGCATCACTTTTCCCGATTTTGTTTAATAAAAGATGTGGCATCAAATTTACTGTTGCGCCACAGTCCACCAGAATTTTGTTAACTGGGGTGTTTTCCACTTTAGCCGTAATGTACAACGGCTTCAAATGGTTCCTCATCTCCTCGGTGGACTGTTCGAAGAAAGCATTCTGCTCCTCAACACAGCCGTTGTTCATCACATAATAGCAGACAGGTTTGTGTGCTGCCATTTCGCAGTCTGCGTCTGTGTCACAGTTTTCGATCACAGACAATCTGTCATATTCTTTCGGCATCACTGACACTACGTTCACCAACAAATTTAGCGAATCATCAGAATCTGAGTCGAAGTTGTCCGTCATCTCATCGTCGACCCCAGTGATCTCTTTCTGATTTTTAACCTAGTTTGAGAACAACCTCCTGTCCAACGGTGGTTGCGTGGGTTTGCTGATCGTTTTTGACAGTTCTCTCTGATTCTCTGTTGGGAGATTAGTACTAGATTTAACCTTGTCCTTCGACACCGTTTCTCTCAGAGCTTTTCTTTTCCGTTGTTCCCGCCTCCACTGCGATCGAGACATGGGGTTTTTTCCTTTATAATTCTCGGATACATGGGCCATCTTCGAGGATTGGAATTCTTTTTGATAGGTAACTGAGGAACCCCTATTCACTTCGAAATTTTTCCATCTTTGTTCACCTTGTCGCTTATCCTCGTTGGGTTTTGTCCACCTACCATCAGTGTTTCCAACAGCGGGTTTGAAACTAGCATGCCTTGTTTTAGGGCCTTTGATGTGGGGTTCAAAGCTTTTCATTAAACTGCTTCGTCGATCGAACCCAGGCATTCTCCCGCTTTGCTTTAGCCTTCGTGTTCCCTCAAGTCTCTGGGTAGCTTTTTTGTCGAAGATTGTGCTGCATCGTGGGCATAACATCACGCTAGATCCTTTTCCCTGGCATTTGTGAAGAAAATCCACAATTGTTTCCTCTTGCTTCGGGTATGCTTCCTTAGTGATTTCTTCTTGATTGTTCGACTCACTGTCCCCCTCACCTTCTTGTCGGGCGACTTCCATCATGTTGATCTCAACCTCCTCGGCCAAATTCAAACCCTTTAAGTTTAGACCTAAACCTTCAGTAGCCTGGTCCATTTCGATGAAGTTATCACCCATCTCCTTGGTCACCATCTCCCATTTTTGATTGTCCGCTACCCCGTCGGCGTTGGTAATATTCATCTCCTCTTTACTGCCTCGATCGAAGCTCATTATGACCTTTGTCATCATGGCATTCTTGACGAAGTCATCAGAAACTTCTATCATGCTTTCTGAGAAGTTGTGGCCTTCAGTGACCTCGATCATGTTGGCTTCTAAAGGCTCTGTGTAATGAGTGTCCGTCACCTGTAGAGGGTCCGTGTCGACCTTCATTTGGCTGGTGGTTTTCTCCCCAAACTTCAGTCGTCCCTCCTGGATTGCGTTCTGAACAAGGTCCCTGAAAAGAAAACATTGAGATGTTTTATGACCCAGAAAGTTATGGTACTTACAAAAACCTCTCTTTTTTCGTTGCTCTAGTGATGGCAATTTAGCGCCAGGTGGCACTATCATTTGTCCATCTTTTACCAACAGATCAAAAATTTCATCACACTTGGTGATGTCGAAGGTATATGTCTTCTTTGGGAATCTATCATTCCTTTCCGATTCGACAACACTCTTCCCCTGTGGGGGTGCTAATACTTTATCCTAAGGCTCTCATCATTTGCTATTTCCCCGGCTTCGATCACGTATCGAGCCACATGTTCGACAGTAGATTCCGTCGTATCCCCTGAAAATTTCGTAAATTTTGGTACTTTCGTCCTAGGGGGTAATTCTGTTTGAAGGATGTAATCTACTATCGGGGACGTAAAGTTTGGTCGAGTAAAACCAGTGTTTACTCCGTTTCGAGCCATGATCCTTTCGACCATGGCCGCTAGATTGTTGTCAATGGCTATATTATTGCGTCGAACTTCTTGGACCACATGATCTGCATCCTGGTTTCGGTTTATCACGACCACTCCTTGGTTACTTTCGTCTAGAATATGGACCTGGTTCGTTTGGTTTTCTCTTACCGCATCAACTACGGGAGGTTCGACTCTAACCTGATTTTATAAGTGTATTTCCCTTACGTTTCTTACGTCTTGTCGAGGGACGTTCGCCATTGTGTTTTGATTTCCGAGTACAGGGGGTACTCCCATAAACTCAGCCAACCGCGTCAACTGCAGCGTCAATTGCTGGTTGGTTTGGGTGGTGTTATGGATCAATGGCTGAAAGATCTCACCCATAGTTTGGGACAAAGTCTGAACCATTTGCATGTTGCCCTCATCCACCTGTTGCCTCAGGCATGCGACTGAGGTATTGGTCAAGTTAGGGCCTTGTGTCGAATATCTTAGACTCTGGCCCTGGAAACTTTGACTAATGTTCACCCCAGATCCTGATCCTTGCAACGGAGAAGTCACAGGGTTATCTGAAAAGATGGGGGGAGCATTTTGAAGCCCCTGCATCACAGTTGTAGGCATTCCATACGTTGGATTCCTGGGCATCTGTACCAATCGAGGAAGAGGATTTTGCCTAAGCAGGGGGCTTCCTTCTAATGGTGTCTGAGGATTTGACACTTGGGGCCCGATATATTCCAATACTGGTTGAGTATAGGGTTTTATTACAGTCGACCCAACCCCTAATATCGAAGGTGTTGGTACATGCCTTACCGGGAGCCCTATTTGCTCTCCCGTTGATGGTATTGAAGTCGACGCTCCGTCGTTTCTTGTTTCTTCGCTAGAGCCATTTTGTTGGCCATTTGGCTGAACGAGTTCCGTCGCCATATTCCTAGTGTTACGTCTTACTAAACTTTCTTCGTTCGTAGTGGTTATTCTGCCACTTCTTAGTAACATACAATGTATTTTGAAGAAGAGTTGATAAGGCTTATATTTTTTATTCTTATGATCTCAAAACTTTCTTTGTTCAGCACCGTCCCACCAGGTGTGCCATTTTGTTTACCGTGTTTTTTGGTAAACAACCTCTGGTCTATCAATTTGGTGTCAAATTGACTTACTTGCAGGATTGACCATACGAAATCCTAGGATATGTGCTGAAGGGTGTTTCTATTTGGACCTATCTAGAAATTTGTTTCAACAATACTAAGAAGAAATAACTTAACGAAGGGGGGCATAAATTATCCACTATGTTTAAAAGAAAGAAGGAAGAAGAATTATTAAGGGAAGAAGAGATAAGGGTTTCTTTTTGGGAGGGAAGGACTTAATCGAAGTAGTAACGATGAACAAGAGGGAAAGATGTAACAAATAAATAAAAGTACTTGACAAAAGTAAAGAAACAAAATAACTTCATTGAAAAGATAAAGGATGGTGTGTTTACATCACGTACATTCTCTATAATACTCTCTTTCTCTATACTCGGATACTTGGAGTAATTTTAAGAGTGACTTGTACAATAGTAAATTACAACACACCTAAGTTCTATGTCTAAGACTCCTATTTATAATAATAATAGTAACTGCTAATAACCTCCCTAGGCCATCTATTCTTGACAAGTGTCAGATCACATGCAGTCCTTTATCCGATGAGAGCCACTTGTCCTACTTAGTCATAAGAAAATATAACTACTCCCTCCAAGATTCAAATTTCAAAACACTCACTTCGACCCTTCTTCTAAGTCTCGGTCGAAGACCATCTCGCCTGCTTAGGTCGAAGTATTCAATTTCAAGACTTCAATTTCCTAACTCCTTGGAAGACTTGTAGATCTTTTTAATATGCTGAAAATAGCCTCCAAAATGAATCGTCGAATTGGCGAGCTAACAATGCCACAAGAAATATCAGTTAACAAACTCGAAGGGGTTGTAGCACACGTAAACGCAAGAAATGGGCTAGGTTTCACGGACCTGGATTTGACGCCAAAGGGCAGAAACCATAACTGTGCATTGCACATATCAATAGAATGCTGAAGGGCTGTTATGTCTCATGTACTCGTGGATACAGGGCCTTCTTTGAATGTACTTCCGAAGAAGACCCTGATGAAGCTGGATATGCAGGGGTTGATTTGCACGCCAAGTGATTTGGTGGTGCGTGCTTTTGACGGCATCAGAAGATTTGTGTTCGGAGAGGTGATGTTGCCAATCCAAGTTGGTCCTGAGGTGTTTGGTGCAGTATTCTATATCATGGACATTCAACCTGCCTATAGATGTTTGTTAGGTCGTCCATGGATTCACTCAGCAGGAACTGTTACATCCACGCTACACTAGAAGCTCAAGTATATGGTTGGTGGCAGCGTTGTCACAGTATGCGGGGAAGAGGATATAATGATCAGTCACTTATCGTCTTTCAAGTACGTCGAGGTGATGGAGAAATCCATGAGACCTTATGTCAAGCCTTTGAGACGGTTCAGATCAAAGACAAGTCACCGGTTGTGAGGAAAGCACCCGAAGTGGCCATATCCTGCTTTAAGGAAGCCCAGGCAGTGGTACAGGCTGGGACAACACCAGGTTGGGGAAAAATGGTGGACATTCCCCATAAACAGGACAAGTTTGGTTTGGGATACCGCCCATATACTCTGTCATCCTCGTAGAGCATGCCACGATATAAGGGGCCTGTCCGGTTTACCCCAGGGGGTGTTATCTTTGAGCAGATCAATGCCATTTTAGATGACGAAGAGGGTGATAGCGACTATGATATGGACGCTTGGATCAAGCCGTGCATTCCAAGAAAGAGCCTCAACAACTGGTCTATCAAGGAATTCATTCAAGTGACAACAGAAGAGTAATACTTTGTTTTTCTGATTATTGTACAATCCTATGTTCTACCCGGAGCATAGCGGTTCATATCTTCAGGGTCTTGCTTGTTTATGATTGAACATCTTTTATCAATAAATCAGAGGGTGTTTTTTGCATTCAAATATTGTGATCCTTGTTTTTCATGTTTTATGTTTAACAATAAAATGGCAACGTGGCTTTGTGCTTGCTTTGCATATCATTTTAAGCATTTAACCATTATTATTGCAGGATTCACATTGCAGACGACACCGTGCCAGAAACATCTATGACTCCCTTCGACTTTGATAATCTGATATTTCAAGCCGAAGAAGAGATTGATGAAGATGAAGACTTACTAGAAGAGCTAGCCAGACTCTTGAAACAGGAAAAAAAGGTTATTCTGCCTCATTAGGAGGAAATCGAGGTTATTAACTTGCGTTCTGAGGAAGTTGTGAGGAATGTTCGGATAGGGGTTGCGCTGCAGAGTGACATCAAGCAAAGATTGGTTGAGATGCTCCGTGAGTATAGTGATATCTTTGCTTGGTCATATGAAGACATGCCCGGGCTCGACACAGAAATTGTGGTTTATCGCTTGATGTTGCGTGAAGAGTGTCCACCGGTCAAGCAGAAGCTCAGGTGTACTAGACCAGATATGGCTGTAAAAATCAAGGAAGAAGTCTAGAAACAGTTGGACGCAGGATTTTTAGCCATTACAACTTACCCTCTGTGGGTCACCAACATCGTACCCATGCCTAAGAAGGATGGCAAGGTACGGATGTATGTTGATTATAGAGATCTGAATAAGGCGAGCCCGAAAGATGATTTCCCGCTCCCCCACATTGACGTATTGGTTGATAATACTGATCAATATTCCGTGTTTTCCTTCATGGACAGTGTTTCCGGTTATAACCAGATCAAAATGGCACCGAAGGATATGGAGAAAACAACATTTATTACGCCATGGGGGACGTTATGTTATAAGGTAATGCATTTTGGGTTGAAAAACACAGGGGCAACCTATCAGTGGGCTATTGTCACTTTGTTTCATAATATGATTCATCATGAGATTGAAGTCTATGTTGATGACATGATAACAAAGTCTCAGATGGAGGAGGAACATCTGGTCAACTTGTTGAAGCTGTTTGAGAGGCTCAGGAAGTTCAAGTTGAGGTTGAATCCTAACAAGTGCACCTTCGGGGTGAGGTCAGGAAAGCTGTTGGGTTTCATTGTCAGTGAAAAAGGAGTCGAGGTCGATCCTGCAAAGATAAAAGCTATTCAAAATATGCCAGCGCCAAAAACGGAAAAAGAGGTTCGTGGTTTCTTGGGGAGATTGAACTACATTTCTCAGTTCATATCTCATCTCACAGCCACGTGTGAACCTATGTTCAAATTGCTAAAGAAAGATCAGGCGGTCGTCTGGAATGAAAATTGCCAAAGGGCATTTGATAAAATAAAAGAATATTTTCAAGAACCTCAGATACTGATACCCCCAGTTGCTGGAAGACCTTTGATCATGTACTTAACGGTTCTTGAGAACAGTATGGGTTGTTGTCGCTACTGCGAAAATCGGCGCCGGCTAAACAGAAGAGTCGCCACCGTGCGTTATTTATCCCAAAAGGAGGGAAAGGAAACGCTCGAAGTAAACCTAACGCAAAGACGGGAAAGGAATGGTCATCGCAACCAAATCCTGGATTCGGAAGTCGGTTACACAAGGGGAAGGTATTAGCACCCCTCATGTCCGTCGTACTCGACGGGATCCACGCTTGTTTTCTAGCTAAGGGTGTGTTATTTTATCTACTCTAAAGGTCTGGGTTAAAAAGAAAAGAAAATGACTCGGCAAAGTATCGCACTTTATGCCTACGTATTCCCGTCTGGAACGAGAAATCAGAGTCAACGTAGTTCGCCTACCTACTGGAAAGGAGGGGAAGGTTGCTCGCTAGGATATCGCATCCTATGCCTACGTGCTTTCATACAGCATGAAAGATCAGAGCAAACGTAGTTCGGGCCACGGAAGACACAAGCTTGTCTGACTGCTTTTTTATCTCCTTATGAAAAGGTTTTTCCTGATTAAGAGTCCAAGCAGACAAAAATGACGTTTTGATGTTTGTTTTCAGTCTTTTATGCAAGAACTGTTTTTTGTGATGTTTGCGATCTCTGACGCACTAGAGACTATGATTTGAGAATGTCGTATGTCACCCTAATAGTAACACACTAAGTAGTCAGATTACTGAAGAGTGACCCTCCAACAACCTTTCTCAAATAGCTTAAGGCTCGTAGCGCACGACGTCGATCATCCTTATTAATGTGTTTTGAATTGTTCTGAGATAGAAGAGAAAGGAATCTACAAAAACCTAGGGTTTGAAAGGGGAATCAAAACTACCCTAATGTTGTCATGCATGGATTGCAACCTAATGTCTGTCATAATTCCCTCCTGCGCAGAGGAAATCAGAGATCCTAGGGGATAAACGGAAAAGAAACAGCAGATATACAGTAAACAGTAAATATGCATGAGATGCAACACAACAAGTGAGGCAAGGGAGTCCCACTCAACCTCGAACCTGGGAAAACAATGGGCAAAGTGAAACAGCTTCACCTCAAACCTAAGGGAAAAATCAACAAACAATACAGCAAAGAAAACCACACCCCACACCAGCTCTGACAGCTACAGTTGACTAACAGCAAAAGGTTGACAGTAACAACTTCAGGCAAGATCCCATCTTCACTTTCCAATGATATTCAAACTTCAGGTAAGCTCTTATCTCCAATAATCTTCAGCTTTAGCAAGCACTGAACCCCAATAAGCAGACAGCTTCAGACAACAGCAGAACCCTAATTCAACAGATATCCACCTTTGATAGGTACAAGCTACCTCCTATCCAGTCCTCAATGAGCTTCTTATCTTCAATGGGCTCCCAATCTTCAATGCAGACACTCACAGGAGAGAATCAATTAAAAAATGAAGTTGGAATGTAAGAGGCTTAGTGATAACCCAGGGAAATCATTAAGATCTTATCATAGTAAGTGAGAGGTATCCTCAAGATTCTACCCAATCAAAGCATGCTTTACATCCCTCCTAAGGAGAGATGGAATTCTTTTAGGGGACCTTGTGTCATAGGATGGAATAGAGGCACAAGAAGCTCTCTATGTTCGACAGAAGAAATCAGTCTACTCTAGAGCTCTCCCTATATCTCCTATCTCCTAAGTCTTCAGAAGCAATCTTCAAGCACAAGCAACTTCAAGTTCCAAGCATCATTATTTGTCTTAAATCATCTCGAAGTCTTTATGAGCTCCACAAGCCAAGCACAAACCCCAACACCCAAAGAAGAGGCCCAAAACCCAACAAACAACAGAATATCCCAAGAGGGAACACATTAATATCAACCAACTTGCAAAAATCAAATAAAATAGAAATACTCATCATAAAATCCTAGATTAATTTCTAAGGGAGCCTAACTAGGTGCCATATACCCCACATGAACCCCAAGGCCTAAATCAAAATAAAATCCCAAAAGCTATGTGTTTAAATGCACCTATGTCAAGTTGAAACCCTAATTCTAGCACCCTAAAGTTTGATGTTCAAAACTAACTAAAATTAAATCACAAAAATGTGATAAAATTCCAGGGAGAACTTAATACTATAACCTAACTATATAAAAAAGAATGGCATCAAAATACCAAAGGAAATGATCATACAAAATTCAGGAAGTTGGATACATCAAATGAAAATGCAATAAAGCAATTAAAAGTAAAAATAAACCAAAAAAATGAAAAATGAATGAAATGACATTTTTATTCTTTTATAATTTTCTTGATGTCTTGATTAAAATGAGGGAAAAAATCCCATGTAAAAATATTATGTTTTCAATTTATTGTGATTTTTCAAAGCAACCTATATGAAATGAAAAATTAAAATGAAAAATAAAAAGAAATAAGAAACAAGTGTGTCAAATAGCAACTAAAGCTAGTTCAAATCCAGAAATGGGCCCATAAGGGGGTGGGGATAGCAGCGCGTGCATTAGGCCCAAACCAGTCAGAAATTAAATGGAAAAATAGAAAGAAAATAAAAAAACAACGGTACGAATAGCAAGCCAATTACGTGTATTTCCTATTGGGCTTTGGAAGTGGGGTGTGGTTATCAGATTCTCACTTAAGCCCATATTACAACTTAAGTGAAACGCTGCGCTTTGATCACTCAGAAACTCTCTCATAAAATGAATCACGCATGGCCGTTGGATGTTGTTTTGGTCAAAGGTCTCACTCACATCCAATGGTGGTCAGGTCATCTTCTTCATTTGAACCTTGGAGGGAAAAGCCATGGATGAACAGAGTGATCAACTTCATCTTCCTCAATTCGTATCCCTCTGATTCTCCATCAACACTAAAAAATGAAAACCCTAACTTACTCCATTTTTCACCAGCAATTCAATCATGGCATTCACAATCACTGAATCACTCTCCTTCTCAAAACACGATTGGAATCTCAGAAATTGGTCAATCAACAAATCTCACCAAACCTAAAATTGAGTGGCTTAAACTGTTCACCACTTCACCATGATCAATTCTAGCTATCAAACTAAGATTCTATCACAAGATTCATCAAGATAATTGCATGAACAGAAATTGCATCACTCAACCAATTGCCTCTAAATCAACCCTAATGCTACCAGAAAGCTCCCTATGATCATCTACATTGAATCTAACCATTCAAAGCTTATTGAAACTACCTAAATCAAGCCATGGAGTGAAGTTTTCATACCTGCAAATTTGAGATGAACAGAGTCCTCAAACCTTCAAATCAATCCTCAATAGCTTCCAGATTCCTTCAATGGAGTATAAGCAAGCTTCTGTATGCAAAGAATTTGATTGAAATGGCTTGGATCTTTGAATTCGATTCTGAGTTGCAGATGATGAAATTCAAATGCTAACACTCGATTTTTCAGTGTTCTTGCTATGGATTCTATCTGAAATCATCCACCAATGCTAGAGCAAGCTTCTGAGATCAAAAGAATGGATTGAACTTGGCTGAAACTGTGTAACAGAATTCTGTTTGCAAATGGAAAAATGAAAATGCAATCTCTCCAATCTCCCTCAATTATCTCCAACTCAAGCTTTGGATCACTTCACAAGTATATATAGAATGTGTTTGAAGACCCTAGAAAGTTCTAGATTGATCCAATGAGAAATTCACCATCTCATGTCATGAAAATCTCATCTCATGCTTGGTTCATATCAGCTCATGTTTTAGCTTGTATTTGCACTCAATTCTGATCCAAATTGTCTTCTATTGAGATATTGGATTTGTTAGGATGGAAAGGAGCCTTGGTTATGCCTTGAAGTGTGGTTTTGCAATTGTGCCTTATGATGCAAGCAATCAATTTACAAAGCAAGTCATTGAAATAACCCTCAATTCAAAATTGTGGCAATGTCAATGTTCTAAAAATGCATTTTACAATCAAATTGGTATGTCATATGCCTTGGTTTGGTTTTGTAGATCAAAAACCCCAATTTCCAACCTTGGTTTATTTAAAATTCACCTTCATTTTATGCCATTTTTGTGATTTTGTGAATCAAGCCATTCCAAACTCTCATGACCTCTTATTTAGCCTAAAAACATCATTTTGAACACATCTCATGTTGAACATTTTTTCATTTGAGGAGTGGAAGATGGAGATTTGGATCTATGTTGAAAAATGACCTGTAATTCAACTTTCCCAAAATACCCCTGGATTGCCAAGACCATAACTTGAGTTCTACAAATCCTCTTGAGGACTTCTAGTACTCAAATTAAAGATAAGATCAATATCTACAACTCTTATGTTGGCCAAGAATCCATTTGAAAATTAATTCATCGGCAAAAGTTGCTTGGAAGTCAAGTGACTTTCACAGGTAAATTTCAATGTCCTCTGATGACCCATAACTTGCAAGAACCATAACTTGAGTTCTACAAATCTTCTTGAAGACTTCTAGTACTCAAATTAAATCTATTGAGAAGTCTAAGAGTTTCATGTTGACCAAGAATCCATTTGAAACTTTCATTTTGACTTATCTGGCTTGGAAGATAGGCCTAAATTAGGGGATTTTACACTTAAACCCTAATTTGGTAACTCCTCTTCTTCTTGATTCCTTTTGATTTCTCCTTGGCACAACACCACACATGTATCCACATATCAATTCATGAATCCCACATCCTCCAAATAAGCCTTGATGCTCTTCAATCACTCAGTTGACCTAGGGTTGACCCAGATGACACCCTAGTTGACTGTACTTCAACTCTGGCTCTTGTGCTTGAATTAATGACTTGTCTCATCTTCAAAATGACCCTCTAGGTCTTCCATGATCTTTGTGCACATTCCATACTCTCAATTCATAATTCACACTCCATTGATGATACTCAATATACCTCAAATTAGGAGAGAAAACCACTGGTTGACCCTCAAACTTTTCAAAGTTTCAACTCATTTCTTGATTACTTGGATGGTGTTGAACTTGAATAAAACCCCTTGATGTGCCTCTCTTTGATAAGAATGGCACTTGATCCCTTGTCAGATGACTTGTTATGCTATGCTATGCAAATGATTAGACTATGTACATGACTTATTATGCAAATGACAATGCAATTGAAACATAAACCAGGTGAAAATAGGTTGAGCAAATTTTGGGGTGCAACAGCTGCCCCTATTCAAACGGCTTGGACCTGACTGGGTGAAGAGCGAACGACCTTCAAACATTCGAGGTACGAGACGGTTGAATACCAAGAACCCGGAAATTTGCCAACCACAGAAATAAACTGCACCATTGCTTGGGGAACACCATTCATCAATTGAACCTGATTGTTACGGTAACAAGTGATCAACCACCTGATACGGATCTGATTTCAACACTAACCGCCTGTGCAGCATCAAACTTGTCAATATATGAATAACCTGGACGACTTCACTGGGGAAGTACTTCTGTCAACAAAACATGACTCTGCCAACGATACAGGGAGATAAATCCGCCACCACTACGGGAAGATAACTCCGCCACCACTACGGGAGGATAACTCCGCCACCACTACAGGAAATAACTCCGCCATCACTACGGGAAAATAACACCGCCATCGCTACGGGTAACAACTCCGCCACCACTACGGGAAAATAACACCGCCATCGCTACGGGTAATAACTATGTCATCACTACAGGAAAACAAACACCGCCATCGCTACGGGTAATAACTCTGTCATCACTATAGGAAAACAAACACCGCCATCGCTACGGGAAATACTCTGCCATCACTACGGGAAAATAACACCGCCATCTCTACGGGTAACAACTCCGCCACCACTACGGGAAGATAACATCGCCATCACTACGGGAAAATAACACCGCCATCGCTACGGGTAATACTCTGCCATCGCTAAAGGAAAATAACACCGCCATCGCTACGGGTAATACTTCCGCCACCACTACGGGAAGATAACTCCGATACAGCTTCTCTGCCTATCTTTGCAGCAGCTAGCTCCATCAATCATATGAGTCTAGTCTTCCAATTTTCAGTGCTGACATGGCAGCAAATCTGAGAAGGACACTACTGGGGACTTTTTGAATCCAAACTACCAGACACCTACTTTGACATAGGCGGCAACTTCCAAAAATCGATTCACGAAATCTTTTGATAACGACATAACAACAACCTTGAAGAAATACTCCGCTGGAGGGGTAAGAGAAACTTAAACAAGCAACTCTGTGGGGAATAAGACAAACATTATCATCTCACGCTGAGATATTTGGCAATTGATCTGAGCAAGAGCTCTCTCCACCTGTAAGGGAAACAACACTTGAAAACCAAAGGTTAACCAATTGGGCTTATGTTTCAAAATGCGCATGTTTAACAATGGCGTAATGCTCCGTACATCACGGATATGCTACGCGTTTTTGGGTAGATGAAAATATGACACTATATGCAAATGCGAATGCAGGCTCAAGCTGCTGGGGAAACTCTGACAAGCTTGCTTCAACACAGCTGTTGAGAGAAAATACCACCATGTTGGGGATGAACGGGTATCATAAAGTCCTCCGACAAAATAAATGCCGGACATACAACCAACTCCACCGGGGAGAGATTAAACTCCGATTTCCACTGGGAGGAACGAACATCCTCTGCTGGGAAGAGTAATTCAGCTGAAGAAACGACTCTCTTGGGGAAAGTAAACTGACTGAGCAAGAAACGACTCAGCTAGGGAACTTCCTTCTGGAGGAAACGATGCTGCCTGGGCACAGCTTACAAACTCGGAACTACCACTCCGCTGAGGATAATCCTTCTGACGAAGGCGTGACGACCTGCGGGAAGAAAACCATCTTCTATGGGAATAATCCTTCTGAACCAACTATGACTTGGCTAAACATTGCGGGGATTCTCCCAACTGGGGATTGATCGTTCACATACTCGACTCTCTGGGGAGTGCCACCTCTGCAGGGGATACTGATTCGGACTGACTGGGGATATCCTCTGAGGATAAGCTGCGACTAGCTGGGAAATTGATCTCTTCGATAAGGGACAAAAATCACCTCAACTTCTGAAGATGAGGTGCAACCTGCATGGGGATTGGCGTCGCACAAAGTTAATTCTTTCACCACGAACCTCCGGCCGGGGGTCACAATTTCTGATGGTCCGCTTTAAAGGCGAGAACCCTGCAAAATACGAACGAGACAAGACAAAATCTACACAACCAAATCTATTCGGGTTAGTGTCTGTGACCTTACTTCAGTCAATTCGAAGTTTTAGCAATTATTGGCAAGGGCCAGCAAAGTTATGCATATGCAAGTTCATCGGAACATGGTCGTTTTCCACATACAAAATAGTAAAGCACAATCACCAAATACTGAATAACATGTTTTATTAATAACAAGCCTCTGAATAGGCAAAGTTTTGTACATCGGATGCAACTCCTGAAAAGAGGAAGTTACGTACACACATACATATATGTACAAGAAGCATAAAAATACAAATACAACTCGAATTTGTACACATGTCGACAACGTGGTGCAGACAAACATCGTGAGCTGATCCTCCTATAACTCGCCTGACTCTGGCGCTTTCCCGGTATTCAGTTTTCGGAAGAGATTGTGTTGGATAAACGAACCCTCAGGTATTCCCAAACCACTAAGCAATGCAGTTATCGAATCCGGACCGCAGTCATTTTCTTTTTCAATCCCTAACTTTTGTGTGAATCGCCCTTTGCGGGTTTTCGATTCACCGGGATGCCCTTTTTTTGCCGAAGCCGCCCAATGCAGGTTTTCGACTTCGCGGGTGTACATCTTTTCAATTTTATCCCTAACTTTTGCCCGAACCTTTTATTCTATTTTTGGTTCGCCGGGATGCCCCATTTTTGCCTGGACTCTCTTTTTACTGTCCAGCGGGTCACTTTCAAGCAAAGTATTTTTTAACTGCGTCCGAATTCACAGGAGACGTAAAGTCTTCACCATCCATGGTAGATAGTAGCAAGGCTCCTCCAGAGAAGACTTTTCTGACAACGTATGGCCCTTCATAGTTAGGGGTCCACTTGCCCCTGTGATCTGTTTGTGGCGGGAGAATCCTCTTCAGCACAAGGTCGCCCGTCTGAAAGCTTCGCGGACATATCTTCTTATCGTACGCTTTCTTCATTCGGCTCTGATACAACCGACCGTATGCTAGAGAAGCTAGCCTCTTCTCATCCATTAAGCTCAGCTGATTCAACCTGTCTTTTACCCATTCTGCCTCGTCAAGTTGGACATCTCGTAATACCCTCAGGGAAGGAATCTCAACCTCCAACGATAACACTGCCTCCATTCCATATACCAATGAAAACGGGGTTGCCCCGGTTGATGTGCGTACCGTCATACGATAACCGTGCAAAGCAAAAGGTAGCATCTCGTGCCAGTCCTTGTAGGTCACAACCATCTTCTGAACAATCTTCTTTATGTTCTTATTGGCCGCTTCAACAGCGTCATTCATCTTGGGTCGGTAAGGAGAAGAGTTGTGATGTTCAATCTTAAAATTCTGGCACAGCTCTTTCATCATCTTGTTATTCAAATTCGAACCGTTGTCGGTGATAATCCGCTCGGGGATTCCATATCTGCAGATAATATCCCGCTTGATAAATCTGGCGACCAATTGTTTGGTGACATTGGCATATGATGCTACTTCCACCCACTTGGTGAAGTAATCAATTGCCACCAATATGAACCGGTGTCCGTTGGATGTCGTAGGCTCGATTTTTCCAATCATATCAATTCCCCACATCGAGAACGGCCACGGTGATGACATCACATTCAGAGGACTTGGGGGTACATGGACCTTATCCGCATAAATTTGGCATTTATGACACCTCTTTGCAAACTTGAAACAGTCTGTCTCCATAGTTAGCCAGTAATAACCTGCTCGCAGCAGTTTTCTCGTCATAGCATGCCCACTAGCATGCGTACCAAATGTACCCTCGTGTATCTCTTTCATGAGCAACTTCGCCTCTTTCTCGTCTACACAACGTAGCAACACCAAGTCGTGGTTTCTTTTGTATAGGACACCGTCCGGATTCAAATAGAAACTGCCAGCCAATCTCCTGAGAGTCTTCTGATCTCGACTGGATGCCCCAGCCGGATACTCCTTGTTCTTCAGGAACTTCTGGATATCATAGTACCAGGGTTTATCATCAGATGCTTCGTCAATAACAAATATGAATGCGGGTCTGTCAAGCCGAGATATAACAATCCGGGGAGCCTCGTTCCAGAAGTTAACCTTATACATGGAAGACAATGTAGCCAGGGTGTCAGCCATTTGATTTTCTGCTCGCGGCACATGATGCAATTCCCCCTTGTCAAAGAAAGGCAACAATCTCCTTGCATAATTCATATATGGTATCAAATTGGGCTGACGTGTCTCCCATTCTCCTTTAATCTGGTTCACTACTAGAGTTGAGTCTCCATATACATCCATATTTTTGATTCGCAAATCAATGGCTTCTTCAAGACCCATGATGCAAGCCTCGTATTCAGCCTCGTTATTGGTAATCGGAAAGGTCAATCGAGCAGTAAATGGGATATGCGACCCCTGAGGAGTAGTAATAATTGCTCCTATTCCGCTACCATAGGAATTTACAGCTCCGTCAAATATTAACTGCCATTTGGAACCCAACTCTGGTCCTTCATCCGGTAACGGTTCTTCACAATCTTTCATCTTTAGGTACATGATATCCTCGTCAGGAAAATCAAACCTCATCGATTGGTAGTCCTCAATAGGCTGCTCTGCAAGGTACTCTGACAGAACGCTACCTTTAATAGCCTTCTGAGAAACATATTGGATGTCGTATTCGGTTAATACCATCTGCCATCGGGCAATTCTTCCGGAGAGCGCTTGCTTCTCAAACACGTATTTGATTGGATCCATCTTTGAAATTAGCAGGGTTGTATGATTTAGCATGTATTGCCTCAAACGTTTGGCGGCCCAGGCTAGCGCACAACACATTTTTTCGAGCGTTGAGTATCTGGACTCACAGTCTGTGAATTTCTTACTCAAATAGAAGATCGCATGCTCTTTACGCCCAGTCTCGTCATGTTGACCGAGAACGCAACCCATACTTTCCTCAAGAACTGTCAAATACATAATCAAAGGTCTCCCGGCCACTGGGGGTATCAAAACAGGAGGTTTCTGCAAGTATTCTTTTATCTTGTCGAACGCCTTTTGACAATTCTCATTCCAGGTCACAACCTGGTCTTTCTTTAACAGCTTGAATAACGGCTCGCATGTCGCAGTTAGGTGAGATATGAACCGAGCGATGTAGTTCAATCTCCCTAAAAACCCACACACTTCTTTTTCTGTTTTAGGCGTCGGCATTTCTTGTATTGCTTTTATTTTTGCAGGATCAACCTCTATTCCCTTTTCGCTCACGATAAACCCCAGCAGTTTACCCGATCTCACCCCGAAGGTGCACTTGTTAGGGTTCAGTCTCAGCCTGAACTTCTTAAGCCTCTTGAACAGTTTCAGCAGATTAACCAAATGCTCCTCCTCCGTCTGGGATTTTGCAATCATATCATCCACATAAACCTCGATCTCTTTATGCATCATATCATGAAAGAGAGTCGTCATTGCACGCTGATATGTTGCCCCAGCATTCTTCAATCCGAAGGGCATCACTTTGTAACAAAATATTCCCCAGGGAGTAATGAAAGTAGTTTTCTCCATGTCTTCTGGCGCCATTTTGATCTGATTATAGCCCGAGAAGCCATCCATGAAGGAGAATACGGAGAATTGAGCAGTGTTATCAACCAGCACATCGATGTGAGGAAGTGGAAAGTCATCTTTCGGGCTCGCCTTGTTCAAGTCACGGTAGTCTACGCACATTCTCACCTTACCGTCTTTCTTTGGCACTAGCACAATATTAGCGACCCATGAGGGATATTTCGTAACAGCTAGGAAACCAGTATCCCACTGTTTTTGAACTTCCTCCTTAATCTTCACAGCCATGTCCGGTCGGGTTCTTCGGAGTTTCTGCTTAACCGGCGGGCATTCTTCTTTCAGCGGCAGACGGTGAACAACCATATCTGTATCCAACCCCGGCATGTCCTCGTACGACCAAGCAAAAATATCACTGTACTCTTTGAGCATCTCAACCAACCTCTGCTTGACGTCGCTTTGCAGTGCGGCCCCTATACGGATGTTTTTCTCGACCCCTTCCGACCCCAAATTAATAATCTCAATGACTTCCTCATGAGGCAGAATGGTTCTTTCTTCTTGTTTCAATAACCAGGTCAGCTCTTTTGGTACGTCGCCATCTTCAACAATCTCTTCCTCAGCCTGAAATATCGGGTGCTCGAAGTCGAAGTGAGTCATAGGCGGTTCATAGATGTCATCTGAAATAGTAATCCTGCAAAGGAAATGGTTAAATGCTTCAAAACGCGTACAAAGCAAATAACCACGTTGCCACTTTATTGTAAAAGATAAAAAACAGGAAAATAGGGATCACAACATTTGTATATGAAAAAACGCCTTTATTCATGATTAAACAATGTAATGTACATAACCAAATGGCCCTAAGCAAAATCACTATGCCCCGGGTAGGGCACAGGATTATTCAACAATTAAGAAAACAAGTCATTACTGTTTAGTTGTCACAGGAACAGTTTCCCGGATAGACCAATTGCAGAGACTTTGTCCTGGCATGCCTGGCTTGATCCACGCGTCCATGTCGCAATCGTTGTCCCCTTCCTCGGAATCTGAAACAGTATTGATGGTCTCGTAACATACCCCACTAGCCGTAATTGTTATTGGTCCTTTGAAACGGGGTGCCCCTGCGGTAGGCGTTGATGATGAAGGATGATATCCAAGCCCGAACCTGTCATTCTTCACGGGAATCTCCAACACTCGACCCCAACCTTGGTTCTCGCCTGCCTTCACTAGAGCTTGAGCTTCCTTATAAGATGACACGGCCACCTCTGATGCTTTACTGGGTACTGGCACTTTGTCCTTAATTCGCAACCCCTCAAAGGCTTGACAGGGTGTTTCATGAATCTCGCCGTCGACTTCCACATACTTGAATGACGAAAAATGGCTGACCAGGATATCCTCTCTCCACAAACTGTGACGACGCTATCCCCAACCATATACTTCAGTTTCTGGTGTAACGTGGATGTGACTGCCCCGGCATCATGGATCCATGGGCGCCCAAGAAGACAACTATACGCTAGCTGGATGTCCATTATATAGAATTCAGTTTCAAAAATTTCCGGCCCCACCTGCACTGGTAATGTTATTGATCCGAAAACTGACCTCCGCGTACCATCAAACGCCCTCACCACTAAGTCACTGGGTGTGCAGAGAATCCCCCTGCTATCCAACTTCATCGTGGCTTTCTTCGGAAGCACATTGAAGGAAGACCCTGTGTCCACCAACACACGGGACATGACCGTGCCCCTGCATTCAACTGAGACGTGCAGCGCCATATTATGCTCTCTCCCCCTCGGTCAAATCAAAATCCGTAAATCCCAAACTATGGACTGCATTTACGTGCGCCATCACCCCCTCTAACTGATTCACAGAAACATCTTGGGGTACAAACGACGTGTCTAGAATCTTCAACAAAGCGTTCCGATGGGCCTCGGAACATAATAGCAGTGACAAGATCGAGATCTTTGATGGCGTTTGCTGGAGATGCTCAACGATTTCGTAATCACTTTTACGGATGAGCCTCATAAACTCTTCCACATCCTTAAGCGATGTTTCCTTTTCCTTTATCTGCGATGGGCCGCTCTCGTCTACCTTGGCTTTCCCCTTTGCCAATCTTTCTGCCTCTACCTCAGGCGATGTGAATATTCTCCTGCTTCTGGTCATACCTCCTGTTCCAACAACGTTATCTACAACCCCAGCTGGTTGATTATTGACTTCAATTTTCTCACCGTCGCAATATACTTCCAACCCGTAAGTCCACGGCACCGCTTTAGTGTTCTCGAAAGGAATCGGTCCTGCTTTGGTAATGGTGATTGTCGGTCGCCTGGCGTGCGCCGTTATCGTTATTATTTTCCTTGGAATTGTTACCATCGCAACATCGTTCTGCTCCTCACACAATGCCTCTACAGGCTCTTCAACTGCGGTCCTATCAAACTGCAAAGTTCCTTCATTCATCAAATCCTGAATACCCTGTTTCAACTCATTACAACCCTCTAGCCGTATCCAACAATCCAAGCAAAATTCGCCACACCCCGGAAATACACCCCCTTTTAACAACCTGCTTTTGATCTCACCCAACAATGCCTTCAGCTCATTGACATCCGTCACTAGATTCAAATTCTCCTCGGTCAGGATGGCGTTTGCCCCGTGATTGGGCATAGGATGTTGTACAATATTTGGACCTCCCTGTCCAAAGTTAATAGCTTTGTTGTCCAACAAGTCCTGGACTTTATGTTTAAACGCATGACAACCTTCAATATCATGTCCGGGCGCCTCAGAATGAAACTCACAGTGCTTACCAGCATCATAGCCAAACAGAGGAGTGCCCGTTAACGGCGCCATGGTCCTTTTCTCGACCAACTTTAACCCTAGCAGTGTTTGAAGCAGTTCGGCATATGTTGAAGGAGGCGTTTCAAATACTCTCCTTGGCTTGCCCTCTAGGATTCTGCGTTGGGCGGGGTGTTGCCTTTGTTGTTGCTGCTGCTGTGGCTACTGTTGCTGTTGCTGTGGAAAAGGGATGGTAACACTAGCGACCTGTTGATGCTAAGCATACTGACTTCGTCCTCTGCCCCGACCCCTGCCACCAAACATGGCACGAGAATCACCTTGATGTCTACCACTGAATGCCTTTCTTGTACCTCCTGCGGGGGCAGACTCACCTGCGTGGAATCTTCCAACCTTGATACCGTCTTCGACCATCTCACCCATAAGAATCAAATCTGAAAAACTGCTCAACGAAACATTAAACAATTTTCGTAATATATCCCCGTAAATGTCCCAATGAACATATTATTCATTTCTCTTTCAGCTAACGGAGGATGTACTCTTGCTGCCATATCGCGCCATCTCTGCGTATACTCTTTAAAGCTTTCCTCTTTCTTTTGCGACAAACCTTGCAATTGAACTCGGTTCGGCGCCAGATCACTGTTATACTTATAATGCAGGACGAAAGCATCCGCCAATTGCTTCCAGTTTTTGATTTGAGCGGGCTCCAACCCCATGTACCACTCGAGTGACGGTCCTGACAGGCTGTCTTGAAAGAAATGCATAAGCATCCTTTCGTCATCTGAATACGCGGACATCCTTCTGTAATAAGCGCGGACATGTACCCTAGGGCAAGTTTCCCCCTTATATTTGTCGAACGTGGGAGCTTTGAATTTCAGCGGTACCCTCAGCCCAGGCACCAAGCCCATAGTAGTCATGTCTAGTCCGGTAGAATTCTGATTAGCCATACCCTTCACCTATTCTTCAAGCATCTTAATCCTCTGAGTATGGTCAACGGGTCCCTCAAATCCCATGCCTCTTCCCGAAAAGGCGTCCTCTTGACAGTCTTCGCCCCAATTCACATTTTCATTTCCGTACCCGTTATAGCCAGTGTTGCGCCCAAACCCTTGCTGATTAGCCATGGGACCTCGTCCCCCATTACCATAACCTTGATTGACCCCAACATGCCTGAAACCAGTATTGACAGGAATCAATCCAGCACCATTTCCACCATAACCCTGGTTAGTGTTACCAAAACCATCGTAGCCGAAACCCTGGGTGTTGAAGCCGAACTTTCCGCCCTGATTGCCGTACTCAAACCCCTGGTCATTATAGCCGAACCCATTGTTACCAAAACCGTTACCGCCATAGTTGTTACCACCGCCCAGATTGGCCTCTCCGAATCCAACATTGTTAACAACAGTCTCATTTCCATTCCCTGCGTTACCATTGCCAACGCCAGCGTCATTGTTTACAACCACAACAGGTGGGGTCACCACAGGAGGAACCACAAGCGTAGGGGGCCCATCCTCATAAAGAGTTTCGACATGCACAGAGTTGTGGTCATTGTTGCCGTTCCCATTTACCCGCGTCAGCAGCGGCTGCACCAACGTCTGGAGATTCTCCTGGCCTTTAGCAATACTCTCCATGGCCTGCATGAACAGGTTTAACTTCTCGCAAATTTCCTGCATCTCTACTTGGACTTGATCCATGATTCTCTTGCAGTTATTTCGGGTCGAGTAGCGGTGAACTCTTCGTTCGTCAATCCTGCAAACCTGCAGATGCAGGAAATAAGACACAGATTCAAGAATACCGGTTATGCAATATGAATGCAGATGCAATTATGTAGATTCTCTACAGGTTATATATCCCCCCCGATTCTAGTTTCGGAGAGAAGGCCATTACGACAATGGAGTCCCTATCCAACAAGCAAGGAATCAGAAAACCCTCATATATAACAAATGCCAAGAGGCTGAGTACAAGAGTACAACTGAATACAACTGAAGAGACCTCGGCCAACAAGCCTAGCGATGGTCACAATACAAGTACAAATAACAAAGGCAAGGCAAAGATAAATCAGGCCAAATGGCGTGCTCTGACGTCCTCCAATATCCTCATCGTCTCCGAGTGCCCTAGTCGAGAGATCAGCTCCTGTATCAGCAAGGCATGTCGCTCGGTAGTGGATCTCAGCTTTTTGGCATCATCCTGGTAGGCTCCTTTGCTATAACTCTCGTCAAATCTGTACCTCTTGGAACCAGCCTTCTCTTCATAACCTCTCGGCTTCTCGTCAATGTCACTTACTCTGAGCTCAGCAGCGCTCCTAAGAGATGTCTCTTCAGCAATCTTTGTGTCTTGGGCTCTAACCTGTGCCTCTAGCGTGGCAATTTGCAGCTTCAGTTCGTCTTCGTGCTCCTTCCGCTTGGTAAGCGTGGTATTCCACAAGGCTTCCTTCTTGCTGATGCGGGCATAAGCTTTGCTTAGAAGTTCCTTCTTGGAAGTAAGCACCTTGCTGACACCGTTCAACGTTATTCCCACTTTTTCTTTCTTGTTGGTCTCTTCCGTCAGCTCCGATCCCAGCCTGTTAATCAATTCAGTCTGTTCCTTCACAGTGAAGGTGGCTTCCTTCTTCTCATGACGCAACTGGAAGATCTCCTTCTCTAACTCCTCATTGGCTTTCTTTAGTTCTTCGTTTTCAACCAACAATTTGTTATACTTTTCACTCTCTTCCGAAGGAGGTACCTCAATCAATGGAAGATACAGGGGTTCCACAGCGGGATACGACATCAAAGAAGTATTAACTCTCTCGCGGATCCAAGCCGAATAAGGATCATAAGCTCTGTTATTGCTCTTACCGAGCAAAGCTTTTCCCCTCCTATGGATGTTAGCCCATGCATGTCTCAATCTGATCAAAACAGCTGTGTCTAATAAGCCCGTGAGATACAGAGATTCCTGTATCTCCTCCTCAATAGGAGCGTCCCTCAAAGCATAACCGAACTGTCGTACCAACAATGAAGGGTTATAGTTAATACAACCCTTCCGTCCAATCAGGGGGACATTCGGAAAGCCACTGCAACTATATATAATATCAGTGCCCAGCATACCCCGATCAAACCAAATGATGTTCTCAGCGGACAATCCCATCAACCGGGAAGACCAATCCAAAGTATCAACAACATCAACAAAAGGTCCTGTCTTCGGAAGGTGCCCATGGAACCACCCGTACAGGAGAGGAAGACAGCAGGAAACATTCTTGCCACGACGTTTCTCATTTTTGTAGTGAATGGAATGATAAACATCGCCCAAGAGAGTAGGAATTGGATTCTTCGAGGCAAGAATCAAGAAGGCGTCTGAGTCGACAAAATCTGGCACGTTAGGAAACAGGACAATCCCATAGATGCAGACAGCTAGGATAGCACTGAAGGCAATCCAACATCCACTATTCGTGCACTGCATAGCCTTCTCAACCAGGACAGACAGGTGAAAACCATAAGCTCCGTTCAGCTTGACCAAGCCTCCTGGGAACTCAGAAGTGTCTAAACTGACAATCTCAGCAAGCGTAGATAACTCAGACTCATCGTCAACATGTACAAAGGGCATCTGGTCTAACACAGGAACTCCCAACATCGCTGAATACTCCTCCAAAGTGGGTGCTAGAATATAGTCGGGAAATAAGAAACATCTCAGCTGCGGCTCATAAAACTGCATCAAAGTATACACCCCAGTCGTCTCAAATGCTGAAGGTCTGTATAACAAACTAAGCAATCTCCCATAAGATACTCTGAACTCAGCCCTCACTCTCTCATCTGCTAGAGCAACTAGACCCAGCAAGGAACTGATATCTGGCGAATGCAACCGGTAAGCAACTGTCTTCTTCAGGGACTCCATGTCTGGCTAGAAGATTTAATAGAATCAGAGGGGAATGATTACCTGCAACATAAATACATGTTAATGAAATGCAATCATGAAAATGCACATGCATGTGCAAACAAGGGACCAAGTGCAATGCTGATAGACTGGGCTGCTCTATACTGAAGCCTGAGAACCATCCAATCTTTATCTCAAACCAACCCCTTAAATGAACCTTGTAACCACATCTCTCTGACAGAGATAAACCAGGTTTTCTGAGGTTAAAGGTTTCCTGCAAACAGACCCACCTACCCCTCACAGGTATGTACCTAACTCGCATACGAGGTACGACATCCTATGCGGGCTCAACGTCACAGACTTTCAAAAGCGATGATACGATACCCAGAAGGTGTGGCATCATCATCCCTTGAAGCGGCCTCACTTAGTTGAATCCCAATTGATAGGTCCCCAGAGTCGACAATCCTCGGGTCAGACAACTTGTCGAGCCCTAAGGGCCAGGCAAGAAGCGTCAAAGAGAATCTCGTCCGAGCATAAATTTCGCGGCTAGCTGGTGCGAGCTAAGAAGGCAGGCTAACCACTACTCTCTACTTCTAAGTCTATGTGTAACCTCAAGCCCAGGTCCGACTTATCTCTCAACAGATTACCCCTTCCCACAACAGCAGTAACAATATAAAGCTGATAATAAAAGGCAGAAAGTAAAGACAGAAAAGTAAATCTATACAACACCCATGAAGGGAAAACCAGCGCTAGGATTGACTCGCGTAGGGGATATTCGTGTCCCCAGCAGAGTCGCCAGCTGTCGCTACTGCGAAAATCGGCGCCGGCTAAACAGAAGAGTCGCCACCGTGCGTTATTTATCTCAAAGGAGGGAAAGGAAATGCTCGAAGTAAACCTAACGCAAAGACGGGAAAGGAATGGTCATCGCAACCAAATCCTGGATTCGGGAGTCGGTTACGCAAGGGGAAGGTATTAGCACCCCTCACGTCCGTCGTACTCGACGGGATCCACGCTTGTTTTCTAGCTAAGGGTGTGTTATTCTATCTACTCTAAAGGTTTGGGTTAAAAAGAAAAGAAAATGAATCGGCAAAGTATCGCACTTTATGCCTACGTATTCCTGTCTGGAACGAGAAATCAAAGTCAATGTAGTTCGCCTACCTACTGGAAAGGAGGGGAAGGTTGCTCGCTAGGATATCGCATCCTATGCCTACGTGCTTTCATACAGCATGAAAGATCAGAGAAAACGTAGTTCGGGCCACGGAAGACACAAGCTTGTCTGACTGCTTTTTTATCTCCTTATGAAAAGGTTTTTCCTGATTAAGAGTCCAAGCGGACAAAAATGACGTTTTGATGTTTGTTTTCAGTCTTTTACGCAAGAACTGTTTTTTATGATGTTTGCGATCTCTGACGCACTAGAGACTATGATTTGAGAGTGACTACGTCGTATGTCACCCTAAGGGTAACACACTAAGCAGTCAGATTACTGAAGAGTGACCCTCCAACAACCTTTCTCAAATAGCTTAAGGCTCGTAGCGCACGACGTCGATCATCCTTATTAATGTGTTTTGAATTGTTCTGAGATAGAAGAGAAAGGAATCTACAAAAACCTAGGGTTTGAAAGGGGAATCAAAACTACCCTAATGTTGTCATGCATGGATTGCAACCTAATGTCTGTCATAATTCCCTCCTGCGCAGAGGAAACCAGAGATCCTAGGGGATAAACGGAAAAGAAACAACAGATATACAGTAAACAGTAAATATGCATGAGATGCAACACAACAAGCGAGGCAAGGGAGTCCCACTCAACCTCGAACCTGGGAAAACAATAGGCAAAGTGAAACAGCTTCACCTCAAACCTAAGGGAAAAATCAACAAACAATACAGCAAAGAAAACCACACCCCACACCAGCTCTGACAGCTACAGTTGACTAACAGCAAAAGGTTGACAGTAACAACTTCAGGCAAGATCCCATCTTCACTTTCCAATGATATTCAAACTTCAGGTAAGCTCTTATCTCCAATAATCTTCAGCTTTAGCAAGCACTGAACCCCAATAAGCAGACAACTTCAGACAACAGCAGAACCCTAATTCAACAGATATCCAGCTTTGATAGGTACAAGCTACCTCCTATCCAGTCCTGAATGAGCTTCTTATCTTCAATGGGCTCCCAATCTTCAATGCAGACACTCACAGGAGAGAATCAATTAAAAAATGAAGTTGGAATGTAAGAGGCTTAGTGATAACCCAGGGAAATCATTAAGATCTTATCATAGTAAGAGAGAGGTATCCTCAAGATTCTACCCAATCAAAGCATGCTTTACATCCCTCCTAAGGATAGATGGAATTCTTTTAGGGGACCTTGTGTCATAGGATGGAATAGAGGCACAAGAAGCTCTCTATGTTCGACAGAAGAAATCAGTCTACTCTAGAGCTCTCCCTATATCTCCTATATCTTAAGTCTTCAGAAGCAATCTTCAAGCACAAGCAACTTCAAGCTCCAAGCATCATTATTTGTCTTCAATCATCTCCAAGTCTTTATGAGCTCCTCAAGCCAAGCACAAACCCCAACACCCAAAGAAGAGGCCCAAAACCCAACAAACAACACAATATCCCAAGAGGGAACACATTAATATCAACCAACTTGCAAAAATCAAATAAAATAGAAATGCTCATCATAAAATCCTAGATTAATTTCTAAGGGAGCCTAACTAGGTGCCATATACCCCACATGAACCCCAAGGCCTAAATCAAAATAAAAACCCAAAAACTATGTGTTTAAATGCACCTATGTCAAGTTGAAACCCTAATTCTAGCACCCTAAAGTTTGATGTTCAAAACTAACTAAAATTAAATTACAAAAATGTGATAAAATTCCAGGGAGAACTTAATACTATAACCTAACTATATAAAAAAGAATGGCATCAAAATACCAAAGGAAATGATCATACAAAATTCAGGAAGTTGGATACATCAAATGAAAATGCAATAAAGCAATTAAAAGTAAAAATAAACCAAAAAAATGAAAAATGAATGAAATGACATTTTTATTCTTTTATAATTTTCTTGATGTCTTGATGAAAATGAGGGAAAAAATCCCATGTAAAAATATTATGTTTTCAATTTATTGTGATTTTTCAAAGCAACCTATATGAAATGAAAAATTAAAATGAAAAATAAAAAGAAATAAGAAACAAGTGTGTCAAATAGAAACTAAAGCTAGTTCAAATCCAGAAATGGGCCCATAAGGGGGTGGGGATAGCAGCGCGTGCATTAGGCCCAAACCAGTCAGAAATTAAATGGAAAAATAGAAAGAAAATAAAAAAACAACGGTACGAATAGCAAGCCAATTACGTGTATTTCCTATTGGGCTTTGGAAGTGGGGTGTGGTTATCAGATTCTCACTTAAGCCCATATTACAACTTAAGTGAAACGCTGCGCTTTGATCACTCAGAAACTCTCTCACAAAATGAATCACGCGTGGCCGTTGGATGTTGTTTTGGTCAAAGGTCTCACTCACATCCAATGGTGGTCAGGTCATCTTCTTCATTTGAACCTTGGAGGGAAAAGCCATGGATGAATAGAGTGATCAACTTCATCTTACTCAATTCGTATCCCTCTGATTCTCCATCAACACTAAAAAATGAAAACCCTAACTTACTCCATTTTTCACCAACAATTCAATCATGGCATTCACAATCACTGAATCACTCTCCTTCTCAAAACACGATTGGAATCTCAGAAATTGGTCAATCAACAAATCTCACCAAACCTAAAATTGAGTGGCCTAAACTCTTCACCACTTCACCATGATCAATTCTAGCTATCAAACTAAGATTCTATCACAAGATTCATCAAGATAATTGCATGAACAGAAATTGCATCACTCAACCAATTGCCTCTAAATCAACCCTAATGCTACCAGAAAGCTCCCTATGATCATCTACATTGAATCTAACCATTCAGAGCTTATTGAAAATACCTAAATCAAGCCATGGAGTGATGTTTTCATACCTGCAAATTTGAGATGAACAGAGTCCTCAAACCTTCAAATCAATCCTCAAAAGCTTCCAGATTCCTTCAATGGAGTATAAGCAAGCTTCTGTATGCAAAGAATTTGATTGAAATGGATTGAATCTTTGAATTCGATTCTGAGTTGCAGATGATGAAATTCAAATGCTAGCACTCGATTCTTCAGTGGTCTTGCTATGGATTCTATCTGAAATCATCCACCAATGCTAGAGCAAGCTTCTGAGATCAAAAGAATGGATTGAACTTGGCTGAAACTGTGTAACAGAATTCTGTTTTCAAATGGAAAAGTGAAAATGCAATCTCTCCAATATCCATCAATTCTCTCCAAATCAAGCTTTGGATCACTTCACAAGTATATATAGAATGTGTTTGAAGACCCTAGAAAGTTCTAGATTGATCCAATGAGAAATTCACCATTTCATGTCATGAAAATCTCATCTCATGCTTGGTTCATATCAGCTCATATTTTAGCTTGTATTTGCACTCAATTCTGATCCAAATTGTCTTCTATTGAGATATTGAATGTGTTAGGATGGAAAGGAGCCTTGGTTATGCCTTGAAGTGTGGTTTTACAATTGTGCCTTATGATGCAAGCAATCAATTTACAAAGCAAGTCATTGAAATAACCATCAATTCAAAATTGTGGCAATGTCAATGTTCTCAAAATGCATTTTACAATCAAATTGGTATGTCATATGCCTTGGTTTGGTTTTGTAGATCAAAAACCCCAATTTCCAACCTTGGTTCATTTAAAATTCACCTTCATTTTAGGGAATTTTTGTGATTTTGTGAAGCAAGTCATTCCAAACTCTCATGACCTCTTACCTAGCCTAGATACATCATTTTGAACACATCTCATGTTGAACATTTTTTCATTTGAGGAGTGGAAGATGGAGATTTGGATCTATGTTGAAAAATGACCTGTAATTCAACTTTCCCAAAATACCCCTGGATTGCCAAGACCATAACTTGAGTTCTACAAATCCTCTTGAGGACTTCTAGTACTCAAATTAAATCTAAGATCAAGATCTACAACTCTTATGTTTTCCAAGAATCCATTTGAAAACTCATTCATGGTAAAAAGTTGCTTGGAAGTCAAGTGACTTTCACAGGTAAATTTCAATGTCCTCTGATGACCCATAACTTGCAAGAACCATAACTTGAGTTCTACAAATCTTCTTAAAGACTTCTAGTACTAAATTTAAAGCTATTGAGAAGATCTACAAGTTTCATGTTGACCAAGAATCCATTTGAAACTTGCATTTTGACTTGTCTGGCTTGGAAGATAGGCCTAAATTAGGGGATTTTACACTGAAACCCTAATTTGGTAACTCCTCTTCTTCTTGATTCCTTTTGATTTCTCCTTGGCACAACACCACACATGTATCCACATATCCATTCATGAATCCCACATCCTCCAACTAAGCCTTGATGCTCTTCAATCACTCAGTTGACCTAGGGTTGACCTAGGGTTGACCCAGATGGCACCCTAGTTGACTGTACTTCAACTCTGGCTCTTGTGCTTGAATTAATGACTTGTCTCATCTTCAAAATGACCCTCTAGGTCTTCCATGATATTTGTGCACATTCCATACTCTCAATTCATAATTCACACTCCATTGATGATACTCAATATACCTCAAATTAGGAGAGAAAACCATTGGTTGACCCTCAAACTTTTCAAAGCTTCAACTCATTTCTTGATTACTTGGATGGTCTTGAACTTGAATAAAACCCCTTGATGTGCCTCTCTTTGATAAGAATGGCACTTGATCCCTTGTCAGATGACTTGTTATGCTATGTTATGCAAATTATTAGACTATGTACATGACTTATTATGCAAATGACAATGCAATTGAAACATAAACCAGGTGAAAATAGGTTGAGCAAATTTTGGGGTGCAATAGTTGTGTTCTCGGTCAACAGGACGAGACTGGAAGAAAAGAGCACGCAATATACTATCTGAGTAAAAAATTCACAGACTTTGAATCCAGGTACTCGATGTTGGAGAAAACGTGCTGCGCACTCGCGTGGGCTGCCAAACGTTTGAGACAGTATATGCTGAACCATACAACCATGCTGATTTCGATGATGGATCCGATTAAATATGTCTTTGAAAAACAAGCCCTTTCCGGGAGGATTTCCAGGTGGCAGATGGTACTGACAGAGTATGACATCCAATATGTTTCCCATAAGGCCATCAAGGGAAGTGTTATGTCAGAGTACCTTGCTGAATAGCCAATCGAAGACTATCAACCGATGAAATTTGATTTTCCTAACGAAGATATCATGTTCCTAAAGATAAAGGACTGTGATGAGCCATTACCAGACGAAGGTCCGAAGAAAGGTTCTCAGTGGAAGATGATATTTGACGGTGCTGTCAACTCCTATGGTAGTGGAATTGGGGCAATTATCATGACTCCTCATGGCACTCACATCCCCTTCACTGCCAGGTTGACATTCCCTTGCACCAATAATGAAGTTGAGTACGAAGCATGTATCATGGGGTTGGAAGGAGCCATTGATCTAAGGATCAAAAACCTAGATATGTACGGTGATTCAGCGCTAGTTGTAAATCAAATAAAAGGAGAATGGGAGACCAGGCAACCCAATCTGATTCCTTACATGAACTATGCAAGGAAGTTGTTGCCATTCTTTGATCGTGTAGAGTTCCATCATGTGCCAAGAGCAGAGAATCAAATGGTCGACGCTCTGGCAACGTTGTCTTCAATATACAAGGTGAACTATTAGAATGATGCTCCAAGGATAGTCATCTCGCGCATTGACAGGCCGACTTTTGTATTTGCCATTGAGGAAGCCTCTGATGACAAGCCGTAGTTCTACGATATCCAGAACTTTCTTAAGAAACAAGAGTATCCGCTAGGGGCGTCGACCCAGGATAAGAAGACTCTGAGAAGGTTGTCTGGCAACTTTTATCTGAACCAAGATGGTGTACTCTGCAGGAGAAATTATGACTTGGTGTTATTGGGATGCGTGGATGAAAAAGAAGCAAATATGCTTATGGAAGAAGTCCACGAAGGTGCCTTTGGTACACATGCCTGAGGGCATGCCATGTCTCGAACGTTTTTGCGAGCAGGGTATTATTGGCTGACGATGGAATCAGATTGTTTCAAATTTGTGAAGAAATGCCATAAATTCCAGATTTATGTAGACAAGATTCATGTGTCGTCGTGTCCTCTGAACGCCATGGCATCTTCTTGGCCCTTTTCCATGTGGGGCATTGACATGATTGGCAAGATCGAGCACACCACATCCAATGGACATTGCTTCATCTTGGTCGCCATTGACTACTTTACCAAGTGGGTGGAAGCAGCCTCCTACGCAAATGTCACGAAACAGGTCGTAGCCAGGTTTATCAAGAAGGACATCATCTGCAGATACGGAGTGCCTGAAAGAATCATTACTAATAATGGTTCGAACTTGAACAACAAGATGATGAAGGAATTGTGCCAGAGTTTCAAAATCGAGCATCACAACTCATCGCCCTATCGTTCGAAGATGAACGGCGTTGTTGAAGCGGCCAACAAGAATATCAAGAAGATAGTGCAGAAGATGGTTGTGACCTACAAAGATTGGCATGAGATGTTGCCCTTTGCTTTGCACGGATATCGTACTATGGTACACACTTCAACTGGGGCAACTCCTTTCTCGCTGTTGTATGGTATGGAAGTTGTCCTACCATTAGAAACCAAGATTGCTTCTTTGAGAGTTCTGGTCGATGTCAAGCTCGATGAGGCATTATGGATAAGAAACAGATTGAATCATCTCATCTTGCTGGATGAGAAAAGGCTAACGTCTATTGCATACGGCTGGTTGTATCAGAGCCAGATGAAGAAAGCTTTTGACAAAAAGGTGTGCCCTCGAAGCTTTCAGACGGGCGATCTTGTGCTGAAGAAGATTCTCCCTCTACAAATAGATCACAGGGGAAAATGGACTCCCAACTATGACGGTCCATACATCGTGCGAAAGGTCTTCTCCGGAGGAGCCTTGCTGGTATCCACCATGGATGGTGAGGATTTTACATCCCCTGTGAATGTAGACGCAATTAAAAAATACTTTGCTTAAAGAGACCCGCTGGAAAGAAAAAGAATATCCAGGCAAAAAATGGGGCATCCTGGCGAACCATAAAAAGAATGGGTTAGGGAAAAAGTTAGGGATATAAACAAAAGATGTACACCCGCAAAGTCGAAAACCTGAAAAGGCGACTTTGGCAAGAATTGGTATCCCGGTGAATTGAAAACTCGAAAGGCCGATTCACACAAAAGTTAGGGATTTGAAAAGCAAATGACTGCGGTATGTGTTTGATCTTCAGAGCTTAGTGGATTGAGGGAAGACCTGAGGGCCGTTTATCTGAATCAATCTCTTATGAGGACGAAGTGTCGGTGAAGCATCGGAGTCATGCGGGTCATAGATGGATCAATTTATGGTGTTCGTCTGTGCCACATTGTCGACATTCTGTATATTTCTGTATATCTCTGTATATTTTGCGCAGCTTCCCCTTTTCAGGGGTTGCATCTGTTGTAAAAGACTTGCCTATTTACAGGCCCATCTGTCAATAAAACATATGCTATTCAATAATTGTTTGTTTTGCTTTAGCCTTACTGTTTTGTTTGCAAAAAATGCCTGATGTTTTTGATAAATTGTGCATACATAAAATTGCAGGCTTTGCCAATAATCATTAAAACTTTGAATTATTTGAACAACGTCACGGATGATGATTGAGATAGTTCCTTTGTATAGGATATCTTGTCTGTTTGTTCATTTGTGCAGGGTTATTACCCTTGGGGCAATTCGTCAGAAGTTTATCTCCGGTATGATCACCATCCCCCAACTATTGAAGTTTGAATAGCTCTATCCCCATAAGAGTTGTGGGCAGATGGACCGAGCAGTTAAGTATGTACGCTTATCCCCAGCAGTTGGTCGGTTCATATTTAGCTCTTCGGAGTTTGAGACCGAAGTCTCCAGCAGAGTAGGGTTATCCCCCAGAGGGTCAAGATTGATATTCCCAGCATATTAAGTGTGCATACTTACCCCAACAGTTGGTCAGTACCCATTTAATCCCTGCAGGTTGCAGGTATGCAGTTGCTCCTCAGCGAGTTAAGTGTTTCTTTCCACCGGGCAGGTGTGGAATTTTTCCCAGCAGAGAGGCAATATCAGGCGTTGTCTCCCCACAGAGTTTGATTGTATAACTTTGTATCCCCTCAGAGTTCGGGTTGTTAATTCATCCATAAGCAGAGGTCAATGTCGTTCCCTCCTTGGGCGATCCCCAGTAGGGTTGGCTTTTCTCCATTGCAGAATTGTAGAGTTGTCTCTATCCTCAGCAAAATGTTCCCCCAGTAAGTCGTCACTTGCAGGTGGGTATTGGTGAGCCATTCAGGGCTATTTTCTTCAGCAGGGCGTGTTGTGAATCTCGGTGGTTGATTCTGAATCCCCACAGAGTTGTTGATTCCCCAGAAGGTTGATTTTGGTTTTCAATGTCTGGTTGTCTATCCGGAAGAGTCGTCTTTTCCCCGGAAGAGTTGTATTACAGAAGGTCGGTCAGTGAATTTTCCTCAACAGGTCTTTGGTGTGAATCCCCAGCTGAGTTCGAACTTCTTGTAAGAACTTTGTGCCCCAGTCGTCTAGGGCTCGTTTCTCAGCTGAAGTCCAATGGTGATTGGCATGTGTTAACCTTTCCCCAGCAGGGTGGATTTTGGTTTTCTCTTCAGCATTTATTTTGCTGGTTTAGTTCTGTTGCATTTTCCATTTCGTGCATAGCATCCCCCCAAACGCGTAGAATTTCCCTTTCGTATGGAGCATTACGCCATTTTCAAACATACGCATGTGAAACATAAGCCAGGTGTTTACCTCTTTGTTTGCAGGTGTATCTCCTATAGATTACTGATATCTTTGTCTGAATGGTGTCCAGACCATGGTAATTTCATATTTGTTTTGTCCGTTGAGTAACCAGACTCCGGTCAATCTCGAAGAGTATCCAGACTTCGGTTATTATGTTGAGCGTTCAGGGTTTGGAAAATTTCCAATTCATGATGGGTCTTCTTGCATCCGTTGAGTATTCAGACTTCGGTCAATCTCGTTGAGTATCCAAACTCCGACAAATGCTGATGTGACTCTTTTGTTCGTTGAGCATCCAGGCTCCGACGTATTACGCTGAGTATTCAGACTCCAGCCAAGTCTGTTTAGTATCCAGACTCCGGTCAATCACGTTGAGTTTTCATACTCCGACCGTTTGAAAGGTTATTTTCTGCCCGTATGGTATCCAGACCATGGCAAGTTGTGATTGATGTAGTTGCTCGTATGGTGTTCAGATCTTAACGACTAGTGATTTTCTTATAGCCCGCGTGGTATCCAGACCCCGAATTGTGTTATTCCTCAGCAGTGTTGCCAGACTTCAGTTGTTCATGTTGTTATGAACTCATGAGTATATTTGTGGTATATTCTCCTTTTCGTTGAGCGTTTAGGCTCCGGTTATTTCGTTGAGCGTTCAGGCTCTGGCTATTTCGTTGAGCGTTCAGGCTCCGATTTTTTTCGGTTTATTTTCGTTGAGCGTTCAGGCTCCGTTTATCCCGGTGTATCTCGTCGAGTATACAGACTCCGACAATTTGAGATATGGTATCCAGACCATGACAAGTTTAAATGTGATTTCTCCGGCTCGTATGGTATCCATACCATGGCCAATTCTTTGTTTTATCTAGTCCTTGTGGTATCCAGACTACGACAATTGGTGTTATTGTGCTTTGTCCGTCGAGTATCCAGACTCCGGTTAAGTCAGTGGGGTATCCAGACCTTGAAGAAGATATTTGTGATGTATTTCCTCGTCCGTTGAGTATCCAGACTCCGACCAAGTCCGTTGAGTATCCAGATTCCGGTCAATCACGTTGAGTTTTCATACTCCGGCCGTTTGAAAGGTTATTTTCTGCCCGTATGGTATCCAGACCATGGCAAGTTGTGATTGATGTAGTTGCTCGTATGGTGTTCAGACCTTAACGACTAGTGATTTTCTTATAGCCCGCGTGGTATCTAGACCCCAGCTTGTGTTATTCCTCAGTGTTGTTGCAAGACTTCAGTTGTTCATGTTGTTATGAACTCATGAGTATATTTGTGGTATATTCTCCTTTTCGTTGAGCGTTCAGGCTCCGGTTATTTCGTTGAGGGTTCAGGCTCCGGCTATTTCATTGAGCGTTCAGGCTCCGGTTATTTCATTGAGCATTCAGGCTCCGATTTTTTTCGGTTTATTTTCGTTGAGCGTTCGGGCTCCGTTTATCCCGGTGTATCTCGTCGAGTATTCAGACTCCTGCAATTTGAAATATGGTATCCAGATCATGACAAGTTTAAATGTGATTTCTCCGGCTCGTATGGTATCAATACCATGGCCAATTATTTGTTTTATCTAGTCCTTGTGGTATCCAGACCACGACAATTAGTGTTATTGTGCTTTGTCCGTCGAGTATCCAGACTCCAGTTAAGTCAGTGGGGTATCCAGACCTTGAAGAAGATATTTGTGATGTATTTCCTCGTTTGTTGAGTATCCCGACTCCGGTCAATTTTGTTGAGTATCCAGGCTCCGGTTATTCCGTTGAGAATTCAGACTCCGTTCAATTGCGTTGAGTATCCAGACTCTGATAAATGTGGGTGTGGTCCTTCTTTTCGTCGAGCATTCAGGCTCTGGATTTTTCATCGAGCATTCAGGCTCCGGTTTTTTCGTTGAGCGTCCAGGCTCCGGTTTTTACGTTGAGTGTTCAGACTCCGGCAAATTTCATTGACTCATTTTGTTCGTTGAATATCCAGATTCCGATAATTCTAAATGTCACCCTTCAACCTGTATGGTATCTAGACCATGGCACAAGTTTTGACGGATGTATTCATCTTTTTAGATGTTATCCAACAGAGTTACTTGATTAAGTTCTTTCCCCAGTGAATTCGCCAACAGAGGTACTTGGTTAAGTTTCTCTTTTCTCCTCTGCCAGAGTTGCTTGGTTAAAGCTACTCTCTTCCCCAATGGAGTATTCTCAAGATGTGTTTATCAGCTTCGGTTGATCCAACCTTAGGGTTCGATGCTCGCTTTTATTTAGCAAATGCCTCCACGTTAGCAGATGTCTCTTCCGACTGCGTGTCGACGTTACAACCATTGTTCATTTATCTCCGGAGATTTTTATCCTCAATTAGTATCTGCAGTTTATTTATGCGGTTAGCAAATTTCTAGGTTTGGTGGTATTCAACCGTCTTTTACCTTGATTGTTTGAAAGCCATTCACTTTTCACTCATTCAGGTCCAAGTCGCTTGAATAGGGGCAGCTGTTGTACCCCAAAATTTGCCCAACCTTTTCTTGGACTTGGCTTATGTTTCATTCCATGGTTATAGCATTTGCATTTGCATATCATTATTCATTTGCAGGGGATCAAGAGAGGTGTGCATAGCAAGAGAAGGTTACCAAGGGTTCTAAGCTTAAGAAAGAGGTTCTATTCAAGTGGTCAAGTGCTTATTATCATTAGGAGAAGGTCAAAGCTCTTTGAGGGAGTGGATGGATAATTGTGGTTTATCCCCTATCTTGGAGGCCAATTGAAGATTATTAGAGGATTGTGAGTCCATGGTTATGGATGGAGAATGTTGTGGGAGCTCACAGAGTTCTTTGAGAGCCATTGTGGAGCTTATCCAAGTTGTTACATCATGTGCAAGAGGTTGCAGTTAGAGGATTGTACACCTAGGGTTTCGTCTGCCTAGTGCAAGATCAACTGTGAATTTGAAGGAGATTAAGACTTGGTTATAAGTCATTATGATCATGGAAGTTATGTTAAAGCATCTAAGATGATATTTCAAGATCACATCAAGAAGAATCAAGAGTGTGATAAGTTGCTAAGTTATGGTTTCCAAGCTTGTCAGTGTAAAATCCCCTGTTTAGTGCCCAACTTCAAGACCACATATCTCAAGATACAAGTTTCATCTCACTTTGATGCAAACATGAGACTTGTAGAGCATGTTTTTAGATTTCTTTTGAGTACTAGAACACATCCATTGGGTTTCTAGAACTCAGGTTATGATGCTAACAACATATGGGTCCTCAGATGAATGTATTTTCAGTCAACCAACTTCCAAGGCCCTTTTGACCTAGAATCATGTTTTACCTCAACTTTTTATGAACATGGAAGTTGTTCCTCATGATCTTAGCTTTCAAAAAAGTCCTAGAAGTCCTTCATCTCATGTGTAGAACTCAAGTTATGAAGCTTGCAAGGCAGGGGTATTTTGGAAAAGTGAGATTATGGGTCATTTTCATTATAGGTCCATTTCATGATTTTGTGCACTTCAAATGAAATTTTTCCCAACATGAATGTTGTTTCAAATGAAATCAATTCCATCATTAAACACTCATTTGTCATGTATTTTTCTTGGTTGTGAAGATTGGTGAAGGAAAATCAAAGGAAAAGGACTTTAAAGTCATGATTTGAATTGAATTGATTTTAATCCCTTTTCATGTCATATTTGTGCATATTTTGAGTCACTTTATCACAAAAAACACAATACACCAAGAAGATTTGAGGCATGATATGCAAAACTCATGAAATTTCAAGTTACTTCATGGAGAAGCTTCACATTCAAAATTAACCATTGGATCAATTCAAGGGATAATTCTCATCCACAAGATCAAAGCACAATCCCAGCAATTGATTTAAATCAGAAACAAGGCAATTGGAGCCAATTTTGCGCATGATCAACAACACCTTCAGTGATCTTTTTTGAACATTTCTGCATCTTTTTGCGCAAGCTTGAGCATAATTGAAGCCCTAACGGAGAGGCTCCGTTAGGTAATTTACTTTACAACATTTCTCTCTCAATACGCATCTATTGCATGCCATTTTTGTTGCATACTGAAGTCCTACTTGTGTAGGCAAAATCTGGATAAGTTAGAGATGTGTTTGTGCAAATTTCAGTTGTATGCTTGAAACTTTGATGCTTCGATTCTCTCTGTTCTTGAGTGATAAAGGAAAACTAAGTGTAGAATCATGATCTACGTTGCGTGAGGATCAATTTGGTATAAGATTTGAGGCGTTTTGGTTAAGTTTTTGACCAACTATGTTGGTTGGACGATCAGAGAAGACGACCAGAGCACGGTGCTTCGACGTCTAGTTTATTTCTCCGTTTTGGTGAGTTGGTTGTCCATGTTGGCACGTTGAAATGTTGACTGAAGGAGATCAACGGTGTGGATTTGATCTGACCAACACGCGTTGTCTTTTGACTTGCCAACGCATAAGTGAAATGGTGTGTTTCACACTTGGTTCAGTCTTGGGCTCTGAACTCTATTGACACCCCCTGCAACCTGAGCCCAATCCATTTGCCTTGGTTTCCTGCTATTTGCACCTATTTGCTATTTCTTTTATTTTTATTTTTATTTTTCAATCTATTGTGATTTTTATCCATTTAAAATGCTTCCAAATGAGAAATATTCTATGAAAATACTTTTAGGAAATTTCACGATGTTAACTAATTTTAGGAAATTTTTATTTTATTTTTTGGAATATTTTTCAATTAAAAAAGGATTAATTGTTTGGAAGTGTTTTAATTGAATTTTTCTTGTTCATGTTTGTTCTTGATTTGTTTCTTGATCAATATTCCTCTCAAATGAATCAGATTTTTTCCTCATATCCATGGTGAGTTGAAGAATTTTATAGACAATTTTACCCCTGGTTTGATCATTTTTGGTTGGACTTTTATGGCATTTTTGTTGTCCCTCGATTCTTCCATCTCAAAGTGGTACACCTTAGGGATTTATTTCTTTTGGTGGTGCTTTGATGGAACATTGCCTTTGTGATTTTGGCCTCTGGTTGCCAACATCTTAATGTACTTCTTGCATTTTATTTGGTAATTTTTTAGCCATTTTCCTATTTTTTATGTAACTTTCACGTTAGGTTACTTCTAAGGGAAGTTCATACATGTGTTTGACCTAGTTTGATTTGGAAGTGACTTTTATGGATCCATTGAACTCCTAACTCTTGTTGAATCATATTGTTGACACATTGAGGTGTTTGGATGTTCATTTTTAGGTCATCAATATGTTCATTTCTTGTTGAAGTTTGCATTCTTTTTAGGCTTTCCATTTGAGCTTCAAATGTTGAATGTGTTGAATGACTTAGGTCTTCTTCCATGCTTTTGTTTGCATTCTCTTTTGATGTATGTGCTTTTTGTTTTGTGCATTTTATCTTCTCATCCCCACTTTTGTCCAATGACTTTGGAATCCCATTTGAGATGGCTTAGTCCCTTGTTAGGAGGTACTTGAAGCATGCTTTGAATGATGGTTCTTTGAGGGCTTCTTTTGGTGTGCTTTGCATATTTTGGTGATTGCTTATGGTTGAGTTGCCCATGTGAGTTCCTGTCACACCCTAATTTTTGACCACAAGACCCTACCTCTTTTTTGCATTTTCATGCTGTTATTTAAATTTAATTTAATATTTAATATTTATGCGACTAACCAATTTGTGTAGATGCAGTAATATCGAGTGGAGATAACATTCATTCTCACGGGTTATCATTTATACGTGAATGGCCATTTTAAACACTTTGTCCGCATTTCGTGAAGTTAAGTTTATTGCTGAAAGTAGGAGGTCATGAAATTTGTAGTGTTTATCAAGGTATCAGAGTATAATCTAACAAGAATCGGTGAAGGCCTTACATCGGTGTCGAGCAGGATCATTATGAGAGGCAAGACACCATATCAGAGTTAAAGAATCGCATGACTAGTCGTTCGTGAACAAAGGGGTGGATCTAGGGATGTCGATTTTTTCATGAATCTCAACACCATTTCCTCAATTTGAATCCGATTAAAGACTTGAGTATGAGGTTGTCAGGCGAAGGTTCTTGTTTTTAAGTTAAACACTTTAACAAGAATATGGTGTATTAGTTACTTTTTTTCTTATAAGCGCATGGGAGAAAGGATTAAGGATTGTGAGTCCAATTAAGATACAACATTGACCTTCACATTCCTCAAGGTTTCAAAGCCCATTTAGTTCACTTTATTGCAAGATGGTGTTTTGATGCATTACTAATTATGGGACGTGTTTTTAAGGGGATGTTGACTTGAGCGCATCATAGTTTAAAGTATCACTCAAGCCTACCTTCTTCATGCCGAGAATCCTCCATGCCAAACTACGAGGAGGAGAATTTATTTATAAGCTACTACGATTCTCGTTACCATCATCAAATCATAAACGCAAAGACAAACTCAAAGCATATTATAATGGAGTTTTATCCTAAACCCATGTTTCTTTCAAAGCAGGGTCAATCCATAAATCCATGAATATTACTATTAAGTCACATTCTGAAACCAGTGATTACATCCCATATCAATGTTCACTTTGTTACATATACATGGAAGAAATTAAGGTTGTTGTTCTAAATTAAGACTTGAATGTGATTGGCACCATCATACTTCAAGAGTTTCCATGACTTCATTCTAAGCATTTCAAGCACCGGAATCACTCGCCACTTTCCAGTCTAAGCTCTATAGAATCACATGAAAAGAAGAATGGAATAAGTTAGTAGGCACCAGGAAATGGTAATATTGAAGCTGCCACGAATCTTCCACAAAATAGCCTGTAGGGCATGTCTATGACCAGGACATTCAAAACAAGAAAGCACCAGTAAGCTGCGAAGGCAATCACAATAAGTTTAGGCTCTTGGTTCAGACACAGAGTCGTCATCACCGAAGTCACAACCATTTCTCGACGGCAAATACCGGAAGCTTCTGAACTCAAAAGTACTTCCCTGCAAGAAGAAAGGAAAAATTAATACAGTTTCAGAAGGTATTAACAGAGGGTCAACAAGCCCAAGAAGAGGATTTGTGTTAATGATGCGAATCCAACAGCAAAGCGGATACCAGACCAAAAAACCATGATAATCAAATTGCCAATCTAACGATTCGCTTAAACAACAATGCATTAATACAAGAGGAACATTTTCATAAAAAAACTACAGGTGAGTCCTACATAGGCGCCAAAACAAGGAGGAACAAGTCTCGTTATTTTCAATCCACGCGGCCACGACAAGTACTTGGAAGAAAGTTTTGTTTACCCAGCCTCATAAGTTGTTGTCGGCCTTCTATCGCAATGTGTTGCGCGACGGAACTGACAGTGAGAGATTGAACCTGCATTCGACATTAATAGAGTCAATAACCTGGCGAAGTGAAATTAAAAAGACTCAGAACATCATCCACTGACCAGATAAAACCAAAGAGCATTGCCTACGTCTTTTCAAACTTAAGGCTACTGTGTTTGACTAGGAAATAGATATTCTCCGGACAAGCTTGATTCGCCGATTGTTACGGTATCTTGATCTCAAAATTATGGAGTCATTGTAGTAATGACAGTCTTGTTTTGGCTGCAAAAGAAGAAGAAAAATATGACTAAGAGCAGAACCATAACCAAACCGACATATCCTTTCATCCGTCTCAACAATTTAGGAATATGTATAACAATCACAATGCTCATTTTCAGCCTTATCCGCCAGCATCAGTTCCTGGTCATACTTCTCAAGTGCTCTCTGGAAGTTCTAATACTCAAGACAATGCTCTTAGCCAGCAACAGACAGGAGTTGTTTCATCTAGACGCATGTCGAATTTTGTGACACCTAGTCAAAGGACAAATACTTGGAAATCAGAATAGAGATACAAGGCCACAAGTCAATTTACAGTTCAAAATTAATAACATCACCACCAAAATAGGTCATAACAGTCATACTACTCAAATCCTCATGCCAAATACAATTCCAAAGCTATGTCATTGTTAGAAAAAAAAAACCAATGGGCGTCATTGGGCAAACAAGTTCTAACTGCTAGGAAATCAACAGAAATGTTTGAATATGAATGGTACTTGCAAACCAGGAGAAAGGCATAACGAATCAGGACATCAGTTAACACAATCATATTTTCAGCAGTAATTTGAATGTGTAATCATATTAGAAAAAAATGCAAGAATCATCACCATTTGGCATTCAACACTCCGTGTTTCGAAGGCAATGTTTGAACCTTTAGCAACTGCCAACTTATCATCTCAGACTTCAGCAACCATTACTATAGCAAGGCAACAACATACACTTGTTCTATTTTCGAAGAAGCTCCCTGGTAAAACAGTTTCTACATACTTATTACTTCAGGCAAATAATAATATACATGAAGAGCAATGACTGTCGAGACAAGAACGCAACGCATTACCTGCTGGACAACTGTAACATTTGTTAAGCTCATGATTCACAAGTGTAAGCATTGAGAGCACACCGGGTCGAAACCAAAACCTGCACTCCAGACTTAAGCCAAAGCAACCTATACCAGCATGAAGTGATACATATTGCTTCCATCAACTTCAAGAAAACCTTGAGAAGGCCTGTTGAGAACGTAGAAGATAAGGCAACGTCAAGAAGCCAAGAACCAATTCCATAAAGGTGTTATCCGTAAGATTAAACATGGAAATTCAGTTTCTGAAACTCTTACCAAAGTCCCCATTGCTTGTTTCCAAGGAGTTCCACGTGGAAGGATGTTGAGTCAATTTGGAGAGTTTGTGTAATTGTCAAATCTGCCCTCATCCTCGTATTCACACCTGCCAAATCAAGCAAACAATTTCCTCACATTAATCACCAAATCAATCCGTTGCTAATAGGAATAATGAGACAGCAGTGCATTTTGAGATATTCCCAAAATAGGATTCAGACAGAAATCGCCCAGTTTGGAAGGTTTTTTATCACAGTAATTCGAAATTGAATGGAGAAGAAGCCCAATTCGCCTATAAAAGGAGGGAGTTGACACAAGAAAAGATAGAATCCGTAATCACCATAAAAACCCCAAATTTCAAAACCCTAGAGATCGAAGGAGAAACTTATCTCTTCTGCCATCAAAACCTTCGAAGCTGCCGCCACCCGTCGCGAGTCTCCGAACCTTCGAAGCCGCCGCCACCCGCCGCGAGTCTCCAAACCTTCGAAGTCGCTCGCCGTCTCGAATCCTGTCGCCCACAACTTTCAGTAAACCTTTGATTCATGTCAACATTACTGAACTTTTGACGGTTTGCTTTGTGTTTTCAGGTTCAAAATGGAGGAAACGATGAAGAGTTGAGTGAGATTGAAACAGAGAGAGATGAATCGAGAGAGAAGAGGCCGAGCGATTTGGGATCCGTTTTAGAATTTAGGGTTCTTCTGTTGTTTTGATTTTTTGTTTTATTATCGTGTAATCACATGTATGCAGCGCACACACAAATACCGTGCACCTTCACTCACGGACACACAATCTCCAATGGATCAGATCACACGGCCACCACCCACGCCCCCACGGAAGTCTCCATGCGCCTGCGTACGTACGGTCACCTGCCCCACTTACAAGTAATCTCGTTTAATTAACACTAATCCACCTTTAATTAACCTTAATTGATTTAAATATTCATTTTCTTAATTATTTAATTAATGGTTTTTTTTCTCTGAAATATAAACATGTTTTTAATTCTAATTAGCCTATTTCAACCTTTTAATAAATCCCTTAATTAACTTAATATCCTTTTATATAATAAGATTATTCATTTTTTTATCCAATAATGTAAATAATAATAAACCTTTTTTTAATCTAAAATCAACTTCTAGCTTTTATAATAATTAAGAGTTCCTTTTTAATTAAACCTTTATATAATAAAAAGCCATTTCATATTTAATAATAATAAAACTATTTCATTTTATAAAAAATTCACTTCACAACCGTCTATTTAGTTTATTTCATTTATCAATAATAACACCCTTTTTATAATAACTTAAATAAAAACAATTTTATATGACAAGAAAAATAATCTAAATAATTTATACTCACTTATTTAACTTTTTTGTTTTAACTTAAGAAAACCATTTAATTAACAACCTTTTTTTTTAAGTAAATAAAATTAATTTATCCAACTTTTCCTAATATCAATCTCAATAATAATAATCAGATAACTTTTCTCCTTAAAATAATTTCACACCAAGCTTTTATTAAGAATTAATCGACCTATATCTATAACTAATATAACTTTATCCTAAAACCAATTCATATCATCCAACTCAACGCCTTTCCTTAAAACAAAGATAATACAACCTTTTTCTTAAAAAAAATCAAATCGATTCAACCTTCCTCTAATCAATCAACATTCAAAATCCATCGTGCACGCTTACATCCCTCGCACTAATTTGCGCTTCACATTCACAACACACTCACTTATCTTAGCGCTTTCATGTGTTTGTGTATGTTTTACTTTATCCGCAACTTTTATTTACCGCAATTTATATTTATCATCATTTTATCGCATTGCATAATGTCCAAAGGAAGAACATGTGTATGACTTAAACAATTGTGCATATGCATTACATTTGCATCATATTCCCCATATGATCCTTGATCCCATTCAAGTCGATCTTCTAAGTTAGATCCTACCCATAGGAAGGACCTTTACCTTTACAACTTAGATAAAAATAATACAACTCGATTCAAACTTTTCAAACACATTAGAGAATAAGATGTTAATCATCTTAAGCGAGATAAAACTTCTACCCTATAAAAATACAATCAATTTTCCTACAAAGTTGTGGCGGTTAAATCAAGTAATCCCCCTTAAAATGACAACTCATCTTTTCTCCTAAAATCAATCAATCAACTACCTTTATCCCGTAGGAACTTTGACCACAGTTAAAGAACTCATCAACCCCTTTAGGGGAACTACAGATACTCTGATTCCACTCCCGTAAGGATATGTAGGCATAAGATGCGATATTTTATCGAGTATACTTAGAAATAAACCCCTAGGTCTTTTACCCTTAAGCGGATAACCCTTATCAATAAACAACATAAAACAAGAGGTTCATGTAGAGTACTACAGAAACTTAGGATGCTAGCACCTTCCCTAAGTTTAACCAACCCCCGAACCTATAACTCTCTAGCTTGCATTTGCATTGCATTGTGGATATTTCGATCTTTTTCCCTTCCTTTGGACAAATCAAAGTTCGGTTGCAAATGAATTAAGATTCAAGTTAATCAATAGCTTGGTATCCAAATTTTACCGCGACAGAAATGGCGACTTCACTGGGGACTCTCAGTGGGTTTCCCTAACTTGTTTTGTTTTATATTTGCTTATATCTATTTATTTATATATTTGCTCTTGTTTGCTTTTAGGATGATATCTTTGAGTGGTGAGACAAAGTCCTACACTCGGACTTGAGTGAACTTAAGATATGATAGTGATATGTTCGACGAGGCTTATAGGGGGTTGAATCCCGACCAAGTTGACTCGAAAATCATGCTCAATTGAGGCCCTCTTGAAAGTTGTACTGTTGAATGAGTTTTAATAGTGAAAACATACACTATCTTCGATGTCGGAGCCTATGATATTGAGGACCGTAGTTACCTTAACCCCACTTTAGCCTTTATTAGGATGTAGTGCGAGGACTATAAGGGAGTACTCTCGAAATAGTTGCTACACGATGCTACACTCAAAAGAGGTTCTCTTGAGAATATTATCAACCACCAAGTAATTGGGAAGTCTATAATATCCGAAAGATGGACTAATGACTTTGAGAACCTTCTTAGAACCTTGTTCTGTAGGTACAATCAACCTTTAGTCCATATCCTTTGGGAATGGGTACACCCTTTGACTCCATGCTCGTGGCAAACCTAGGGTCCCCCTTGTTTGTTTATCTTTGTGCATCTATGTGCTTACTTGTGTTTGTTGCATTCATAAAGCATCATACCGCATTGGACTTCATGGGAATCATCTTTGTTTATGAACATTGTAGGGCACTATGGATTCCAACAGAAGACACACTTTGAAATATACTTTTAAGAGTCCTAAATTGGATGGCCTAAGGAAGTTGGCAGCCTTGATTGAAGACCAAGAAAAGTTCAAGAACAAATATGGGAAGCTAATATCTTTATTAAGTCGCCAAGTGGATGAAGGACTCCTTTCCACCTTATTACAGTTCTATGATCCGCTTTATCACTGTTTTACATTCTCCGACTTTTAACTATTACCTACATTGGAAGAGTACTCCTTTTTGGTTGGTCTACCTATCCTAAAAGAGTCTCCCTTCCCTTTTTTGGAGAGCGACCCTGAAGAAAGAGATATTGCTAAGGCTCTTTATCTAAAGGTATTCGACGTCAAGGGAAACTTAATTAGTAAAGGTGGTACTTTTGGTTTGACTATGGATTTCTTAATCAGTAAAGCTATGTTTTATGCCAATTATACGAACAGGACTCCATTCGAGGCAATCTTCGCCCTACTCATTTATGGGGTGTTTCTATTCCCTAGTTTTGAGGGGTTTGTCGACCTTAATGCAATTAAGACCTTTATGAAGAACAACCCAGTGCCAACTCTTTTGGGTAATACCTATCATTCTGTGCATCTCCGAAACTTCTATGGTGGAGGGATGATCACCTGTTGTGTGCCCTTACTTTACAAGTGGTTTATTTCGCATTTGCTTAAGTCCAGTTCTTTTTCGAATCTCGATAAAGGGCTTTGGTCTTCGAGAGTTATGGCGTTGACCCACTCAGACATTGATTGGTACAACCGAGCATATGATGGGACGTTAATTATTGATGGTTGTGGGGGTTTTGCTAATGTGTCGTTACTTAGTTTTAATGGAGGGATCAATTACAATCCGATTTTGGCTCTTCGACGAATGGGATATCCGTTGAAAGAGCCACCTAAGAGTGTTTAAGTGGAGAACATTTTCTTTAGGGATAACAAGGAGCTTCAAGACAAAATTTTGGCTGCATGGGAACATTTGCATAAGAAAGGGAAGGAAAGCCTTGGGAAACTTAATTGTGTGTCCTTGGAACCGTACCTTCAGTGGGTCAGAGAGAGAGCAATCAAGTTAAAGAACCCACTTATGTCTTTATGTCTGAAGCTGAGAAGTTAGAGGTCGCTTTGAGGAAGTCGCAACATGAGTCGGAGTCATGGAAGAACAAGTACCAAGTGGTTGTTGCAGAGAATGCCGAACTCCAGAAACAGAAGGATGAACTTCAGAAATAGCTACAGTTGAAGGATGAAGAATTACTTCCCCACAAGAAGAGGAAAGCTCTGGTGGATTTATTTTCCTCCGACCCACAATGTGCTATTTGGAGGTTGATTATGGACAATCTCACCCGTGAGAAGACCCAGTTGGAAGAGGAGCTCAAGCAGCGGAATTCGAAACTTCCTTAGGGCTTTCATTAGCTTTTATTTAGCTATTTATTCGGGACTTTTAAAAGAATAATTATTTGTAATCCGTTTCAAAATTAATAAAACGTTTTCTTTTACCATATGTTTATAAATAATTGGGATCCCATAAAGTCCTACTCATCCTGCATTGCATTCTCTTTTCTTTGTTCACTTCAAGAAACTCAATTTTGTTTCACAGGTATTGTAACTATGGACTTCAAAAGAGAAGCATTGAAGTACACTTTTCAGAGTCCTAACATTGAAAGCTTAAGAGAGCTAGCGAAACTCATCGAGAACCGTCACGCTTTTGCAAAAGAATATGGAGGAGCCTTCTACTTTCTCGAGCTCAAAATGAAAGAAGGACTGTTGGAGACCCTTGTTCAGTTCTATGATCCGCTGTACCATTGCTTCACCTTTCCAGATTACCAATTGATGCCGACCCTGGAGGAATATTCTGAATTTTTGAGGATACCTGTGACCACTCAACCTGTGTTTACCGGATTGGAGGACACGCCCAGTGACCAAGAGATCGCCAATGCTACCCGTATCAGCCTAGCAGACGTTCAAGCTTATTTAACCACCAAGGAAGGAGTCCTTGGATTTCTGGCCGATTTCCTGATTGAGAAAGTTCGTTATCACACTGAAAGGAAGGAGGTCCCGATAATGGAAGCTACCTTTGCCTTGTTGGTCTATGGGATTTTCTGGTTCCCAAAGATTGATGATTTTGTCGACATGGATGCTATTAAGTTGTTCATCCTCAAGAACCCAGCTCCTACTTTGTTAGCTGACACATACCATTCGATCCATTCGAAGAATGCTGAAGGAGGAGGACATATTGTTTGTTGTATCGCCCTGTTGTATTCATGGTTTATTGCCCGTCTAGTTCGGCACCCATCTGTTTGGGAGCAGATAGAGACACCCCGTTAGTCCGAAATAGTCATGGCCCTTACTCACTCTGATGTTGTGTGGTATGACCCTACTTATGGAGGTGTTGAGATGATTCATAACTTCGGAGGATTCCCCAATGTACCTCTTATTGGAAGGGAAGGATGCATCAGTTACAACCCTGCTTTGGCTCGCCGAAAATTAGGGCACCCAATGAATGAAGTACCTGACCCAACTCTGCTAGAGGGAATATTTTTCAAGGAAGGAGAGGATCCAGACTTGAAGGCTACCATAATATATGCATGGAGGTACGTCAACATGGAAGGGAAGACTGCTTTAGGGTTCCCTAATTGTGCTGCCTCTGAAGACTATCTGCATTGGGTGGGAGAGAGGGCTCTCGACCTCAAGATGCCTTTCCCTTTTCACGAACCCATGGTGTTGGCTTTTCATGATCCTGATTGGTTTAATGTGAGTGAGGTAGAACAATTGAAGGCTTCCATGCACGAGGCTCGGAAGCTGAAGGCCGCTTGGAGGAACAAGTTTTTCACCTTTAGGGTAAAGAAAGAGAAGTCTCAGAGGCTGCCAGAGATGGAGTCTGCAAGAAAAAGGAAGGCGCGAGAGGATTTATTTTCCTCTCACACCTCTTCAAGAACTATTACCAAGGATGATCTTCCCCCAGCTACTATGGCTTGGAAAAAGTGTGTAGATCGACTCATCAGTGAGAAGGCCGAATTGCAGGAACGCGTCAATCAGCTGGTAGAGGAGCTTGGTGCACAGAAAGAGCATAAGGAGTAGATCTCTAAGTTTTCTTTTGCTTTTGTTTCAATGTAATAAACTATTAAAATAGTACTTTGCTTTGTAATGCTTCTCAAATATCAATGATAAAATAAGTTTTTATCCAACGTTATAATACCGAAAAACAATTTGAGTTTCTTGAAGTTTCATCCTGCATTCTGCATAGCATCTAGCATTTTAGCATGTGCATGTGTCTCTTCTCCGCTGCGTCCTCATCCGTCTTTCTGTCTTTGTATCACCATCCGACGTCTCGACCATTTGACCAAGCTCGAAGTACGTGCTGAAGGATAGTAAAGAGAACAAAGATATGGATCGCATGACTGGCTTTAGAGTAAGGACTAATTCGACATTTGACTGTTCCTCTGACGACTTTGCTCAACAAGTGAATGTTCCTGCGCAACCTCAGCCTTTGCAAGAGAACCTGTTTGTTGATCTTCAGAATACTCATACTGAGAAGAAAGTGGACGATCCTATAATTATAGCAATGGAGAAAGGATTTCATGATCTCGAAAAACAATTAAAGATGATGAAAGAAGCTAATGCATCTGGTCTTGATGCTCACGACTTATGTTTAGTTCCACGCGTAGTTATTCCCCCAAAGTTCAAGATGCCTGCCTTTGAAGTATACAAGGGTGTCAGTTGTCCAAAATACCATTTGACAATGTTTTGTTGAAAGATGATGACTTACATTGACAACGACAAACTGATGATTCATTGCTTTCAAGAAAGCTTATGTGGGGCATCCTTGATATGGTATATGAAGCTACATAGTAGCCACGTTCAGTCTTGGGAACACTTAGCTGTTGCTTTTGTGAAACAATACAGCTACAATTTGGATAAAGCTCCAGACAGTAATCACTTGGTGAACAAGAGTAAGAATAACAGCGAATCTTTCAAGGAATATGCGCAGCGATGGGAAGAATCGGCAGCCCAAGTTCATCCGCCGCTTCAGGAAAGAGGATTAACTAAGGTATTTCCAGATCCAGTTTTGATACCTCATCCTCAATATCAGTATGCAACACCCGCTCAGCACGAACAGTGACTACCTCCTAAGCAGAGGCTAGCCTCTCCAAATCAACAGCAGAATCGACGGGTTCGGAGACGGTTTCATAATCAGAAGATACCTCGGGATACTCCAAAAGAAGGAATTCGTTGGCTTGATCCCATCCCTATGACGTACGCTAATTTGTTCCCGGTCTTGATTCACAAAGGTCACATTCAGATGAGAGCTCCACCTAAGGTACCCAAGAAACTTCTGTACTGGTATAAGGCTGGCAAATTTTACCCATACCATCAAGGTGCTCCAGGCCACAATATCGAGAGCTGCTATGGTTTGAAGGAAGACGTTCAAAGGTTGGTTAAGGACGAAATCTTATCCTTCAGAGATTCCAATCCTAACCTCATCACGGTTCGTCCTCCGAGAACATGATCCAATGTTATTTGGAAAACTCATATCAATATAGCGTCAGAAGGCATATCAGACGATTATGCGAGCCTCTCCATCCCAAGGCGTAATAAAATCAAGAGAAGGGCTTGTCTGGCTGTTCACTTTTTTTGTTTCTGTGTTTTTCGTTTCTTTGATTAAAAGAATATTTGGCATGTAAGAACTCATTATTTTGAATAATTAATGCAATCAAATGTTTGTCTTGAAGAAATCCATTCATATTGACTTAAATTATTTTTCATAATTTATAAGGTCGACTTTACCCGATCTCTTGCCCTGACAAAGAATTGGGAGGGCGATGATGAAGTAAAACGCAGGATCTCTCGTTGTATGCTTTTGAATAAAAACCCTACTAATGATGTAAGGCATTGTTTCAACCTCTTAAACACCCGAAATATTTAAACTTCCCTAAACCTAGATGAAGGATTCGTCTTTCCCAAACCAAAACCTCGTTTTAACCTAGGGCAGGGCATCAAGTGATAAGCATCTTTAAAAAATTGGGTGGGCACAAATGTAGTTTGACCCTTAGATCCTTTGTTTTACAAATCATAAATTTTATCCAGATGCAACCCTCAAAAGTCCTAATTGAAGTAAGGTTTACTTCGAAAGCATACATGATGAGATAACGTTTCTTGACTCCTATGAGCTATGCTTAATTTGGCGTTGGCATTATAAATTAAAATTTATATCCTAACTAGTGACTTTGTCACAAGTCATCGCAATGTCTCTTTTCAAAACTTCAAGACAAACATGCGTGTTGCATTAACAGTTTCGAAATTAACTTTTTTTTTTACCTGCTAACTTCGCTTGACATCTTAGAAAGATTATATGAAGACATCATCGATTAAAATTTAAAAATTTTGCTGACCTGAGGCAAGTTATTTTCCAAGAGGTTAATCCACACAAGTTTGGATTCACCTAGAACACAAGTTTGAAGACTCAGTTATACCGTCAATCAGGGGCAGTTACGTCGAGATTCGGCGAATGTCTCCAAGAGTTTGAAAACAGTGGGGCATTTGGCCGCCATGTTTTCTGTAAAATCCTCTCGAGATGACTTTTTCTCATGAACCATGCGACTTGGGGCACTTGAGGGTCGAAGAAGGTTGTGATATTTCTATAACGAATATTTTTAGCGCAAGAAAACTCCAGCTCGGGTACCTCCTTCTACAACTTTAATGAGTAACCTCTCCAGTGAAACAAATATTTATTTTATCCATGAAGTTTCTACAATTATGAGATGGATTCATTTCTAGCAGATCTTTATCCTCATCTTCGACAGGATAACCGATTTCCACATTGACAATCATTCAAGTACGATCAAGATGTTATAACCAGAAATGGAATGCTTTCTATTCCCCAAAGTTTTTGAAGCCCTGAAGCAGGAGTGTGATCCCATATCTAGTTCTCCACCTATCCTCAGTGGTACTTCTATCTTTGAAGATTAGTCGGATGATCGTTCCGAGATGTTTATTTCATCTCCGGTTGCTTCTTTTCGTTTGTTTTGTCAGCATTAACATACGCTCAACATATATATAGTTAGCATAGCATATGCATTCTGCATCTTTGTGTTTGTTTGTTCCATCACTTCGGGCTGTGGTTGTCCTCAAGTGACTGGGTGAGTCTTATCCCTCCAAATAGAGTTGTCAGCCCTAGGCAGAAAAGAGCACAATGCTTCTATCTCCCCATGTGTCGCTACTGCGAAAATAAGGTGCCAGCAAAACAGGAGAGTCGCCACCTTTCATTATTTATTCCACAGAAAGGGAAAGGAAACAATCGGAAAAACCTGACGAAAAGGTATAAGACAAGGTCATCGTAACCATGTTTGGATTCGGGAGTCGGTTACGCAAGGGGAAGGTATTAGCACCCCTCACGTCCATCGTACTCGATGGGATCCACGCTTGTTGTGTTTATCTGACGGGTTGGTCTAACTATCTACCTATCAAGGCTGGCTCAAAAAGAAAAGAAAACTGACTCGGCAAAGCATCGCGCTTCGTGCCTACGTATTCTCGTCAGAGAACGAGAAATCAGAGTCAACGTAGTTTGGCTAACTACGGCTAAACGGATGGGGGAAGGTGGCTCGCTAATACGTCACTATTGTGCCTACGTACTCTCAACGGATGTGAGAGATCAGAGCTTACGTAGTTCAGGATACTATGGCTTAGGGGCTTAGATTCATCTGTTTTTCGAGAAGGGTTAACAAACAGTTCCAGCAGTTTGCTGTATGCAGCTTGCTCGTCAGAGACTTGTGCGTTACTGTTTGCGGTAGAGCTAAGAGTTAACGACACTCTTTTCATCAGAAAAGTTTTTCTTGAGTTATGAGCCCACAGGGCAAAAAAGGTTTGAGATTTGTTTTTTGTCTTTTACGGAAGAAGTATTTTTTATGAACGTCTTTAGTTCGTATAGCACTAGAGACTATGACTTAGGAACGAATGCGTCGCATATCGTCCAAAGGATGTATACTAAACACTCTAGACGATTGAGAGGAGACCACTCAATTATCATTTCCCAAGTGGTTTAAGGCTCGTAACGCGCTGTACCAACTTGCCTTTATTACGTATTTTAGTTTGTTTGAAGATGAGAAGAGAACGAACTCTACGGGGGAAACTATCAAGCCCTAATGTTGTCATGCCATGGATTCATCCTATGGTTGAGGTTTGAAACAGGGAACTCCTATATGTTATCATGCAAAAGTTTCCACCTAAAGTTCTATCATCACTTCCTTATCAAAGGAAGTGAGACTCCTAGGGGATCATGTCAATGGGAAACAGAAAACAACTGTAAAAATCATTAAAGCAGATAAAATAGAAAAAACCAAACAGTAAAGATGCAAATGGAATGCAGCAATACAAGCAGAGGGAGAGACTCAACCTCTAAGCAATCAAGCAAAGGGAACACACAAAATAGACAAGCAAAGGGAGCTCAGCTCAACCTTTCAAAGCAAACACATCAGCTACAAAAAGAAAAACAACATACAAGCAATGGGAGGATCACCTCAACCCTTAATGCAAGCAAGCAGAGGGAGACCCACTCAACCTCTTAATGCAGTCATGCACCTACACTAAAATACTCTAAACATGAGACTATCCTAATGCATCAAGCAATGTCAAACAAGGAAAAGAAATGAAACCAAAATGAGCAACAGGGAAGTCATCCCAATCTACATCAGGTTGGAGGTGTCTCAACACAAGAGTCCATCATGGGCTCAACCTCTTGAGGAATGCATAAAATCCAACCAAGGGAAGGATTAGGCTCTCCCAAGAGGGATCCTATGTCAATAAGACAGAAAACTGGGTAATGGTCCTAGATATCAGTCTAAGGTATCGGGTTAAAGTGTATCAACACAGAATGTCCATCTCAAGCTCAACCTATTGAGGAATGCACAAAATCCAACCAATGGAAGGATTAGGCCCTCCCAAGAGGGATCCTAAGAAAAGGACTTGGAGAGGGATGACAATATATAAACCAAGGGAATATACCATGCCAGGAATGTCAATCCAAGGCTCAACCCCTTGAGGAATGCACATAATCCAACCAATGGAAGGATTAGGCTCTCCCAAGAGGGCTCCTCCTCAAGACTTGAAAGAGAAAGATAGTGCAGACCAATGGAATGTACTATACTGATGAATGTCAATCCAAGGCTCAACCTCCTGAGGAATGCACAGAATCCAACCAAAGGAAGGATTAGGCTCTCCCAAGAGGGGTCCTCTTCAAGACTTGGAGAAAGAGGAGAGGGCAAAGCCCAGGGAAGAACTCGCATAGGGGAAAGAAGGCACCACAATAACTTCTAAGAAACCCTAATGACTAGCTACAAGGATCACCTAAACTAGGGGGATTTAAAAGCTCTATCAAGACCTAATCAAGGTTCTAAAGAGGTATCTACCTAAGTTCTATTCTATCAAGAAGGGATTTGAAACTTAGAATCAACTAATGTTCACTTAAAAGACTAATCCATGAAGTAAGCCTAGTTAGGGTCACCTAAACCATAATCAACTTGTAAAATGGGGGAATAATAGAAGATCACTTCTATAAATGCTAGGAAAATCCTAGATGATCCTAAATGTATTAGGGAATCATAGTAGAAAATTCAGGGTCAAAACCTAAATCTAAGGGGTCTAAACAATTTCTACATCTCAATGTGTGCCAAAAGGAATCCATAAGGGGGAAGTCCTAAAACCTATCTCAAACTCAAACTTAGAATCATCTAAAAAATACAATAAAAATCACACAAACCTGTCAAGGAGTCTATAACAAGCATGCAAAATTTCAGCACCAAATTCTAATCCAAGCAATAGCACAAAAATCAGAAAGTAAACTAGCCATTTCTACATTTTTTATCAACTATTAAAAATGGAAAAATTAACTAAAAATGGAAAATTAACTAAAATTCCAAATAAATGGCATACAAAAATTAGAAATAATCCAAGGAACATACATGATTTTTTTCACATTTTTATGACAATTATTTCTATTTTTAATGAATTAAAAATGATTAAAACATTAAAAGAAATAAGAAAAACAATTAAAAGAATTAAAAAAAATGGGAATAAGTCATGACCGTCATATCAATTGACTAGTCTACGCATCCAAAGGGAAAGGCGCGTGCCATGTAGCACAAAGGCCTTTAATGAAATGAATCGTTTCATGGAATGCTCACATGCTCACGATTGACTTCAGCGTACGTTAGTCCCTAATCAGGAACATTCATGCTAAAAGTATAACCATCCAATTCCTATTACCGCGCCACCTCAGCATTCAATAGTCAACAACTTCAAGACTTAATCACAAGCCTTTGATTTGCTTACTAAGTCTCTTCAGTCAAGTGCATCTAATGGTGTACAAGTCTTCTTCTTCGTTTGAACTGAACATGGAAGGGGGGAAATTCAGGGTGGCTGGAGAAGACTCTGGTCGTCTTCTCCGGCGGGTTCACGGCAGCCAAGTCATCAGACAACACCAAACCTTAGGAAAACCTCCAAATCCGCTCGTCTCCTCACAAGGATTAACATCATACTCTTCATTTTTTTCATTCTTTCAAAGATCACGTAGATACGCACATGAACAGAAAATACGTGTTTTGGAAAATAATCACCAAATGCCAAATTCTTTCTATCAATCTATTCTACACTCATCACTGATCAAGAATCCATGTTCAATCCTTGAAATCTATCAAGATACAGCCCTAACCGAACCTCTAAACATTTCATCCATGATCAAGAACCTTCACCAATGGCTTCCAAACTTTGCCTAAATCCATCTATGGTTCATACTCTACCTAACCACATGCAATATTCATCCTAATTCATTCTCATTAGAGCATAATTATGAAAAGAAAGAAACCTGGTTTGAGCTTCCACAGAGAGTGCTACAACCTCCAAACCTTGATCAAACTTGCTCAGACACGTTCAGTGATGCTTGCTGAAGATTTTTGGAGCTTCAATTCCTTCTGCAATGGCCTCCAAGATGAAAAACGATTTTTACTTTGTAACTAACTTTTTCAAGTGCTTCTTACCTCATTCAAGCTCTTCCAATCACCAAACTTGTTCTGAAATCTATCATGGCAATATATAGAATTGTTTGGGATCATTATCTGGCCCAGTTATGGCCCAATTCATCCAATCCAATTTTCTGAATTTTCTTCAAAACTCCTTCATGACAGTCACGATTTCCTCTCTGTTTCAGCTTCATTCTCACCCAAATCTATTGCTGGTGTGTTAGGGAAGATGTAGGGCCAGGATTGGTTCCTTGAATCCAACCAATGGTGGATCTTTATTATGTAACTTCAACCTTAAGAAACTAGGAATTATGCTATGAACCAAACTTCAACTTAAAAATGTAACAATGCCAATTCACTCCAAATGCCTTTTACCTTCAAAAAATGCACAAACTTGTGATATTTTGCACAAAAATGAATTATTTATGAATTTTCTCTTTTTATGCCTTTTAATCATTCCTCCATGAAAATTTCTTCATTCACTTCCATATTTATTCCATATCAATGGATCTTTGGGTCATGGTTGGACAAATAACACCATTTTGAACAACTTTCAAGTCGATCAAATTTCCATTTGAGGTGTCTAAGTTGATGAAGTTGACCCATAATCAAAAATGACCTATAATTCCAAATTCCCAAAATACCCTTATGTTGCAAAGCTCATAACTTGAGTTCTACAAATCCAATCATAGACTTCTAGTACTTTCTAGAAAGCTAAGAAGATAAGGAACAACATTCATGTTGGGCAAAAGTTCATGAGAATCATCCTTCTAGCTCAAACATGTCATGAAAGTTGGTTGACTTTCAAGCTTCAAATTTACATTCATCTGATGACCTATAACTTGTCTGACTCATAACTTGAGTTCTATAAACCCTATCAAGGACTTCTAGTACTAAAATTAAAGCTATGATCATGCTCTACAACAACAATGTTGGGGTCAAGGTGAGATGAAAATCACATCTAGATTTATGTGGTCTTGAAGCTAGGCACCAAACCAGGGGATTTTACACTGTCAAGCATATCAACCCTAGCCTAGGAACTCCTCACACTAATGATTCATGATGAGTTGACCATGGAGTCATATCGTGGGCCTCTTAATACATCAATCCATGATCACATGACCTTGGGATTAGGTCTCAACCTTCTTCAAATCATCAGTTAACCAAGGGTTGACTAGATGAAACCCTAGTTGCACCCATCTTGGTTGTAGCTTCTTATCTTTTACATGATGACCTGTCTAGGCTTCAAAATGAACTTCAATACTTCTCATGAGCTCTCTCAAGGTCTTAAGTCCTCTCCCATGGGTTCAAAATCATCTGAGGACCTCCCACAACTCTCAAGTTAGGAGATGTACACACTTGGCTTCAACCACTCTCTCTAAGGATCTTTGACTTCTTTGATGAGGATATCAACCCTTGGATACTTGAACAAACCTCTCAGCTAGCTTCATAGCCTTGTGTAGCCCTTAATGGGTAGTCATACCTCTTGATCTCCTGGACATATGTCAATGCAATGCAGATGAAAAATGCTAAAATGAATGCAAGGAAACACAAGCTAGGTAAAGAAAATGCTAGGAAAATTTTGGGGTGCAATAGCTGCCCCTATTCAAACGGCTTGAACCTGATTGGGTGAGAAGAAAACGACTCTCATACAATCAAGGTAAAAGACGGTTGAATACCAATAAACCCGGAAATTTGCCAACCGCACCAGCAAATGATACTCTGATGGGGACAAATCTTCGGGAACTGAAATGATAGTTGCACGACAACTTACTAGAGAATTACTGATCACACGTATCTGATTTCACTTAAGCACTGCGTCCTCAAGTCATCAAGGGATCACCGGTTACACGGTAAATGGTGAGGGATAGCTGATATTGATAGTTGCACGGTTGTCGCTACTGCGAAAAACGAGGCCGGTAAAACAGAAGAGTCGGCACCTTTCGTTATTTATCCCTCAGAGCGGGAAAGGAAACGATCGAAAAAACCTGACGCAAAGGTATAAGACAAGGTCGTCGCAACCATTGTCTGGATTCGGGAGTCGGTTACGCAAGGGGAAGGTATTAGCACCCCTCACATCCATCGTACTCGATGGGATCCATGCTTGTTGTGTTTATCTGACGGGTTTGTTACATCTATCTATGCTAAAGGTCTGGTCTGAGAAGAAAAGAAAATACTCCGTAAAGCGTCGCACTTTATGCCTACGTATTCCCATCTGGAACGAGAAATCAGAGTCAACATAGTTCGCCTAACTACGGGGAAAGGTTGCTCGCCGAGATATCACATCTCGTGCCTACGTACTTTCACACGGCGCAAAAGATCAGAGCAAACGTAGTTCGGGACACGAGAGACACAGGTTTGTCTTTTTTATCCGAGTAGGGTTAACAGACTGTTCCAGCAGTTTGGTGTATGCAGCTCACTCGACGGAGACTTAGGCGTTTACCGTTTGCGGTAGAATCGGGAGTTAACAGAACTTTCCTTCTGAAAAGGGGTTTCCTGGGATTAAAGGTCCAAGAGGACAAAAAGAGTTTGATCTTTGTTTTCTGTTTTTTAGAGAAGTATCTTTTATGGATGTTTGCAACTGATATCGCACTAGAGACTATGACCTGAGAGTGAATGCGTCGCATGTCACCCAAAGGGTGCCATACTAAACATCTGGACTGTTGGAAAGAAACTCTCCAACAATCCTTTCTCAAGTAGCTTAAGGCTCGTAGCGTACGACGTCAATTAACCTTTATTACTGTATTTTGATTTTGTTTGTAGATGAGAAGAGAAAAGACGCACTAAAGGGGAACTGATCCAAACCTAAAGTTGTCATGCAAAATGATCCTATGGTTGAGGTTAGGAGGGAACTACCTAATGTTATCATGCATTGTTAGAACCCTAATGTATGTCATAACTTCTCTTGAACAAGAGAAGTCAGAGTTCCTAGGGGAACATGGCAAAGGAAACAAACAGCAAAAGAAATAATTGTAAAGAAACTGTAAACAAAATGCATGCAATGCAATGCACAAGTAGAAGGAGCCAAGCTTAACTTCTAGATAAAGCAAGCCCAAAGTCAACACACAAACACACAGGCAAGGGAGACAGACTCAACCTTAAGCCAGCAAGCAAAGCCAATCAATAACAGTCAAGCAGAGGGAGACAGACTCAACCTCTAGATGCAGACAAGCAAAGGGAGCTACTCTCAACCTTTAGGATGCTCTTAAGCCTAGATCACTATATGAGAAACCTACTCTAATGCAACATACAGTCACTCAGTCACACAAGCAAAGCAGAGCAGCCAGAAAAAACAGCAGACAAAAAGCTCAACAGCAAAGCAGATAAACAGCAAACAATCAAACAGCTGCAAGCCAACCACTCAAGCCATCTTCAAAAGAATTCTTCATCTTCATGCTTCAACAAGCTCCATCAAAAGAGAAGAGAAATAACATCAAGAATATTGATTGGTGATGGGAAGCAGGGAGAAAACCAAAGGAATCCAACCTGACACTCAACCAGTCATCTGAGGTAAGAATCCTCAAAGGTTCTACCTCTTGTGAAGTGCCACACATCCTTCCAAAGGAAAGATAAGGCTTTCACATAGGGACCTTGAATCATAGGATGAGAATGGAAAGCAATCAAGGCAATCCATGTTTATTTGAAGAAAGAGAAAGCAACTAAACTCTTCCTAAGCCCTAATTGAACAAGGCCAAAGAAAGCTTCTAAAGGAAGGCCTAAACACCAAATCAAGCACCAACGTCAAGCAAACAGAAGCTTAAACATGTCCTAAACATCATCAAAGAATATTAGCAAGCTTATTATGCACTAAAGGCAACCATTAGGGTCATTCTAGAGCAAGTGCTATGTTTAAAGTAACTCAAAACTAGCCTAAGTGTTAAATCTATGAAAAATCCTAAAACCCCTTCTAAAATCATAAGAACATTTCTAAGGGAACCTAAGTATGTTAAGGACCTATGGGCAAAGGATAAGAACCTTAATCTAAAGGGAAGTCACCTAAAGAAATCTTAGATCACAAGGTACCACATAAGAACCCTAAAATGGAAAGTCTAAAAATCCTAATCCAAAACAGAACCTAATGTTGTCTAAAAAATATAAATTAAATCATAGGGGATCATGCATCTCTAATTTACCAGCTAGCAAAAAATCAGCCCAAGATTCTATACCAATTGCAAGAACAAAAATCAGCAAAATCATGTATCAAATATGCAAAATTAAAGAAATTAATAAAGTGGAGAAAATCAAATTAAATTGAAAAATAACCAAAAATCAAATGTAAGAGCACAGAAAAATCACAAATAAAAAGAGGAGCATGGACATAATTTTGTTTTATTTTTCTAATGAATATTGAAATTAAAATGAGTTTTAGAATGAAAATGCAATTAAAATAAAAGAAAAACAATTAAAAACAAATAAAAGGCAAGATAAAATGAGGCACGTTGGATCTATGACTTGGTCAAGGCGTCTGAAGGCTCTAGTGGCGCCACCTCATTAATGAAACGACCGTGTTTCATTCCAAAAACTCAAATTCTTAGATTAAGACGTGGTCGTTGGATGTGCATACAAAGTCCATTTTCTGACCAGATCCAAGGGTGGAGGAGTTGTCTTCTTCGTTTGAAAGTTCAAATGGAGGGAATTGTCCAGCGGTGGCCGGAGATGACCTCCGGTCATCTTCTCCGGTGGTCCCTAAGTTGCTGGTCATCCAAGCTTAACAAACTTGACACAGTTCTACTCCAAATCTCACGTTGAACTCAAATATGACATTCATTTCCTCTAATTCTCACCAGAAAATAAAACACGAAGAAGATCTTAAAATTCACCTCATTCTGAAATCTCACCAATCCTCCAACTAAAACCATAGATCTGTTCCTCACACTTCACTGATCATCCTCAACTAATTAGATCGTATGGAAACCTCAAGATCAGGCCAAACCAACTCCAAACAGAAATCATACATCAACCTATTTTGTCTCTAACTCTCCAATTTGTGATCCAAAATCCATCTAAGCAACTTCATAAGGCCTAACCGCATGCTAACATATGCTAAAACACAATGAATCTTCATCAATTTTGAAAACTATATACCTGTGTTAGAGCTTGAAATTGAGGTATCTAAAACACGATTCTCAACCTCAAACTATGCAGATCCACTCAATGCTTGATGCTGAAGGTGTTTGTAACTTCAATTTGCTTTGAATTGGCCTGAAATTAAAATCACGATTTTCACTTCTCCTCTTGAAACTCCAACTTCAAACTCTGGTTCTAGCATGGAATAATCTCCAACCTTGAGCAAAACCTTCTTCTGAACTTAAATAGAAATGATTTGTGGGCTTTTGAGGTCCAATTGAGGCCCAAATTAGAATATCCAATTTTCAATTTCCTTTGAAAAACTCAACCATGGTAAACACGTATTGGCACTCAAATCTTCCCCAAGAAATTTCAATTCAATCCCTTGTGATCTGGTGAGAGTGTATAGAGTGATTAGAGAGCTTGAACTTATCATATGAACAAGTTGTGATGTGTTGCTTATTTGTGAAGTTACAAGTCAAAATGCCATTAATTAGAACTCAAATGAAAAATTCAATATTGCCAATGTACTCAAAATGAATTTTCTGATTAAAATGAGTACCCACTTGCCTTGTTTGAACACAAAATGAATTATTCTTGAATTTTTCACTTAAATGCCTTTAAATTTTCCCTTTTGCAAAATTTCTCAAACCAAGTCTCACCCTAAGCCAAATCAATTCATCATGAGAGCATGGTTGATCTAAAAACATCATTTTGAGCAAGTTTTGTGTTGAACAAAATTTCATTTGAAGCTTGCAAGATGGAGAAAATAACCTATAATGCCAAATAGCCTATAATCTTACTTTCCAAAAATACCCCTAACTTGTAAATCTCATAACTTGAGTTCTACAAATCAGATGGAAGACTTCTAATACAATTTGGAAAGATAAGATCAATACCTACAACTTTCATGTTGGCCAAAAGTTCGGGAGAAGGATCCTTCTAGGTCAAAAGTTCCTTGGAAGTTGGTAAACTTTCACCGACAAATTTTACATTCCTCAGATGACCTGTAACTTGTCTGGACCATAACTTGAGTTCTATAAATCCAATGGAGGACTTCTAGTACTAAAATTAAATCTAAGAGCATGCTATACAAGCTTCATGTTGGCCAAAAGTGGATATGAAACTTGTATCTTGAGATAAGTGGTCTTGAAGTTAGGCACTAAATAGGGGATTTTACCCTGAGAACCCTAATTTAGCAACTCCTCACACTTTGAATCCTTCTTGAATTGATCTTGAAATATCACCTCATGTATCTCAACACAACTATCCATGATTACAAAGACTTAGAATTGAGCTTTGATCCTCTCCAATTGCACAGTTGACTTAGGATTACTCAGATGAAAACCTTAATTGCAATACCCTCAACTGTGGCTCTTCACACTTGGCATAATGACTTGATTGAGCTTCACCATGACCCTCAAGGCATTCTATGAGCTCTATCCACACCCTCTCTCATTGATCAAGGCTCCACAACCCACTGATGATCTTCAATTGGTCCTCAGATTATAAGATTAACCCCATACAAACAGCTGAACTTCTCAAGAACACAACCCTCTTCCTAATGACTTTGGTGACTTCTCAAGCTTGGATAAGACCTCTAGAAAGGCTCCACACTTGATCCCCTGCACAAATGAACAATGTTATGCTATGCAAATGTTAGAACAATGCAATGCCAATGCAATGAAACATAAACCAAGTAAGAAAAGGTTAGGCAAATTTTGGGGTGCAACAACGGCAACTTGCTGGGGAATGCTTAATCTCGAATCTCCGTCGGGATGATCGTCTGATTTCGCTATAGCACTTCGTTCTCAAGTCATCAAGGGATCACTGGTTACACGGTAACTGGTGTAGGATTAATCTTAAATCTCCGTCAGGATGATCATCTTCCTCAAGTCATCAAGGGATCACCGGTTACACGGTGACTGGTGAAGGATAGTCGATTACGCCATCGGGCATTCTGCGCCACAGCAGAAGAATTCCTTATCATCACCTATGGACTCATCAGGTCGCTAGGGACGTCGACAATATCTTTTTCGGACTCCTTCAGTAAGTCAATAAGGGGTCACTGGTTACACAGCAACTGGTGACTTGCCAACCACACAAGTAAACGATACTCTGATTGGTAGGATAATCTTCGAAATCTGAAATGATAGTTGCACGACAACTGGCCCAAATCTCCGTCAGGATGCTCATCAGATTTCGCTGCAGCTTCTTCCTCAAGTCATCAAGGGATCACTGGTTACACGGTAACTGGTGATACATAGCTAATATTGCCGCCAGGCATTCTGCGGCACGGCAGCAGAAGAATTCCTCGGGACTCATCGGGTCATTAGGAACTTTGGGCAATCAAGTTAATTATGCCGTCGGGCATTCAAAGAAATTCTCGGGCGTCATTCGGACTTCATCAGTAAGTCGGAAATAGAATCCTCAATCAATCATGAACTAATAGGGATATCTAAACTTTTGTTGTCAAGCATTCCTCGTCAGCTAGGATAACTGCTTCGACATCGCAGTCGAACTTCATCAGTAAGTCAGGAAATTTGGTATTGCTGCCGGACTTCAATCATCAAGTCTTCAAGGGAAATTTCAAATTCTCTGTTTGGAACCTGCTGGGGATGACACATCTCCGCTGGGGATTCTAGAGAACTATCAAGCCTCTGCTTTGGGGATTTCGAAATCATCCTGTACAAATAAACTCTGCTGAGGAAATCAAGAATCATCCTAAACAAAAAACTTCGTCGGGGACTTCAAGAATCATCTTGAGCAAACAACTCCGCTAAGGAACGCCTGCAAAACAATAACGGTAACGAACTAGCTCATGTTTCACATGCATATGTTTGACGATGGCGTAATGCTCCACACGGTGGAAATGCTACGCGTTTAGGGTAGATGCTATGTAATCATGCAATATGCTACGACTAAATCAACAAAATAAATGCCGAAGAGAAATCCTCATGTCAAGGAGAAAGAACCATTCTGGTGGGGAGGAAGGAATCATCCTGCCGAGGAGAAGGAGTCACACCAATCTCAATCGAACTTAACCTGGGGAAATGAACTTCAGTCGACTTTCTGTAGGGGAACAAAGTTCTACGAGAACCTGTACTTGCTCAACTGGGTATACGAACCACAAACTGCTGAGGAAACGATGTCAATCACAGAAATAAACTGCACGACCTTCGCAGATAGAATCTTCCTGGAGATACGGACTCCGATGGGGAAGTGTAGCAACTGCTACTCAACACTCTCCTGGGGAAAACCAATAATGGCTTGAACGGCTTCCAAGGACTTGGCTCTCTTGAGGAACTGAAAAATTCGGCTGGGGATATGCAACCAGACATTGGAATAAATCCTACCTGCCGGGGAGAACACCACTCTGCGGGGAATTTCAATTCTGCTGGAGACTTCATTCTGGACTATCGGGAACTGAACACTTGCGAATAGTCTTCTACGAGAAAACTGCATGTTGATCTACTGCTGGGAATGAGTATACCCCTCTGCGCATGCCTCATCTGGGGAAATGATAATCCTGCCTAGGATACATCTGGTTGGGGAGAATCTATCTCCGCTTGGGGAAACACATCAATGCTCATAGTCCCATGTCCAGACTCCATGGGGAAACACTGCTGAACCCGCCGGGGAAGAGGGAATCATCCTGCTTGGAAAACATCTGGCATACTGCCTGGAGGGTGGCGTCCCTGCAACAAAATAAACAAACAAACCAGATACCCTTCTCAAAGGGACCTATCAAAGTTATCATCTGTGACAATGTTCAGGTAATTCAATGTTTCAACAATTATCAGCCTAGGCCAGCAAGTTTATGTATGCGCATTTTATCAAAAACATCAGGCGTTCTTTTACGCAAACAAAATAGATAAAAGCTAAACAGACAAACAAAAATACTGAATAGTATATGTTTATTGATAAACGAGCCCCTGAATAGGCAAGATGTTTTACAACAGATGCAAGCTCCTAAAATGAGGAAGTTGCGCAAGCATAATAACATAAATATACATCAGTATACATAAATGTTGGCAATGCGGTGTAGACGAACACCATGAGTTGATCCCTCTATGACCCACTCGACTTCGATACCTCTCCGACGCTTCAGCTTTAGAAGAGATTGATTCAGATAAACGGTCCTCAGGTTTTCCCAAACCACTAAACAATGAAAGTTCTCACGTGGAACGCAGTCATTTGCTTTTCTCAATCCCTAACTTTTGCCTGAACCGCCCTTTCGGGTTTTCGATTCACCGGGATACCCTCTTTTGCCAAAGTCGCCCTTTTAGGTTTTCGACTTTGCGGGTGTACATTTTTCCATTTATATCCCTAATTTTTGCCCGAACCTTTTTCCTTTTTTATGGTTCGCCGGGATGCCCCTTTTTTTCCTAGATACTCTTTCTCTTTCCAGCGGGTCATTTTTAAGCAAAGTATTTTTCAACTGCGTCCGCGTTCACAGGGGATGCAAAATCTTCGCCATCCATCGTGGATAACAACAAGGCTCCTCCCGAGAAAACCTTACTGATGACATGTGGACCTTCGTAGTTAGGAGTCCACTTTCCCCTATGATCAGAATGTGGTGGAAGAATCTTCTTCAGGACGAGATCACCCGTCTGAAAGCTTCTAGGACGCACCTTCTTATCGTAAGCTTTCTTCATTCGGCTCTGGTACAGATGACCATATGCAATCTATGCTAATCTCTTCTCATCCATCAGACTGAGTTGATTTAATCGGTTCTTAATCCATTCTGCCTCATCGAGTTTCACGTCAACCAAAACTCACAAAGAAGGAATCTCGACCTCCAACGTTAGGACATCCTCCATATCATACACTAGTGAGAAAGGAGTTGCCCCGGTTGATGTGCATACCGTTGTACGATAACCATGCAATGCAAATGGCAACATCTCATGCCAATGTTTGTAGGTCAGAACCATCTTTTGTACTATCTTTTTAATGTTCTTGTTGGTCGCTTCAACCGCACCATTCATCTTCGGCCGATAAGGTGATGAGTTGTGATGTTCAATCTTGAAGTTATGGCATAACTCCTTCATCATCTTATTGTTTAGATTCGAACCATTATCAGTAATGATCCGCTCGGGAATTCCGTATCGACAGATGATGTCCTTCTTTATGAATCTAGCTACCACTTGCTTGGTCACGTTAGCGTACGAGGCTGCCTCACCCACTTGGTGAAGTAGTCGATGGCTACCAAAATAAAGTGGTGACCGTTAGATGCAGTGGGCTCGATCTTGCCTATCATATCAATACCCCACATGGAGAACGGCCACGGAGATGACATGACATTCAACGGGCACGGTGGCACATGAATTTTATCAGCATAAATCTGGCATTTATGACATCTCTTCGCGAATTTGAAACAATCTGACTTCATCGTCAACCAGTAATATCCTGCTCATAATATTTTCCGCGTCATAGCATGTCTGCTGGCGTGCATACCAAATTTGCCTTCATGGACCTCTTCCATAAGCAAACTAGCTTCTCTTTCGTCCACACATCTGAGTAGCACGAGATCGTGATTTCTCTTATACAGAACTCCATAAGGATTGAGATAGAAATTTCAAGACAGCCTCCTCAGAGTATTCTTATACTGGGTTTACGCTCCCGTAGGATACTCCTTAGTCATAAGGAAAGTCTGGATATCATGGAAGCATGGCTTGCCATCGGAGGCTTCCTCAATTGCAAAAATGAATGCAGGTCTGTCAAGACGGGAAATGACAATTCTTGGAGTTTCATTCCAAAACTTGACTTTGTACATCGAAGCCAACGTGGCTAAAGCATCAGCCATTTGATTCTCTACCCTAGGCACATGATGGAGTTCCACTCGATCAAAGAAAGGAAGCAGCCTTCTGGCATAATTCATGTATGGGACCAAATGCGATTGACGAGTCTCCCACTCCCCTTTTATTTGGTTAACAATGAGTGTTGAGTCACCGTATACATCCAGGTTCTTGATTCTCAAATCAATAGCTTCTTCTAAACCCATGATGCATGCCTCGTATTCTGCTTCATTATTGGTGACCGGAAAAGTCAGTCTGGCAGTAAACAGGATGTGATATCCCTGGGGAGTCGTAATGATTGCCCCAATACCACTTCCATACGAATTAACTACACCGTCGAATATCAATTTCCACTGGGACTTCCTATCTGGCCCCTCGTCGGGCAACGGTTCATCACAATCTTTCACTTTGAGAAACATGATATCCCCATCAGGGAATTCAAATTTCATCGGATGATAATCTTCGATAGGCTGTTCGGCAAGATATTCAGACAACACACTTCCCTTCATGGCCTTCTGGGAAACGTATTGAATGTCATACTCTGTCAATACCATTTGCCATCTGGCAATCTGGCCTGAAAGCGCCTGCTTCTCGAAGACGTACTTGATCGGATCCATCTTTGAAATTAGCATGGTCGTGTGATTGAGCATATACTGTCGTAAACGTTTGGCAGCCCACGCGAGTGTACAACACGTTTTCTCCAGCATTGAGTAACGGGACTCACAATCTGTGAACTTTTTACTCAAGTAATAAATGGCATGCTCCTTTCTGCCAGTCTCGTCGTGCTGACCGAGAACGCAACCCATGCTATTCTCAAGAAATGTCAAGTACATGATTAATGGTCTTCCGGCCACTGGGGGTATCAAAATTGGAGGTTCCTGCAGATACTGTTTTATCTTGTCAAATGCCTTCTGGCAATCCTTGTTCCAAATAATCGCCTGATCTTTTTTCAATAATTTGAACATCGGTTCCCACGTGGCCGTGAGCTGAGATATAAACCTGGCAATGTAGTTTATTCTGCCCAAAAAACCACGAACTTCTTTCTCAGTCTTTGGCGCTGGCATATCTTGTATTGCTTTTATCTTAGCAGGATCAACCTCGATGCCTTTTTCACTCACAATAAACCCCAGTAGTTTTCCGGACCGTACTCCAAAAGTACATTTGTTAGGATTCAGCACCAACCTGAACTTCCTAAGCCTCTCAAAAAGCTTCAGCAAATCGACCAGATGTCCCTCCTCCGTTTGGGACTTCGCATTCATGTCATCAACATAGACTTCAATCTCATGGTGAATCATGTCATGAAACAAAGTGACAATCGCCCGCTGGTAAGTTGCCCCTACATTCTTTAGACCGAAAGGCATTACCTTGTAGCAGAACCTCCCCCACGGTGTAATGAACGTGGTTTTCTCCATGTCTTTCGGTGCCATCTTGATTTGGTTATAGCCGGAGAACCCATCCATGAACGAAAATACGGAAAATTGAGTTGTATTGTTGACCAACACATCAATATGAGGGAGCGGGAAATCATCCTTAGGGCTCGCCTTATTCAAATCCCGATAATCAACGCACATCCCCACCTTACCGTCCTTCTTCGGTACAGGTACTATGTTGGCGACCCACGGAGGGTAGGTAGTGACCGCTAAGAAGCCAACATCCAGCTGCTTTTGTACTTTTTCTTTGATCTTAGCGGCCATATCTGGTCGTGTCCTTCTAAGCTTCGGCTTGACGGAAGGACAATCTTCTTGCAGTGGTAGATGATGGACCACTATGTCAGTGTCGAGCCCGGGCATATCTTCATATGACCAAGCAAAGATGTCACTATACTCTCGAGGCATCTCGACCAATCTTTGCTTAACATCGCTCTGTAACGCAGCCCCTATCCTGACATTTCTGACAAGTTCCTCAGAACCAAGATTAACAATCTCAATCTCTTCCTCGTGAGGCAGAATGATCTTATCTTCTTGTTTCAACAATCGGGCCAACTCTTCCGGAAGGTCTTGATCTTCACTAAACTCTTCTTCAGCTTGATATATCGGGCAATCAAATTCGAAGTGAGTTGTAGAAGGTTCAAAGTCGATGTCATCTGTAGTGTGAATCCTGCAATAACAAGGGTTAAGCTTAAGAAGAGGATATGCAAGTTAGCACAAACCATATTGCCATTTTATTGTTTTTCAAAACAAAAATAAAACAGGAATAACAAAGATCACAAAATTTGAATGCAAAGAAAACACCCTTTGATTTATTGATAATATGTACATGCATAAGCAATCAAGGCCCTAACAATAAAATCGTTATTCCCTGGGTAGAGCATAAGGTTGTATAATAATTGGAAAAGACAAAGCATTACTCTTTACGCGTCACTTGGATGATATCCTGGACAGACCAGTTATTAAGGCTTTGGCCTGGTTTGCACGGATGAATCCAGGAGTCCAGGTCACAGTCACTATCCTCGTCGTCTTCAGACACGGCGTTGACATTCTCAAATATCACCCCACCTTTGTGAACTGAATCGACCCTTTGATGCCCGGTGCACTGCGAGAGGAGGAAGCATCAGCAGAAGGAGAATACCCTAACCCAAACTTATCCTGCTTGTTAGGGATTTCCAGAATTTTCCCCCAGCCCGAGGCAGAACCAGCTTGAACAACAGCTTGAGCTTCCTTGAAGGAAGAGAGATTCATCTCAGGTTTCTCGATCATCGTCGGAATCACATCCTTGACCTTAACGGCCTCAAACGCCTGGCACAAGGTTTCGTGGATCTCGCCATCCACCTCAACATATTTAAAAGATGACAAATGGCTCACCATTATGTCCTCTTCTCCACAGACGGTCACGATGTTGCCCCCCACAACATACTTCAGTTTCTGGTGCAATATGGAAGTCACTGCGCCCGCAGAATGGATCCAAGGCCGGCCCAATAGACAGCTATAGGCTGGCATGATATTCATGATATAGAAAACCGCGTCAAAGGTTTCTGGCCCAACTTGAATGGGTAGAGTTACTTCTCCAAAGACAGTCCGCTTAGTTCCATCAAAAGCTTTTACCACCAGGTCACTGGGTGTACAAATCAGCCCTCTCGTATCCAACCTCATCAGAGCTTTCTTAGGGAGAATGTTCAGAGAAGATCTTGTGTCCACGAGCACATGGGACATGACCGTTCCTCAACATTCTATCGAGATATGCAAGGCGCTATTATGGTTCCTTCCTTTCGGCGTCAGATCGAGGTCAGTAAACCCTAATCCATTCCCAGCATTCACATGAGCAACCACTCCCTCTAGCTGGTTGACGGAGATCTCTTGCGGTACATACGCTGCATTCAGAACCTTCAGCAGAGCATTGCGATGTGCCTCGGAACACAACAACAGATTAAGAATAGAGATCTTAGACGGCGTCTGATGAAGATGATCAACGATCTTATAATCACTTTTCTTGATCAGTCTCATAAATTCTTCGGCGTCCTTCACAAGCAGGTCTTTCTCTACCTCACGGGACGTTTCTTCGACGACCTTACCTTTACCTCTGTCAGTCTTCTCAGCTTTGTCAGCTTGGTCAGCTATGGTCTCTGGTGGAGAAAACACTTTTCCACTACGCGTTATTCCCCCAGTCCCAACTAGGTTGTCAACAGATTTCTCGGATGGCTCCAACTCCAACTTATGTCCATTGCAATAGACATCTGCCCCATAGTTCCATGGAACAGCATTAGTAATCTCAAATGGTATAGGGCCAGCCTTCGTTATGGTGATCGTAGGTGGCCTTGATGCAGAAATGGTAATTGTTTTACGGGGGATGGTAATAGTGGCAACCTCATCCTTCTGCTTCAGCATTACTTCCCCTGATCTGTTCTCAGCCCTCCGACTAAACTGCAGAATTCCTTCGTTCATCAAACTCTGAATCCCTGCTACCAACTGATCACAGTCGTCTGAATGATTCACACAATCCATACACAACTTTCCACAGCCCAGGAAAATACCTTTCTTCATCAACTTGGCTTTAACGAAACCAAGTGGTGTTTTCAGATCTTTGACATCAGTCAATAAGTCCGAGTCTTCCTCTTCAATGATGGCGCTAACCCCATATCCCCCATGGTTAGGCATAGGGTTCTTTGTAACATTCAGAGCATTATCAGAAAAGTTGATTATCTTGGCGTCAACCATATCTTGTACTTTGTGCTTAAATGCTTTACAGTTATCAATCGAGTGGCTAGGTGCCCCCGAATGAAACTCACATCTCGCATTCGCATCGTAGCCCGGTGGAGGTGTCCCTATCAAGGGAGCCAAAGTTCGCTTTTGAACTAGATGCAACTGAAGCAAAGTCTGCAAAATCTGGGTATATGACATAGGTGGGGTTTCAATATGACGACTTGACAATGATGCTTTATTCTGGTACCTCTGGTACCCTTGTTGGTTCTGCTGCTGCTGTTGAGGTTGTTGGACAGCAAGAATAGTAATGCTAGCGACCTGCTGGCGCTGGCCTTTTCCTTTTCCCCGAGCATTAGACACTGAGCTCTTCTCACCTTCACGTCTCTTACCATTGTAAGGCTTCTTTCTCCCTCCAGCTGAGGATACATCTACACCCTGAATCTTTCCGAGTTTAATGCCATTCTCTACATGTCCTCTAGTGATGATGAGGTCGGAGAAGCTTCCCGACATACCACTGACGAGCTTCTCATAATAAACTCCTAGGAAAGTAGCCACGAACATCTCGACAAGTTCCCGCTCAACGATCGGTGGCTGAACCCTTGCTGCCAGTTCACGCCACCTCTAGGCGTACTCTTTAAATCCTTCGTTGTTCCTCTGAGACAAATTTTGTAGCTGAACCCGGTTAGGAGCCAGATTGCTCTTGTACTGATAGTGACGTACGAATGCTTCAGCAAGGTCTTTCCAGCTATGTACACTTGTGGGTTCCAAACCCATATACCACACCAGCGAGGGGCCTGACAGGCTGTCTTGGAAGAAGTGCATCAGCAACTTCTCATCTTCAGAATGTGCAGACATCTTTCGATAGTATGACCTCAGATGCACACGGGGGCAAGTGGTGCCCTTATACTTCTCGAAGTTGGGTACCTTAAACTTGGGAGGAACCTTGAAGTCTGAGATCAGTCCCAGCTTGGTCATATCAACGCCCATGGTATTCAAGCTCTCAAAACTCTTCATCTTGTCTTCGAGTGCTTTGAACCTTAAGCGGGCTTCAGAATTCAGTTCGCCCTCAGCTCCTTTCATTGAGAATAAGTCCTCTTGACGATCCTCTTACCATGGCTGGTGGCCATTTCCCTGAGCAAACCCAGCAGCATCAAGACCATACAGATTACCAGCACCAGCGTTCCCAGCATTACCCGTTCCTCCAGTCTTGCCATTGCCTATACCAGCATTACCATTGGCCTTAAAGTTGCCATTTCCGGCTCCAGTCGTATTCCCATTAGCTCCAACATTAGTAACAACATTACCATTGTCACTTCCGTTCCCTCCAGTAACAAGGATGCCAACATGAGGGGTCTCAACTGTCGCTTCCGCGAAAATAAGGTGCCGGCAAAACAGAAGAGTCGCCACCTTTCGTTATTTATCCCTTGGAACGGGAAAGGAAACGATCGGAAAAACCTGACGAAAAGGTACAAGACAAGGTCATCGCAACCATTGTCTAGGTTCGGGAGTCGGTTACGCAAGGGGAAGGTATTAACACCCCTCACGTCCATCGTACTCGATGGGATCCATGCTTGTTGTGTTTATCTGACAGGTTGGTTTTACTATCTACCTATCAAGGTTGGCTTAAAAAAGAAAAGAAAATGACTCGGCAAAGCGTCGCACTTTATGCCTACGTATTCTCATCAGAGAATGAGAAATCAGAGTCAACGTAGTTCGACTAACTACGGGTTACGGGGGAAGGTGGCTCGCCAATACATCACTATTGTGCCTACGTACTCTCAACAAGTATGAGAGATCAGAGCTTACGTAGTTCGGGATAATACGGATTACGGGGATTCAGATTCATCTGTTTTTCCGAGTAGGGTTAACAAACAGTTCCAGCAGTTTGGTGTATGCAACTCGACCCTTGGAGACTTAAGCGTTACCATTTGCGGTAGAACTGGGAGTTAACGACACTCTTTTCTTCAGAAAAGCTTCCTTTGAATTATGGGCCCACGGGGCAAAAAGGTTTGAAATTTGTTTTCTGTCTTTTACGAAAGAACTGTTTTTTATGGATGTTTGCAACCAATATCGCACTAGAGACTATGACCTGAGAGTGAATGCGTCGCATGTCACCCAAAGGATGCCATACTAAACATCCAAGCTGTCGAAAAGAAAATCTCCGACAACCCTTTCTCAGATAGCTTAAGGCTCGTAATGTACGACATCAGTTAACCTTTATTACTGCATTTTGATTTGTTTTGAGATGAGAAGAGAGAACGAACAGGTTCAACTAAGGGGAGACTATCAAGTCCTACTATTGTCATGCCAAGGATTCATCCTATGGTTGAGGTTTGAAACAGGGAACTCCTATAAGTTATCATGCATAGGTTTCAACCTAAAGTTCTAATCATCACTTCCTTATCAAAGGAAATGAGATTCCTAGGGGATCATGTCAATGGTAAACAGAAACAGATAAAGCATTAGCTTAAACAGTAAACAGATAAACGACTGTAAAATGCATGCAATGCCAGTGAGGGAGGAAAGTGTGTGGGACATCAGCCTCCACAAGCTCATCTCAACCTCAAGCCAAATATGAATAACTGTAATCATACAGAAGAAATAAAATATAATGCCATCAAGCAAATCACAAACCACATAGGCAAGGGAACAAGGCTCTACCGAATACCCGCAAGCAAAGCCACACAGTAAAAATACAAGCAGAGGGAGCAACTCAACCTCTAGTGCAATTTTGCTCCTATCTTAACACAATCTAAACATGAACTTATTCTAATGCATCAAGTAAATCAGACAAGTCACACCAATACAGTTGCACAGCAAGCAAACAGACAGGAAAGAAAGCAGATCAACAGCTTCCCCAGCTTCATAGCAAAGCAATCTTCTGACAGCAGTTCAGTCCTCAGTCTTCAACTGCTCTTCAAGGCTAACATCTTCAATAGCAAGTATGAACTTTCTTCTTCAAGCTTTCAATGCATCAAACACAAGTATCAACTTGTTCTCCAACTTCAAGCTTCAGCTCTTTCTTCAATCTCAACTTGATCTTCTTCACAAGTGTCAACTTGTTCTTCTTGGTCTTCAAGCTTCAGCTCCAATGGCAATCTTCAAATATAGAGAAGTAGCAACTTCTAGCATCTTCAATCTTCTAACAAGGAACTCAATCCTCTAGCAAGGGAGAAAGATTCATCTAACAAGATCAAGGTTTGGATAGTGGAAAGCAAAGTGAAGACCAAAGGTCACCACTAAACACCCCACCATCAAGGAAAGGAAACCTAAAAGGTTCTACCAACTTGTGAAGAGCCACACATCCTACCAAAGGAGGGATGAGGCCTTCACAAGGGGACCTTACATCATAGGGAAGAATGGAAGTGATCAACATCTTCCATGTTTATGAAAGAAGAGAATCTATCTAGAAGCTCTACTTACAAACCCTAATCTTAACACCTAAACAAAACTACTCCAAAGGAAGAGCAAACTTCAAGTCCAAGCTCCTTCATGCATTCCTCAGCAGCCCACACAAGCCTTCAACATCATCCAAGAGCAAGAGAAGCAAAGCCCTAATCTAAGGGAACTAAAGAAATCATTCTAGTTGAATTAGCAAGTTTGGATCACCTAAAACCTAGTACTAAAGTTAATCCTAACTAAAATACTAAAACCAATTGTAAAATCCTACAAAAATAACTATGGGAACCAAAGTCAATCATGAATCTACCATACAAAATCCAGAGGTTGAATCATCCACAAAGTCCTAGAAATAAAATCCAAACCACAAGGTACTAAGCTTAAACCCTAAAACTAGAGCACCTAAAGTTTCAACTTAAAACCAACACCTAATTTCATCCCAAAAATGTGAGAAAATTACTAGAGGAGCATGCATATCTAAACTAATCACACACAAAAAATATGCTCAAGAATCATCATCAACTTCTCACACAAAAATCAGCAAAACAAGGTATCAACCATAAAGAAATTAATATCAATTAAAATGTAAAAAATGCACATAAAATCACAAATGCATGAATTTCTAATATTTTAATTCAATAAAATTCTAGATTCAATCATGAATCAAGGAAAAAAAAATCTGGAATTAATTGAGTTATTATCCTATTTATTATGAATTATTTTCAACACTATATGAAATGCACAAAATAAAAGAAATAAGAAGTAAATGATAAACATGCGTGCTGAATAGCAATGATTTCAAGTTCAAATCCTGGGTTGGGCCCAGAAGGGGGCGCGTATAGCAATAGGGTGTGAGGCCCATCTGAGTATCAACTCAGTTCAAACAAATAATCAAGGGGGGTGCATTAGTCAAGGAAATCATGTTGATATTCCACATTGGGCCTGGCGATGGGGTGGTGATAGCAAGAAACCCAAAGCCCACACGCCTATTCCTTCCTTCAGTTCAACTCAATTCACAAAATGAAAAATCAAAAGTGGTACACGCCAGGATTCGAACTAACGACCTCTTGGTTCACACAGCGAAGAAACAAAGTCTGAAGTTCCTTCACTAATCAAAACAGTGAGTTTTGGAAAGGGTTACGTGGCTCAACGTGAGCGCTGGGATCCATGGACTGAGTCAAGTCTTCCACATGAATTGATGGTGAGGATTTCATCTTCCTCACTTCAAACCTGCAAGCCTGCGCGCGAACCAGGTCGTCGCCGGTGCTTTCTCCGGCCACCCCTGCACAACCCTAACTTCATCTATAGCCAGCCATTCGCCACGATTCTTAAATGAAACTTGACCAGAATTTTATCAGCAATTCAACCATGACACTTATTCATTCTAAAAATGCATGGATCTTGAGATATCAATCTCAACCGAAAATGAAATCCAACCTAAATTGTCTCTAAAGTTAAAATTGATCATCCTAAATCCAACTACTCATCATCAGGATCCTAACCGCATGCTTCTACTCCATTAAAAGCGCATAATTAGAGAGAAATTTCAGGAAGTTAAAACCTGTATTTGAGCTTGTAACAGATGCACTTCTTGCTCGATTCAACCTTCAAGATGATGCAGATTCACTCTAAATCACCTTCTGAAGCTAATGCAACCTTCATTTTCCCTTGATTTGGCCTTGAACTCAGAAATCAATTCCAACTTGCAGCTGTGAAACTTCAACCTCACTCTCTGCTTCAGGGCTCAATCTTCACCAAAAAAATGGCTGAACACACTCTTATGTTTATATAGAACTCAATGGAAATGTCTAGAACTTTCTGTAACTTTCCATATGAGATTTTCAATTTCACTTTCTCCTTCAAAATACCATGTTGCAACAATCGTGTACTTGCTCTCTTTGGGCGTGAAAATTATTGCAATCATCATCTCATGAGATGTTGAATTAGTTTGTTATGTTAATTTCCTTGTTTGCAAGCCAATGGTTCATGTTGGTCATGTTGCTTCATCATGAAGAAATGAAATGAAATGGCATGAATTTGACCGCAAACCAAAATTCCAACATTGCCAAAGTTTCTAAAATGACTTTTCCATTCAAAATGACCTATAATTTTGCCTTGTTTGGACACAAAATGAATTATTTCAATTTTTGGTCATTAAATGCCTTTAATTCTCCTTTTTTCAAAATTCCTTGAACCATATCCTTCCTTGAGCCATTTCAATGTCTCCTTGATACATGGTCAAGTTTAAAACCCTATTTTGAGCAACTTTCAAGTTGAACAAAATTTCATTTGAGGTGTCTAAGCTGGTGAAAATGACCTATGATAATAAATGACCTATACTCACAACTTCCCAAAATACCCTTGATTTATCAAAGCCATAACTTGAGCTCTACAAATCCTATCAAGGACTTCTAGTACTCTATGGAAAGATAAGAGGATAAGGAACAACATTTATGTTGACCAAAAGTTCATAGGAATCATCCTTCTTGGGAAGAAGTGTCATGCAAGTTGGGTAACTTTCAAGCTCCAAATTCACATACCTTAGATGACTTGTAACTTGTCTGGCTCATAACTTGAGTTCTACAAATCCTACCAAGGACTTCTAGCACTAAAATTAAAGCTAAGACCATGCTCTACAACAATCATGTTGGGGTCAAGAAGAGATGACAATCACATCTTGAGCTAAATTGACTTGAAGATAGGGGTCAAACTAGGGGATTTTACACTGTCAAGCCTTAGAAACCCTAGCTTGAAACTTCTCAAACTCTTCAATCATGATGAGTTAACCTTGGAATCATCCTTAGAACATCTCAATGTATCAATCCATGATCACATGGCTCTTGAATTAGGTCTCAACTTCTTTCAAATCATCAGTTGACTTAGGGTTGACCCAGTCAAACCCTAGCTGCACCAATCATGGCTGAGGCTTCTTATTCTTGCACAATGACATGTCTAGGCCTCAAAGTGATCTTAAACACTTCTCATGAGATCTCTCAAGACCTCAAGTCTATCTTCATGGCTTCAGAATTATCTGATGGCTTTCCCCATAACTCTCAAGTTAGGAGACCTACATACTTGGTTTCAATCACTCTCTCTGAGGATCTTTTAACTTCTCTGACAAGGATATCAACCCTTGAACACCTGAATAACCTTCTTATCTAGCTTCATAGTCTTGTATAGATCTTGATTGGAAATCATACCTCTTGATCTCCTGCATACATATCAATGAAATGCAAATGATAATGCTAATGTGAATGAAATGAAACATAAGCTAGGTGAAGAAATGTTGGGCAAATTTTGGGGTGCAACAGCTGCCCCTATTCAAACGGCTTGGACCTGACTGGGTGAGAAGCGAACGACTCTCATACAATCAAGGTAGAAGACGGTTGAATACCAACAAACCCGGAAATTTTCCAACTGCGCAAGTACACGGTACTCTGGTGAGGACAAATCTTCGGAAACTGAAATAATAGTTGCACGACAACTAGCTGGAGAAATACTGATCTAAATCTCCGTCAGGATGATTCTCTAATTTATCTGATATCATTGCATCCTCAAATCATCGAGGGATCACTGGTTACACGGTAACGGGTGATTTGCCAACCACGCACAGGTAAACGACACTCTGATTGGTAGGAACATCTTCGAAACTGAGCATGACAGTTGCACGACAACTCTGCTGGGGAATTGGTCACACGGTAATTGGTGAAGGGTCAAATCTCAAATCTCAGTCAGGATGATCATCTGATTTTGATGTAGATATTCGTCCTCAAGTCATCAAGGGATCACTGGTCACTCGGTAACTGGCGATACATAGCTGATATTGCCGTCAGGCATTCGGCGACACTGCGGCAACAGGATTCCTCGAGACTCATCAGGTCATTAGGAACTTTTTAACAATCAAGTTAATCACGCCATCAGGCATTCAAAGAACTTTTTCGGGTGTCAGCCGGACTTCGTCAGAGAGTCCGAAATAGAATCCTCGGTCAATCATGAACCTAATAAGGATATCCAAACTTCTGCCATCAGGCCCTCTGCATCAGCTGAGAGAACTGCTTCGACATCGCAGCTGGACTTCATTAGTAAGTCAGGAGATTCGGCACTACTGCAGGACTTCAATCATCAAGTCTTCAAGGGAAACTTCAGCTTCTCTGCTCAACAAACTGCTGGGGATGACACATCTCCGCTGGGGATTCTGGGGCACTATCAAGTAACTCTACTTCGGGGATCCAGAAATCATTCTGGGTGAATCAACTCTGCTGAGGACTTCAAGAATCATCTTGGACAAATAACTCCGTCGGGGGCTTCAAGAATCATCCTGAACTGATAACTCTGCTGGAGATTTCAGGAATCATCCTGAGCAAACACTTTGCCGAGGACTCTAAGCATCAACTTGAGCAACCCTCTCTGGCGACTTCACTGGGGATTTTAAGAATCATCTTAAGCACGCAACTTCGCCGGAGAATTCAAGAATCATCTTGAGCAAACCATTCGGCGAAGGAACACCTGCAAAACAAGAACGGTAACGACCTAGCTCATGTTTCATATGCATATGTTTGACAATGGCGCAATGCTCCACACGGTGGAAATGCTACGCATTTAGGGTAAATGCTATGCAATCATGCAAAATGCTACGACCCCGTCAGCAAAATAAATGCTGAAGGAAAAATCCTCCTGTCAAGGAGAAAGAACCTCTCTGGTGAAAGAAGGAATCATCCTGCCGAGGAGAAGAAGTCACACCAATCTCGAACTTCAGTCGACTGCTGTAGGGGAACAAAGTTCTACAAGAACCTGAACCCGCTCAACCAGGTATTCGAACAACAACTGCTGAGGAAAATGATGTCAATCGCAGAAATAAACTGCACGGCCTTCGCGGCTAAAACTTTCCTGGAGATAACGACTCCGGTGGGGAAATACAACATCAGCTATTCAACACTCTACTGGGGTAAACCAATCATGGCCCGAGCGCTTTCCAAGAACTCAACTCTTTTGGGGAGTTGCCCAATCGGCTGGGGAAGAAGGAATCATCCTGCTTGCTAGGGAGAGTATAACTCTGTGGGGAATTTCAATTCCGCTGGAGGTTTCAGTCTGAACTATCGAAAGCTGCACAATTCAGTGTATGACTCAGCTGGGGAGATGACATTCCTTCAGGATACCTCTGATTGGGTAGAATCTATCTCTGCTTGGAGAGGCATATCAATGCTTACGATCTCATGTTCATACTCCGTGGGGAGATGCTGCTACACTGCTGGAGAAGAAGGAATCATCCTGCTTGGGAACGCATACGGCGTACTGCCTGGAATATGCTATACCTGCAACAACACAAACAAACAGACAATATACCCTTCTCAATGGGACCTATCAAGGTTATCATCTTGTGACAATGTTCAAGTAATTCATTGTTTCAACAATCAGTGGCCTAGGCCAGTAAGTTTATGTATGCACATTTTATCAAAAACATCGGCGTCCTTTTTCACAAACAAAACAGATAAATGTTAAACAAACAAACAGAATTGCTGAATAGTATATATTTTATTGATGATGAACCCCTGAATGGGTAAAAATGTTTCACAACAGATGCAAGCTCCTGGAATGAGGAAGTTGCGCAAATACAAAAACATAAATATACATCAGTATATACACAAATGTCGGCAATGAGGCGTAGACAAACACCATGAGTTGATCCCTCTATGACCCACTCGACTTTGATACTTCTCCGACGCTTCAGCTTCAGAAGAGATTGATTCAGATAAACGGCCCTCAGGTCTTCCAAACCACTAAACAAATATAGTCCACACGCGGACCGCAGTCATTTGCTTTTTCAAATCCCTAACTTTTTCCTGAATCGCCCTTTTGGGTTTTCGATTCACCGGGATACCCTTTTTTTGCCAAAGTCGCCCTTCCAAGTTTTCGACTTTGCGGGTATACATTCTTTTCTTTTATATCCCTAATTTTTGCCCGAACCTTTTTCCTTTTTTATGGTTCGCTGGGATGCCCCATTTTTGCCTGGATATTCTTTTTCTTTCCAGCGGGTCATTTTTAAGCAAAGTATTTTTTAACTGCATCCGCGTCCACCGGGGATGCAAAATCTTCGCCATCCATCATGGATAACAACAAGGCTCCTCCCGAGAAGACATTGCTGACAACGTATGGACCTTCATAATTGGGAGTCCACTTGCCCCGGTGATCGGAGTGTGGAGGAAGAATCTTCTTCAGGACGAGATCACCTATCTGAAAGCTTCTAGGACGCACCTTCTTATCATAAGCTTTCTTCATTCGGCTTTGGTACAGACGACCATATGCAATCGATGTTAACCTCTTCTCGTCCATCAGGCTGAGTTGGTTTAGTCGGTTCTTAATCCATTCTGCCTCATCGAGTTTCACATCAACCAAAACTCGTAAAGAAGGAATCTCAACTTCTAACGGTAGGACAACTTCCATACCGTACACCAGTGAGAAAGGGGTTGCCCCGGTTGATGTACGCACCGTTGTACGATAACCGTGTAGTGCAAATGGCAACATCTCGTGCCAATCCTTATAGGTCACAAACATCTTTTGTACAATCTTCTTGATGTTCTTATTGGCCGCTTCAACGGTGCTATTCATCTTCGGCCGGTAAGTGTCGCTATTGCGAAAATCTGCGTCGGCTAAACAAAAGAGTCGCCACCGTGCGTTATTTATCCCAACCGAGGGAAAGGAAACACTCGAAGTAAACCTACCGCAAAGACGGGAAGGAATGGTCATCGCAACCAAATCCTGGATTCGGGAGTCGGTTACGCAAGGGGAAGGTATTAGCACCCCTCACGTCCGTCGTACTCGACGGGATCCACGCTTGTTTTCTAGTACGGATTGTTATTCTATCTACTATAAAGGTATGGGGTTAAAAGAAAATAAAATGACTCGGCAAAGTATCGCACTTTATGCCTACGTATTCCCGTCTGAAACGAGAAATCAGAGTCAACGTAGTTCGGCTACCTACGGGAAAGGAGGGGAAAGTTGCTCGCTAGGATACGACATCCTATGCCTACGTACTTTCATACAGCATGAAAGATCAGAGCAAACGTAGTTCGGGCTATGGAAGACACATATTTGTCTGACTGTTTTTTAGATTCTTCTGAAAAGGTTTTCTTCTGATTATGAGTCCAAACGGACAAAAATGACACTTTGATGTTTGTTTTGGATCTTTTACGAAAGAAATGTTTTTTTAGTATGTTCACAATCTCTGACGCACTAGAGACTATGATTTGAGGGTGACTACGTCGTATGTCACCCTAAGGGTAACACACTAAGCAGTCAGGTTACTGAAGAGTGACCCTTCAGCAACCCTCTCTCAAATAGCTTAAGGCTCGTAGTGTACGACATCGATTATTCTTATTACTGTGTTTTGAATTGTTCTGAGATAGAAGAGAAAGATGTTCTAAAAAGCCTAGGGTTTGAAAGGGGAATCAAAACTAACCTAATGTTGTCATGCATGGATAAGAATCCTAATGTCTGTCATGTTTCTCTCTTGCACATAGGGAAACAGAGATCCTAGGGGATAAACGGAAAAGAAACAGATATACAGTAAACAGTAAACATGTATGCAATGCAGCAGTACAAGCGAGGCAAGGGAGTTCCACTCAACCTCGAACCTGGGAAAACACTAGGCAAAGTGAAACAGCTTCACTTCAAACCTATGGGGCAAACTGAACAAGCCAACAAATAATACAACCAAAGCAAACAACACCAGCACCAGCTCTGACAGCAACAATCCAGCTCCTACAGCAAGCAACTCAAACAGCAACAACTCTGACAGCTACAGTTGATTAACAGCAAAAAAAGTTGACAATAACAACTTCAAGAAAGATCCCATCTTCACTCTTCAATGATCCCCAAGCTTTAGATAAGCTCCTGTCTTCAAAAGTATCCCAGCTCTAGCAAGCATGAACCTCAACCAGCAAACAGCTTCAAATAGCAAACAGCTTCAAACAACAAACCCTAGCTTCAACAGATAACCAGTTCTGACAGGCACAAGCTTCATCTTCACCAATCTTCACTAAAATTCATCTTCCATAGGTTTCCATCTTCAGTGCAATCACTCCAGAAGAGAATCAATTATGAAGTTGAAATGTTAAGAGGCTGAATGACAACCCAAGGAAATCACTAAGGTATTAACATAGCAAGTGAAGGGTATCCTCAAGGTTCTACCCAACCAAAGCATGCTCTACATCCCTCCTAAGGAGAGATGGAACTACTTTGGGGGACCTTGTGTCATGGGATGGAATAGAGGCACAAGAAGCTCTCTATGTTTGACAAAAGAAACAAGACTACTCTAATGCTCTTCCTATATATCCTAACTCCTAAGCCTCTGACAAGCCCTCTAACAAAAGAGAAGTCTTCAACTCCAAGCTTCTTCAGACCACCCAAGGCAACTTCATTTAATCCTCAAGTCCTCCAAGAAAAGCCCTAGCCAAAAGCACTCCAAAATAGCCCCACACAAGCATAACCAAATCCAACATCCAAAGGAGAAATCCACAAGCATCACACAAGTTGCAAAAATCTGATAAAATGCTAAAGCTTATCAAAAAATCCTAGATAAATTTCTAAGGGAACCTAACCCTATACCCAATACCCCATAGGAATCCCAAACCCTAAATCAACCATTTAATCCTCAAACTATGCACAAAACTACAACTATTTGTTGTGAAACCCTAATTCTAACACCTCTCCTATTCACCTCTCAAACTAACCTAAATTTTATTCACAAAATTGTGATAAAATTTCTAAGGGTACATGCTTCCCTAATATAATTAATCCAACAAGAATCAACTAAAAAACATTCACCAATTGATCACAAGAAAATCAGCAAGAACATGTAGCAAATATACCAAATTTAAAGAAAATAATAAAATGTAAAAATTCAAATTAAATTGAAAAATGGATAAAAATGGGATTTATTAATTTCATAAAATCACAAATAAATCCAAGATCATGGAGGTATTTTTAAAATATTTTTTGGATCAATATTGGATTTATTATGATTTTTAGAAATTAAATGGAATAAAAGAAAATATTAAAAGAATAAAAGAAATAAAAAAAACTGGATTAAATGGGAGCCATCAGATGGAGAGACTGGTAAGCGCATCTGAGAGTCATGAGCGTGTCCACGTGTGAGTCCAGTCACCAGCTGACTGGATAAATGAAACCCAGCATTTTTGAACTAATGGAGGCAATCTCAGTTTGAATCGTGGCCCTTGGATTCGTGAGGGAGTCAACAAGTCAAGGTGATCTGAAGGTTGGGACTTCATCTTCTCCACAAGCTCAGGCGACCTGAGACTATTCTCAGGTGGTGGTTCACGGTGGTTTCCACCGTCTTCTCCGGTGAAGCAGTGGTTACAGGTGACCAAACAAGAAAAAATCTTATACCAATTCTGACCAGAATTTCACATAGATTCCCAATATGATCTCTAAATCCCTTAGATCCTCATAGATTCTCAAAACCTATTCCTTCTTTAAAATGTGTCAAGATTTCAAACAGCTCCATTTGCAAAATAGAAACCACGGAATTGCTCCTCATTCTTCACTGATCATGATGAACTATCCAACTCAACTTGAAACCTCAAGATCATCCATAACCGTCTCTTAACAGAAATTGTGCATCACACTTAATTGTCTCTAAATGGTTCCAAATCAATCCAGAAACGATCCTTATCATCTCTAGGTCCTAACCACATATTCAATTCTATCTAACTCTTCCTAGATCATGAGGAATTATGAGAGTTACATACCTGGTAAAACTGGATGAACAAAAGGATGAAACGCTCGATTCAAGCTCCAAAACTTCCCAGACACAATCAAGAGTGATAATAGAAGCTTTTTGCACACTCAATTTGGCTTGAATCCTCTTGGAACTCAGAACACGATTTCTGTTGAAGCTCTTGAAACCCCAACTGCCACCTCTCTTTCTTGCACGAAAATGACACCAAAATGAATCTGAATTCACTCTAGAGCTTAAATATGAAGTGTATGTGGGCTTATTCAATCCAATTCAGGCCCAATTCTGCTGATCCAAAATTTTGATTTTCCTCTTGAAAACACAATGTACCAGTCACAATCCTGAGCTTCCAGCTTGCTCTAGAATGTTCTATTCAACTGCAAATTGGTTATGGAGTGTGTTTAGATAACTAGCTTGGCCTGAATTGCCCTGATTTTTGTTTTGGCATTGTGACTTATAATGTAAGTAATGACTTTACAAAGCAAGTCATGGAATTAAGACTTAACTCAAAAATGTGGAAATGTCATTGTGTTTGAAATGCATTTCCTGATCAATTTGGTATGTCATATGGACTGGTTTGGACCTATAGCTCAAAAATCACAATTTCCCTCTTTGGTTCATTTAAAATCCATCCTTATTTTAGGCCATTTTGGATCATTTTGTAAAGCAAGCCATTTCAATCACTCATAACTTCTTTTCTGACCTAAAAACATCATTTTAAGCACATCTCATGTTGGACATTTCTTCATTTGAGGAGTGGAAGATAGAGATTTTAACCTATGTTGAAAAATGACCTATAATTCAACTTTCCCAAAATACCCCTGGATTGCCAAGATCATAACTTGAGTTCCACAAATCTTATTGAGGACTTCTATACTCAAATTAAAGCTAAGATCAAGCCCTACAATTCTTATGTTTGCAAAGAATCCATTTGAAAACTCCTTGATGGGCAAAAGTTGCTTGGAAGTCAAGTGACTTTCACAGATAAATTTCAATGTCCTCTGGGGACCCATAACTTGCAAGAACCATAACTTGAATTCTACAAATCTCCTTGAAGACTTCTAGTACTCAAATTAAAGCTATTGAGAGGATCTACAAGTTTCATGTTGGCCAAGAATCCATTTGAAACTTTTATTTGGACTTGTGTGGCTTGGAAGTCTAGGGCTATACAGGGGATTTTACCCTAGGAACCCTGTCTCAAACCTCTCCAACCACTCTTGATTCTCTTTTACTTGATTTTGACTCATCCATACACATGCTTTAACATATCAATCCATGACTTCCATGACTTAGAGCTAGGTCTTGATGCCATTTCCTTGCTCTCCTTGACCTAGGGTTACCCAGATGAAACCCTACTTGTACACACCTCAACTGTGGTTCTTGAACTTGATGCCATGACTTATCTAAGCTTCAATAGGGCTCTCTAGGCCTCCCATGGGATCCATACACACCTCAAATTCATAATTCCATGCTTCATACCCCATTGATGACCCTCAATACACCTCAAGTTAGGATAGGAATCCACTTGTTGACATTCAAATCTCCTCAAAGCTTCAACCCATTTCTTGATGACTTGGATGTTCTTCAGCTTGAATAAGGCCCCTTGATGTGCTTCTTTAGATAAGGATGGCACTTGATCCCCTGTTAGATGACTTGCTATGTTATGATATGCAAATGATTAGACCATGTACATGATGTGACAATGCAAATGATAATGCAATTGAAACATAAACCAAGTGAAATAGGTTGAGCAAATTTTTAGGGTGCAACAGCTGCCCCTATTCAAACGGCTTGGACCCGACTGGGTGAAGAGAAAACGGCCTTCAAACAATCGAGGTACGAGATGGTTGAATACCAAGAACCCGGAAATTTGCCAACCGCAGAAACAAACTGCTTGGATAAGAACATCCGCTAACTGAATCCGATTGTTACGGCAACAAACTGATCAATTATCTGATATCAAAAATCTGATTTCAACGTCAACCGCCTGTGTAACACCCCAGGCCTTGAACTCTCACTTGTCGAAACCTCTCGCCTTTTGTCCATGTTAAAACTCCACCGTCTGTTAATAAGGAGACAATGAATTAGCGACCGTGCTTGGGATCATTTTCATCCACCCGAAAAAGACTCTATCATTGCGGGGATGGAACTTTGTCCATGTTAGGACTCTACATTCTATCAACACAGAAAAATCCCGACGACTTCGCTGGGGAAACATTTCTGTCTAATCACAGGGAACTCATTTGCCTATCCACCCAGGAAAATCATCCGCCTAAACACAGGAAACCCCATTCGTCTACTTCATACGGGAAAATTCATCTGCCTGATTACAGGAACATCCATCCGCCTGCTTCATACGGGAAAAGCCATCTGCTTGATTACAGGAACATCCATCCGCCTGCTCCATACGGGAAAATTATCTGAATACCGTTTCTCTGCTTACCTCTGCAGTACCTACCTCCGTTGGTCCCAACCTGCAAACGATTTTGAGGAGAACTCTACTGGGGATAGTAACACGAGGAAATCACGTCGACTTCCTTGGGGAAAATACTTTCGTCGACTATCGGAACACAACTCATACTCAGTTGATCACGGGAAAATCATCTATCTGGGTACCGGAAAATTCATCAGCCTGCTTCATACGGGAAAACACATCTGCCTGGTTCATACAGGAAAATTCATCTGCCTGCTTCATACGGGAAAACACATCTGCCTGATTCATACAGGAACATTCATCCGCCTGCTTCATACGGGAAAACACATCTGCCTGATTCATACAGGAAAAGTCATCTGCCTGATTCATACAGGAACATTCATCCGCCTGCTTCATACGGGAAAACATATATGGGATATAGCTTCCTTGCCTATTCTTGGTAGTAGCTAACTCCATTGGGGGATATTCTAAAAATAACTGCCCAACACCCATTTCGACAACAAGTGACCACTTCTGAAGTTTTGATTTATGAAACCCTGTCATGCTGCCGCGACAGCAAACCTGAAGAAAAACACTCCGCTGGTCGGATAAGAGAAACTTCAACCAATAACTCTGTGGGGAATGATAACAAGAACTGCATCATCATATGTCTCACGGCGAGACCTCGATCGTCTGGTAATAGGTCTGAACTGTAACTTCATACTCTTGCTGAGAAACACACCTGAAAGTAAAAGGTTAACCAACCTGATTTATGTTCAAAATGCGTATGTCTGACAATGGCGTAATGCTCCATACAGCATGAAAATGCTACACGTTTTTTTTTGGGTAGATGCAAATATGATAATATATGCAAATGCAAATGCAGGTTCAGGCTGTTGTGGAAGCTCTGACAAGCTTGCTTCAACAACACGGCTGTTGAGGACAAATACCACCCTGTTGGGGATGAACGGGTATCGCAAAGTATTCTGGCAAAATAAATGCCGGAAATACAACCAACTCTGCCGGGGAGACATTACACATCGATTTCCACTGGGAGGAAAGAATAACACCTGCTGGGAAGATTAACTCAGCTGGGGGGAGAAGCAACCCTTCTGGGGGACAACTGTCTGGGTACAGTTTACAACTCGGAACTACCACTCCGCTGGGGATAATCATCCTGACGAAAGCATGACAACCTGTGGGGAGACAGAAAACCATCCTCGGTGGGGGATAATCCTTCTGAACCTACTACCTTGGTTATGCGCCGCGGAAATCCTCCCAGCTGGGGATTGAACGTGCACATACTCGACTCTCTGGGGAGTATAAACTCTGCAGGGGGTACTGATTTCGACCTGTTGGGAATGTCCTGTGGACACTTCCATGATGGTACTCTTCTGGGGAAAATAATCCTCCCTTCGGTAAGGGATAATCATCGTATCAACCTCTGGGGATGAGGTACGACCTGTTGGGAGATGAGGTCAAGTCCTTCTTCCAGGGCCTCTGGCTGGGGCCACCATTTTCTGATTGTCCGCTTCAAGGGCGAGAACCCTGCAAAACACAGACGAGACAGAACAAATCTATACAACCAAATCTATTCGGGTTAGCATCCACGACGTTACTTCAGTCAATTCGAAGTTTTAGCAATTATTGGCAAGGGCCAGCAAAGTTAGGCACATGCGAGTTCATCAAAACATCGGCGTTTTCCACATGCAAAACAGTAAAGCACAACATCAAATACTGAATAACATGTTTTATTGATTGAGCCTGTAAATATGCAAAACTTTGTACATCGGATGCAACTCCTGAAAAGAGGAAGTTACGCACACACCCATACATATATGCACAAAAAAGCATAAAATAAAAAATACACAACAATATTTATACATGTCGGCAACGTGGTGCAGACAAACATCATGAGCTGATCCTCCTATGACTCACCTGACTCTGGCGTTTTCCCGGTATTCAATTTTCGGAAGAGATTGTGTTGGATAAACGAACCCTCAGGTACTCCCAAACCACTAAGCAATGCTGTATCAAATCCGGACCGCAGCCATTTGCTTTTTCAATCCCTAATTTTTGCGTGAATCGCCCTTTGCGGGTTTTTGATTCACCGGGATACCCTTTTTTGCCGAAGTCGCCCTTTGCAGGTTTTCGACTTCGCGGGTGTACATCTTTTCAATTTTATCCCTAACTTTTGCCCGAACATTTTTATTCATTTTTTACGGTTCGCCAGGATGCCCCATTTTTGCCTGGACTCTCTTTTTACTGTCCAGCGGGTCACTTTCAAGCAAAGTATTTTTTAACTGCGTCCGAATTCACAGGCGACGTAAAGTCTTCACCATCCATGGTAGATAGTAGCAAGGCTCCTCGAGAGAAGACTTTTCTGACAACGTAGGGACCTTCGTAATTAGGGGTCCACTTGCCCCTGTGATCTGTTTGTGGCGGGAGAATCCTCTTCAGCACAAGATCGCCCGTCTGAAAGCTTCATGGACATATCTTGTTATCGTATGCTTTCTTCATCCGGTTCTGATACAACCGACCGTATGCGAGAGAAGCTAGCCTCTTATTATTCATTAAGCTGAGCTAATTCAGTCTATCTTTAACCCATTCTGCCTCGTCAAGTTGGACGTCTCGTAAAACCCTCAAGGAAGGAATCTCGACCTCCAATGGTAACACTTCTTCCATTCCGTATACCAATGAGAAAGGGGTTGCCCCGGTTGATGTGCGCACCGTCGTATGATAATCGTGCAAAGCGAAAGGTAGCATCTCGTGCCAGTCCTTATACGTCACAACCATCTTCTGAACAATCTTCTTTATGTTCTTCTTGGCCGCTTCAACAGCGCCATTCATCTTGGTTCGGTAAGGGGAAGAGTTGTGATGTTCAATCTTAAAATTCTGGCACAGCTCTTTCATCATCTTGTTATTCAAATTCGAACCATTGTCGGTGATAATCCGCTCAGGGATTCCATATCTGCAGATAATATCTCGTTTGATAAATCTGGCCACCACTTGTTTGGTGACATTGGCATATGATGCTGCTTCCACCCATTTGGTGAAGTAATCAATTGCCACCAAGATGAACCGGTGTCCGTTGGATGCCGTAGGATCAATCTTCCCGATCATATCAATTCGCCACATCGTGAACGGCCACGGTGATGACATCACATTCAGAGGACTTGGGGGTACATGGACCTTGTCCGCATAAATTTGGCATTTATGACACCTCTTTGCAAACTTGAAACAGTCTGTTTCCATAGTTAGCCAGTAATAACCTGCCCGCAACAGTTTTCTCGTCATAGCATGCCCACCAGCATGTATACCAAACGTACCCTCATGTATCTCTTCCATGAGCAACTTTGCTTCTTTCTCATCTACACAACGTAGCAACACCAAGTCGTGGTTTCTTTTGTATAGGACACCGTCAGGATTCAAATAGAAATTGCCAGCCAATCTCCTGAGAGTCTTCTGATCTCGACTGGATGCCCCAGCCGGATACTCCTTGTTCTTCAGGAAATTCTGGATGTCAAAGTACCAGGGTTGACCATCGGGAGCCTCATCAATGGCAAATATGAATGCAGGCCTATCGAGCCGAGAGATAACAATCTGGGGAGCCTCGTTCCAGAAGTTAACTTTATACATTGAAGACAATGTAGCCAGGGCGTCAGCCATTTGATTTTCTGCTCGCGGCGCATGATGCAATTCCACCTTGTCGAAGAAAGGCAACAATCTCCTTGTATAATTCATATACGGTATCAAATTGGGCTGACGTGTCTCCCATTCTCCTTTAATCTGATTCACCACTAGAGTTGAGTCTCCGTACACATCCAGATGCTTGATTCGCAAATCAATAGCTTCTTCCAGACCCATGATGCAAGCCTCATATTCAGCCTCATTATTGGTAACGGGAAAAGTCAATCGGGCAGTAAAGGGGATGTGAGACCCCTGAGGAGTAGTGATAATTGCACCTATTCCGCTACCATAGGAGTTAACTGCTCCGTCAAATATTAACTGCCACTTGGAACCCAACTCTGGTCCTTCGTTCGGCAACGGTTCTTCACAATCTTTCATTTTCAGGTACATGATATCCTCGTTAGGAAAACCAAACCTCATTGATTGGTAGTCCTCAATAGGCTGCTCCGCAAGGTACTCTGACAGAATGCTACCTTTAATAGCCTTTTGCGAGACATATTGGATATCATATTCGGTTAACACCATCTGCCATCGGGCAATTCTTCCAGAGAGTGCTTGCTTCTCAAACACGTAGTTGATTGGATCCATATTTGAAATTAGCAGGGTTGTATGATTTAGCATGTATTACCTCAAACGTTTGGCGGCCCAGGCTAGCGCACAACACGTTTTCTCGAGCATTGAGTATCTGGACTCACAGTCAGTAAACTTCTTACTCGAATAGTAGATCGCATGCTCTTTACGTCCGGTCTCGTCGTGTTGACCGAGAACACAACCCATACTTTACTCAAGAACCGTCAAATACATAATCAAAGGTCTCCCGGCCACTGGAGGTATCAAAACAGGAGGTTCCTGCAAGTATTCTTTTATCTTGTCGAACGCCTTTTGACAATTTTCATTCCAGGTCAACACCTGATCCTTTTTCAACAACTTGAATAACGACTCACATGTCGCAGTTAGGTGAGATATGAACCGGGCGATATAGTTCAACCTCCCTAAAAACCCACGCACTTCTTTTTCTGTTTTAGGCGTCGGCATTTCTTGTATTGCTTTTATTTTCGCAGGATCAACCTCTATTCCTTTTTCACGCCGAAGGTGCACTTGTTAGGGTTCAGTCTCAACCTGAACTTCCTAAGCCTCTTGAATAGTTTCAGCAGATTAACCAAATGCTCCTCCTCCGTATGGGATTTGGCAATCATATCATCAACATAAACCTCGATCTCTTTATGCATCATGTCATGAAAGAGAGTCGTCATAGCGCGCTGATATGTTGCCCCAGCGTTCTTCAGTCCGAAGGGCATCACTTTATAGAAAAATGTTCCCCAGGGAGTAATGAAAGTAGTCTTCTCCATATCTTCTGGCGCCATTTTGATCTGATTATAGCCCGAGAAGCCGTCCATGAAGGAGAATACGGAGAACTGTGCAGTGTTATCAACCAGCACATCGATGTGAGGAAGTGAAAAGTCATCTTTCGGGCTCGCTTTGTTCAAATCACGGTAGTCTACACACCTTCGCACTTTACCGTCTTTCTTCGGCACTGGCACAATATTAGCGACCCATGAGGGATATTTGGTAACAGCTAGGAAACCAGCATCCCACTGTTTTTGAACTTCCTCCTTGATCTTCACAGCCATGTCCGGTCTAGTTCTTCGGAGTTTCTGCTTAATAGGCGGACATTCCTCTCGCAGTGGCAGACGGTGAACAACCATATCCGTATCCAACCCAGGCATATCCTCGTACGACCAAGCAAATATATCACTGTACTCTTTGAGCATCTCAACCAACCTTTGCTTGATGTCGCTCTACAGCGCAGCCCCTATACGGATGTTTTTCACAACCTCTTTCGACCCCAAATTGATAATCTCAATGACTTCCTCATGAGGCAGAATGATTCTTTCTTCTTGTTTCAATAACCAGGTCAACTCTTCTGGTACGTCGCCATCTTCAACAGCCTCTTCCTCAGCCTGAAATACCGGGTGCTCAAAGTCGAAGTGAGTCATAGGCGGTTCATAGACGTCATCTGAAATAGTAATCCTGCAAAGGAAATGGTTAAATGCTTCAAAACGCATACAAAGCAAATAACCACATTGCCATTTTATTGTAAAACACAAAAAACAAGAAAAATAGGGATCACAATATTTTTATGTGAGAAAACGCCTTTATTTCATGATTAAACAATGTAATGTACATAACCAAATGGCCCTAAGCAAAATCACTATGCCCCGGGTAGGACACAGGATTATTCAACAATTAAGAAAACAAATCATTACTGTTTAGTTGTCACAGGAACAGTTTCCCGGATAGACCAAATGCAAAGACTTTGTCCTGGCACGCTTGGCTTGATCCACGCGTCCATATCACAGTCGCTATCTCCGTCTTCAGCATCGGAAATAGCATTGATAGTCTCGAAGCTCACCCCGCTTGGCATAATCGTGACTGGTCCCTTGAACCTGGGCACTCTTGAAGAGGATGTTGACGATGAAGGATGATACCCTAGCCCGAACTTATCATTCTTCACGGGAATCTCCAATACCCACCCCCAGCCCTTGGTTTGGCCTGCCTGCACTAGAGCCTGAGCTTCTTTGTAGGATGACACTGCCACATCTGATATTTTGCTGGAACCCAGGGCTTTGTCTTTAATTCGCAACCCCTCGAAGGCTTGACAGGGTGTTTCGTGTATTTCGCCGTCGACCTCGACATATTTGAATGAAGACAAATGGCTAACCAGAATATCTTCCTCTCCACAAACAGTGACGACACTATCCTCAACCATATACTTCAGCTTTTGGTGTAACGTGGATGTGACTGCCCCGGCAGCATGGATCCATGGGCGCCCAAGAAGACAATTATACGCTGGCTAGATGTCCATTATGTAGAATTCGGTTTCAAATATTTTAGGCCCCACCTGCAACGGTAATGTTATTGATCTGAAAACTGACCTCCTTGTTCCATCGAACGCTCTCACCACTAAATCACTGGGCGTGCAGATAATCCCCCTGATATCTAACTTCATCATGGCTTTCTTCGGTAGCACATTCAGGGAAGATCCATTGTCTACTAAAACATGGGACATGACCGTGCCCCGACATTCTACTGACACATGCAATGCCATATTGTGCTCTCGCCCTCTCGGAGTCAAATCAAAGTCTGTGAAGCCCAAACTGTGCCCCGCATTGACATGCGCCATCACCCCTTCTAACTGATTAACAAAAACTTCTTGAGGAACGAATGACGTGTCTAGAATCTTCAGCAGAGCATTTCGATGGGCCTCGGAACATAACAGCAATGATAGGATGGAAATTTTTGACGGCGTTTGCTGGAGGTGCTCAACGATTTTGTAATCACTTTTACGAATGAGCCTCATAAACTCCTCCACATCCTTGAGTGATGTGTCCTTTCCATTCGACTGAGAAGGACCACCCTTAGCTACCTTGGTTTTACCCTTGGCTAATCTTTCCGCCTCTACCTCGGGTGACGTGAAGATTCTTCCGCTTCTGGTCATACCCCCTGTTCCGACAACATTATCTACAACCCCAGCTGGTTGTCCATTGACTTCAATTCTCTCATCGTCGCAATATACCTCCAACCCGTAAGTCCACGGCACTGCTTTAGTACTCTCAAAAGGGACTGGTCCTGCTTTAGTAATTGTGATCGTCGGCCGCCTGGCAGACGCCGTTATCGTTATTGTTTTCCTCGGAATCGTCACCGCCGCAACATCGTTCAGCTCATCACACAACGCCTCTACAGGCTTTTCAACCGCAGTTCTATCAAATTGCAAGGTACCTTCATATATCATAGCCTGAATACCCTGCCTCAACTCATTACAACCCTCTGGCTGGGTCCAACAATCCAAGCAAAATTCATCACAACCCGGGAATACACCCCCTTTTAACAGCGTGCTTTTAATCTCACCCAACGGTGGCTTCAGCTCATTGACATCCATCACTAGATTCAGATTCTCTTCTGTCAAGATGGCATTTGCCCCATGATTGGGCATAGGCTGTTGTACGATATTTGGACCCACCTGTCCAAAGTTGATAGCTTTGCTATCCAATAAATCCTGAACTTTGTGTTTAAATGCCTGACAAGCTTCTATATCATGCCCTGGAATGGAATTCGTAATGCTTGTTGGCGTCAAACCCATAAGGGAGTACCGCCCCTGTAGGTGGTGCCAAAGTCCTCTTTTCAACCAAGTTCAAACCTAGCAGGGTCTGGAGAAGTTCTGCATACGTGGAAGGAGGTGTGTCGAACACTCTTTTCGGTCTCACATTTTGTACCCTTCTCTGACCAGGATTCTATCCTTGCTGTAGTTGTGGTTGTTGTTGTTGTGGCTGCCTTTGTTGAGGAAGCGGGATAGTGACACTAGCTATCTGTTGCGGCTGAACATACTGATTTCTTCCTCTGCCCCTGCCCCTGCCACCAAACACGGCACTAGTATCACCCTGTTGTCTACCACCAAATGCTTTTCTGGCACCTCCTGTTGAAGTAGACTCACCTGCTTGGAACCTTCCAACTTTAATCCCGTTCTCAATCATCTCCCCCATAAGAATCAAATTTGAGAAACTGCTCAATGACACACTAAACAATTTTTCGTAGAACACCCCTGTAAATGTCCCAATGAACATGTCATTCATCTCCCTTTCAATTAAAGGAGGATGCACCCTTGCTGCCATATCGCGCCACCTTTGCGCATACTCTTTAAAACTTTCACCGTTCTTCTGTGACAAACCCTGCAATTGGACCCGGTTTGGCGCCAGATCGATGTTATATTTGTAATGTGTCACGAAAGCATCAGCCAACTACTTCCAGGTCTTGATCTGCGTGGGCTCCAGCCCCATATACCATTCAAGTGAAGGTCCTGACAAGCTATCCTGAAAGAAATGCATGAGCATCCTTTCATCATCTGAAAATGCGGACATCCTCCTGTAATAAGAGCGGACATGGACCTTAGGGCAGGTGTCCCCCTTGTACTTGTCAAATGTTGGAGCCTTGAATTTCAACAGCACCCTCAGCCCTGGTACCAAGCCCATTGTAGTCATATCCAAACCGGTGGAGTTCTGATTCACTACCCCCTTCATCTGTTCTTCAAGCATTCTGATCCTCTGCACAGGATCAACAGGTCCTTCAAACCCCACACCTCTTCCAGAAAAAGCGTCCTCCTGGCGGTCTTCACCCCAATTCACATTTTCATTTCCATATCCATCGTAACTAGTGTTGCGACCAAACCCTTGTTGATTGATCATGGGACCTCGTCCCCCGTTACCGAAACCCTGGTTGACCCTAACAGGTCCAAACCCAGTGTTGACAGGAATCACCCCAGCACCATTCATATTACCAAATCCACCATACCCCTGGTCAGCGTTGTCGCTTGCGCGAAAATAAGGTGTCGGCATGACAGAAGAGTCGCCACCTTTCGTTATTTATCCCTCAGAGCGGGAAAGGAAACGATCGGAAAAACCTGACGAAAAAGGGTAAGACAAGGTCGTCGCAACCATTGTCTGGGTTCGGGAGTCGGTTACGCAAGGGGAAGGTATTAGCACCCCTCACGTCCGTCGTACTCGACGGGATCCTCGCTTGTTTGTTTACTTGGACGGGTTGGTTTTATTCTATCTACCTATCAAGGCTGGCTGAAAAAGAAAAGAAAAATGACTCGGCAAAGCGTCGCACTTTATGCCTACGTATTCTCATCAGAGAATGAGAAATCAGAGTCAACGTAGTTCGGCCTACGAAGGGTTGCGGGGGAAAGGTTGCTCGCTAGGATATCGCATCCTATGCCTACGTACTTTCATCTGGTATGAAAGATCAGAGCAAACGTAGTTCGGGAAACTACGGGTTATCTCCTAAAAGAAGTGTTTTTTTATTGTGTTTGCGATTTCAACCGCACTAGAGACTATGACCTGAGAGTGAATGCGTCGCATGTCACCCAAAGGGTACCATACTAAACATCCAGACTGTGGAAAAGAAACTCTCCCACAATCCTTTCTCAGATAGCTTAAGGCTCGTAACGTACGAAAGAAATCATTCATGATTACTGTATCTTAAACTGTTTTGAGATGAGAAGAGAACAGGCCCAACTAGGAGGGAGACTATCAAGTCCTACTGTTATCATGCCATGGATTCATCCTATGGTTGAGGTTTGAACAGGGAACTCCTAGATGTTGTCATGCATAGGTTTCAACCTAAAAGTCTATCATCAAATCCTCATCAGAGGAAATGAGAGTCCTAAGGGATCATGTCAATGATACACCAAAACAGACAAAAGCATCAACTTTAACAGTAAAATGCATGCAATGCAAGTGAGGGAGGAAATGTGTGTGGGGCTTCAGCCTCCACAAGCTCGTCTCGACCTCAAGCCAGTCATGAAATAACAATAATCATACTGAAATAAACAACATGCTATCAAGCAAAGACAGTAAACTGTAATCATACAGACAGAAAATGAAATCATGCTATCAAGCAAGGTAAACACATGGGCAAGGGAGCTGGGCTCTACCGAATACCCGCAAGCAAAGCCAAGCAATAACAATACAATCAGATGCACTCATGCTCTTAGACTGAACTTATTCTAAATGGGCTTAGCCTAATGCAGCAGACAAATCAGACAAAACACACAATACATCAAAGAAAACAGAAGAAAGCCTCAGCTCCTCCAGCAGCAACCCAGTCTTCAGACTTCAGAGATCACTTGCTTTCCAGGTATCAACCCTACATCATGAGTATCAACTCATCTTCTCCCTTTGAGCTTCAGCTCCTTTGATCAGCTTTACCTTCAGGCATCACTATCTCCAGCAGACAAGATTCAGTCAACAAGATGAGTGGGGGATGTTACAATACTCACTGACTTCCAAAGGATGCCATTGAGGACTTAACATCAAAGGAAAGGCTCTCTCAAAGTTCTACCTCAGAGGGTAAGGTCACTAATCCCTCCAAAGGAGAGAGGTGAATACCCTTAAGGGACTCTGTGTCATAGAGAAGGAAGGAGGTGAACAAGACACTCCTTGTTTATTGAACAAAATATTCTATCTAGGGCTCTGCCTATGCACCTATAAACCTATAAACCAAACAACAAAAGCTATGCTAAACTCCTCTGCAAGGTCTTCAAAGCTTCCATGATGATCCACAAGGTCTTCAACTCAATCTTCAAAGCTCACACACTCAAAAGAGAAGGAAAGAAAACACAACAATACAACTTATGCCTTTAAGCAACACACATACTATCCATACATTCAAAAATCAATGAAAAATACTAAAATACCATACAAATTCCTAACAAAATTCTAGGGGATTCTATACATACTTACCCTTAACCCATATATTCCCCATACACTAATTTGGCCTATAAACCCCAAAACAAATTTGTGCAAGTCTACTTATACAACTTAAAACCCTAATAAGAGCACCTAAATGTCTAACAATCAAACTACATCAAATTTTAATCTAACAATCAAGGGATAAATCCTACATGAAACTAGGGTTCAATATCTAACTATGCCAAAAAGAATGGCTTAAAAATCCTAAGGGAAGGCCCTAAAACAATTCTTGCAAAATAAGGTATCCACCAAAAGAAAATAATTGTCTTATTTAAAAGAAAATACCACCATAAATTCTACATTAAAAATAAAATTTCATTTTTATTTTTATATTTTTCTACACAAAATTATCTCAACATAGAAAAAAGAATGAACAAAAAAGAGCCATTTATCAATTTTTTATGAATTTTTTAAGATTGCAAAAATATTAAAAGAATTTAAAATAAGATAAAACAAATATAAAAGGGAGGGGGGTGGAAACAGTAATACGCGCCAGTTCATTTCAATGGGCCAGAAATTGGGTGGGGTGTGGATAGGAAAGCTGGACGAGGCCCAACGTCCTTCACTAACTGAAACGCGGCGTTTTGGCCGTTTGAATCTCCCTCCAAATCTGAATGAACCTGAGCCGTGCGATCGAGAGAAAAAGTCCACCATTTCAGCACAAACCAACGGTAGAGATTATATCTCCTACCTTGGGTCACCTAGGGTTTCCAGACACCTCCTTCATGCACAGACCTTTCCTCCCTTTGTTCTCTCTGCTCAGTGGATGAAATGCCACGATTCCAAAACGAAAACGACTCTACTAATCAAGAGGAACAAGACTATACGCATACTTTTTCCTGATTCTCTCTAGATAATCCCAACAGAAGCTTGCAAGATCAAAGTTCCACCATATGCACCTGATGTCAACCTTCCATAATCCTTGAATCTAATGGTATACAGTTATTCTACACAATACCCTAACCATTCTAAGCTAGTTCTTGCTAACTGAAACCAGCACACCAATCAATTCTTGGAGATTAAAGTTTCATGGACCTGTTATCGATTACCATGGATCGTGCCATAACTCTCAGAACTTCATCATCTAACCTAATGCATCAGTTCTAGACCTATAAAACTAGTCAAAACTACATAACTTAAGAGAATGGTGATGAGAAAGAACCTGTCAAGAGGTTATGGTGGGGATGTGTAGAGCTTGATTCAGTGCTTGATCTTGCTCCCAAATGTTTCTTTAATGGTGTACTCCCTTCTGTTTGCAACTTTCTTGGTGGAGATGGCTTGTAGAGATGAAACCGAATCTGGTGTGGATCTTGCAACTCTCAATTCAAACCCTTCAATCTTCCATTGATGATCCTCTGAATCTACTTGGGTACACTCACTATGAACTATGGATTATGGATGAATGAGAAGATTGAACAAACTTGGTGTAGAATGAACAATCTCTCTTTTGCTTGTGATTGAAGAAACTATGGAAACCTCACTTTTCTCTCACTCTCCCTCCAACCTTGGCCAACCCTGAACTCATCATGATCCTCACAATATATAGCAATCCATTGAACAATCTAGAATCATCTAGAAAGTGTTAGAAAAGTGTGGAACTTCTCATGTGATGATATTATGGAACATCTCATACTATGCATTATGACCTCTAACTTTATGTTAAAATCTCCTTGCATGAGATATTGAGGTAATATGAATGAAATCAGCCCTTTACTTTTCCTTGTGCAAGCCTTTTCAAAGTTGCCTTCTTTTTCAAGTAACATTTTTTCAAAGGAACCTCATTTTTTAAGCTTTAAATCAAAATTCTACCTAAACCAATGTTCTCAAAATGGTGTTTCCAATCAAAATGATATATTGGATGACCTATTTTGGGTTTGTGGATCTCACAAACCAATTTTCAAGTTCAACTTTTCAAACTTATATGCCATTTTTAGTTCATTTTTGACCAATCATGCCAATCCATGCTATGAGCTTTTCCAACAATTCATGACCTTCTTTCTAGGCTTAAAATCACATTTTGAACAACTTTCATGTTTTGAGTTTTTCCATTTGAGGCTTGGAAATAGGAGTTTTAGGCATTGGCTAAAATGACCTATAACTGACAAATGACCAAAATACCCCTGTCTTGTTCAAACCATAAGTTGAGTTCCACAAATCCTATCAAGGACTTCTACCACTCAAATTAAATCTAAGAAGATTCCCTTCAACATTCATGTTGACCAAGAGATCATAGGAATTATCCTACTAGGGCAAAAGTTGTCTGCAAGTTGGGTGACTTTCAAGGACCCAGATTCACACACCTCTACTGACCTGTAATTTGTCAAAACCATAACTTGAGCTCTGTAACTCCTATCAAGGACTTCCACCACTCAAATTAAAGCTAAGAACAAGCTATACAACATTCATGTTGTGGGGAAGATGAGATATCAATCACATCTTGAGCTAAAACTGCCTGGAAGATAGGGATCAAATTAGGGTTTTTTCACTGACAATCCTTGGAGACCCTAACTTGAAACTTCTCAAACTCCTCAATCATGATGAGTTGGTCTAGTAATCATCTTTATAACATCTTTATGCATCATTCCATGATCTCATAGCCCTTGGATTAGGTCTCAACCTTCTCCAAATTTTCAGTTGACCTAGGGTTGACCCAGTCAAAACCCTAATTCTACCATTCATGGTTGAATCTTCTGAACTCTTGCACAATGACTTCTCTGGACTTCATGGTGGTTTTCAAGACATCTCATAGGCTTTCTCAAAACATCAAGTTCATTCTCAAAGTCTCAGAATCATCTGAGGGGCACCCACAACTCTCAAGCTATGAAGCACACAACCCTGGTTTCAACCAATTCCTCTGAGGATCTCTTGAACTTTCTGATGAAGGTATCCATTTTCAAACACTTAATGAATAAATAATTGTTGGTCAAATTTTGGGGTGCAACAGCTGCCCCTATTCAAACGGCTTGAACCTGACTGGGTGAGAAGCGAACGACTCTCAGCCAATCAAGGTGCGAGACGGTTGAATACCGGTAAACCCGAAAATTTGCCAACTGCACGAGCACACGATACTCTGCGGGGAACAAATCTTCAAATACTGCAATACTAGTTGCTCAACAACTAGCTGGAGAAATATCGACCTGACATCGCCGCCAGTTATCCTCGTTAAATTCTTCTGATATTTCCTTCAGACAACCACAACACCCAACATCGCCGCTGGAAGACTAAATCACCTGACATCGCCGTCAAGAACAACCATAACTCGGGGAAACAAGCGTCCAACATCGCCGCCGGAGACCTAAACCTGAATCACCAAAATATCCAACATCGCCGCCGGAGACCTAAACCTGAATCACCAAAATATCCAACATCGCCGCTGGAGAAAATACAACAATGAACAAAATACCCCGCATCGCCGCTGGAGAGAATACAACACTGAACAAAATACCCCGCATCGCCGCTAGAGAAAATACATCTCTAAACAAAGTACTCCGCATCGCCGCTGGAGAACTAAAGGATCTGTGTCACCTAACATCGCCGTCGGAAGACTGGATCACCTTGACACGCCCAACATCGCCGCTGGAAAACTGAATCGGACATCGCCGTCGGAAACAAACATCCTCTTAGAGACACTCGACACCGCCGTCGTACAAACATCATCTCTGCTGGGGATTTAAAGAACCTGACTTCGCCGTCAAACAAACATTCAACCTCGCCGTCGAAACAAACATTCAACCTCGCCGTCGAAACAAACATCCAACCTCGCCGTCGGAAACAAACATAACATGACCTCGCCGTCAAATCCAAGCGTTCAACCTCGCCGTCGAACAAACATTATCTGAACAAATCTGACCTGGGGTTCACCCCTGGTAAAGTACACTTGCATACTTGGAACTACTCCACTGGGAATGAAAGACTTAACCGAGCATACTCTGATCTGGGGTTCACCCTCAGAACCATAACGAACATCGGAATACTGCTGCACACTGCCCGCCGTAGAACCTCAATATTAAAGATATATGAAACCCTGGCCCCTGGCCATTTCCAGCTTCAGCTAGAAAAGATCTTCAAGTATTCCTGGAGATAAACATCCTTGACCTTCAAGGATGTAAACTTTGCCCGTCGACAACTCTGCAGGAGGTATCTTCAACTTCAGTTTAAAGAAATGGTCCTTGGCCTTCAAGGATACATGGCTTTGCCGTCAGGCAGCTCCACCTCTGCTATAGAGCATCCGTGACTTCAGTCAGGGATATACTTCGGCCTTCAGTCCGAAAAATGAATCCTAGGTCATTCATGACCTTGGGGATAACCTTGCCCTTAGGCACCTTCGTTTCAGCTTAGGAAATCTGTGACTTCAGTCAAAGAAGTGGTATCCTGAGCCATTCATGACTCCACGGGGATTCAAACACTTTGCCTTCAGGCAAAACTTCGCTTCAGCTGGAGAAACATCTTCGACTTCAGTCAGAAGAAATATCATTCACTTGATCGCAATCAATCACCACCTCAGGACAACTGACTTGGTCTTCAGGCCAACACGGATCACTTTGAATGAAAAATCTTGGAACCTTGTCTTCAGCCACACGTTGATTCATCAACAAGGACATTTGAGCTCACAGGAACCTTCTGATACCGCCTTCAGGCGTTTACGCAGTCAATCTTCAGATTAGACAACACTGTTGGAGCAGACATATCACGCTGCTAAGGACTTCAAGAATCATCTTGAACAAACAAACTCCGTCGGGCACCTTCAAGAATCATCCTGAACCGATAACCTTTCTGGTGACTTCACTCTGCTAGGGATCCCTGGAATCTTCCTGGGCAACTCTTGCTGGGGACGCCACTGGGGAGCTCACGAATCATCCTGAGCAAACCATTCGGGAAGTTGTACTGAGGTCTTAAGAATCATCTTAAGCAAACCGGCCCTGCTGAGGAATTCGAGAATCATCTCGAACTGAAGACTTCGCTGGGGATCTCAAAAATCACCTTGAGCGAGCGGCTATGGGGATTACACCGGGGGCTTAGGAATCATCTTAGGACAACGACCTCGTTAGAGAGAATATCAGGAATCGTCCTGAGCAACTGGTTTCTCGGCTGAACACCTGTAAAACAAGAATGACAACGACCTAGGTCATGTTTATGATGTGTATGCTTCTGCGCTATGCCCCACACGGTGGGAATGATATACGTTTATGCTAAATGCTGTGCAATCATGCACAATGCTATGCAACATTAAATGCCATGCAGTGCTAAATGCCATGCAGTCATGCACAATGATGCGATCCCGTCCGCAAAATAAATGCTGGGGGGAGGAAACCCTCTTGCCAAGGAGACAAGAACTACTCAGGTAGAGGAATCATCCTGCTGAGGAGAACGTGGACACGCCAATATCAATCGGACTCTGTCTGGGGAAATGATCTTCAGTTGACTGCTGCAGGAAAAACAACTTCAGTCGATCCGCTGCGGGGGGACAAAGCTCTACGAGAACTTGGACCTGCTGATATCAATCGCGAGAATAAATTGTGTGGCCGTCTCGGCTACTCTTCTGGTGATGATAACTCTGTGGGGAAACAACTTCAGCTGCTCAACACTCCACTGGGGAAAACCAATCATGATCTGATCAACTTCCAAGGACTCGGCTCTCTTGGACATCTGCAAACTCGGCTGAGGAAGGATAAGTCATTCTGCTTCGCTGGAGAGAGCGCGACTCTGGGGAAACGCAACACTAGTTGCCCCATGCTCTGCTGGGGAAAATCGATCATGATCTGATCAACTTCCAAGGACTCTGCTCTTCCGCGGACTCAGCCGGGGAGAGAACTCATTCTACTTCACTGGAGAGTACGACTCTGGTGCGGAATTTCAATTTCGCTGGGGAAGAACGAATCATCTGACTTCGGGGGAGAGTACAACTCTGCCGGGGAATACAACATCAGTTGGTCCAACACTCTACTGGGGAAGAGGGAATCATCCGTCTTCAAGGGAGAACACGACCCTGGTGGGGAATCTTAATTCCGCTGGAGACTTTACTGGGGAAACATGAGCTCCGGCACCCGAACACTTCTATGAAATCTGCACTTGTGACCCGGTGCTGGGGAAAGACGACATCATTCTTCGGTGCTTGGCTCAGCTGATGGGGTGACGCTCCTTCAGGATGCGTCTGCTTGGGAAAAGAATCATCTCTGCGTGGGGAGACATATCAATGCTCACTATTCTGATTCTGATTCTACGGAGGAGAGACTACTGAACTCTGCTGGAGAAGGAGGAATCGCCCTGCTTCGGGGATACGCACGGCATATCCTCTGGAAGGTGCTACACCTGCAACAACATAAACAAACAAGACAAGATTCCCTCCTCAAGGGTTCTATCCAGGTTATTATCTCGTGACAATATTCAGTTAATCAATTGTTTCAACAATCAATGGGCCTAGGCCTGCAAGTTTATGTATGCGCATTTTATCAAAAACATCGGCGTTTTTATTCGCAAACAAAACAGATAAATGCTAAACAGACAGGTAGAATTGCTGAATAATGTGTATTTTATTGATGATGAACCCCTGAATGGGCAAAAATGTTTTACAACAGAGGCAAGCTCCTGGAATGAGGAAGCCGCACAAAAAAAAAACATAAATATACATCAGTATATACAAATGTTGGCGACGAGGCGTAGACGAACACCATGAGTTGATCCCTCTAAGACCCACTCGACTTTGATACTTCTCCGACGCTTCAGCTTTGGAAGAGATTGATTCAGATAAACGGCCCTCAGGTCCTCCAAACCACAAAACAATGAAAGTCCACACGCGGAACGCAGTCATTTGCTTATTCAAATCCCTAACTTTTGCGTGAACCGCCCTTTACGGGTTTTCAGTTCACCGGGATACCCTTTTTTGCCGAAGCCGCCCAGTGTAGGTTTTCGACTTCGCGGGTGTACATTTTTTCAATATATCCCTAATTTTTTGCCCGAACCTTTTATTCTGTTTTTGGTTCGCCGGGATGCCCCTTTTTGCCTGGACTCTTTCTTTTTTGTCCAGCGGGTCTCTTTCAAGCAAAGTATTTTTTAACTGCGTCCGCGTTCACCGGGGATGCAAAATCTTCACCATCCATCGTGGATAACAACAAAGCTCCTCCTGAGAAGACCTTGCTGATGACATACGGCCCATCGTAATTCGGAGTCCACTTGCCCCGGTGATCGGAGTGTGGCGGAAGAATTTTCTTCAGGACGAGATCACCCGTCTGAAAGCTTCTAGGACGCACCTTCTTATCGTAAGCTTTCTTCATTCGGCTTTGGTACAGGCGACCAAATGCGATCGATGCTAACCTCTTTTCGTCCATCAGGCTGAGTTGGTTCAAGCGATTCGTAATCCATTCTGCCTCATCGAGTTTTACATCAACCAAAACTCGCAAAGAGGGAATCTCCACTTCTAACGGTAGGACAGCTTCCATACCGTACACCAAGGAGAAAGGAGTTGCCCCGGTCGACATACGCACCGTCGTACGATAACTGTGCAAGGCAAACGGCAGCATCTCTTGCCAATCTTTGTACGTCACAACCATCTTCTGAACAATCTTCTTGATGTTCTTGTTGGCTGCTTCAACGGCGCCATTCATCTTCGGCCGGTAAGGAGATGAGTTGTGGTGTTCAATCTTGAAGCTCTGGCACAGCTCCTTCATCATCTTGTTGTTCAAATTCGAACCATTATCAGTAATGATCCGCTCGGGAATTCCATAGCGACAGATGATGTCCCTCTTTATGAACTTAGCCACCACCTGCTTGGTCACATTAGCGTACGAGGCTGCCTCCACCCATTTGGTGAAGTAGTCGATAGCTACCAGAATGAAACGATGACCATTGGATGCAGTAGGCTCGATCTTGCCTATCATGTCGATGCCCCACATGGAGAACGGCCAAGGGGAGGACATGACATTCAATGGGCACGGCGGCACATGAACTTTATCAGCGTAAATCTGGCATTTGTGACATTTCTTCGCGAATCTGAAGCAATCCGACTCCATAGTCAGCCAGTAATATCCTGCTCTCAGGATCTTTCTCGTCATGGCGTGCCCGCCGGCGTGCGTACCAAATGTGCCCTCATGGACTTCTTCCATGAGCATACTCGCCTCTTTTTCATCCACACATCTGAGTAGCACGAGATCGTGGTTTCTCTTATACAGCACCCGATCAGGATTGAGATAAAAGTTTCCAGATAGCCTCCTCAGAGTCTTCTTATCCTGGGTTGACGCACCCGCAGGATACTCCTTAGTCATAAGGAAGGTCTGGATGTCGTGGAACCATGGCTTGCCGTCGGTGGCATCTTCGATTGCAAAGACAAATGCCGGTCTGTCAAGACGCGAAAGCACAATTCTTGGAGCCTCATTCCAGTAATTGACTTTATACATGGAAGCCAACGTGGCTAAAGCATCAGCCATTTGATTTTCAGCCCTGGGTACATGATGAAGTTCCACTCGATCGAAGAACGGAAGCAGCCTCCTGGCATAATTCATGTACGGCACTAGATTCGCTTGACGAGTTTCCCACTCCCCTTTGATCTGATTGATTACAAGCGCTGAGTCACCATATATGTCTAGATTCTTGATTCTCAAATCAATTGCCTCTTCTAGACCCATAATACATGCTTCATACTCTGCTTCATTGTTGGTAACTGGAAACGTCAGTCTCGCAGTAAAAGGGATGTGGGATCCGTGAGGAGTCGTGATGATAGCCCCGATACCACTTCCATAGGAATTAACCGCTCCGTCGAATATCAACTTCCACTGAGATTTCCTATCTGGCCCTTCATCAGGCAATGGCTCATCGCAGTCCTTTGCTTTGAGAAACATGATGTCCTCGTCAGGGAACTCGAACTTCATCGGCTGGTAGTCTTCGATTGGCTGTTCGGCAAGATAATCAGACAATACGCTCCCCTTAATGGCCTTCTGAGAGACGTACTGAATATCATATTCTGTTAACACCATTTGCCACCTGGCAATCCTGCCCGAAAGAGCCTGCTTCTCGAAGACGTACTTGATCGGATCCATCTTCGAAATTAGCATAGTGGTGTGGTTGAGCATATACTGTCGTAGATGTTTGGCGGCCCAGGCTAATGCACAACACGTCTTCTCCAGCATCGAGTATCGAGATTCACACTCAGTGAACTTTTTACTCAAATAATAAATGGCATGCTCTTTTCTGCCCGTCTCGTCGTGCTGACCGAGAACACACCCCATACTATTCTCCAGAACCGTCAGGTACATGATCAATGGCCGCCCAGCCACTGGGGGTATCAAGATTGGAGGTTCTTGAAGATACTGCTTTATTTTGTCGAATTCCTTCTGGCAATCCTCATTCCAAGTAATCGCCTGATCTTTCTTTAAAAGCTTGAACATCGGTTCACAAGTGGCCGTGAGCTGAGAGATAAACCTTGCAATGTAGTTTATTCGGCCCAGGAAACCACGAACTTCTTTTTCTGTTTTCGGCGCTGGCATTTCTTGGATAGCTTTTATTTTCGCAGGATCAACTTCAATACCTCGTTCACTAACGATAAACCCCAATAACTTTCCGGACCGCACTCCAAAAGTGCACTTGTTAGGATTCAGCCTCAGCCTGAATTTCCTAAGCCTCTGAAAAAGTTTCAACAAGTTGACCAGATGCTCTTCCTCCGTTTGGGACTTTGCAATCATGTCATCAACATAGACCTCGATCTCATGATGAATCATATCATGGAACAAAGTTACCATTGCCCGCTGGTAAGTGGCCCCTGCGTTCTTCAGACCGAAGGGCATTACCTTATAGCAGAATGTGCCCCAGGGGGTGATGAACGTCGTTTTCTCCATGTCCTCCGGTGCCATCTTAATCTGATTGTAACCGGAGAAGCCATCCATGAACGAAAACACGGAAAACTGGGCTGTATTGTCGACCAACACATCGATGTGAGGCAACGGGAAATCATCCTTAGGGCTCGCCCTGTTCAAATCCCGATAATCGACGCACATGCGTACCTTACCGTCCTTCTTCGGTACAGGCACTATGTTGGCGACCCACGGAGGGTAAGTGGTAACGGCTAGAAATCCTGCGTCCAACTGCTTCTGGACTTCTTCTTTGATTTTTACAGCCATGTCTGGTCTCGTCCTCCTGAGCTTTTGCTTGACTGGAAGGCAATCTTCCCGCAACGGCAAGCGATAAACCATGATATCAGTGTCAAGTCCGGGCATATCCTCATATGACCAAGCAAAGACATCACTATACTCTCGAAGCATCTCGACCAGTCTATGCTTGACATCACTCTGCAGCGCAGCCCCCACTCTGACATTTCTGACGAGCTCCTCAGAACCCAGATTTATGATCTCAATATCCTCCTCGTGAGGCAGAATAACCTTCTCCTCTTGTCTCAACAAGCGGGCCAATTCTTCCGGGAGGTCTTCGTCTTCATCAATCTCATCCTCGGCTTGATAGATCGGGCAATCAAAGTCGTAGTGAGCCGTAGAGGGTCCAGAGTCGATGTCATCTGTTACGTGGATCCTGCAATAACAAGGGTTAAGTTTAAAGCAGGAATATGCAGGTTAGCACGAACCTCGTTGCCATTTTGATGTTTTTTCGAAATAAACATAAAATAGGAATAACAGGGAACACAATATTTGATTACGAAGAAAACGCCTTTTATTCATTAACAAAATGCATACACATAATCCAACAAGGCCCTGACAATAAAACCACTATGCCCCGGGCAGGACATAGGGTTGTACAAAGATTGTAAAAAGCAAATCATTACTCTTCACTTGTCAGCTTGATAATCTCCTTGATGGTCCAATTGTGGAGGCGCTCGCCTGGCTTGCTCGGTTGAATCCAGGCGTCAAGATCGCAATCACTGTCTCCGCTGTCTTCCGACGCAGCGTTGATACTCTCGAAAATTACTCCCCCCTTGGTGAATAAGATCGGCCCTTTCCCACGAGACGAGCTGCCAGAAGAAGATGAAGCTTCAGCTCCCGGAGAATATCCCAATCCAAACTTATCCTGCTTGATTGGTATGTCCAAGACATGCCCCCAGCCTGGGGTGGAACCGGCTTCGACGACGGCCCGTGCTTCCTTAAACGAGGAGAGGTTCAACTCTTGCTTCTCTGCGACGACAGGAGCCACCTCCTTCACCCTGACGGTTTCAAATTCTTGGCAAAGAGTCTCATGGATCTCACCATCCATTTCAACGTATTTAAAGGACGACAGGTGGCTTACCATGATGTCCTCCTCTCCACAGACTGTCACTATGCTGCCCCCAACAGCATATTTAAGCTTCTGATGCAGCGTGGACGTTACGGCACCAGCAGAATGGATCCACGGCCGACCTAAGAGGCAACTATAGGCGGGCATGATATCCATGATATAGAAAACCGCATTGAACGTCTCCGGACCAACTTGAATTGGCAGGGTCAATTCTCCGAAGACGTGGCGCTTGGTTCCGTCAAAGGCTTTCACGACCAGATCACTGGGCGTGCACAGCAGTCCACGGGTATCCAACTTCATCAGTGCCTTCTTCGGGAGCACGTTAAGCGAGGAACCCGTATCCACCAGGACATGTGACATAATTGTGCCTCTGCACTCTATCGAGACGTGCAAGGCGCTGTTGTGATCTCTTCCCTTAGGAGTCAGCTCCAGATCTGTAAATCCTAGCCCATTACCAGCGTTAACATGGGCTACTACTTCCTCGAGTTGATTTACTGATATCTCCTGCGGCACGTATGCAGCATTCAATACCTTCAATAATGCATTGCGGTGCGCTTCAGAACACAGCAACAAGTTAAGAATCGAGATCTTTGACGGAGTCTGATGAAGATGATCTACGATTTTATAGTCACTCTACTTGATTAGTCGCATGAACTCGTCAGCATCTTTAACCAACAAGTCTTTTTTTGCCCCTGCAGGGACCTCCTCAACAGCTTTACCTTTTCCCTCATCCACAGCGTCAGCTCGGACCACTTTTTCTGCTGCAACCTCTGCTGGCGCAAACACCCTTCCGCTTCTAGTGATACCACTGACTTCGGTAAGACTCTGCATAGTTGACCCGAACGGCTCAAGCTCTATCTTCTGACCATTACAATAAACTTCGGCGCCATAATGCCAAGGAACGGCATTGGTACTCTCGAATGGGATTGGTCCGGCCCTGGTGATGGTAATAGTAGGCGGACGAGGCGCAGAAATAGTAATAGGGTGACGAGGGATAGTGATGGTAGCAACTTCATCTGCCTGCTTCAGCACGACTTCCCCTGATGTACTCTCAACGCTCCGGCTGAATTGCAAAATACCCTCGGACATCAGACTCTGGATACCTTCGATCAGCTGCTCACACCCGTCAGGTAGGGTAGCACAAGCCATACATAATTCTCCACATCCAGGAAAGAAGCCCCTCTTCAGCAGCTTAGCCTTGACAAAACTCAACGGCGTTTTCAAATCTTTGACATCGGTCAGCAAGTCTGAACTCTCAGTGATAACAGCATTCACTCCGCCCCCCTTATGATGAGGCATCGGATTCTTGGTGACGTTGGGCACGTTGTCAGAAAAGTTGATAACCTTGGCGTCCACCAAGTCCTGGACTTTGTGCTTAAAAGCTTTACAATTCTCAATCGTATGGCCAGGTGCCCCAGTATGGAATTCACAAGTAGCACTGGCATCATACCCCGGTGGTGGCGCCCCTGTTAAGGGAGCCAACGTCCTCTTTTGAACTAATTGGAGCTGGAGCAACGTTTGCAAAAGCTGTGCATATGACATAGGTGGAGTATTAAACTGACGGCTTGCCAGGGGAGCCCGGTTCTGATATCTTTTATACCCCTGATTATTCTGCTGCTGAGGTTGCTGCTGCTGCGGCTGCGGTGGAGCAGCTGGAATGTTTATGCTAGCAATCTGAGGCTGAGGGCCCTTGCCCTTTCTCCTAGCATTAGTGACAGCACTGGCATCTCCCTCTCGACGCTTGCCAGTATAGGGTTTCTTGCTACCTCCTCCAGCTGAGGATGATTCGCCCTGAATTTTTTCGATCTTTATACCGTTCTCAACATGCTCGCCCAAAGTGATGAGAGCCGAGAATGTTCCAGACATGCCACTGACCAGCTTTTCATAGTAGATTCCAGGAAGGGTAGCCACGAACATTTGTACCAACTCACGCTCAACCATCGGCGGTTGTACCCGAGCAGCCAATTCACGCCACCGCTGGGCGTACTCTTTGAAGCTTTCATTGTTCCGCTGTGAGAGATTCTGGAGCTGAACTCGGTTGGGAGCCAAGTCGCTATTGTATTGATAGTGGAGAACAAACGCTTCTGCAAGATCTTTCCAGGTGCGCACAGCAGCGGGCTCCAAACCCATATACCATTCGAGTGATGGACCAGAAAGACTATCCTGAAAGAAGTGCATCAGCAACTTCTCATCGTCAGAATAAGCGGACATCTTTCTATAATAAGATCGGAGGTGGACCCGGGGGCAAGTGGTGCCCTTATACTTCTCAAAGGTAGGCACCTTGAACTTGTGAGGTACTTTAAAGTCAGCAATCAACCCGAGGTTGGACATGTCAACGCCCAATGTGTTCTGATTTTCTATACTTCTCATCTTGTCTTCCAGCGCCTTAAACCTGAGTCGAGCTTCAGCATTCAACTCTGCCTCTACGCATCTCTGAGAGAATATGTCATCCTGATGGTCCTCCAGCCACGGTTGAGGCACCACCAGGTTTCCTGCACCAGCATTGCCGTTGACCGGCCCCATGTTAACATTGGCTCCCAAACTACCATTTACGGCGCCAGCCGCGTTGAGTCCGAGATTAGTCATCAAATTGCCGTTAGCACTGTCGTTGCCCCCGGCAGCAGGAACAACGTTCTGTGGGGTATCCCCTGGAGGAGGAGTAGGCACGGCCCCTCCATGGAGTATGCCATTACTGTCAACCCTGGAGATCAGAGGTTGAACCAGAGTACGAAGCTGGTCTTGACCATTCGCGACCACCTGCATCAGCTCCATAAAACGATCCATCCGCTCACGGAGTTCTTGAACATCTGACTGTACCTGGTCCATGATTCTCGTCTGATTAGCGCGAGTTGAGTAGCGGTGGATGAGTCTTTGATCAATCCTGGAGATCGAAAGCAACTCGAAACCTGAAAAACCTGAAAGTAATAAAGGTTAGGAAAAGCAATAAGATATACACCATGAAAATATGCTTCATGCAGATGCATGCGTGTGTCTGTGTGCGTGGGAGATTTTTCCCCGATCCTAGTGTCTTAGTGACGGTGCTGATAATAACAAGAGGAAGAAGAAATCCGAGCCCAATCATGGAAACATCAATCTCATATATATATGGAAAGGCCTGTCGAGGCAATACACAGTATCAGCGAGTACAAATCAACAGCATGACCTCAGCCAACAAATCTGGTGATGGTCAGCATACATCAAAGATCAAAAACAACAGGGATATAACTAGTCAAGTACGGCCACGGGTGCGATACTCTGCTAATAACTCCTTTGTCTCCGAATGATCTGGAGAAGTGAGCAACCCATCGACGAGTAGTTCCCTCTGCCTGATAGTATGCTGAAGCCCCTGAACTGAACTCTCCCAAGCGCCTTCGCCGAAGCAATCCTCCAGCTTCCGCTTCTTAGACTCAAACATCAGCTTATGCTCCTTCAGGCTAGCAATGGCTTTGTTGAGACGGGCTTCAGCGGAGTACCTGCGGGCGGTCTCTTCATCAAACCTCCGCTCACTGTCTTTCACTTCAGTCTCCAGCTTAGAAATCTGCAGCATCAGCTTGTCTTCTCGCTCCTTCCTGGTAGCCATGGAGGTCTTCCAATGTTGGTCGAACTTAGATATTCTCCGATATGCTTCCTCCAAATGCTGTTTCTTCGTAGCTAGCACATCATTAGCAGCTCTGAAGTCTTGACCTAAGCGTTCCCGATCAGCAATCTGCTTTGCCAAGTCTGCACTCAGCTGGCTCACCGACTCTGTTTGCTCTTTGAGAGCGTGCACGGCTTCGTTCCTCTCACTTCGAAGCTGAGCTAACTCCTTCTCTAATTCTGCATTTGCCCTCTTCAGTTCATCATGCTCAGCTAATACCTGGTTATGCTGATGGATGGGCACAGCGGTAGGCTCTTTGACTGGTGGAGGACTCTCCGGTCTGACATGAGGGAATGGAATCCCTATAGTGCTGGCTCTGGCTCTGATCCAATCTGAATAAGGAGGGTAAGCTTGGTTGTTGCTCTTCCCCAACAAAGGCTTTCCTCTCGTGCTGATATTGTTCCACGCATACTGAAGCTTGGACAACAAATCCCCCTCTAGAATACCCGTGAGGTACAGAGATTCCCGTACCTCTTCTTCCTTCGGTGGAGTCCTCAAAGCATATGCAAACTGACGAACTAGCAATGATGGGTTGTAGTTGATGCAACCCTTCCTACCTATCAGAGGTACGTTAGGAAACCCACTACAACTGAAGATCATCTCTGTGCCTAACCTGCCTCTGTCAACGAACCAAACAATGTCTTCTGCCGACAAGCTCATCAGACGCTCAGGCCACTCAGTCATGGCTGCAGACAAGACAGAAGAACCCCTCTTGGGCAAATGACTATCAAACCACTTGTACAACAACGGTACGCAGCATGAAACATTCTTTCCTCTCCGGTTCTCATTCTTGTAATGCACTGAATGGTAAACGTCTCCGATCAGAGTAGGGACTGGATTCCCTGAGGCAAAGATATGGAATGCATCAAAATCTACGAAATCTGGCATGCTGGGAAATAGGATGATGCCGTATATGCATAAAGCAAGGATGGCGCTGAAGGCGTCCCAACATTTGTCCTTGGCACACTGCTGAGCCTTAGCTATCAGAAACTGCAGAGAGAACCCTGGGACCTTGTTCCAACTCGTTACCACTAACTCAGAAGCGCTCAAATGGAGTGAGGAAGCCAAGCTAACCAGATCAGGCTCAGCATCCATGTGGACAAAAGGCATCTGCCTTTTGATAGGCACACCCAGCATATCAGCATACTCTTCCAATGTCGGCGCGAGAACGAAGTCATGAAAAGTGAAACACCTCAAGGGAGGATCATAAAACTGCAGAAGAGCATGTAACCCATTCAACTCGGACGTAGAAGGTTTGCAAACCAGACTAAGCAACCTGCCATAAGACTTCCTGAACCTATCCTTCACAGAATCCCCTGCCAAGGCTATCAAACCAGTCAGCTTCGACACGTCGGGGGTCGGGAACTTATACGCAACAGTCTTCCTGAGAGAGGCCATAATAACAGTAGGAGGCGGGAAATCCTGGATCGGGGAAACGGTACCTGCAACACAGACACACGTTAATGGAATGCAGATAAATGCGTAAACTAATGCAAAATGCAGGTATGCAATAATATATCCAAGTGGCTGCTGTGGAGATTCGGTATCAACAGTCGCTGATGAGAAGGAAACCCCGGTGTAGGACCACTAATCTGATCTGCTGAGAATAACCATCTGATGGGACCAAAATTCTGTTCTGACAAGAGTAAGTGACTAATAATAAGGACCCCGGGTGCAAGATCGAGGAACATCTGTTGAAGTCCTCAGACCCCAAATCAAAATCTGCCCTATCAAGAACAAACACACAGCTGCTGATGAGATCTTCAGACCTCACTCAAAATCTGCCCTATCAAGAACAAATAACATCTGCCGATGAGGTCTTCAGACCTCACTCAAAATCTGCTCCGTCCAGAACAAACCACTGACGATAATACACTGATCAAAGCCTGCTCTATCAAGAACAGACGAACACCCGATGATAAGATCCTCTGATCAAAAACCTCTTGCTCTATCAAGAACATGTCTGCAACTGAGAACCCAACATAATTGATTCACTATCAAGAAAACCAGGTAGTCTAAAGGTCTAAGTTTCCTGCAATAAACCCAGTACCACTCACAGGTATGAACCTAGACTGACTCAAGGTACGGCATCCTATGCGTTCATCAGCGTCACAGACTTTCAAAACTGATGATACGATTCCCAGAAGGAGTGGCATCATCAAGTCCTGAAGAGGCCTCACTTAGCTGAATCACAAATGATCGGTCCCTAGAGTCGACAATCCACCAAACCAGCAACCGTCTCAACCCAAAGGGTTGAAAGTGAAGCCAACCGGATGAACCTCGTCTGAGCGTGGATTTCATGAGACACTAGTGCCTGCAAAGCAAGCACGCACCCACTAATTTCCACTCTAAATCTATGGTGCACTCAAGCCTGGGTCTGGCTTCTCACTCATCAGAACTCCCATCCCACAACAGCACAAATAATCATATTATACTGAAAATAACATGCGGGAAATAAAGTGCGAGAAGTAAAAATGCGATAAATAAACGCAACCCAACACGCAAACACACGAACGATAGGATTGACTCTCTTAAGGGACGTTGGATCCCAAAATTGACTCGCTTTCGGGACGTTGGATCCCTAGGAAACTATCAACTCCCCAGCAGAGTCGCCAGCTGTCGCTTGCGCGAAAATAAGGTGCCGGCATGACAGAAGAGTCGCCACCTTTCGTTATTTATCCCTCAGAGCGGGAAAGGAAACGATCGGAAAAACCTGACGAAAAAGGGTAAGACAAGGTCGTCGCAACCATTGTCTGGGTTCGGGAGTCGGTTACGCAAGGGGAAGGTATTAGCACCCCTCACGTCCGTCGTACTCGACGGGATCCTCGCTTGTTTGTTTACTTGGACGGGTTGGTTTTATTCTATCTACCTATCAAGGCTGGCTGAAAAAGAAAAGAAAAATGACTCGGCAAAGCGTCGCACTTTATGCCTACGTATTCTCATCAGAGAATGAGAAATCAGAGTCAACGTAGTTCGGCCTACGAAGGGTTGCGGGGGAAAGGTTGCTCGCTAGGATATCGCATCCTATGCCTACGTACTTTCATCTGGTATGAAAGATCAGAGCAAACGTAGTTCGGGAAACTACGGGTTATCTCCTAAAAGAAGTGTTTTTTTTATTGTGTTTGCGATTTCAACCGCACTAGAGACTATGACCTGAGAGTGAATGCGTCGCATGTCACCCAAAGGGTACCATACTAAACATCCAGACTGTGGAAAAGAAACTCTCCCACAATCCTTTCTCAGATAGCTTAAGGCTCGTAACGTACGAAAGAAATCATTCATGATTACTGTATCTTAAACTGTTTTGAGATGAGAAGAGAACAGGCCCAACTAGGAGGGAGACTATCAAGTCCTACTGTTATCATGCCATGGATTCATCCTATGGTTGAGGTTTGAACAGGGAACTCCTAGATGTTGTCATGCATAGGTTTCAACCTAAAAGTCTATCATCAAATCCTCATCAGAGGAAATGAGAGTCCTAAGGGATCATGTCAATGATACACCAAAATAGACAAAAGCATCAGCTTTAACAGTAAAATGCATGCAATGCAAGTGAGGGAGGAAATGTGTGTGGGGCTTCAGCCTCCACAAGCTCGTCTCGACCTCAAGCCAGTCATGAAATAACAGTAATCATACTGAAATAAACAACATGCTATCAAGCAAAGACAGTAAACTGTAATCATACAGACAGAAAATGAAATCATGCTATCAAGCAAGGTAAACACATGGGCAAGGGAGCTGGGCTCTACCGAATACCCGCAAGCAAAGCCAAGCAATAACAATACAATCAGATGCACTCATGCTCTTAGACTGAACTTATTCTAAATGGGCTTAGCCTAATGCAGCAGACAAATCAGACAAAACACACAATACATCAAAGAAAACAGAAGAAAGCCTCAGCTCCTCCAGCAGCAACCCAGTCTTCAGACTTCAGAGATCACTTGCTTTCCAGGTATCAACCCTACATCATGAGTATCAACTCATCTTCTCCCTTTGAGCTTCAGCTCCTTTGATCAGCTTTACCTTCAGGCATCACTATCTCCAGCAGACAAGATTCAGTCAACAAGATGAGTGGGGGATGTTACAATACTCACTGACTTCCAAAGGATGCCATTGAGGACTTAACATCAAAGGAAAGGCTCTCTCAAAGTTCTACCTCAGAGGGTAAGGTCACTAATCCCTCCAAAGGAGAGAGGTGAATACCCTTAAGGGACTCTGTGTCATAGAGAAGGAAGGAGGTGAACAAGACACTCCTTGTTTATTGAACAAAATATTCTATCTAGGGCTCTGCCTATGCACCTATAAACCTATAAACCAAACAACAAAAGCTATGCTAAACTCCTCTGCAAGGTCTTCAAAGCTTCCATGATGATCCACAAGGTCTTCAACTCAATCTTCAAAGCTCACACACTCAAAAGAGAAGGAAAGAAAACACAACAATACAACTTATGCCTTTAAGCAACACACATACTATCCATACATTCAAAAATCAATGAAAAATACTAAAATACCATACAAATTCCTAACAAAATTCTAGGGGATTCTATACATACTTACCCTTAACCCATATATTCCCCATACACTAATTTGGCCTATAAACCCCAAAACAAATTTGTGCAAGTCTACTTATACAACTTAAAACCCTAATAAGAGCACCTAAATGTCTAACAATCAAACTACATCAAATTTTAATCTAACAATCAAGGGATAAATCCTACATGAAACTAGGGTTCAATATCTAACTATGCCAAAAATAATGGCTTAAAAATCCTAAGGGAAGGCCCTAAAACAATTCTTGCAAAATAAGGTATCCACCAAAAGAAAATAATTGTCTTATTTAAAAGAAAATACCACCATAAATTCTACATTAAAAATAAAATTTCATTTTTATTTTTATATTTTTCTACACAAAATTATCTCAACATAGAAAAAAGAATGAACAAAAAAGAGCCATTTATCAATTTTTTATGAATTTTTTAAGATTGCAAAAATATTAAAAGAATTTAAAATAAGATAAAACAAATATAAAAGGGAGGGGGGTGGAAACAGTAATACGCGCCAGTTCATTTCAATGGGCCAGAAATTGGGTGGGGTGTGGATAGGAAAGCTGGACGAGGCCCAACGTCCTTCACTAACTGAAACGCGGCGTTTTGGCCGTTTGAATCTCCCTCCAAATCTGAATGAACCTGAGCCGTGCGATCGAGAGAAAAAGTCCACCATTTCAGCACAAACCAACGGTAGAGATTATATCTCCTACCTTGGGTCACCTAGGGTTTCCAGACACCTCCTTCATGCACAGACCTTTCCTCCCTTCGTTCTCTCTGCTCAGTGGATGAAATGCCACGATTCCAAAACGAAAACGACTCTACTAATCAAGAGGAACAAGACTATACGCATACTTTTTCCTGATTCTCTCTAGATAATCCTAACAGAAGCTTGCAAGATCAAAGTTCCACCATATGCACCTGATGTCAACCTTCCATAATCCTTGAATCTAATGGCATACAGTTATTCTACACAATACCCTAACCATTCTAAGCTAGTTCTTGCTAACTGAAACCAGCACACCAATCAATTCTTGGAGATTAAAGTTTCATGGACCTGTTATCGATTACCATGGATCGTGCCATAACTCTCAGAACTTCATCATCTAACCTAATGCATCAGTTCTAGACCTATAAAACTAGTCAAAACTACATAACTTAAGAGAATGGTGATGAGAAAGAACCTGTCAAGAGGTTATGGTGGGGATGTGTAGAGCTCGATTCAGTGCTTGATCTTGCTCCCAAATGTTTCTTTAATGGTGTACTCCCTTCTGTTTGCAACTTTCTTGGTGGAGATGGCTTGTAGAGATGAAACCGAATCTGGTGTGGATCTTGCAACTCTCAATTCAAACCCTTCAATCTTCCATTGATGATCCTCTGAATCTACTTGGGTACACTCACTATGAACTATGGATTATGGATGAATGAGAAGATTGAACAAACTTGGTGTAGAATGAACAATCTCTCTTTTGCTTGTGATTGAAGAAACTATGGAAACCTCACTTTTCTCTCACTCTCCCTCCAACCTTGGCCAACCCTGAACTCATCATGATCCTCACAATATATAGCAATCCATTGAACAATCTAGAATCATCTAGAAAGTGTTAGAAAAGTGTGGAACTTCTCATGTGATGATATTATGGAACATCTCATACTATGCATTATGACCTCTAACTTTATGTTAAAATCTCCTTGCATGAGATATTGAGGTAATATGAATGAAATCAGCCCTTTACTTTTCCTTGTGCAAGCCTTTTCAAAGTTGCCTTCTTTTTCAAGTAACATTTTTTCAAAGGAACCTCATTTTTTAAGCTTTAAATCAAAATTCTACCTAAACCAATGTTCTCAAAATGGTGTTTCCAATCAAAATGATATATTGGATGACCTATTTTGGGTTTGTGGATCTCACAAACCAATTTTCAAGTTCAACTTTTCAAACTTATATGCCATTTTTAGTTCATTTTTGACCAATCATGCCAATCCATGCTATGAGCTTTTCCAACAATTCATGACCTTCTTTCTAGGCTTAAAATCACATTTTGAACAACTTTCATGTTTTGAGTTTTTCCATTTGAGGCTTGGAAATAGGAGTTTTAGGCATTGGCTAAAATGACCTATAACTGACAAATGACCAAAATACCCCTGTCTTGTTCAAACCATAAGTTGAGTTCCACAAATCCTATCAAGGACTTCTACCACTCAAATTAAAGCTAAGAAGATGCCCTTCAACATTCATGTTGACCAAGAGATCATAGGAATCATCCTACTAGGGAAAAAGTTGTCTGCAAGTTGGGTGACTTTCAAGGACCCAGATTCACACACCTCTACTGACCTGTAATTTGTCAAAACCATAACTTGAGCTCTGTAACTCCTATCAAGGACTTCAACCACTCAAACAAAGCTAAGAACAAGCTCTACAACATTCATGTTGTGGGGAAGATGAGATATCAATCACATCATGAGCTAAAACTGCCTGGAAGATAGGGATCAAATTAGGGTTTTTTCACTAACAATCCTTGGAGACCCTAACTTGAAACTTCTCAAACTCCTCAATCATGATGAGTTGGTATAGTAATCATCTTTATAACATCTTTATGCATCATTCCATGATCTCATAGCCCTTGGATTAGGTCTCAACCTTCTCCAAATTTTCAGTTGACCTAGGATTGACCCAGTCAAAACCCTAATTCTACCATTCATGGTTGAATCTTCTGAACTCTTGCACAATGACTTCTCTGGACTTCATGGTCGTTTTCAAGACATCTCATAGGCTTTCTCAAAACATCAAGTTCATTCTCAAAGTCTCAGAATCATCTGAGGGGCACCCACAACTCTCAAGCTATGAAGCACACAACCCTGGTTTCAACCAATTCCTCTGAGGATCTCTTGAACTTTCTGATGAAGGTATCCATTTTCAAACACTTAATGAATAAATAATTGTTGGTCAAATTTTGGGGTGCAACAGCTGCCCCTATTCAAACGGCTTGAACCTGACTGGGTGAGAAGCGAACGACTCTCAGCCAATCAAGGTGCGAGACGGTTGAATACCGGTAAACCCGAAAATTTGCCAACTGCACGAGCACACGATACTCTGCGGGGAACAAATCTTCGAATACTGCAATACTAGTTGCTCAACAACTAGCTGGAGAAATATCGACCTGACATCACCGCCAGTTATCCTCGTTAAATTCTTCTGATATTTCCTTCAGACAACCACAACACCCAACATCGCCGCTGGAAGACTAAATCACCTGACATCGCCGTCAAGAACAACCATAACTCGGGGAAACAAGCGTCCAACATCGCCGCCGGAGACCTAAACCTGAATCACCAAAATATCCAACATCGCCGCTGGAGAAAACACAACAATGAACAAAATACCCCGCATCGCCGCTGGAGAGAATACAACACTGAACAAAATACCCCGCATCGCCGCTAGAGAAAATACATCTCTAAACAAAGTACCCCGCATCGCCGCTGGAGAACTAAAGGATCTGTGTCACCTAACATCGCCGTCGGAAGACTGGATCACCTTGACACGCCCAACATCGCCGCTGGAAAACTGAATCGGACATCGCCGTCGGAAACAAACATCCTCTTAGAGACACTCGACACCGCCGTCGTACAAACATCATCTCTGCTGGGGATTTAAAGAACCTGACTTCGCTGTCAAACAAACATTCAACCTCGCCGTCGAAACAAACATTCAACCTCGCCGTCGAAACAAACATCCAACCTCGCCGTCGGAAACAAACATAACATGACCTCGCCGTCAAATCCAAGCGTTCAACCTCGCCGTCGAACAAACATTATCTGAACAAATCTGACCTGGGGTTCACCCCTGGTAAAGTACACTTGCGTACTTGGAACTACTCCGCTGGGAATGAAAGACCTAACCGAGCACACTCTGATCTGGGGTTCACCCTCAGAACCATAACGAACATCGGAATACTGCTGCACACTGCCCGCCGTAGAACCTCAATATTAAAGATATATGAAACCCTGGCCCCTGGCCATTTCCAGCTTCAGCTAGAAAAGATCTTCAAGTATTCCTAGAGATAAACATCCTTGACCTTCAAGGATGTAAACTTTGCCCGTCGACAACTTTGCAGGAGGTATCTTCAACTTCAGTTTAAAGAAATGGTCCTTGGCCTTCAAGGATACATGGCTCTGCCGTCAGGCAGCTCCACCTCTGCTATAGAGCATCCGTGACTTCAGTCAGGGATATACTTCGGCCTTCAGTCCGAAAAATGAATCCTAGGTCATTCATGACCTTGGGGATAACCTTGCCCTTAGGCACCTTCGCTTCAGCTTAGGAAATCTGTGACTTCAGTCAAAGAAGTGGTATCCTGAGCCATTCATGACTCCACGGGGATTCAAACACTTTGCCTTCAGGCAAAACTTTGCTTCAGCTGGAGAAACATCTTCGACTTCAGTCAGAAGAAATATCATTCACTTGATCGCAATCAATCACCACCTCAGGACAACTGACTTGGTCTTCAGGCCAACACGGATCACTTTGAATGCAAAATCTTGGAACCTTGTCTTCAGCCACACGTTGATTCATCAACAAGGACATCTGAGCTCACAGGAACCTTCTGATACCGCCTTCAGGCGTTTACGCAGTCAATCTTCAGATTAGACAACACTGTTGGAGCAGACATATCACGCTGCTAAGGACTTCAAGAATCATCTTGAACAAACAAACTCCGTCGGGCACCTTCAAGAATCATCCTGAACCGATAACCTTTCTGGTGACTTCACTCTGCTAGGGATCCCTGGAATCTTCCTGGGCAACTCTTGCTGGGGACGCCACTGGGGAGCTCACGAATCATCCTGAGCAAACCATTCGGGAAGTTGTACTGAGGTCTTAAGAATCATCTTAAGCAAATCGGCCCTGCTGAGGAATTCGAGAATCATCTCGAACTGAAGACTTCGATGGGGATCTCAAAAATCACCTTGAGCGAGCGGCTGTGGGGATTACACCGGGGGCTTAGGAATCATCTTAGGACAACGACCTCGTTAGAGAGAATATCAGGAATCGTCCTGAGCAACTGGTTTCTCGGCTGGACACCTGTAAAACAAGAATGATAACGACCTAGGTCATGTTTATGATGCGTATGCTTCTGCGCTATGCCCCACACGGTGGGAATGATATACGTTTATGCTAAATGCTGTGCAATCATGCACAATGCTATGCAACATTAAATGCCATGCAGTGCTAAATGCCATGCAGTCATGCACAATGATGCGATCCCGTCCGCAAAATAAATGCTGGGGGGAGGAAACCCTCTTGCCAAGGAGACAAGAACTACTCAGGTAGAGGAATCATCCTGCTGAGGAGAACGTGGACACGCCAATATCAATCGGACTCTGTCTGGGGAAATGATCTTCAGTTGACTGCTGCAGGAAAAACAACTTCAGTCGATCCGCTGCGGGGGGACAAAGCTCTACGAGAACTTGGACCTGCTGATATCAATCGCGAGAATAAATTGTGTGGCCGTCTCGGCTACTCTTCTGGTGATGATAACTCTGTGGGGAAACAACTTCAGCTGCTCAACACTCCACTGGGGAAAACCAATCATGATCTGATCAACTTCCAAGGACTCGGCTCTCTTGGACATCTGCAAACTCGGCTGAGGAAGGAGAAGTCATTCTGCTTCGCTGGAGAGAGCGCGACTCTGGGGAAACGCAACACTAGCTGCCCCACGCTCTGCTGGGGAAAATCGATCATAATCTGATCAACTTCCAAGGACTCTGCTCTTCCGCGGACTCAGCCGGGGAGAGAACTCATTCTACTTCACTGGAGAGTACGACTCTGGTGCGGAATTTCAATTTTGCTGGGGAAGAACGAATCATCTGACTTCGGGGGAGAGTACAACTCTGCTGGGGAATACAACATCAGTTGGTCCAACACTCTACTGGGGAAGAGGGAATCATCCGTCTTCAAGGGAGAACACGACCCTGGTGGGGAATCTTAATTCCGCTGGAGACTTTACTGGGGAAACATGAGCTCCGGCACCCGAACACTTCTATGAAATCTGCACTTGTGACCCGGTGCTGGGGAAAGACGACATCATTCTTCGGTGCTTGGCTCAGCTGATGGGGTGACGCTCCTTCAGGATGCGTCTGCTTGGGAAAAGAATCATCTCTGCGTGGGGAGACATATCAATGCTCACTATTCTGATTCTGATTCTACGGAGGAGAGACTACTGAACTCTGCTGGAGAAGGAGGAATCGCCCTGCTTCGGGGATACGCACGGCATATCCTCTGGAAGGTGCTACACCTGCAACAACACAAACAAACAAGACAAGATTCCCTCCTCAAGGGTTCTATCCAGGTTATTATCTCGTGACAATATTCAGTTAATCAATTGTTTCAACAATCAATGGGCCTAGGCCTGCAAGTTTATGTATGCGCATTTTATCAAAAACATCGGCGTTTTTATTCGCAAACAAAACAGATAAATGCTAAACAGACAGGTAGAATTGCTGAATAATGTGTATTTTATTGATGATGAACCCCTGAATGGGCAAAAATGTTTTACAACAGAGGCAAGCTCCTGGAATGAGGAAGCCGCACAAAAAAAAAAACATAAATATACATCAGTATATACAAATGTTGGCGACGAGGCGTAGACGAACACCATGAGTTGATCCCTCTAAGACCCACTCGACTTTGATACTTCTCCGACGCTTCAGCTTTGGAAGAGATTGATTCAGATAAACGGCCCTCAGGTCCTCCAAACCACTAAACAATGAAAGTCCACACGCGGAACGCAGTCATTTGCTTATTCAAATCCCTAACTTTTGCGTGAACCGCCCTTTACGGGTTTTCAGTTCACCGGGATACCCTTTTTTGCCGAAGCCGCCCAGTGTAGGTTTTCGACTTCGCGGGTGTACATTTTTTCAATATATCCCTAATTTTTTGCCCGAACCTTTTATTCTGTTTTTGGTTCGCCGGGATGCCCCTTTTTGCCTGGACTCTTTCTTTTTTGTCCAGCGGGTCTCTTTCAAGCAAAGTATTTTTTAACTGCGTCCGCGTTCACCGGGGATGCAAAATCTTCACCATCCATCGTGGATAACAACAAAGCTCCTCCTGAGAAGACCTTGCTGACGACATACGGCCCTTCGTAATTCGGAGTCCACTTGCCCCGGTGATCGGAGTGTGGCGGAAGAATTTTCTTCAGGACGAGATCACCCGTCTGAAAGCTTCTAGGACGCACCTTCTTATCGTAAGCTTTCTTCATTCGGCTTTGGTACAGGCGACCAAATGCGATCGATGCTAACCTCTTTTCGTCCATCAGGCTGAGTTGGTTCAAGCGATTCGTAATCCATTCTGCCTCATCGAGTTTTACATCAACCAAAACTCGCAAAGAGGGAATCTCCACTTCTAACGGTAGGACAACTTCCATACCGTACACCAAGGAGAAAGGAGTTGCCCCGGTCGACGTACGCACCGTCGTACGATAACTGTGCAAGGCAAACGGCAGCATCTCGTGCCAATCTTTGTACGTCACAACCATCTTCTGAACAATCTTCTTGATGTTCTTGTTGGCTGCTTCAACGGCGCCATTCATCTTCGGCCGGTAAGGAGATGAGTTGTGGTGTTCAATCTTGAAGCTCTGGCACAGCTCCTTCATCATCTTGTTGTTCAAATTCGAACCATTATCAGTAATGATCCGCTCGGGAATTCCATAGCGACAGATGATGTCCCTCTTTATGAACTTAGCCACCACCTACTTGGTCACATTAGCGTACGAGGCTGCCTCCACCCATTTGGTGAAGTAGTCGATAGCTACCAGAATGAAACGATGACCATTGGATGCAGTAGGCTCGATCTTGCCTATCATGTCGATGCCCCACATGGAGAACGGCCAAGGGGAGGACATGACATTCAATGGGCACGGCGGCACATGACCTTTATCAGCGTAAATCTGGCATTTGTGACATTTCTTCGCGAATCTGAAGCAATCCGACTCCATAGTCAGCCAGTAATATCCTGCTCTCAGGATCTTTCTCGTCATGGCGTGCCCGTCGGCGTGCGTACCAAATATGCCCTCATGGACTTCTTCCATGAGCATACTCGCCTCTTTTTCATCCACACATCTGAGTAGCACGAGATCGTGGTTTCTCTTATACAGCACCCCATCAGGATTGAGATAAAAGTTTCCAGATAGCCTCCTCAGAGTCTTCTTATCCTGGGTTGACGCACCCGCAGGATACTCCTTAGTCATAAGGAAGGTCTGGATGTTGTGGAACCATGGCTTGCCGTCGGTGGCATCTTCGATTGCAAAGACAAATGCCGGTCTGTCAAGACGCGAAAGCACAATTCTTGGAGCCTCATTCCAGTAATTGACTTTATACATGGAAGCCAACGTGGCTAAAGCATCAGCCATTTGATTTTCAGCCCTGGGTACATGATGAAGTTCCACTCGATCGAAGAACGGAAGCATCCTCCTGGCATAATTCATGTACGGCACTAGATTCGCTTGACGAGTTTCCCACTCCCCTTTGATCTGATTGATTACAAGCGCTGAGTCACCATATATGTCTAGATTCTTGATTCTCAAATCAATTGCCTCTTCTAGACCCATAATACATGCTTCATACTCTGCTTCATTGTTGGTAACTGGAAACGTCAGTCTCGCAGTAAAAGGGATGTGGGATCCGTGAGGAGTCGTGATGATAGCCCCGATACCACTTCCATAGGAATTAACCGCTCCGTCGAATATCAACTTCCACTGAGATTTCCTATCTGGCCCTTCATCGGGCAATGGCTCATCGCAGTCCTTTGCTTTGAGAAACATGATGTCCTCGTCAGGGAACTCGAACTTCATCGGCTGGTAGTCTTCGATTGGCTGTTCGGCAAGATAATCAGACAATACGCTCCCCTTAATGGCCTTCTGAGAGACGTACTGAATATCATATTCTGTTAACACCATTTGCCACCTGGCAATCCTGCCCGAAAGAGCCTGCTTCTCGAAGACGTACTTGATCGGATCCATCTTCGAAATTAGCATAGTGGTGTGGTTGAGCATATACTGTCGTAGACGTTTGGCGGCCCAGGCTAATGCACAACACGTCTTCTCCAGCATCGAGTATCGAGATTCACACTCAGTGAACTTTTTACTCAAATAATAAATGGCATGCTCTTTTCGGCCCGTCTCGTCGTGCTGACCGAGAACACACCCCATACTATTCTCCAGAACCGTCAGGTACATGATCAATGGCCGCCCAGCCACTGGGGGTATCAAGATTGGAGGTTCTTGAAGATACTGCTTTATTTTGTCGAATGCCTTCTGGCAATCCTCATTCCAAGTAATCGCCTGATCTTTCTTTAAAAGCTTGAACATCGGTTCACAAGTGGCCGTGAGCTGAGAGATAAACCTTGCAATGTAGTTTATTCGGCCCAGGAAACCACGAACTTCTTTTTCTGTTTTCGGCGCTGGCATTTCTTGGATAGCTTTTATTTTCGCAGGATCAACTTCAATACCTCGTTCACTAACGATAAACCCCAATAACTTTCCGGACCGCACTCCAAAAGTGCACTTGTTAGGATTCAGCCTCAGCCTGAATTTCCTAAGCCTCTGAAAAAGTTTCAACAAGTTGACCAGATGCTCTTCCTCCGTTTGGGACTTTGCAATCATGTCATCAACATAGACCTCGATCTCATGATGAATCATATCATGAAACAAAGTTACCATTGCCCGCTGGTAAGTGGCCCCTGCGTTCTTCAGACCGAAGGGCATTACCTTATAGCAGAATGTGCCCCAGGGGGTGATGAACGTCGTTTTCTCCATGTCCTCCGGTGCCATCTTAATCTGATTGTAACCGGAGAAGCCATCCATGAACGAAAACACGGAAAACTGGGCTGTATTGTCGACCAACACATCGATGTGAGGCAACGGGAAATCATCCTTAGGGCTCGCCCTGTTCAAATCCCGATAATCGACGCACATGCGTACCTTACCGTCCTTCTTCGGTACAGGCACTATGTTGGCGACCCACGGAGGGTAAGTGGTAACGGCTAGAAATCCTGCGTCCAACTGCTTCTGGACTTCTTCTTTGATTTTTACAGCCATGTCTGGTCTCGTCCTCCTGAGCTTTTGCTTGACTGGAGGGCAATCTTCCCGCAACGGCAAGCGATGAACCACGATATCAGTGTCAAGTCTGGGCATATCCTCATATGACCAAGCAAAGACATCACTATACTCTCGAAGCATCTCGACCAGTCTATGCTTGACATCACTCTGCAGCGCAGCCCCCACTCTGACATTTCTGACGAGCTCCTCAGAACCCAGATTTATGATCTCAATATCCTCCTCGTGAGGCAGAATAACCTTCTCCTCTTGTCTCAACAAGCGGGCCAATTCTTCCGGGAGGTCTTCGTCTTCATCAATCTCATCCTCGGCTTGATAGATCGGGCAATCAAAGTCGTAGTGAGCCGTAGAGGGTCCAGAGTCGATGTCATCTGTTACGTGGATCCTGCAATAACAAGGGTTAAGTTTAAAGCAGGAATATGCAGGTTAGCACGAACCTCGTTGCCATTTTGATGTTTTTTCGAAATAAACATAAAATAGGAATAACAGGGAACACAATATTTGATTACGAAGAAAACGCCTTTTATTCATTAACAAAATGCATACACATAATCCAACAAGTCCCTGACAATAAAACCACTATGCCCCGGGCAGGACATAGGGTTGTACAAAGATTGTAAAAAGCAAATCATTACTCTTCACTTGTCAGCTTGATAATCTCCTTGATGGTCCAATTGTGGAGGCGCTCGCCTGGCTTGCTCGGTTGAATCCAGGCGTTAAGATCGCAATCACTGTCTCCGCTGTCTTCCGACGCAGCGTTGATATTCTCGAAAATTACTCCCCCCTTGGTGAATAAGATCGGCCCTTTCCCACGAGACGAGCTGCCAGAAGAAGATGAAGCTTCAGCTCCCGGAGAATATCCCAATCCAAACTTATCCTGCTTGATTGGTATGTCCAAGACATGCCCCCAGCCTGGGGTGGAACCGGCTTCGACGACGGCCCGTGCTTCCTTAAACGAGGAGAGGTTCAACTCTTGCTTCTCTGCGACGACAGGAGCCACCTCCTTCACCCTGACGGTTTCAAATGCTTGGCAAAGAGTCTCATGGATCTCACCATCCATTTCAACGTATTTAAAGGACGACAGGTGGCTTACCATGATGTCCTCCTCTCCACAGACTGTCACTATGCTGCCCCCAACAGCATATTTAAGCTTCTGATGCAGCGTGGACGTTACGGCACCAGCAGAATGGATCCACGGCCGACCTAAGAGGCAACTATAGGCGGGCATGATATCCATGATATAGAAAACCGCATTGAACGTCTCCGGACCAACTTGAATTGGCAGGGTCAATTCTCCGAAGACGTGGCGCTTGGTTCCGTCAAAGGCTTTCACGACCAGATCACTGGGCGTGCACAGCAGTCCACGGGTATCCAACTTCATCAGTGCCTTCTTCGGGAGCACGTTAAGCGAGGAACCCGTATCCACCAGGACATGTGACATAATTGTGCCTCTGCACTCTATCGAGACGTGCAAGGCGCTGTTGTGATCTCTTCCCTTAGGAGTCAGCTCCAGATCTGTAAATCCTAGCCCATTACCAGCGTTAACATGGGCTACTACTTCCTCGAGTTGATTTACTGATATCTCCTGCGGCACGTATGCAGCATTCAATACCTTCAATAATGCATTGCGGTGCGCTTCAGAACACAGCAACAAGTTAAGAATCGAGATCTTTGACGGAGTCTGATGAAGATGATCTACGATTTTATAGTCACTCTTCTTGATTAGTCGCATGAACTCTTCAGCATCTTTAACCAACAAGTCTTTTTCTGCCCCTGCAGGGACCTCCTCAACAGCTTTACCTTTGCCCTCATCCACAGCGTCAGCTCGGACCACTTTTTCTGCTGCAACCTCTGCTGGCGCAAACACCCTTCCGCTTCTAGTGATACCACTGACTTCGGTAAGACTCTGCATAGTTGACCCGAACGGCTCAAGCTCTATCTTATGACCATTACAATAAACTTCGGCGCCATAATGCCAAGGAACGACATTGGTCTCTCGAATGGGATTGGTCTGGCCCTGGTGATGGTAATAGTAGGCGGACGAGGCGCAGAAATAGTAATAGGGTGACGAGGGATAGTGATGGTAGCAACTTCATCTGCCTGCTTCAGCACGACTTCCCCTGATGTACTCTCAACGCTCCGGCTGAATTGCAAAATACCCTCGGACATCAGACTCTGGATACCTTCGATCAGCTGCTCACACCCGTCAGGTAGGGTAGCACAAGCCATACATAATTCTCCACATCCAGGAAAGAAGCCCCTCTTCAGCAGCTTAGCCTTGACAAAACTCAACGGCGTTTTCAAATCTTTGACATCGGTCAGCAAGTCTGAACTCTCCTCAGTGATAACAGCATTCACTCCGCCCCCCTTATGATGAGGCATCGGATTCTTGGTGACGTTGGGCACGTTGTCAGAAAAGTTGATAACCTTGGCGTCCACCAAGTCCTGGACTTTGTGCTTAAAAGCTTTACAATTCTCAATCGTATGGCCAGGTGCCCCAGTATGGAATTCACAAGTAGCACTGGCATCATACCCCGGTGGTGGCGCCCCTGTTAAGGGAGCCAACGTCCTCTTTTGAACTAATTGGAGCTGGAGTAACGTTTGCAAAAGCTGTGCATATGACATAGGTGGAGTATCAAACTGACGGCTTGCCAGGGGAGCCCGGTTCTGATATCTTTTATACCCCTAATTATTCTGCTGCTGAGGTTGCTGCTGCTGCGGCTGCGGTGGAGCAGCTGGAATGTTTATGCTAGCAATCTGAGGCTGAGGGCCCTTGCCCTTTCTCCTAGCATTAGTGACAGCACTGGCATCTCCCTCTCGACGCTTGCCAGTATAGGGTTTCTTGCTACCTCCTCCAGCTGAGGATGATTCGCCCTGAATTTTTTCGATCTTTATACCGTTCTCAACATGCTCGCCCAAAGTGATGAGAGCCGAGAATTATCCAGACATGCCACTGACCAGCTTTTCATAGTAGATTCCAGGAAGGGTAGCCACGAACATTTGTACCAACTCACGCTCAACCATCGGCGGTTGTACCCAAGCAGCCAATTCACGCCACCGCTGGGCGTACTCTTTGAAGCTTTCATTGTTCCGCTGTGAGAGATTCTGGAGCTGAACTCGGTTGGGAGCCAAGTCGCTATTGTATTGATAGTGGAGAACAAACGCTTCTGCAAGATCTTTCCAGGTGCGCACAGCAGCGGGCTCCAAACCCATATACCATTCGAGTGATGGACCAGAAAGACTATCCTGAAAGAAGTGCATCAGCAACTTCTCATCGTCAGAATAAGCGGACATCTTTCTATAATAATATCGGAGGTGGACCCGGGGGCAAGTGGTGCCCTTATACTTCTCAAAGGTAGGCACCTTGAACTTGTGAGGTACTTTAAAGTCAGCAATCAACCCGAGGTTGGACATGTCAACGCCCAATGTGTTCTGATTTTCTATACTTCTCATCTTGTCTTCCAGCGCCTTAAACCTGAGTCGAGCTTCAGCATTCAACTCTGCCTCTACGCCTCTCTGAGAGAATATGTCATCCTGATGGTCCTCCAGCCACGGTTGAGGCACCACCAGGTTTCCTGCACCAGCATTGCCGTTGACCGGCCCCATGTTAACATTGGCTCCCAAACTACCATTTACGGCGCCAGCCGCGTTGAGTCCGAGATTAGTCATCAAATTGCCGTTAGCACTGCCGTTGCCCCCGGCAGCAGGAACAACGTTCTGTGGGGTATCCCCTGGAGGAGGAGTAGGCACGGCCCCTCCATGGAGTATGCCATTACTGTCAACCCTGGAGATCAGAGGTTGAACCAGAGTACGAAGCTGGTCTTGACCATTCGCGACCACCTGCATCAGCTCCATAAAACGATCCATCCGCTCACGGAGTTCTTGAACATCTGACTGTACCTGGTCCATGATTCTCGTCTGATTAGCGCGAGTTGAGTAGCGGTGGATGAGTCTTTGATCAATCCTGGAGATCGAAAGCAACTCGAAACCTGAAAAACCTGAAAGTAATAAAGGTTAGGAAAAGCAATAAGATATACACCATGCAAATATGCTTCATGCAGATGCATGCGTGTGTCTGTGTGCGTGGGAGATTTTTCCCCGATCCTAGTGTCTTAGTGACGGTGCTGATAATAACAAGAGGAAGAAGAAATCCGAGCCCAATCATGGAAACATCAATCTCATATATATATGGAAAGGCCTGTCGAGGCAATACACAGTATCAGCGAGTACAAATCAACAGCATGACCTCAGCCAACAAATCTGGTGATGGTCAGCATACATCAAAGATCAAAAACAACAGGGATATAACTAGTCAAGTACGGCCACAGGTGCGATACTCTGCTAATAACTCCTTTGTCTCCGAATGATCTGGCTAAGTGAGCAACCCCTCGACGAGTAGTTCCCTCTGCCTGATAGTATGTTGAAGCCCCTGAACTGAACTCTCCCAAGCGCCTTCGCCGAAGCAATCCTCCAGCTTCCGCTTCTTAGACTCAAACATCAGCTTATGCTCCTTCAGGCTAGCAATGGCTTTGTTGAGACGGGCTTCAGCGGAGTACCTGCGGGCGGTCTCTTCATCAAACCTCCGCTCACTGTCTTTCACTTCAGTCTCCAGCTTAGAAATCTGCAGCATCAGCTTGTCTTCTCGCTCCTTCCTGGTAGCCATGGAGGTCTTCCAATGTTGGTCGAACTTAGATATTCTCCGATATGCTTCCTCCAAATGCTGTTTCTTCGTAGCTAGCACATCATTAGCAGCTCTGAAGTCTTGACCTAAGCGTTCCCGATCAGCAATCTGCTTTGCCAAGTCTGCACTCAGCTGGCTCACCGATTCTGTTTGCTCTTTGAGAGCGTGCACGGCTTCGTTCCTCTCACTTCGAAGCTGAGCTAACTCCTTCTCTAATTCTGCATTTGCCCTCTTCAGTTCATCACGCTCAGCTAATACCTGGTTATGCTGATGGATGGGTACAGCGGTAGGCTCTTTGACTGGTGGAGGACTCTCCGGTCTGACATGAGGGAATGGAATCCCTATAGTGCTAGCTCTGGCTCTGATCCAATCTGAATAAGGAGGGTAAGCTTGGTTGTTGCTCTTCCCCAACAAAGGCTTTCCTCTCGTGCTGATATTGTTCCATGCATACTGAAGCTTGGACAACAAATCCCCCTCTAGAATACCCGTGAGGTACAGAGATTCCCGTACCTCTTCTTCCTTCGGTGGAGTCCTCAAAGCATATGCAAACTGACGAACTAGCAATGATGGGTTGTAGTTGATGCAACCCTTCCTACCTATCAGAGGTACGTTAGGAAACCCACTACAACTGAAGATCATCTCTGTGCCTAACCTGCCTCTGTCAACGAACCAAACAATGTCTTCTGCCGACAAGCTCATCAGACGCTCAGGCCACTCAGTCATGGCTGCAGACAAGACAGAAGAACCCCTCTTGGGCAAATGACTATCAAACCACTTGTACAACAACGGTACGCAGCATGAAACATTCTTTCCTCTCCGGTTCTCATTCTTGTAATGCACTGAATGGTAAACGTCTCCGATCAGAGTAGGGACTGGATTCCCTGAGGCAAAGATATGGAATGCATCAAAATCTACGAAATCTGGCATGCTGGGAAATAGGATGATGCCATATATGCATAAAGCAAGGATGGCGCTGAAGGCGTCCCAACATTTGTCCTTGGCACACTGCTGAGCCTTAGCTATCAGAAACTGCAGAGAGAACCCTGGGACCTTGTTCCAACTCGTTACCACTAACTCAGAAGCGCTCAAATGGAGTGAGGAAGCCAAGCTAACCAGATCAGGCTCAGCATCCATGTGGACAAAAGGCATCTGCCTTTTGATAGGCACACCCAGCATATCAGCATACTCTTCCAATGTCGGCGCGAGAACGAAGTCATGAAAAGTGAAACACCTCAAGGGAGGGTCATAAAACTGCAGAAGAGCATGTAACCCATTCAACTCGGACGTAGAAGGTTTGCAAACCAGACTAAGCAACCTGCCATAAGACTTCCTGAACCTATCCTTCACAGAATCCCCTGCCAAGGCTATCAAACCAGTCAGCTTCGACACGTCGGGGGTCGGGAACTTATACGCAACAGTCTTCCTGAGAGAGGCCATAATAACAGTAGGAGGCGGGAAATCCTGGATCGGGGAAACGGTACCTGCAACACAGACACACGTTAATGGAATGCAGATAAATGCGTAAACTAATGCAAAATGCAGGTATGCAATAATATATCCAAGTGGCTGCTGTGGAGATTCGGTATCAACAGTCGCTGATGAGAAGGAAACCCCGGTGTAGGACCACTAATCTGATCTGCTGAGAATAACCATCTGATGGGACCAAAATTCTGTTCTGACAAGAGTAAGTGACTAATAATAAGGACCCCGGGTGCAAGATCGAGGAACATCTGTTGAAGTCCTCAGACCCCAAATCAAAATCTGCCCTATCAAGAACAAACACACAGCTGCTGATGAGATCTTCAGACCTCACTCAAAATCTGCCCTATCAAGAACAAATAACATCTGCCGATGAGGTCTTCAGACCTCACTCAAAATCTGCTCCGTCCAGAACAAACCACTGACGATAATACACTGATCAAAGCCTGCTCTATCAAGAACAGACGAACACCCGATGATAAGATCCTCTGATCAAAAACCTCTTGCTCTATCAAGAACATGTCTGCAACTGAGAACCCAACATAATTGATTCACTGTCAAGAAAACCAGGTAGTCTGAAGGTCTAAGTTTCCTGCAATAAACCCAGTCCCACTCACAGGTATGAACCTAGACTGACTCAAGGTACGGCATCCTATGCGTTCATCAGCGTCACAGACTTTCAAAACTGATGATACGATTCCCAGAAGGAGTGGCATCATCAAGTCCTGAAGAGGCCTCACTTAGCTGAATCACAAATGATCGGTCCCCAGAGTCGACAATCCACCAAACCAGCAACCGTCTCAACCCAAAGGGTTGAAAGTGAAGCCAACCGGATGAACCTCGTCTGAGCGTGGATTTCATGAGACACTAGTGCCTGCAAAGCAAGCACGCGCCCACTAATTTCCACTTTAAATCTATGGTGCACTCAAGCCTGGGTCTGGCTTCTCACTCATCAGAACTCCCATCCCACAACAATACAAATAATCATATTATACTGAAAATAACATGCGGGAAATAAAGTGCGAGAAGTAAAAATGCGATAAATAAACGCAACCCAACACGCAAACACACGAACGATAGGATTGACTCTCTTAAGGGACGTTGGATCCCAAAATTGACTCGCTTTCGGGACGTTGGATCCCTAGGAAACTATCAACTCCCCAGCAGAGTCGCCAGCTGTCGCTTGCGCGAAAATAAGGTGCCGGCATGACAGAAGAGTCGCCACCTTTCGTTATTTATCCCTCAGAGCGGGAAAGGAAACAATCGGAAAAACCTGACGAAAAAGGGTAAGACAAGGTCGTCGCAACCATTGTCTGGGTTCGGGAGTCGGTTACGCAAGGGGAAGGTATTAGCACCCCTCACGTCCGTCGTACTCGACGGGATCCTCGCTTGTTTGTTTACTTGGACGGGTTGGTTTTATTCTATCTACCTATCAAGGCTGGCTGAAAAAGAAAAGAAAAATGACTCGGCAAAGCGTCGCACTTTATGCCTACGTATTCTCATCAGAGAATGAGAAATCAGAGTCAACGTAGTTCGGCCTACGAAGGGTTGCGGGGGAAAGGTTGCTCTCTAGGATATCGCATCCTATGCCTACGTACTTTCATCTGGTATGAAAGATCAGAGCAAACGTAGTTCGGGAAACTACGGGTTATCTCCTAAAAGAAGTGTTTTTTTTATTGTGTTTGCGATTTCAACCGCACTAGAGACTATGACCTGAGAGTGAATGCGTCGCATGTCACCCAAAGGGTACCATACTAAACATCCAGACTGTGGAAAAGAAACTCTCCCACAATCCTTTCTCAGATAGCTTAAGGCTCGTAACGTACGAAAGAAATCATTCATGATTACTGTATCTTAAACTGTTTTGAGATGAGAAGAGAACAGGCCCAACTAGGAGGGAGACTATCAAGTCCTACTGTTATCATGCCATGGATTCATCCTATGGTTGAGGTTTGAACAGGGAACTCCTAGATGTTGTCATGCATAGGTTTCAACCTAAAAGTCTATCATCAAATCCTCATCAGAGGAAATGAGAGTCCTAAGGGATCATGTCAATGATACACCAAAATAGACAAAAGCATCAGCTTTAACAGTAAAATGCATGCAATGCAAGTGAGGGAGGAAATGTGTGTGGGGCTTCAGCCTCCACAAGCTCGTCTCGACCTCAAGCCAGTCATGAAATAACAGTAATCATACTGAAATAAACAACATGCTATCAAGCAAAGACAGTAAACTGTAATCATACAGACAGAAAATGAAATCATGCTATCAAGCAAGGTAAACACATGGGCAAGGGAGCTGGGCTCTACCGAATACCCGCAAGCAAAGCCAAGCAATAACAATACAATCAGATGCACTCATGCTCTTAGACTGAACTTATTCTAAATGGGCTTAGCCTAATGCAGCAGACAAATCAGACAAAACACACAATACATCAAAGAAAACAGAAGAAAGCCTCAGCTCCTCCAGCAGCAACCCAGTCTTCAGACTTCAGAGATCACTTGCTTTCCAGGTATCAACCCTACATCATGAGTATCAACTCATCTTCTCCCTTTGAGCTTCAGCTCCTTTGATCAGCTTTACCTTCAGGCATCACTATCTCCAGCAGACAAGATTCAGTCAACAAGATGAGTGGGGGATGTTACAATACTCACTGACTTCCAAAGGATGCCATTGAGGACTTAACATCAAAGGAAAGGCTCTCTCAAAGTTCTACCTCAGAGGGTAAGGTCACTAATCCCTCCAAAGGAGAGAGGTGAATACCCTTAAGGGACTCTGTGTCATAGAGAAGGAAGGAGGTGAACAAGACACTCCTTGTTTATTGAACAAAATATTCTATCTAGGGCTCTGCCTATGCACCTATAAACCTATAAACCAAACAACAAAAGCTATGCTAAACTCCTCTGCAAGGTCTTCAAAGCTTCCATGATGATCCACAAGGTCTTCAACTCAATCTTCAAAGCTCACACACTCAAAAGAGAAGGAAAGAAAACACAACAATACAACTTATGCCTTTAAGCAACACACATACTATCCATACATTCAAAAATCAATGAAAAATACTAAAATACCATACAAATTCCTAACAAAATTCTAGGGGATTCTATACATACTTACCCTTAACCCATATATTCCCCATACACTAATTTGGCCTATAAACCCCAAAACAAATTTGTGCAAGTCTACTTATACAACTTAAAACCCTAATAAGAGCACCTAAATGTCTAACAATCAAACTACATCAAATTTTAATCTAACAATCAAGGGATAAATCCTACATGAAACTAGGGTTCAATATCTAACTATGCCAAAAATAATGGCTTAAAAATCCTAAGGGAAGGCCCTAAAACAATTCTTGCAAAATAAGGTATCCACCAAAAGAAAATAATTGTCTTATTTAAAAGAAAATACCACCATAAATTCTACATTAAAAATAAAATTTCATTTTTATTTTTATATTTTTCTACACAAAATTATCTCAACATAGAAAAAAGAATGAACAAAAAAGAGCCATTTATCAATTTTTTATGAATTTTTTAAGATTGCAAAAATATTAAAAGAATTTAAAATAAGATAAAACAAATATAAAAGGGAGGGGGGTGGAAACAGTAATACGCGCCAGTTCATTTCAATGGGCCAGAAATTGGGTGGGGTGTGGATAGGAAAGCTGGACGAGGCCCAACGTCCTTCACTAACTGAAACGCGGCGTTTTGGCCGTTTGAATCTCCCTCCAAATCTGAATGAACCTGAGCCGTGCGATCGAGAGAAAAAGTCCACCATTTCAGCACAAACCAACGGTAGAGATTATATCTCCTACCTTGGGTCACCTAGGGTTTCCAGACACCTCCTTCATGCACAAACCTTTCCTCCCTTCGTTCTCTCTGCTCAGTGGATGAAATGCCACGATTCCAAAACGAAAACGACTCTACTAATCAAGAGGAACAAGACTATACGCATACTTTTTCCTGATTCTCTCTAGATAATCCCAACAGAAGCTTGCAAGATCAAAGTTCCACCATATGCACCTGATGTCAACCTTCCATAATCCTTGAATCTAATGGCATACAGTTATTCTACACAATACCCTAACCATTCTAAGCTAGTTCTTGCTAACTGAAACCAGCACACCAATCAATTCTTGGAGATTAAAGTTTCATGGACCTGTTATCGATTACCATGGATCGTGCCATAACTCTCAGAACTTCATCATCTAACCTAATGCATCAGTTCTAGACCTATAAAACTAGTCAAAACTACATAACTTAAGAGAATGGTGATGAGAAAGAACCTGTCAAGAGGTTATGGTGGGGATGTGTAGAGCTCGATTCAGTGCTTGATCTTGCTCCCAAATGTTTCTTTAATGGTGTACTCCCTTCTGTTTGCAACTTTCTTGGTGGAGATGGCTTGTAGAGATGAAACCGAATCTGGTGTGGATCTTGCAACTCTCAATTCAAACCCTTCAATCTTCCATTGATGATCCTCTGAATCTACTTGGGTACACTCACTATGAACTATGGATTATGGATGAATGAGAAGATTGAACAAACTTGGTGTAGAATGAACAATCTCTCTTTTGCTTGTGATTGAAGAAACTATGGAAACCTCACTTTTCTCTCACTCTCCCTCCAACCTTGGCCAACCCTGAACTCATCATGATCCTCACAATATATAGCAATCCATTGAACAATCTAGAATCATCTAGAAAGTGTTAGAAAAGTGTGGAACTTCTCATGTGATGATATTATGGAACATCTCATACTATGCATTATGACCTCTAACTTTATGTTAAAATCTCCTTGCATGAGATATTGAGGTAATATGAATGAAATCAGCCCTTTACTTTTCCTTGTGCAAGCCTTTTCAAAGTTGCCTTCTTTTTCAAGTAACATTTTTTCAAAGGAACCTCATTTTTTAAGCTTTAAATAAAAATTCTACCTAAACCAATGTTCTCAAAATGGTGTTTCCAATCAAAATGATATATTGGATGACCTATTTTGGGTTTGTGGATCTCACAAACCAATTTTCAAGTCAAACTTTTCAAACTTATATGCCATTTTTAGTTCATTTTTGACCAATCATGCCAATCCATGCTATGAGCTTTTCCAACAATTCATGACCTTCTTTCTAGGCTTAAAATCACATTTTGAACAACTTTCATGTTTTGAGTTTTTCCATTTGAGGCTTAGAAATAGGAGTTTTAGGCATTGGCTAAAATGACCTATAACTGACAAATGACCAAAATACCCCTGTCTTGTTCAAACCATAAGTTGAGTTCCACAAATCCTATCAAGGACTTCTACCACTCAAATTAAAGCTAAGAAGATGCCCTTCAACATTCATGTTGACCAAGAGATCATAGGAATCATCCTACTAGGGTAAAAGTTGTCTGCAAGTTGGGTGACTTTCAAGGACCCAGATTCACACACCTCTACTGACCTGTAATTTGTCAAAACCATAACTTGAGCTCTGTAACTCCTATCAAGGACTTCCACCACTAAAATTAAAGCTAAGAACAAGCTCTACAACATTCATGTTGTGGGGAAGATGAGATATCAATCACATCTTGAGCTAAAACTGCCTGGAAGATAGGGATCAAATTAGGGTTTTTTCACTGACAATCCTTGGAGACCCTAACTTGAAACTTCTCAAACTCCTAAATCATGATGAGTTGGTCTAGGAATCATATTTATAACATCTTTATGCATCATTCCATGATCTCATAGCCCTTGGATTAGGTCTCAACCTTCTCCAAATTTTCAGTTGACCTAGGGTTGACCCAGTCAAAACCCTAATTCTACCATTCATGGTTGAATCTTCTGAACTCTTGCACAATGACTTCTCTGGACTTCATGGTGGTTTTCAAGAAATCTCATAGGCTTTCTCAAAACATCAAGTTCATTCTCAAAGTCTCAGAATCATCTGAGGGGCACCCACAACTCTCAAGCTATGAAGCACACAACCCTGGTTTCAACCAATTCCTCTGAGGATCTCTTGAACTTTCTGATGAAGGTATCCATTTTCAAACACTTAATGAATAAATAATTGTTGGTCAAATTTTGGGGTGCAACAAGCGTTACCAAAACCGTCGTGACCGAAACCCTGAGTGTTGAAGCCGAATTTCCCGTCCTGATTGACGTAATCAAATCCCTGATCATTGTAGCCGAAACTATTATTGCCAAAACCATTACCGCCATTGTTGTTACCACCGCCTTGGTTGGCGTCCCCAAATCCAACATTGTTAACAACAGTCTCATTTCCATTCCCTGTGTTGCCATTGCCAGCGCCAGCGCCATCGTTTACAACCACAACAGGTGGGGTCACTACAGGTGGAACCACGGGCGTGGGGGGCCCATCCTTCGGAATAGTCTCAACGTGCGTAGAATTGTGGTCATTGTTGCCATTCCCATTAGTTCGCGTCAGCAGCGGTTGTACCAAAGTCTGGAGGCTCTCCTGGCCCTTAGCAATGTTCTCCATTGCTTGCATGAACAGATTCAGCTTCTCGCGGATTTCCTGCATCTCCACTTGGACTTGATCCATGATTCTCTTGCAGTTGTTTCGGGTTGAGTAGCGGTGGACTCTTTGTTCGTCAATCCTGGAAAAACCTGAGGATGCAGGAAATTAGATATAGATTCGAGAATACCGGTCATGCAAGATGAATGCAGATGCAAATGTGTAAATATGCTACAGGTTATATTCCCCCCCCCCCCCCGATTCTAGTTTCGGAAAGAAGGCCATCACGACAATGGAGTCCCCATCAAGCAAGCAATGAATCAAAAAAAAACCTCATACATAAACAAATGCCAAAGGCTGAGTATAAGAGCACCGCCGAATACAATTGAAGAGACCTCGGCCAACAAGCCTGGCGATGGTCAAAATACAAGTACAAATAACAAAAGCAAGGCGAAGATAAATTAGGCCAAATGGCGTGCTCTGACATCTTCCAATATCCCCAGCGTCTCTGAACGACCCAGTCTGGAGATTAGCTCTTGTATCAGTAAGGCATGCCGCTCGGCAGTGGATTTCAGCTTTTTGGCGTCGTCCTGGCAGGTTCCTTCGCCAGAACCCTCGTCGAGTCTGTACCTCTTGGAGCCGGCCTTCACTTCATAACCTCTCAGCTTCTCGTCAAGGTCACTTACTCTAAGCTCAACAGCGCTCCTGAGTGATGTCTCTTCGGCAATCTTTGCATCCTGGGCTCTAACCTGCCCCTCTAGCGTGGCAATCTGCAGCTTCAGTTTATCTTCACGCTCCTTCCGCTTGGTGAGTGTGGCATTCCACAATGCTTCCCACTTGCTGAGGCGGGAATAAGCTTTGCTTAATAGTTCCTTCTTGGAAGTAAGCACCTTGCTAACACCGTTCATGGCTATTCCCACTTTTTCTTTCTTGTTGGTCTCTTCCGTCAACTCTGAACCCAGTCTATTAATCAATTTGGTATGTTCCTTCACAGTGAAGGTAGCTTCATTCTTCTCATGACGCAACTGGAAGATCTCTTTCTCTAACTCATCATTGACTTTTTTCAATTCTTCGTTTTCGGCCAACAATCTGTTATACTTTTCAAACTCTATCGAGGTAGGTGCCTCAATCATTGGAAGATACATAGGTTCCTTAGCAGGATAAGGCATCAAGGAGATACTAGCTCTCTCGCGGATCCAAGCCAAATAAGGATCATAAGCTTTGTTGTTGCTCTTACCGAGCAAAGCTTTCCCTCTCCTATGGATGTTAGCCCATGCATGTCTCAAACTGATCAAAACAGCCGCGTCTAATAAGTCTGTGAGATACAGAGATTCCTGTATCTCCTTCTCAATAGGAGCGTCCCTCAAAGCATAACCGAACTGCCTCACCAGTAGTGAAGGGTTATAGTTAATACAGCTTTTTCGTCCAATCAAGGGGACATTCGGAAAGCCACTGTAACTATATATAATATCAGTGCCAAGCATGCTCCGATCAAACCAAATGATGTTCTCAGCAGACAACCCCATCAACCGGGAAGACCAATCCAAAGTATCAACAACATTAACAAAAGGCCCTGTCTTCGGAAGATGCCCCTGGAACCACCTGTACAAGAGAGGAAGACATCAGGGAACATTCTTGCCACAACGTTTCTCATTCTTATAGTGAATAGAATGATAAACATCGCCTAAGAGAGTAGGAACTGGATTTTTCGAGGCAAGAATCAAGAAGGCATCTAAGTCGACAAAATCTGGCACATTGGGAAACAAGACAACCCCATATATGCAGACAGCTAGAATGGCACTGAAGGCAACCCAACATCAACTCTTCGCGCACTGTGCAGCCTTCTCAACCAGGACAGATAGGTGAAAACCATAAGCTCCGTTCAACTTAACCAAACCTCCAGGGAACTCAGAAGCGTATAAACTGACAATCTCAGCAAGTGTAGCCAAATCAGGCTCAACATCAACATGTACAAAGGGCATCTGGTCTAACACATGAACTCCCAACATAGCAGAATACTCCTCCAAAGTGGCTGCCAGAATATAGTCGGGGAACAGGAAGCATCTCAGCTGAGGCTCATAAAACCGCATCAAAGTATACATCCCAGTCGTCTCAAATACTGAAGGTCTGTACAACAAACTAAGAAATCTCCCATAGGAAACTCTAAACTCACACCTCACTCTCTCATCTGCTAGAGCAACCAATCACAGTAAGGAGCTGATATCAGGCGAAGGCAACCGATAAGCAACTGTCCTCTTCGTGGACTCCATGTCTGGCCAGAAGATACACTAGAATCAGAGGGGAATGGACACACCTGCAACATAAATACACGTCAATGATATGCAAAATGAGTATGCAACAGTGCAATATGCAAACATGCAACAAGGATCAAGTGATATGTTGCTGAGGAGATCCATCCATAATATCTGTCTCAACAGACCCACGGTACTGCTCAAACCTGGTCTCGACGGACCCATAACAAAGCTCTGATGAAGAACCCCAACTCTCAAACCACTGAACCACTGTCAAGAAAACCGGTAGTCTGGAGGTCCAGTTTCCTGCATATCCCAACCCCATCTCACAGGTAGGTATCCTATCAACTGACGCAAGGTACGACATCCTATGCGGTCGTTGGCGTCACAGACTTTCAAGACTGATGATACGATACCCAGAAGGTGTGGCATCATCATGTCCTGAAGAGGCCCTCCTCAGCCAACTTCCAATTGATCGGTCCCCAAAGTCGACAATCCTCGGGTCAGACATCTTGTCGAGCCCTAAGGGCCAGGAAAGAAGCATCAAAGAGAATCTCGTCCGAGCGCAGATTTCGCGGCTAGCTGGTGCGAGCTAAGCAAACAGGCTAACCACTACTCTCTACTTCTAAGTCTAGGTGTAACCTCAAGCCCAGGTCCGACTAATCTCTCAACAGATCACCCCTCCCCACAACAGCAATAACAATATAAGGCTGACAATAAAATGCGGAAAGTAAAGACAGAAATTTAAATCCATACAAAACCCACGACGGGAAAACAAGCGCTAGGACTGACTCGCGTAGGGAACCAAAGTAGTCCCCAGCAGAGTCGCCAGCTGTCGCTACTGCGAAAATCGGCGCCGGCTAAACAGAAGAGTCGCCACCGTGCGTTATTTATCCCAACGGAGGGAAAGGAAACGCTCGAAGTAAACCTACCGCAAAGACGGGAAGGAATGGTCATCGCAACCAAATCCTGGATTCGGGAGTCGGTTACGCAAGGGGAAGGTATTAGCACCCCTCACGTCTGTCGTACTCGACGGGATCCACGCTTGTTTTCTAGTACGGATTGTTATTCTATCTACTCTAAAGGTATGGGGTTAAAAGAAAATAAAATGACTCGGCAAAGTATCACACTTTATGCCTACGTATTCCCGTCTGAAACGAGAAATCAGAGTCAACGTAGTTCGGCTACCTACGGGAAAGGAGGGGAAAGTTGCTCGCTAGGATACGGCATCCTATGCCTACGTACTTTCATACAGCATGAAAGATCAGAGCAAACGTAGTTCGGGCTACGGAAGACACAGATTTGTCTGACTGTTTTTTAGATTCTTCTGAAAAGGTTTTCTTCTGATTATGAGTCCAAGCGGACAAAAATGACACTTTGATGTTTGTTTTGGATCTTTTACGAAAGAAATGTTTTTTTAGTATGTTCACAATCTCTGACGCACTAGAGACTATGATTTGAGGGTGACTACGTCGTATGTCACCCTAAGGGTAACACACTAAGCAGTCAGGTTACTGAAGAGTGACCCTCCAGCAACCCTCTCTCAAATAGCTTAAGGCTCGTAGCGTACAACATCGATTATCCTTATTACTGTGTTTTGAATTGTTCTGAGATAGAAGAGAAAGAAGTTCTAAAAAGCCTAGGGTTTGAAAGGGGAATCAAAACTAACCTAATGTTGTCATGCATGGATAAGAATCCTAATGTCGGTCATGTTTCTCTCTTGCACAGAGGGAAACAGAGATCCTAGGGGATAAACAGAAAAGAAACAGATATACAGTAAACATGTATGCAATGCAGCAGTACAAGCGAGGCAAGGGAGTTCCACTCAACCTCGAACCTGGGAAAACACTAGGCAAAGTGAAACAGCTTCACTTCAAACCTATGGGGCAAACTGAACAAGCCAACAAATAATACAACCAAAGCAAACAACACCAGCACCAGCTCTGACAGCAACAATCCAGCTCCTACAGCAAGCAACTCAAACAGCAACAGCTCTGACAGCTACAGTTGATTAACAGCAAAAAAAGTTGACAATAACAACTTCAAGCAAGATCCCATCTTCACTCTTCAATGATCCCCAAGCTTTAGATAAGCTCCTGTCTTCAAAATTATCCCAGCTCTAGCAAGCATGAACCTCAACTAGCAAACAGCAAACAACTTCAAACAACAAACCCTAGCTTCAACAGATAACCAGTTCTGACAGGCACAAGCTTCATCTTCACCAATCTTCACTAAAATTCATCTTTCATAGGTTTCCATCTTCAATGCAATCACTCCAGAAGAGAATCAATTATGAAGTTGAAATGTTAAGAGGCTTAGTGACAACCCAAGGAAATCACTAAGGTATTAACATAGCAAGTGAAGGGTATCCTCAAGGTTCTACCCAACCAAAGCATGCTCTACATCCCTCCTAAGGAGAGATGGAACTACTTTGGGGGACCTTGTGTCATGGGATGGAATAGAGGCACAAGAAGCTCTTTATGTTTGACAAAAGAAACAAGACTACTCTAATGCTCTTCCTATATATCCTAACTCCTAAGCCTCTGACAAGCCCTCTAACAAGCCCTCTAACAAAAGAGAAGTCTTCAACTCCAAGCTTCTTCAGACCACCCAAGGCAACTTCATTTAATCCTCAAGTCCTCCAAGCAAAGCCCTAGCCAAAAGCACTCCAAAATAGCCCCACACAAGCATAACCAAATCCAACATCCAAAGGAGAAATCCACAAGCATCACACAAGTTGCAAAAATCAAATAAAATGCTAAAGCTTATAAGAAAATCCTAGATAAATTTCTAAGGGAACCTAACCCTATACCCAATACCCCATAGGAATCCCAAACCCTAAATCAACCATTTAATCCTCAAACTATGCACAAAACTACAACTATTTGTTGTGAAACCCTAATTCTAACAAATCTCCTATTCACCTCTCAAACTAACCTAAATTTTATTCACAAAATTGTGATAAAATTTCTAAGGGTATATGCTTCCCTAATCTAATCAATCCAACAAGAATCAACTAAAAAACATTCACCAATTGATCACAAGAAAATTAGCAAGAACATGTAGCAAATATACCAAATTTAAAGAAAATAATAAAATGGAAAAATTCAAATTAAATTGAAAAATGGATAAAAATGGGATTTATTAATTTCATAAAATCACAAATAAATCCAAGATCATGGAGGTATTTTTAAAATATTTTTTGGATTAATATTGGATTTATTATGATTTTTAGAAATTAAATGGAATAAAAGAAAATATTAAAAGAATAAAAGAAATAAAATAAAAAAACTGGATTAAATGGGAGCCATCAGATGGAGAGACTGGTAAGCGCATCTGAGAGTCATGAGCGTGTCCACGTGTGAGTCCAGTCACCAGCTGACTGGATAAATGAAACGCAGCATTTTTGAACTAATGGAGGCAATCTCAGTTTGAATCGTGGCCCTTGGATTCGTGAGGGAGTCAACAAGTCAAGGTGATCTGAAGGTTGGGACTTCATCTTCTCCACAAGCTCAGGCGACCTGAGACTATTCTCAGGTGGTGGTTCACGGTGGTTTCCGCCGTCTTCTCCGGTGAAGCAGTGGTTACAGGTGACCAAACAAGACAAATCTTATACCAATTCTGACCAGAATTTCACATAGATTCCCAATATGATCTCTAAATCCCTTAGATCCTCATAGATTCTCAAAACCGATTCCTTCTTTAAAATGTGTCAAGATTTCAAACAGCTCCATTTGCAAAATTGAAACCACGAAATTGCTCCCCATTCTTCACTGATCATGATGAACTATCCAACTCAACTTGAAACCTCAAGATCATCCATAACCGTCTCTTAACAGAAATTGTGCATCACACTTAATTGTCTCTAAATGGTTCCAAATCAATCCAGAAACGATCCTTATCATCTCTAGGTCCTAACCACATATTCAATTCTATCTAATTCTTCCAGGATCATGAGGAATTATGAGAGTTACATACCTGGTAAAACTTGATGAACAAAAGGATGAAACGCTCGATTCAAGCTCCAAAACTTCCCAGACACGATCAAAAGTGATAATAGAAGCTTTTTGCACACTCAATTTGGCTTGAATCCTCTTTGAACTAAGAACACGATTTCTGTTGAAGCTCTTGAAACCCCAACTGCCACCTCTCTTTCTTGCACGAAAATGGCACCAAAATGAATCTAAATTCACTCTAGAGCTTAAATATGAAGTGTATGTCGGCTTATTCAATCCAATTCAGGCCCAATTCTGCTGATCCAAAATTCTGATTTTCCTCTTGAAAACACAATGTACCAGTCACAATTCTGAGCTTCCAGGTTGCTCTAGAATGTTCTATTCAACTGCAAATTGGTTATGGAGTGTGTTTAGATAGCTAGCTTGGCTTGAATTGCCCTGATTTTTGTTTTGGCATTGTGACTTATAATGTAAGTAATGACTTTACAAAGCAAGTCATGGAATTAAGCCTTAACTCAAAAATGTGGAAATGTCATTGTGTTTGAAATGAATTTCCTGATCAATTTGGTATGTCATATGGACTGGTTTGGACCTATAGCTCAAAAATCACAATTTCCCTCTTTGGTTCATTTAAAATCCATCCTTATTTTAGGCCATTTTGGATCATTTTGTAAAGCAAGCCATTTCAATCACTCATGACTTCTTTTCTGACCTAAAAACATCATTTTAAGCACATCTCATGTTGGACATTTCTTCATTTGAGGAGTGGAAGATAGAGATTTTAACCTATGTTAAAAAATGACCTATAATTCAACTTTCCCAAAATACCCCTGGATTGCCAAGATCATAACTTGGGTTCCACAAATCTTATTGAGGACTTCTAGTACTCAAATTAAAGCTAAGATCAAGCCCTACAATTCTTATGTTGGCAAAGAATCCATTTGAAAACTCCTTGATGGGAAAAAGTTGCTTGGAAGTCAAGTGACTTTCACAGATAAATTTCAATGTCCTCTGGGGACCCATAACTTGCAAGAACCATAACTTGAGTTCTAAAAATCTCCTTGAAGACTTCTAGTACTCAAGTTAAATATATTGAGAGTCTCTACAAGTTTCATGTTGGCCAAGAATCCATTTGAAACTTGTATTTGCACTTGTGTGGCTTGGAAGTCTAGGGCTATACAGGGGATTTTACCCTAGGAACCCTGTCTCAAACATCTCCAACCACTCTTGATTCTCTTGTACTTGATCTTGACTCATCCATACACATGCTTTAACATCTCAATCCATGACTTCCATGACTTAGAGCTAGGTCTTGATGCCCTTTCCTTGCTCTCCTTGACCTAGGGTTACCCAGATGAAACCCTACTTGTACACACCTCAACTGTGGTTCTTGAACTTGATGCCATGACTTATCTAAGCTTCAATAGGGCTCTCTAGGCCTCCCATGGGATCCATACACACCTCAAATTCATAATTCCATGCTTCATACCCCATTGATGACCCTCAATACACCTCAAGTTAGGAGAGGAATCCACTTGTTGACATTTAAATCACCTCAAAGCTTCAACCCATTTCTTGATGACTTGGATGTTCTTCAGCTTGAATAAGGCCCCTTGATGTGCTTCTTTAGATAAGGATGGAACTTGATCCTTTGTTAGATGACTTGCTATGTTATGATATGCAAATGATTGGACCATGTACATGATGTGACTATGCAAATGATAATGCAATTGAAACATAAACCAAGTGAAATAAGTTGAGCAAATTTTTAGGGTGCAACAGTAAGGAGATGAGTTGTGGTGTTCAATCTTGAAACTCTGGCACAGCTCCTTCATCATCTTGTTATTCAAATTCGAACCATTATCAGTGGTGATCCGCTCGGGAATTCCGTAACAACAAATGATGTCCCTCTTTATGAACTTATCCACCACCTGCTTGGTCACGTTAGCATACGAGGCTGCCTCCACCCACTTGGTGAAGTAGTCGATGGCTACTAGAATGAAGTGATCACCGTTAGATGCGGTGGGCTCGATCTTGCCTATCATGTCGATGCCCCACATGAAGAACGGCCACGGGGAGAACATGACATTCAACGGGCACGGCGGCACATGAATCTTATCAGCATAAATCTGGCATTTATGACATCTCTTCGCGAATTTAAAGCAATCCGATTCCATCGTCAGCCAGTAATATCCTGCTCTCAGGATCTTTCTTGTCATAGCATGCCCGCCGGCATGCGTACCAAATGTGCCTTCATGGACTTCTTCCATGAGCATACTCGCTTCTTTCTCATCTACACATCTGAGTAGCACGAGATCGTGGTTTATTTTATACAAAACTCCATCAGGATTGAGATAAAAGTTTCCAGACAGCCTCCTCAGGGTCTTCTTATCCTGGGTTGACGCTCCCGCGGGATACTCCTTAGTCATAAGGAAGGTCTGGATATCATGGAACCATGGCTTGCCGTCGGAGGCTTCCTCGATCGCAAAGATGAATGCAGGTCTATCAAGACGAGAAAGGACAATTCTCGGAGCTTCATTCCAAAAATTGACTTTATACATCGAAGCCAACGTGGCTAAGGCATCAGCCATCTGATTTTCATCCCTGGGCACATGATGGAGTTCCACTCGATCAAAGAACGGAAGCAGCCTTCTGGCGTAGTTCATGTACGACACCAAATTCGATTGACGAGTCTCCCACTCCCCTTTAATCTGGTTAATCACGAGTGCCGAGTCACCATATATATCTAGGTTCTTAATTCTCAAATCAATTGCCTCTTCTAGACCCATGATGCATGCTTCGTACTCTGCCTCGTTATTGGTGACCAGAAACGTCAGTCTAGCAGTGAACGGGATGTGGGATCCATGGGGAGTCGTGATGATTGCCCCAATGCCACTTCCATAAGAATTAACCGCCCCGTCAAATATCAATTTCCACTGGGATTTCCTATCTGGACCATCGTCGGGAAATGGTTCGTCGCAATCTTTCACCTTGAGAAACATGATATCCTCATCAGGGAATTCAAATTTCATCAGCTGATAATCCTCGATTGGCTGTTCGGCAAGGTATTCAGACAATACGCTACCCTTGATGGCCTTCTGGGAAACATACTGAATGTCATATTCCGTCAACACCATTTTCCATCTAGCAATCCTGCCCGAAAGCGATTGCTTTTCGAAGACGTACTTGATCGGATCCATCTTCGAGATTAGCATGGTTGTATGGTTGAGCATGTACTGTCGTAAACGTTTGGCAGGCCAGGATAGTGCATAACACGTCTTCTCCAGCATTGAGTAACGAGATTCACAGTCCGTTAACTTTTTACTCAAGTAATAAATGGCATGCTCCTTTTTGCCCGTCTCGTCGTGCTGACCGAGAACACACCCCATACTATTCTCAAGAACTGTCAAGTACATGATTAAGGGTCTTCCGGCTACTGGGGGTATCAAGATCGGAGGTTCCTGTAGATACTGTTTTATCTTATCAAATGCCTTCTGGCAATCCTCGTTCCAGATAATCGCCTGATCCTTTTTCAGTAGTTTGAACATCGGTTCACACGTGGGCGTGAGCTGAGAGATAAACCTTGCAATGTAGTTTATTCTGCCCAGGAAACCATGAACTTCTTTTTCTGTTTTTGGCGCTGGCATTACTTGTATTGCTTTTATCTTCGCAGGATCAACCTCAATGCCTCTTTCACTCACAACAAACCCCAGTAGTTTTCCAGACCGTACTCCGAAAGTACACTTGTTAGGATTCAGCCTCAACCTGAACTTCCTAAGCCTCTCAAAAAGCTTCAGCAAGTTGACCAGATGTCCCTCCTCCATTTGGGATTTCGCAATCATGTCATCAACATAGACTTCAATCTCATGATGAATCATATCATGAAACAAAGTAACCATTGCTCGTTGGTAAATGGCCCCTGCGTTCTTCATACCGAAAGGCATTACCTTGTAGCAAAATGTTCCCCAAGGTGTAATAAATGTAGTTTTCTCCATGTCCTCCGGCGCCATCTTGATCTGATTGTAGCCAGAGAAGCCATCCATGAACGAAAATACGGAGAACTGAGTTGTATTGTCGACCAACACATCAATATGAGGGAGCGGGAAATCATCTTTAGGGCTCGCCCTATTCAAGTCCCGATAATCGACGCATATTCGTACCTTATCGTACTTCTTCGGTACATGCACTATGTTGGTGACCCACGGAGGGTAAGTAGTGACCGCTAAGAAGCCAGCATCAAGCTGCTTTTGCACTTCTTCTTTGATCTTAACGGCCATATCTGGTCGCGTCCTCCTAAGCTTCTGCTAAACGGGAGGACAATCTTCTCGCAGCGGCAAGTGATGGACCACGATGTTAGTATCAAGTCCGGGCATATCTTCGTATGACCAAGCAAAGATGTCACTATACTCTCTCAGCATCTCGACCAATCTCTGCTTGACATCACTCTGCAATGCGGCCCCTATCCTGACGTTCCTGACTAGTTCTTCAGAACCCAGATTCACAATCTCAATCTCTTCCTCGTGAGGCAGAATAACTTTCTCTTCTTGTTTCAACAAGCGGGCCAACTCTTCGGGAAGGTCTTCGGCTTGATAGATCGGGCAATCGAAGTCGAAGTGAGTCATAGAAGGTCCAGAGTCGATGTCATCTACTATGTGGATCCTGCAATAACAAGGGTTAAGCTTAAAACAAGGATATGCAGGTTAGCACAGACCCCATTGCCATTTTATTGTTTTTCAAAACAAATATAAAACAGGAATAACAGAGATCACAACATTTGAATGCGAAAGAACGCCTTTTGATTTATTGGTAAAATGCATGTACATAATCAAACAAGGCCCTGACAACAAAACCACTATGCCCCGGGTAGGACATAGGGTTGTACAATGATTGGAGAAAGTAAATCATTACTCTTTGCCTGTGACTTGGATGGTATCCCTGATGGATCAGTTGTTGAGGCTCTGGCCTGGTTTGCTTGGCTGGGTCCAGGAAGCCAAGTCACAATCGTTGTCCTCGCCGTCTTCAGACACTGCATTAACACTTTCAAATATCACCCCGCCACTGGTAAACTGGATCGGCCCTTTACTTCGCGACGCACTGTGAGAAGAGGAGGCTTCAGCCGCAGGAGAGTATCCTAACCCGAACTTGTCCTGTTTGTTAGGTATTTCTTGCACTTGCCCCCAGCCTGGGGTAGATCCGGCTTGAACAACGGCCCGGGCTTCCTTGAAGGAAGAGAGAGTCATCTCTGGCTTTTCCGCCATTACTGGAGCCACGTCCTTGACTTTAACGGCTTCGAAAGCCTGACATAGGGTTTCGTGGATTTCCCCATCCATCTCAACATATTTGAAAGACGACAAATGGCTCACCATTATGTCTTCCTCGCCACATACAGTCACGATGCTGCCTCCAACAACGTACTTGAGTTTCTGGTGCAACGTGGAGGTCACGGAACCAGCAGAGTGGATCCATGGCCGGCCTAAGAGACAGCTGTAGGCTGGCATGATGTCCATAATGTAGAAGACTGCGTCGAAAGTTTCCGGCCCAACTTGAATCGGCAACGTCACCTCTCCAAAGACATGACGCTTGGTTCCATTGAAAGCCTTCACAACCAGATCGCTGGGTGTGCAAATCAATCCTCGGAAGAACATTGAGTGATGACCCTGTGTCCACCAACACATGAGACATAATCGTTCCCCTACACTCTATCGAGATGTGCAGGGCACTGTTGTGGTTTCTTCCCTTCGGCGTCAGCTCCAGGTCAGTGAACCCTAACCCGTTTCCAGCATTCACGTGGGCTACGACCCCTTCCAACTGGTTGACCGAGATTTCCTGCGGTACATACGTGGCATTCAAAACCTTTAACAGCGCGTTGCGACGTGACTCCGAACACAGCAACAAATTCAGGATGGAAATTTTCGAGGGTGTTTGATGGAGGTGATCCACGATCTTGTAGTCACTCTTCTTGATCAACCTTATGAACTCTTCAGCGTCCTTAACAAGTAAGTCCTTCTCTACCCCACGAGGGGTTTCCTCAACGACTTTACTCTTTCCCTTATCGGTTTCTTCAGCTTTATCTGCTTTGTCCGCCACAATCTCAGGTGGAGCAAATACTCTTCCGCTGCGCGTGATTCCGCCAATTCCCACTAGGTTACCCACCGACTGCCCAGATGGTTCTAGTTCCAATTTCTATCCGTTACAGTAGACGTCTTCCCCATAATGCCATGGGACAACGTTGGTGCTTTCAAAGGGTATCGGCCCGGCCTTCGTGATGGTAATTGTGGGCGGCCTGAGTGCATAAATGGTTATCGTCTGGCGAGGGATGGTAATGGTGGCAACCTCATCATCTTGCTTCAGCATTACCTCTCCAAATCCACATTCGGCCCTTCGGCTAAACTGCAAGATTCCTTCGGTCATCAGACTTTGAATCCCTACTACCAACTGTTCACATCCATCAGGACGAGTCGCACAACCCATACACAATTCTACACAGCCTGGGAAGAAGCCTCTCTTCATCAACTTGGCTTTAACGAAGCTAAGCGGTGTCTTTAGATCCTTGACATCAGTCAATAAATCCAATTTCTCGTCTTTGATAATGGCATTCACCCCACCTCCCCTATGATTCGGCATAGGGTTCTTCTTGACATTCGGCACATTATCTGAGAAATTGATGATCTTAGCATCCACCATATCTTGAACCTTGTGCTTGAAGGCTTTGCAGTTTTCTATCGTGTGGCTGGGTGCCCCTGGGTGAAAATCACATGTTGCATTCGCATCATAACCCTGCGGAGGTGCCCCTGTCAAGGGAGCCAGGGTTCTCTTCTGGACTAGCTGCAACTGAAGCAGAGTTTGTAACAACTGAGCATAAGACATGGGCGGTGTCTCAAGGTGACGACTCGACAGAGGTGCCCTGTTCTGATACTTTCTGTACCCTTGTTGGTTTGGCTGCTGCTACTGCTGTGGTTGGGGTTGTTGGACAGCAGGGATGGTTATGCTAGCCACCTGCTGGCGCTGGCTTTTACCCTTCCTTCGAGCGTTAGATACAACGCTCGTCTCTCCTTCACGCCTTTTTCCACCATATGGTTTCTTTCCTCCTCCAGCTAAGGATAGATCAACACCTTGAATTTTTCCCAGTTTGATCCCATTTTCAACGTGCTCGCCAGTAATGATGAGATCTGAGAAACTTCCTAACATACCGCTGACTAGTTTCTCATAATAAACCCCTGGGAGGGTGGCTACAAACATCTCAACAAGCTCCCGTTCAACCATCGGCGGTTGAACTCTAGCCGCTAATTCACGCCACCGCTAGGCGTATTCCTTGAACCCTTCATTGTTCCTCTGTGACAAGTTCTGCAGTTGAACTCGGTTCGGAGCCAAGTCACTGTTATACTGGTAATGGTGCACGAATGCCTCAGCAAGTTCCTTCCACGTGCGCACACTGGTAGGTTCCAAACTCATGTACCATTCCAAGGATGGCCCGGACAAGCTATCCTGAAAGAAGTGCATCAGCAACTTCTCGTCTTCAGAGTGAGCGGACATGTTTCGGTAGTATGACCTTAAGTGGACACGAGGGCAGGTGGTGCCCTTGTACCTCTCAAAGTCGGGTACCTTGAATTTAGGAGGCACCTTGAAATCAGAAATCAATCCCAATTTACTCATGTCGACACCCATAGTGTTCTGGTTCTCGAAATTCCTCATTTTGTCCTCGAGTGCCTTAAACCTCAAACGTGCTTCAGTAGTCAGCTCACCTTCAGCACTCCTCTGTGAGAACAAATCTTCTTGACGATCTTCTAGCCATGGCTGAGTCCCATACAGATTTCCAGCACCTGTGTTGCCGTTGCCCAGTCCAGCATTGCCATTAGCTTCAAAATTTCCATTACCGACACCAGTCGTATTACCAGTGAGCCCTATGTTAGTGATCACATTGTCGTTACCACTGCCGTTCCCCCCGGTCACGGGGATGCCACCCTGAGGAGTTTCAACAGTTGGAGGGGTTGGAACATTCCCACCATGGAGTACACCGTTGCTGTCAACCCTTGAGATCAGAGGCTGGACCAACGTTCTGAGCTGGTCTTGGCCGTTGGCAACCACTTGCATGAGCTCCATGAAGCGGTCCATCCTCTCTCGGAGTTCCTGAACGTCAGTCTGCACTTGTTCCATTGCTCTAGCTTGATTTGCTCGGGTCGGATAGCGGTGGATTGGCCTTTGATCAATCCTGGAACAACCTGCATACACACAGGGTTAGAAGAAAAAAACGACAAGGTGCTCGTTATGCAAATGCTTCATGCAAATGCAAACGTGTGTCTGTGCGTTAGGGAGATTCCCCCCCGATCCTAGTGCCTGAGTGCCAGTGACGATAATAAGAAGTCTGGATCCAGTCATGGAAGTAACATCTCATATATAAAGAAAGCCCATCAAGGAAATACACAACATTACTGAGTACAAGAAGAATCAATAGCAAGACCTTGACCAACAAGCCTGGTGATGGTCAACATACAACAATGATCAAAACAAAAGGATTACAAATATAGTCAAGCACGACCACGGGTGCGGAACTCTTCTAACAGATCCCTCGTTTCTGGATGATCAGGCCGAGTGAGCAACCCTTCGACGAGTAACTCCCTCTGCCTAATAGTGTATTGAAGACCTTCAACTGAGTCTTCCCATGCTCCTTCGTCGAAAAAATCTTCTAACTTCCGCTTCTTGGATTCAAACGTCTGTTTGCGCTCCTTCAGGTTAGCAAGAGCCTTGTTAAGCAGCCCTTCAGTGGCATATCTGCGAGCGGTTTCTTCATCAAACCTCTTCTCACTAGCCTTCACCTGGGCTTTCAATTTGGAGATCTGCTGCTTCAGTTTATCCTCCCGTTCCTTGCCATTGGCTAGGGTGGCCTTCCAATGCTGATTAAACTTGGATATCCTCTGGTACGCTTCATCCAAGTGCTGCTTCTTAGGGGCCAATACGTCGTTGACAGATTTGAAGTCCCGACCCAGACGCTCACGCTCAGCCAACTGCTTAGTCAAATCCGTACCTAACTTATCAGCATACTCCTCTAGTGTAGGGGCGAGAATAAAGTCCGGGAAAGTGAAGCATCTCAAAGGAGGATCGTAGAACTGCAGCAAGGCGTACAACCCATTCAACTCAAACATTGAAGGTTTACGAACCAAGCTGAGCAGTTTCCCATAAGACTTTCTGAATTCACCTATCACAGAATCATCTGCCAGAGCAATCAAATTAGACAGCTGAACAACATCAGGAGTGGGGAGCTTGTAGGCCACGGTCTTCCTCAGAGAACCCATGATAGCACAATAGAAGGCAAGAAAACCTGAACCGGGGAAAACGGTACCTGCAACACAGACATATGTTAATGATATGCAAATGAGTATGCAAAACAATGCAAAATTCAAAATGCAATCATGCAGCAGGAGATCAAGACGACTGTGATGTTGAAGAGATGAAGGTTCTGTATCAACAAAACAACAATACTGCTCTGTCAAGAACAACCATATCTCTGATGAGAAGTAACCCCTGATACCAGACCATAACTCTGCTCTGTCAAGAACAACCATATATCTGATGATGAGACCCTTTGATATCAGACCATAAACCTGCTCTGTCATGAACAATCATATATCTGATGATGAGACCCTCTGATATCAGACCATAAACCTGCTCTGTCAAGAACAATCATATATCTGATGATGAGACCCTCTGATATCAGACCATAAACCTGCTCTGTCAAGAACAATCATATATCTGATGATGAGACCCTCTGATATCAGACCATAAACCTGCTTTGTCAAGAACAATCATATATCTGATGATGAGAACCTCTGATATCAGACCATAAACCTGCTCTGTCAAGAACAAATACACATCTGATGATGATAACCTCTGATACAGGACTATAAATCTGCTCTGTCAAGAACAAATACACATCTGATGATGAGGACCTCTGATACCAACAAAACTGATTCACTATCAAGAAAACCAGGTTGTCTGAAAGTTAAGGTTTCCTGCAACAAACCCGACCCTGCTCACAGGTATGGACCTAAACTGACACCAGTTCGGCATCCTATGCGGTCATCAGCGTCATAGACATTCAAGAGAGATGATACGATACCCAGAAGGTGTGGCATCACCATCTCCTGAAGCGGCCTCACTTAGCTGAATCCCAAATTATCGGTCCCCAGAGTCGACAATCCTCCAAACCAACAACCGCTCAGGCCCAAAGGGCCGGAAAAGAAGTCAACCGGGAGAACCTCATCTGAGCGTGGATTTCATGAGACACTAGTGCCTGCAAAGCAAGCACGCGCCCACTAATTTCCACAACTAATGCTAGGTACACTCAAGCCTGGGTCTGGCTCCTCACTCATCAGAATGCCCCTCCCACAACAGCACAGATAATCATATCATACTGAAAATAAAGTGCGGGAAATAAAATGCGATAAGTAAACACAACCCAACAAGTAAACATACAAGCACTAGGATTGACTCTCACAGGGGACGTTGGATCCCCAAACTGACTCGCATAAGGGACGTTGGATCCCAGGAAACTATCAAGTCCCCGGCAGAGTCGCCAGCTGTCGCTTCCGCGAAAATAAGGTGTCGGCAAAACAGAAGAGTCGCCACCTTTCGTTATTTATCCCTCGGAACGAGAAAGGAAACAATCGGAAAAACCTGACGAAAAGGTACAAGACAAGGTCATCGCAACCATTGTCTGGGTTCGGGAGTCGGTTACGCAAGGGGAAGGTATTAGCACCCCTCACGTCCATCGTACTCGATGGGATCCACGCTTGTTGTGTTTATCTAACGGGTTGGTTTTACTATCTACCTATCAAGGCTGGCTTAAAAAAGAAAAGAAAATGACTCGGCAAAGCGTCGCACTTTATGCCTACGTATTCTCATCAGAGAATGAGAAATCAGAGTCAATGTAGTTCGACTAACTATGGGTTACGGGTGAAGGTGGCTCGCCAATACATCAGTATTGTGTCTACGTACTCTCAACAGGTATGAGAGATCAGAGCTTACGTAGTTCGGGATAATACGGATTACGGGGATTCAGATTCATCTGTTTTTCCGAGTAGGGTTAACAAACAGTTCCAGCAGTTTGGTGTACGCAGCTCGACCCTTGGAGATTTAAGCGTTACCGTTTGCGGTAGAACTGGGAGTTAACGACACTCTTTTCTTCAGAAAAGCTTCCTTTGAATTATGGGCCCACGGGGCAAAAAGGTTTGAAGTTTGTTTTCTGTCTTTTACGAAAGAACTGTTTTTTATGGATGTTTGCAACCAATATCGCACTAGAGACTATGACCTGAGAGTGAATGCGTCGCATGTCACCCAAAGGGTTCCATACTAAACATCCAAGCTTTCGAAAAGAAACTCTCCGACAACCCTTTCTCAGATAGCTTAAGGCTCGTAACGTACGACATCAGTTAACCTTTATTACTATATTTTGATTTGTTTTGAGATGAGAAGAGAGAACGAACATGTTCAACTAAGGGGAGACTATCAAGTCCTACTGTTGTCATGCCAAGGATTCATCCTATGGTTGAGGTTTGAAACAGGGAACTCCTAGAAGTTATCATGCATAGGTTTCAACCTAAAGTTCTAATCATCACTTCCTTATCAAAGGAAATGAGATTCCTAGGGGATCATGTCAATGGTAAACAGAAACAGATAAAGCATCAGCTTAAACAGTAAACAGATAAACGACTGTAAAATGCATGCAATGCCAGTGAGGAAGGAAAGGTGTGTGGGACATCAGCCTCCACAAGCTCATCTCAACCTCAATCCAAATATGAATAACTGTAATCATACAGAAGAAATAAAATAGAATGCCATCAAGCAAATCACAAACCACATAGGCAAGGGAGCAAGGCTCTACCGAATACCCGCAAGCAAAGTCACACAGTAAAAATACAAGCAGAGGGAGCAACTCAACCTCTAGTGCAATCATGCTCCTAGCTTAACACAATCTAAACATGAACTTATTCTAATGCATCAAGCAAATCAGACAAGTCACACCAATACAGTTGCACAGCAAGCAAACAGACATGAAAGAAAGCAGATCAACAGCTTCCCCAGCTTCATAGCAAAGCAATCTTCTGACAGCAGTTCAGTCCTCAGTCTTCAACTGCTCTTCAAGGCTATCATCTTCAATAGCAAGTATCAACTTGCTTCTTCAAGCTTTCAATGCATCAAACACAAGTATCAACTTGTTCTCCAACTTCAAGCTTCAGCTCTTTCTTCAATCTCAACTTGATCTTCTTCACAAGTGTCAACTTGTTCTTCTTGGTCTTCAAGCTTCAGCTCCAATGACAATCTTCAAATACAGAGAAGTAGCAACTTCTAGCATCTTCAATCTTCTAACAAGGAACTCCATCCTCTAGCAATGGAGAAAGATTCATCTAACAAGAGCAAGGTTTGGATAGTGGAAAGCAAAGTGAAGACCAAAGGTCACCACTAAACACCCCACCATCAAGGAAAGGAACCCTCAAAGGTTCTACCAACTTGTGAAGAGCCACACATCCTACCAAAGTAGGGATGAGGCCTTCACAAGGGGACCTTACATCATAGGGAAGAATGGAAGTGATCAACACCTTCCATGTTTATGAAAGAAGAGAATCTATCTAGAAGCTCTACTTACAAACCCTAATCTTAACACCTAAACAAAACTACTCCAAAGGAAGAGAAAACTTCAAATCCAAGCTCCTTCATGTATTCCTCAGCAGCCCACACAAGCCTTCAACATCATCCAAGAGCAAGAGAAGCAAATCCCTAATCTAAGGGAACTAAAGAAATCATTCTAGTTGAATTAGCAAGTTAGGATCACCTAAAACCTAGTACTAAAGTTAATCCTAACTAAAATACTAAAACCAATTGTAAAATCCTACAAAAATAACTATGGGAACCTAAGTCAATCATGAATCTACCATACAAAATCCAAAGGTTGAATCATCCACAAAGTCCTAGAAATAAAATCCAAACCACAAGGTACTAAGCTTAAACCCTAAAACTAGAGCACCTAAAGTTTCAACTTAAAACCAACACCTAATTTCATCCCAAAAATGTGAGAAAATTACTAGAGGAGCATGCATATCTAAACTAATCACACACAAAAAATCAGCTCAAGAATCATCATCAATTTCTCACACAAAAATCAGCAAAACAAGGTATCAACCATAAAGAAATTAATATCAATTAAAATGTAAAAAATGCACATAAAATCACAAACGCATGAATTTCTAATATTTTAATTCAATAAAATTCTAGATTCAATCATGAATCAAGGAAAAAAATATGGAATTAATTGAGTTATTATCCTATTTATTATGAATTATTTTCAACACTATATGAAATGCACAAAATAAAAGAAATAAGAAGAAAATGATAAACATGCGTGCTGAATAGCAATGATTTCAAGTTCAAATCCTGGGTTGGGCCCAGAAGGGGGTGCGTATAGCAATAGGGCGTGAGGCCCATCTGAGTATCAACTCAGTTCAAACAAATAATCAGGGGAGGGGGTGCATTAGGCAAGGAAATCATATTGATAATCCACATTGGGCCTGGCGATGGGGTGGTGATAGCAAGAAACCCAAATCCCACACGCCTATGCCTTCCTTCAGTTCAAATCAATTCATAAAATGAAAAATCAAAAGTGGTACACGCTAGGATTCGAACTAACGACCTCTTGGTTCACACAGCGAAGAAACAAAGTCTGAAGTTCCTTCACTAATCAAAACGGTGAGTTTTGGAAAGGGTTACGTGGCTCAACATGAGCGCTGGGATCCATGGACTGAGTCAAGTCTTCCACATGAATGGATGGTGAGGATTTCATCTTCCTCATTTCAAACCTGCAAGCCTGCGCGCGAACCAGGCCGTCGTCGGTGGCTTCTTCGGCCACCCCTGCACAACCCTAACTTCATTTATAGCCAGCCATTCGCCATGATTCTTAAATGAAACTTGACCAGAATTTTATCAGCAATTCAACCATGACACTTATTCATTCTAAAAACGCCTGGATCTTGAGATATCAATCTCAACCGAAAATGAAATCCAACCTAAATTGTCTCTAAAGTTAAAATTGATCATCCTAAATCCAACTACTCATCATCAGGATCCTAACCGCATGCTTCTACTCCATTAAAAGTGCATAATTAGAGAGAAATTTCAAGAAGTTAAAACCTGTATTTGAGCTTGTAACAGATGCACTTCTTGCTCGATTCAACCTTCAAGATGATGCAGATTCACTCTAAATCACCTTCTGAAGCTAATGCAACCTTCACTTTCCCTTGATTTGGCCTTGAACTTAGAAATCGATTCCAACTTGCAGCTTTGAAACTTCAACCTCACTCTCTGCTTCAGGGCTCAATCTTCACCAAAAAAATGGCTGAACACACTCTAATGTTTATATAGAACTCAATGGAAATGTCTAGAACTTTCTGTAACTTTCCATATGAGATTTTCAATTTCACTTTCTCCTTCAAAATACTTGCTCTCTTTGGGCATGAAAATTCTTGCAATCATCATCTCATGAGATGTTGAATTAGTTTGTTATGTTAATTTCCTTATTTGCAAGCCAATGGTTCATGTTGGTCATGTTGCTTCATCATGAAGAGATGAAATGAAATGGCATGAATTTGACCTCAAACCAAAATTCCAACATTTCCAAAGTTTCTAAAATTACTTTTCCATTCAAAATGACCTATAATTTTGCCTTGTTAGGACACAAAATGAATTATTTCAATTTTTGGTCATTAAATGCCTTTAATTCTCCTTTTTTCAAAATTCCTTGAACCATATCCTTCCTTGAGCCATTTAAATGTCTCCTTGATACATGGTCAAGGTTAAAACCACATTTTGAGCAACTTTCAAGTTGAACAAAATTTCATTTGAGGTGTCTAAGTTGGTGAAAATGACCTATGATCATAAATGACCTATAATCACAACTTCCCAAAATACCCTTGACTTGTCAAAGCCATAACTTGAGCTCTGCAAATCCTATCAAGGACTTCTAGTATTCTATGGAAATCTAAGAGGATACGGAATAACATTCATGTTGACCAAAAGTTCATAGGAATCATCCTTCTTGGGCAAAAGTTTCATGCAAGTTGGGTAACTTTCAAGCTCCAAATTCACATACCTCAGATGACTTGTAACTTGTCTGGCTCATAACTTGAGTTCTACAAATCTTATCAAGGACTTCTAGCACTCTAATTAAAGCTAAGACCATGCTCTACAACAATCATGTTGGGGTCAAGAAGAGATGACAATCACATCTTGAGCTAAATTGATTTGAAGATAGGGGTCAAACTAGGGGATTTTACACTGTCAAGCCTTAGAAACCCTAGCTTGAAACTTCTCAAACTCTTTAATAATGATGAGGTAACCTTGGAATCATCCTTATAACATCTCAATGTATCAATCCATGATCACATGGCTCTTGAATTAGGTCTCAACTTCTTTCAAATCATCAGTTGACTTAGGGTTGACCCAGTCAAACCCTAGCTGCACCAATCATGGTTGAGGCTTCTTATTCTTGCACAATGACATGTCTAGGCCTCAAAGTGATCTTCAAAACTTCTCATGAGCTCTCTCAAGACCTCAAGTCTATCTTCATGGCTTCAGAATCATCTGATGGCTTTCCCCATAACTCTCAAGTTAGGAGACCTACATACTTGGTTTCAATCACTCTCTCTGAGGATCTTTTAACTTCTCTGACAAGGATATCAACCCTTGAACACCTGAATAACTTTCTTATCTAGCTTCATAGTCTTGTATAGCTCTTGATTGGCAATCATAACTCTTGATCTCCTGCATACGTATCAATGAAATGCAAAAACAGCTTCCTGCGCTTTTCATTGTGTTTTCACTCCTTTTTCGTCCATATTTCATATGGGATTGCTTCTTTTCTTCATGTTGCCTTGTTTAGACGTGATCGTTGAATACCTGCAAAACATCAGACAAATACACGGAAATAACCCGAAATCGGATCAAAAACGGTTAGACTTTAGTTGAATTATGCATGAAAATATCTATATGATTTCGTGTTATCAATTTGCTCTGGTAGAATACCGGTGGACCTGCCTTCGTTCAATCCTGGAATAACCTGCCAACACAAGGGGTTAGAAAAACAGCTCGAGGTACCTGTTATGCAAATGATTCATGCAAATGCAAACGTGTGTCTGTGCCTTGGGGAGATTCCCCCCCGATCATAGTTTGCAAGACAAATAAAGTCCAACATCCAATCATGGAAAGAAATCCTCATATATATATCTGAAAAACCCGCGTGGGTAGCGTACAACTGTAATCGAATACAACTGAAGCAACAAGTGTGACTCCAACCAACAAGCCTGGTGGTGGTCAGCATATCAATGCATAAAAGGTACAAAGAAATACAAAGAAATCAAGTGCGGCTACGGGCACGGAAATCCACTAATAACTTCTTCGCAGTGGGATGGTCAGGCTGAGTGAGCAGACCTTGGATCAGCAAATCCCTCTGCCTGATGGTATTCGGGAGATCCTCAGCAACATTTCCACAAACACCTTCTCCAGAGCGGTTTTCCACTCTAGACCTCTTAGCATCAGCTATGAGTTGACAATCCTTCAGGTTTGTCGTAGTTTCAACTAACCGGTATTGAGCGTCGCGTCGAAGTGATGCCTCAGCCTCAATCTTCTTGTCCTTGATCTCAATCTGGACCTCTAGCTCGGCTATTCGCTGCTTCAGCTTTTCCTCTCGCTCTTTGTACTTGGTTAGGGTGTTGCTCCATAACGTCTCATACTTGGATAGCTTCAGGTACACCCTATCCAGATCTTGCTTCTTGGTGGTCAACACACTGTGCACAGCCTTCGGGTCTAACCCAAGATGTTCTCTAGAGTCAGTCTCCTTGGTCAAATTAGCGCCCAAGTGATTTATCAATTCTGTCTGCTTCTTGCAGGTGTATACGGCTTCGCTCTTCTCACTCCGAAGTTGAGCAATCTCTTTCTCCAACTCTTTGTTGGCTTTTCGTAGCTCTTCTTTCTCTCGAAGAACCTGGTTGACTTTCTCAATATCAATTGTGGTGGGTTCTTTGACCACGGGAGGATATAATGGTTCCACTGCAGGAAATTGTATCAGAAACTTGGCGGCTCTTTCTCGGATCCAGGCCACATAGGGTTCAAAGGCCTTGTTGTTGCTTTTTCCTAGCAAAACTTTTCCCTTTCTATGAATTTTACTCCAAGCATTCTCTACCTTAGCCAAAGTGTCACCTTCAAGCAACCCTGTGAGATACAGAGATTCCTGTATCTCTTCCTCTTCAGGAGGACCTCTTAGTGCATACCCAAATTGTCGTACCAACAAAGAGGGATTGTAATTGATACATCCATTCCTTCCGACCAAGGGGACATTAGGAAAGCCACGGCATCTATGCACAATCTCTTTGCCTAGTAGATCTCTATCAAACCAAGTGATGTTGTCAGCAGACAAACCCATCAAACATGCAGACCAGGGTGAAGACTCTGCAGAATCAATGAACGGACCCGTCTTAGGAAGATGGCTGGAAAACCACTTATACAGTAAAGGAGCACAACATGCCACATTCTTCCCCTTTCTGTTTTCATTCTTGCTGTTGTTGCACCCCAAAATTTGCCCAACATTTCTTTACCTAGCTTATGTTTCATTTCATGCACATTAGCATTATCATTTGCATTTCATTGACATGTATGCAGGAGATCAAGAGGTATGATTACCAATCAAGGGCTACACAAGAGTTTGAAGCTAGCTAATAAGGTTATTCAGGTGCTCAAGGGTTGATATTCTTGTCAGAGAAGTTAAAAGATCCTTAAAGAGAATGGTTGAAACCAAGAGTGTGTGCCTCCTAACTTGAGAGTTGTGGAAAGCCATCAGATGATTCTAAGGCCATGAGGATGGACTTGAGGTCTTGAGAGAGCTCATGAGAAGTGTTGAAGATCACTTTGAGGCCTAGACAGGTCATTGTGCAAGATTAAGAAGATTCAACCATGAGTGGTGCAATTAGGGTTTGACTGGGTCAACCCTAGGTCAACTGATGATTTGAACAAAGTTGAGACCTAATTCAAAGGCCATGTGATCATGGAGTGATGCATTGAGATGTTAAAAGGATGATTCCAAGGTCAAATCATCATGATTGAAGAGTTTGAGAAGTTTCAAGCTAGGGTTTCTAAGGCTTGACAGTGTAAAATCCCCTAGTTTGACCCCTATCTTCAGGGCAATTTAGCTCAAGATGTGATAGGCATATCATCTTACCCCCAACATGAATGTTGTAGAGCATGGTCTTAGCTTTAATTTGAGTGCTATAAGTCCTTCATAGGATTTGTAGAGCTCAAGTTATGACTTTGACAAGTTACAAGTCATCTGAGGTATGTGGATTTGGGGGCTTGAAAGTTGTCCAACTTGCATGAAACGTTTTCCCTAGAAGGATGATTCCTATAAACTTTTGGTCAACATTAATGTTGTTACTTATCCTCTTAGCTTTCTAGAGAGTACTAGAAGTCCTTGATAGGATTTGTAGAACTCAAGTTATGGCTTTGACAAGTCAAAGGTATTTTGGTCATTTGGATATTATAGGTCATTTCAACTATAAGGCCATAACTCTTATTTCCAAGCTTAAAATGGGAAAATGTTCAACATCAAACTTGTCCAAAATGATGTTTTAAGGCTATTCAAGAGGTTATGAAAGGTTGTAATTGCTTGTAGCTCAAAGTTGCAAAAATGACCTAAAATAAGGAGGATTTTCAAATGAAGCAAAGTTGGAAATTAATATTTTTGATCTACATGTCCAAACCAAGGCATGTAATATGTCATTTTGATTCTAAAAAACATTTTAAGAACATTGGTTTAGCCACAATTTTTAATTGTAGTTTAATTTATGGACTTGCTTTGAAAAGTAGTTACTTACATCTTAAGTAACATTTGCAAAACCTAAATTCAAGGCATAATCAAGGTCCCTTTCAATCCAAACACATCCAAAATGTCATTGGGGGAGAAATTGGAAGGGAATAAGGGTGATAACAAGCTGCTAACAGAACTATGCATACCATGGCATGTGATTGAACTTCTCATGACATGAGAGATTGAATTTCTCACTAGAAGGATCTAGAGGTTTCTAGATCATACCTACATGTCCTATATATTGAATAAAGATGATCCAAGGCCAAGGTTGGTGATGATTGAGAGAGAAAACTGAGATCGCACTTTGAGATTTCACATTGCAAATCAAGATCGGTTACAAGGTTTGAAGCCATTTCAATCCAAGATTTCAATCTCAGAAGCTTGCTCTAGCATTGGTGGATGAATCCAGATGGAGAATTAAGCAAGATTGATGGAGAATCGTGTGGGAGACATTGAAGAAATTCCTCTGCAACTCAGAATCGAATCTAAGAATTGAAGCCATTTCAATCAATTCTATTGCATACAGAAGCTTGGAAGTGATTCACTGAAGGAGTCTGGCGCATTTGAAGGCTTGATTTGAAGGCTTGCTACTTCTGTGCACACGAAATTTTAAGGTTGGTAACTTTCAATCTCCAGCTTGTTTTAGTTAGAATTAAGAGGAATTAGGGTGCTAGATGCATTGTAGAATGGTGTAGGGATGTTTTAAGATCATTAATTTGAGAATTAGTGACCAATTAGGGATGTTACCATTTTCTTTTGAGAGTTGGTTATTGCGAATCTTGAGGTTTCAGAGGGAATTAAGGGCATGAATGGATTCGTGGGGAAAATTGGGGCAAGATTCATGTAGAGACCTCTTGGAATGGAGGCCTGTGGAGAAAGTTTGGGTTGAGGGAGATGACCGGAGATTGTCACCGGCGGTGGCTTTGGGCGCTCAGGTGGCCTGAGTTGCAGAAGTTTAAATTGAGGAAGATGACTTGATAGCCATCAGATCAAGGTTTGACTTGGACCAAGGACCTCATCCAACGGCCACGCGTGCTTCTCATTTTGCGAAGGACTCTGAACTTAATGAAACGCAGCGTTTCATTTAAGTTGTGTTTTGGGCTTAATGAATTAGTTGATACCTGCACCCCCATTATGGCCCAATCCATAAAATGAACTGCTTTCTCTTGCTATCTGCACCGTGTGTTTATCATTTTATTTGGATTTTCACATTATTTTTTCATTTTATGCATGGTTAACGATTAATTCATAAAAAATGGAAAAATGATTCAATTAATCCCATTCTTTTTGCATTGGATTCATGATAGGATCTATTATTTTTTAGATAAAAATATTATTATTTCATGCATTTTCTGATTTTATGGGAATTTTTACATTTTAATTGATATTAAAATAGTCATGTTTGATGCTTAATATTGGTGAATTTGGTTTGATCATGTGATGATGATTTTGGTGTTGATTTTTTGTGAGTAGTTAGCATAGATATGCATGCACCCCATAGATGTTTCTCACATTTTTTTGATGAATATAAGTGGTAGTTTAGGTTGAAACTTTTAAGAGCTTCATTTTTAGGGTTTATGGTTGATACCTTGTGGTTTAGGTTTTATATTTAGAACTTGGTGGATGATTCAACCTCTGATTTTTGTAGGGTAGATTCATGATTGAATTAGGATCCCTAGGAATTTTGGTAGGATTTTTCAAGGTAGTTTACTATTTTTGCTTGATTTTAGTTTAAGTGCTAGTTTTAGATGATTTTAATGCACTAACTCAACTAGATTAACATCTTTAGTTCCCTTAGATTAGGGTTTTGCTTTGCTTGTTCTTGGATGATGTTGAGGGCAAGTTGAAGATGCATTGGATTGCTTGAGGAGGCTTGGATGTGAAGATCTTCCCTTCTTTTGGTGTAGTTTTGTTTAGGTGTTAATATTAGGGTCTTGTAGGCAGAGCTTCTAGATAGATTCTTTTCCTTCATAAACATGGATGATGTTGATCACTTCCATTCTTCCCTATGATGTAAGGTCCCCTTGTAAAGCCCTCATCCCTCCTTTGGTAGGATGTGTGGCTCTTTGCATGTTGGTAGAACCTTTGAGGGTCCCTTTCTCTGATGATAGGATGCTTAGTGGTGACCTTTGGTCTTCACTCTGCTACCAATCATCCAAACTTTGCTCTTGATAGATGAATCTTTCTCCCTTGTTAGAGGATGTAGTTCCTTGCTTGAAGAAGATTGAAGGATGGAGTTGATACTTCTTTGTGTTTGAAGATTACTCTGAGAAGCTGAAGCTTATAGATGAAGAGGACCAAGTTGATATTGGTAAAGCAGAGAGAGCTGGAGCTTGAAGGTCCAGAAGAACAAGTTGACACTTGTGAAGAAGATCCAATGGAGTTGACTGGAGAGCTGAGGCTTGGAGAAGAAGGATAAGTTGATACTTATGTTGGTACATTGAGAGCCTGAAGGAGTCAAGTTGATACTTGTAGTTAGGAGTGAAGCCTGAAGGTGGAGTTGACTGGAGAGCTGAGGCTTGGAGAAGAGGGAATAAGTTGATACTTATGTTTGATGTGTTAGAAGCTTGTAGAAGCAAGTTGACACTTGCTATTGAAGATGATAACCTTGAAGGGTGGTTGAAGTCTGATGACTGAGCTGCTGTCAGAGTATTGCTTTGCTTTCTTTCCTGTCTGTTTTTTTTTTCTGTGCAACTGTATTGATGTGACTTGTTTGATTTGCTTGATGCATTAGAATAAGTTCATATTTAGACTGACTTAAGCTAGGAGCATGATTGCATTAGAGGTTGAGTTTCTCCCTCTGCTTGTATTTTTACTGTGTGGCTTTGCTTGCGGGTATTCGGTAGAGCCCAGCTCCCTTGCCTATGTGGTTTGTGTTGCTTGATAGCATGTTATCTCTTATGTATGATTGCAGTTATTATATTTTGCTTGATAGCATGTCATTTCTTCTGTATGATTACAGTTATTCATATTTGGCTTGAGGTTGAGATGAGCTTGTGGAGGCTGATGTCCCACACACATTTCCTCCCTCACTTGCATTGCATGCATTTTACAGTCGTTTACTGTTTACTGTTTAAGCTGATGCTTTATCTGTATACCATTGACATGATCCCTTAGGAATCTCATTTCCTTTGATCAGGAAGTGATGATTAGAACTTTAGGTTGAAACCTATGCATGATAACTTCTAGGAGTTCCCTGTTTCAAACCTCAACCATAGGATGAATCCTTGAAATGACAACATTAGGACTTGATAGTCTCCCCTTAGTTGAACATGTTCGTTCTCTCTTCTCATCTCAAACAAATTAAAATACAGTAATAGAGATTGACTGACATCGTACGTTACGAGCCTTAAGCTATCTGAGAAAGGATTGTTGGAGAGTTTCTTTTCAACAGTCTGGATGTTTAGTATGGCACCCTTTGGGTGACATGCGACGCATTCACTCTCAGGTCATAGTCTCTAGTGCGATATTAGTTGCAAACAATCGTAAAAAACAGTTCTTTCGTAAAAGACAGAAAACAAACTTCAAACCTTTTTGCCCCGTGGGCCCATAATTCAAAGGAAAGCTTTTCTGAAGAAAAGAGTGTCGTTAACTCCCAGTTCTACCGCAAACGCTAACGCCTAAGTCTCCAAGGGTCGAGATGCGTACATCCAACTGTTGGAACTGTTTGTTAACCTTACTCGATAAAACAGATGAATCTGAATCCCCGTAATCCGTATTATCCCGAACTATGTAAGCTCTGATCTCTCAAGCCTGTTGAGAGTACGTAGGCACAATACTGATGTATTGGCGAGCCACCTTCCCCGTAACCCGTAGTTAGTCGAACTACGTAGACTCTGATTTCTCATTCTCTGATGAGAATACGTAGGCATAAAGTGCGACGCTTTGCCGAGTCATTTTCTTTTCTTTTCAAACCAGGCCTTGATAGGTAGATAGGTAAAACAAACCTGTCAGATAAACACAACAAGCGTGGATCCCATCGAGTACGATGGACGTGAGGGGTGCTAATACCTTCCCCTTGCGTAACCGACTCCTGAACCCAGACAATGGTTGCGATGACCTTGCCTTATACCTTTTCGTCAGGTTTTTCCGATCGTTTTCTTTCCCGCTCTGAGGGATAAATAACGAAAGGTGGCGACTCTTCTGTTTTGCCGGCACGTTATTTTCGCGGAAGCGACAGCTGGCGACTCTGCTGGGGACGGAGGTTCTCTATGCGAGTCTCGCCTTGGATTTTCTTCCTAGCTGTCTGGGTTATCCCCAGCAGCTGGCGACTCTGCTGGGGACTGCGATGGTTTCCTGGGGATCCAACGTCCCTTATGCAAGTCAATCTGGGGATCCAACGTCCCCTGCGAGAGTCAATCCTAGCGCTTGTTTGCGTGTCTGTGGGTGTTTATTTTTGTGTTGTATATTACTGCTGTATTTACATTTCCCGCACTATATTATTATCTGTTGCTATTGTGCTGTTGTGGGATGGGAACTCTGATGAGTGAGAAGCCAGACCCAGGCTTGAGTGTACCTAGAATTAGTTGGGGAAATTAGTGGGCGCGTGCTTGCTTTGCAGGAACTAGTGTCTCATGAAATCCACGCTCAGACGAGGTTCTCCCGGTTGACTTCTTTTTCAACCCTTTGGGTTAAGGGGGTTGTTGGTTTGGAGGATTGTCGACTCTGGGGACCGATCATTTGGAATTCAGCTGAGTGAGGCCGCTTCAGGAGACGGTGATGCCACACCTTCTGGGTATCGTATCACCCTCTTGAATGTCTGTGACGCTGATGACCGCATAGGAGGCCGAATTTCTGTCAGTTTAGGTCCATACCTGTGAGCAGGGTTGGGTTTGTTGCAGGAAACCTTGACCTTCAGACTACCTGATTTTCTTGATAGTGAATCAGTTTTGTTGGTGTCAGAGGTTCTCGTCAGCAGATGTATATTTTTTCTTAACAGAGCAGGTTTATGGTTGGGATCAGAGGATCTCATCAGCAGATGTATGTTTGTTCTTGACAGACCAGAGTTTTGGTCCTGTACCAGAGGTCCTTATCTTCATAGATGTTTGTTCTTGACAGAACAGAGTTATGGTCCTGTATCAGAGGTTCTTATTTCCAGAGATATGTGTTCTTGACAGAGCAGAGTTGGTCTTGTTACAGAGGTCCTTATTATCAGATGGGTGTCTGTTCTTGACAGAGCAGATTTATGGTCTGATATCTGGGTTTTCTTCTTATCAGAGATAGCGGTTGTTCTTGATAGAGCAGCATTATGGTTTTGTTGATACAGAACCTTCGCAGCGCAGTTGTCTTGATCTCCTGCTGCATGATTGCATTTTACATAGCTTTGCATACCCATTTGCATTTCATTAACGTGTGTCTGTGTTGCAGGTACCGTTTCCCCCGATTCAGGATTTCTTGCCTTCTACTGTGTTATTATGGGTTCTCTAAGGAAGACCGTGGCTTACAAGCTCCCCGCTCCTGATGTTGTTCAGTTGGCTGGTTTGATCGCTTTAGCAGATGATTCTGTGAGAGATGAATTCAGAAAGTCTTACGGTAAACTGCTCAGTTTGGTTCGTAAACCCTTTATGTTTGAGTTGAATTGGTTGCACGCCTTGCTGCAGTTCTACGATCCTCCGTTGAGATGCTTTACTTTCCAGGACTTTGTTCTCGCACCCACACTAGAGGAATATGCTGATTTGTTAGGTGTGCCTATCAAGAGGCAGATGCCCTTTGTTCATATGGATGTTGAGCCTGACCTAGCTAGTCTAGCTCCTTCACTTCATTTGGACACCTCCGAGTTGGTCTTGTCTAGTTGGAACAGGGTTCCCGGTTTCTCCTTGCAGTTCTTAGTGGGAAAGGCTCAGCAGTGCGCCAAAGACGGATGTTGGGTCGTGTTCAACGCCATTCTCGCTCTGTGCATATATGGCATCATTCTGTTCTCCAATATGCCCGACTTTGTAGACTTCGACGCCTTCCACATCTTTGCATCAGGCAATCCAGTCCCTACCTTGATAGGAGATGTCTACCATTCCGTCCACTGCAAAAACGAGAACAGAAGGGGCAAGAATGTCTCGTGCTGTGTGCCCCTGCTTTATAGATGGCTTGATAGTCACCTACCTAAAAAGGGTCCCTTTGCTTCCTCTGCAGCCACAGCTGAGTGGCCTGAGCGTTTGATGAGTCTGTCAGCGGAGGATATTGCCTAGTTTGATAGGGATAGATTGGGTACGGAGATTATCTTCAGCTGCAGCGGGTTTCCGAACGTGCCTTTGATAGGCAGGAAGGGCTGTATAAACTATAATCCGTCTCTGCTGGTCCGACAGTTTGCTTACGCTTTGAGAGTTCCGCCGAAGGATGAAGAGGTGCAGGAATCTTTGTACCTCACTGGTCTTCTAGAGGGGGATATGTTATCTAAGCTTCAGCACGCTTGGAATGGTATCAGTAAGCGGGGAAAGCCTTTGCTGGGAAAGAGTAGTAGCCAAGCCTACACTCCGTATGTGACTTGGATCAGAGCCAGAGCAGATGCCATAGGGATTCCGTTTTCTCCTGCCAAGCCAGAAAGCCCTCCAGTGATTGAAGAGCCTACCACTGTGCCTATTCAGCAGCACAATCAGGTGTTAGCTGAGAGAGATGAATTGAAGAGGGCAAATGAAGAACTGGAGAAAGAATTGGCTCAACTCAGAAGCGAGAGAAGCGAAGCCGTTCATTCCTTCAAGAGGCAGACAGAGCTGGTGAACCAGTTAGGGACAGATTTGACTAAGCAGATGGCCGAGCATGAGCGCATGGGTCGAGACTTCAAAGCTGTCAATGATGTACTGGCCACTAAGAAGCAGCACTTGGATGAAGCGTATCGGAGGATATCCAAGTTTAATCAGCATTGGAAGGCCACCCTAGCCAACGGCAAAGAACGGGAGGATAAGCTGAAGCAACAGATCTCCAAGCTGAAAGCCCGGGTGAAGGCTAGTGAGAAGAGGTTTGATAAAGAAACCGCTCGCAGATATGCCGCCGAAGGCCAGCTCAACAAAGCTCTCGCTAACCTGAAGGAGCGCAAACTGACGTTTGAATCCAAAAAGCGGAAGTTAGAAGATTGTTTCGGCGAAGGAGCATGGGAAGATTCGGTTGAAGGTCTTCAGTACACTATTATGCAGAGGGAGTTACTCGTCGAAGGGTTGCTCACTCGGCCTGATCATCCAGAAACGAAGGGGTTGTTACAAGAGTTTCGCGCCCGTGGTCGTGCTTGACTATGTGTATTCCTTTTGTTTTGATCATTGTTGTATGCTGACCATCACCAGGCTTGTTGGTCGAGGTCACGCTATTGATTCTGCTTGTACGCAGTGATGTTATGTACTGCCTTGATGGGCTTTCTTTGTATATGAGATGTTATTTCCATGACTGGACTCAGACTTCTTATTATCAGCACTGGCACTCAGGCACTAGGATCGGGGGGGGGGGGGGGGGGGGGAATCTCCCTAACGCACAGACACACGTTTGCATTTGCATAACGAGCACTTTGTTGTTTTTTTAACCCTTTTTTGCATTCAGGTTATTTCAGGTTGTTCCAGGATTGATCAGAGACCTATCCACCGCTATCCGACTAGAGCAAATCAAGCCAGAGTTATGGAGCAAATGCAAACTGACGTTCAGGAACTCCGAGAAAGGTTGGACCGCTTCATGGAGCTCATGCAAGCGGTCGCCAATGGCCAGGATCAGCTCAGAACCTTGGTTCAGCCTCTGATTTCAAGGGTCGATAGCAATGGCGTACTCCATGGTGGGACTGTTCCAACCCCTCCACCTGTTGAAACTCCTCAGAATGGCGTCCCCGTGACCGGGGGGAACGACAGTGCCAACGGCAATGTGATAGCTAACATGGGACTCAATGGTAATACAACGGGCGTCGGTAATGGGAATTTTGAAGCTAATGTCAATGTTGGGCTGGGCAACAGCAACACAGGCGTTGGAAATCTGTATGGGCCTCAACCATGGTTAGAAGACCGTCAAGACGATGTGTTCTCTCAGAGAGGTGCTGAAGGGGAGCTGACTGCTGAAGCACGGCTAAGGTTCAAGGCACTCGAGGACAAGATGAGGAATATCGAGAACCAGAACACCCTGGGTGTTGATATGTCCAAGTTGGGACTGATTGCTGATTTCAAGGTGCCTCCCAAGTTCAAGGTACCTGACTTTGAAAAGTACAAGGGCACCACTTGCCCTCGCGTCCACCTGAGATCATATTACCGGAAAATGTCCGCTCATTCTGAGGACGAGAAGTTGCTGATGCATTTCTTTCAGGACAGTCTGTCCGGGCCCTCCCTCGAATGGTACATGAGTCTGGAACCTACCAGTGTGCGCACGTGGAAGGAACTTGCTGAAGCATTCGTGCACCACTACCAATATAACAGTGACTTGGCTCTGAACCGAGTCCAACTACAGAATCTGTCGCAAAGGAACAACGAAGGGTTCAAGGAATACGCCCAGCGGTGGCGTGAATTGGCAGCCAGGGTTCAGCCATCGATGGTTGAACGTGAGCTTGTGGAAATGTTCGTAGCCACCCTCCCAGGGGTTTATTATGAGAAATTGGTCAGCAGTATGTCTGGAACCTTCTCAAATCTCATTATCACGGATGAGCACATTGAAAATGGGATCAAACTGGGGAAAATTCAAGGTGATTCATCCTCAGCTGGAGGAGGCAAGAAACCTTATGGTGGCAAAAGGAGGGAAGGAGAGACGAGCGTCGTGTCCAACGCTCGAAGGAAGGGTAAAGGCCCTCACCAGCAGGTGGCCAGCATAACTATCCCGGCAGTTCAACAGCCACAGCAGCAGCAGCAGCCAAATCAGTAAGGGTACAGAAAGTATCAGAACAGGGCACCTCTGTCGAGCTGTCACCTCGAGACACCGCCCATGTCTTATGCCCAGCTATTACAGACTCTGCTCCACTTACAGTTGATCCAAAAGAGAACCCTGGCTCCCTTGACAGGGGCACCTCCGTCAGGTTATGACGCGAATGCGACTTGCGAATTTCACTCAGGGGCACCAGGTCACACAATAGAACATTGCAAAGCCTTCAAGCACAAGGTGCAGGACATGGTGGACGCTAAGATCATCAACTTCTCAGATAATGTGCCAAACGTCACAAAGAACCCTATGCCGAATCATGGGGGAGGTGGAGTAAATGCCATTATTGAAGACGAGAGCTTGGATTTGTTGACTGACGTCAGAGATCTGAAGACACCGCTTAGCTTCGTTAAAGCTAAGCTGATGAAAAGGGGTTTCTTTCCAGGTTGTGGAGAGCTGTGTATGGGCTGTGCGACAAGTCCTGATGGATGTGAGCAGCTGATAGAGGGGATTCAAAGTTTGATGACCGAAGGAATCCTGCAGTTTAGTCAAAGAGCCGAAAGCGGATTGGGAGAGGTAATGCTGAAGCAAGATGATGAGGTTGCCACCATCACCATCCCTCGCCGGACGATAACTATTTCTGCACCCAGAACGCCCACGATTACCATCACAAAGGCTAGACCGATACCTTTTGAAAGCACCAATGATGTCCCATGGCACTATGGGGCAGACGTCTACTGCAACAGACAGAAGTTGGAACTGGAACCATCTGGGCAGTCTGTGGATAACCTAGTGGGCACAGGTGGAATCACACGCAGCGGAAGGGTATTTGTTCCACCGGAGGTTGTGGCGAACAAAGCTGAAGTAACCGATAAGGGAAAGAGTAAAGTCGTTGAAGAAACCCCTCGGGGAGTAGAGAATGACTTACTTGTTAAGGACGCTGAAGAGTTTATGAGGTTGATTAAAAAGAGTGACTACAAGATCGTGGATCATCTCCATCAAACACCCTCAAAAATCTCCATCCTGAATTTGTTGCTGTGTTCTGAGGCACACCGCAACGCACTGCTGAAGGTGTTGAACGCCAGGTATGTACCGCAGGAAATATCGGTAAACCAGTTGGAAGGGGTCGTAGCACACGTGAATGCTGGAAATGGGTTAGGGTTCACTGACCTAGAGCTGACGCCGAAGGGGAGGAACCACAATAGCGCCCTGCACATCTCGATAGAGTGTAGGGGAACGATTATGTCTCATGTGTTGGTGGACACAGGGTCGTCGCTCAATGTTCTTCCGAAGAAGGCATTAATGAAGTTAGATACTCGCGGAGTGATTTGCACACCCAGTGATCTGGTTGTGAAAGCGTTCAATGGAACCAAAAGGCACATTTTCAGGGAGGTGACGTTGCCAATCCAAGTCGGGCCGGAAACATTCGACGCGGTCTTCTACATTATGGACATCATGCCTGCCTACAGCTGTCTCCTAGGTCGGCCATGGATCCATTCTGCTGGTGTTGTAACCTCCACGTTGCACCAGAAGCTCAAGTACACCGTCGGAGGTAGCATCGTGACTGTATGTGGCGAGGAAGATATAATGGTGAGCCATTTGTCGTCCTTCAAGTATGTTGAGATGGATGGGGAAATCCACGAAACCCTATGCCAAGCGTTCGAAGCTGTTAAAGTCAAGAGCGTAGCTCCTGCAATCACTGAGAAGCCAGAGATGACTCTCTCTTCCTTCAAGGAAGCCCGAGCCGTTGTTCAAGCCGGATCTACCCCAGGCTGGGGGCGAATTTTGGAGATACCTAACAAGCAAGACAAGTTTGGGTTAGGATACTCTCCTGGAGCTGAAGCCTCCTCTTCCAGCAGTGCGTCGCGAGGTAAAGGGCCGATCCAGTTTACCAGTGGCGGGGTGATATTTGAAAGTGTCAGCGCAGTGTCTGAAGACAGCGGAGACAACGACTGTGACCTAGACTCTTGAATCCATCCAAGCAAGCCAGGCGAGAGCCTCAACAACTGGTCCGTCAGGGATATCATCCAAGTGACAAACAAAGAGTAATGATTTACTTTTTCCAATCATTGTACAACCCTATGTCCTACCCGGGGCATAGTGGTTTTATTGGCAGGGCCTCGTTTGATTACGTACATGCATTTTACCAATAAATCAAAAGGCGTTTTTCTTCATATTCAAATATTGTGATCTCTGTTATTCCTGTTTTATATTTGTTTTGAAAAAAAATAAGATGGCAATGGGGTTTGTGCTAACCTGCATATCCTTGTCTTAAGCTTAACCCTTGTTATTGCAGGATCCACATAGCTGATGACATCGACTCTGGACCTTCTACGACTCACTTTGACTTCGATTGCCCGATCTATCAAGCCGAAGAAGAGATTGATGAAGACGAAGACCTTCCCGAAGAGTTGGCCCGCTTGTTGAAACAAGAAGAGAAAGTTATTCTGCCTCACGAAGAAGAGATCGAGATTGTGAATCTGGGTTCTGAAGAACTGGTCAGGAATGTCAGGATAGGGGCTGCATTGCAGAGTGATGTCAAGCAGAGATTGGTCGAGATGCTAAGAGAGTATAAAGACGTCTTTGCTTGGTCATACGAGGATATGCCCGGACTTGACACTGACATTGTGGTCCATCACTTGCCGCTGCGAGAAGATTGTCCTCCCGTTAAGCCGAAGCTTAGAAGGACGCGACCAGATATGGCCGTTAAGATCAAATAAGAGGTGAAAAAGCAGCTTGATGCTGGCTTCTTAGCGGTCACCACTTACCCTCCGTGGGTCGCCAACATAGTACCTGTGCCGAAGAAGGACGGTAAGGTACGAATGTGCGTCGATTATCGGGATTTGAATAGGGTGAGCCTTAAAGATGATTTCCCGCTGCCTCATATTGATGTGTTGGTCGACAATATAACTCAGTTCTCCGTGTTTTCGTTCATGGATGGCTTCTCCGGCTACAATCAGATCAAAATGGCGCCGGAGGACATGGAGAAAACTACGTTTATCACCCCCTGGGGAACGTTTTGCTACAAGGTAATGCCTTTCGGTCTGAAGAATGCAGGGGCCACTTACCAACGAGCTATGGTTACTTTGTTTCATGATATGATTCATCATGAGATTGAAGTCTATGTTGATGACATGATTGCGAAGTCCCAAATGGAGGAAGGACATCTGGTCAATTTGCTGAAGCTTTTTGAGAGGCTTAGGAAGTTCAGGTTTGAGGCTGAATCCTAACAAGTGTACTTTCGGAGTACGGTCCGGAAAGCTACTGGGGTTTATCGTGAGCGAAAGAGGCATTGAGGTTGATCCTGCGAAGATTAAAGCGATACAAGAAATGCCAGTGCCAAAAACAGAAAAAGAAGTTCGTGGTTTCCTGGGCAGAATAAACTACATTGCAAGGTTTATTTCTCAGCTCACGGCCACGTGTGAACCGATGTTCAAACTGCTAAAGAAAGATCAGGCGATTATCTGGAACGAGGATTTCCAGAAGGCATTTGATAAGATAAAACAGTATCTACAGGAACCTCCAATCTTGATACCCCTAGTGGCCGGACGACCCTTAATCATGTACTTGACAGTTCTTGAGAATAGTATGGGGTGTGTTCTCGGTCAGCACGACGAGACGGGCAGAAAGGAGCATGCCATTTAATATTTGAGTAAAAAGTTCACAGACTGTGAATCTCGTTACTCGATGCTGGAGAAAACGTGTTGTGCACTAGCCTGGGCTGCCAAACGTTTACGACAGTACATGCTCAACCACACAACCATGCTAATTTTGAAGATGGATCCGATCAAGTACGTCTTCGAGAAGCAAGCGCTTTCGGGCAGGATTGCCAGGTGGCAAATGGTGTTGACGGAATATGACATTCAGTACGTGTCCTAGAAGGCCATCAAGGGAAGCGTATTGTCTGAGTACCTTGCCGAACAACCAATCGAAGATTACCAGCCGATGAAATTTGAATTCCCTGATGAGGATATCATGTTTCTTAAAGCGAAGGATTGCGATGAACCGTTGCCCGACGAGGGTCCAGATAGGAAATCCCAGTGGAAATTGATATTTGACGGGGCGGTTAATTCTTACGGAAGTGGAATTGGGGCGATCATCACGACTCCCCATGGATCCCATATCCCGTTTACTGCGAGACTGACGTTTCCGGTCACCAATAATGAAGCGGAGTACGAAGCATGCATCATGGGTCTAGAAGAAGCAATTGATTTGAGAATCAAGAACCTAGATGTATATGGTGACTCGGTACTTGTGATCAACCAGATTAAAGGAGAGTGGGAGACTCGTCAATCGAATTTGGTGTCGTACATGAACTATGCCAGAAGGCTGCTTCCGTTCTTTGATCGAGTGGAACTCCATCATGTGCCCAGGGCTGAGAATCAAATGGCTGATGCCTTAGCCACGTTGGCTTCGATGTATAAAGTTAATTTTTGGAATGAGGCTCCAAGAATTGTCCTTTCTCGTCTTGATAGACCTGCATTTGTCTTTGCGATTGAGGAAGCCTCCGACGGCAAGCCGTGGTTCCATGATATCCAGACCTTCCTTATGACTAAGGAGTATCCTGCGGGAGCGTCAACCCAGGATAAGAAGACTCTGAGGAGGTTGTCTGGAAATTTTTATCTCAATCCTGATGGAGTTCTGTATAAAAGAAACCACGATCTCGTGCTACTCAGATGTGTAAATGAGAAAGAGGCGAGTATGCTCATGGAAGAGGTCCATGAAGGCACGTTTGGTACGCACGCCAGCGGGCATGCTATGACGAGAAAGATCCTGAGAGCAGGATACTACTGGCTGACGATGGAATCGGATTGCTTTAAATTCGCGAGGAGATGTCATAAATGCCAGATTTATGCTGATAAAATTCATGTGCCGCCGTGCCCGTTAAATGCCATGTCCTCCCCGTGGTCGTTCTCCATGTGGGGCATCGACATGATAGGCAAGATCGAGCCTACTGCGTCTAACGGTCATCGCTTCATTCTAGTAGCTATCGACTACTTCACCAAGTGGGTGGAGGCAGCCTCGTACGCTAATGTGACCAAGCAGGTGGTGGCTAAATTCATAAAGAGGGACATCATCTGTCGTTACAGAATTCCTGAGCGGATCATTACTGATAATGGTTCGAATCTGAATAACAAGATGATGAAGGAGCTGTGCCAGAGATTCAAGATTGAACACCACAACTCATCTCCTTATCGGCCGAAGATGAATGGCGCCGTTGAAGCGGCCAATAAGAACATCAAGAAGATTGTACAGAAGATGGTTGTGACCTACAAGGATTGGCACGAGATGTTGCCATTTGCACTGCACGGTTATCGTACAACGGTACGTACATCAACCGGGGCAACTCCTTTCTCCTTGGTGTACGGTATGGAAGTTGTCCTACCGTTAGAAGTGGAGATTCCTTCTTTGCGAGTTTTGGTTGACGTGAAACTCGACGAGGCAGAATGGATTAAGAACCGACTAAACCAACTCAGCCTGATGGACGAGAAGAGGTTAGCATCGATTGTGCATGGTCGTCTGTACCAAAGCCGAATGAAGAAAGCTTATGATAAGAAGGTGCGTCCTAGAAGCTTTCAGACGGGTCATCTCGTCCTCAAGAAGATTCTTCCTCCACACTCCGATCACCGGGGCAAGTGGACTCCCAATTACGAAGGTCCGTACGTCGTCAGCAAGGTCTTCTTGGGAGGAGCCTTGTTGTTATCCACGATGGATGGCGAAGATTTTGCATCCCCGGAGAACGCGGACGCAGTTAAAAAATACTTTGCTTAAAAATGACCCGCTGGAAAGAAAAAGAACATCCAGGCAAAAAAGGGGCATCCCGACGAACCATAAAAAAGGAAAAGGGTTCGGGCAAAAATTAGGGATATAAAAAAAACAATGTACACCCGCAAAGTCGAAAACCCGGAAGGGCGACTTTGGCATAAAAGGGTATCCCGGTGAATCGAAAACCCGGAAGGGCGATTCAGGCAAAAGTTAGGGATTTGAAAAAGCAAAAGACTGCGTTCCGCGTGTGGACTTTCTTTATTTAGTGGTTTGGAAGACCTGAGGGCCGTTTATCTGAATCAATCTCTTCTGAAGCTGAAGCGTCGGAGAAGTATCGAAGTCGAGTGGGTCATAGAGGGATCAACTCATGGTGTTCGTCCATGCCTCATTGCCGACATTTGTGTATATACTGATGTATGTTTATGTTTTTATATTTGCGCGGCTTCCTCATTCCAGGAGCTTGCATCTGTTGTAAAACATTTTTACCCATTCAGGGGTTCGTTATCAATAAAATGTATACTATTCAGCAATTCTGTTTGCCTGTTTAGAATTTATCTGTTTTGTTTGCGAAAAAGAACGCCAATGTTTTTGATAAAATGCGCATACATAAACTTACCGGCCTAGGCCGCTGATGGTTGAAACAATGAATTACTCAAACATTGTCACGAGATGATAACTTTGATAGGTCCCTTTGAGAAGGGTATCTCGTCTGTTTGTTTGTGTTGTTGCAGTTGTAGCATATACCGGGCAGTACGCCGTATGCGTCCCCAAGCAAGATGATTCCTTCTTCTCCAGCAAGTTCAGTAGCACCTCCCCGTGGAGTTTGAACATGAGATCGTAGGCATTGATATGTCTCCCCGGGCAGAGAAGATTCTCTCCCCAACCAGATGCATCATGAAGGATCGTCGCCTCCCTAGCTAAGTCATATACTGAAGTATGCAGTACTCGGAAGTTCCAGAATGAAGTCTCCAGCAGAATTGAAATTCCCCGCAGAGTCGTACTCTCCCCCGTAAGCAGGACGATTCCTTCTTCCCCCAGTCGAGTCTACAGTTCCCCAAGAGAGCCGAGTCCTTAGAAGCCGTTTGGGCCACGAGTAGTTTTCCCCAATAGAGTGTTGAATAGCTGATGCCGTATTTCCCCGCCGGAGTCGTTATCTCCAGGAAATCCTAGCCGTGCAGTTTATTTCGGCGATTGACATCGTTTTCCTCAGCAGTCGTGGTTCGTACACCTAGACGAGCAGGTCCAGGTCCTTGTAGAGCTTTATTCCCATGCAGCAGTCAACTGAAGTTCAGTTCCCCAGGCGGGGTCCAATTGAGATTGGCGTGACTCTTTCTCCTTGGCAGGATGAGCCCTTCCCCCCACCAGAGTGGTTCCGTCTCCTTGATAGGATAATTTTCCCTTCGGCATTTATTTTGCTGATGGGTCCATAGCATTGTGCATGATTGCATAGAATTTACCCTAAACGCATAGCATTTCCACCGTGTGGAGCATTGCGCCATTGTCGAACCATATGCATATGAAACATGAGCTAGATTGTTACCGTTCTTGTTTTGCAGGTGTTCCCCGACAAGGTGTTTGCCCAGGATGATTCCTGAAATCTCAGAAGAGTGAAGTGGCTTAGGATGATTCTTGAATACCCCCAGCAAAGTCGTTTGCCCAAGATGATTCTTTAATTCTCCAGCGAAGGTGCTTGTTTAAGATGATTCTTAAAATTCCCTGTGAAGTTGCCAGAGAGGGTTGCTCAAGTTGATTCTTGAAGTCCCCGACAGAGTGATTACCCAAGATGATTCTTGAAATCTCCAGCGGAGTTATCGGTTCAGGATGATTCTTGAAGTCCCCGGCGGAGTTATTTGTCCAAGATGATTCTTGAAGTCCTCAGCAGAGTTGATTCACCCAGAATGATTTCTAGATCCCCGAAGCAGAGTTACTTGATAGTTCTCCAGAATCCCCAGCGGAGATGCGTCATCCCCAGCAGGTTTTCCGAACAGCAAAGTTGAAACTTCCCTTGAAACTTTAGGATTGAAGTCCAACCGTATTAACGAAGCAGTTCTCTCAGCTGACGCAGAGTGCCTGATGGCAGAAGTTTGGATATCCCCAATTGGTTCATGATTGACTGAGAATTTTATTCCCGACTTAGTGATGAAGTTCGGCTGACGCCCAAAGATTTCTTTGAATGCCTGATGGCATGATTAACTTGATTGTTGACCTGATGAATCCCGAGGAATCCCGAGGCCGGATGGCATGATCGACCATTTCACCGGTTATCGTGTGACCAATCCCCCAACTAGTTGTCGTGCAACTATTATTTCAGTTTCCGCAGATTTGACCCCATCAGAGTACCGTATACTTGTGCAGTTGGAAAATTTATGGGTTTGTTGGTATTCAATCGTCTTTTACCTTGATTGATTGAGAGTCGTTCGCTTCTCACCCAGTCAGGTCCAAGCCGTTTGAATAGGGGCAGCTGTTGCACCCCAAAATTTGCCCAACATTCCTTTACCTAGCTTATGTTTCATTTCATGCACATTAGCAGTATCATTTGCATTTCATTGACATGTAGGCAGGAGATCAAGAGGTATGATTACCAATCAAGGGCTACACAACAGTTTGAAGCTAGCTAAGAAGGTTATTCAGGTGCTCAAGGGTTGATATTCTTGTCAGAGAAGTTAAAAGATCCTCAGAGAGAATGGTTGAAACCAAGAGTGTGTGCCTCCTAACTTGAGAGTTGTGGAAAGCCATCAGATGATTCTGAGGCCATGAGGATGGACTTGAGGTCTTGAGAGAGCTCATGAGAAGTGTTGAAGATCACTTTGAGGCCTAGACAGGTCAATGTGCAAGATTAAGAAGATTCAGCCATGAGTGGTGCAATTAGGGTTTGACTGGGTCAACCCTAGGTCAATTGATGATTTGAACAAAGTTGAGACCTAATTCAAAGGCCATGTGATCATGGAGTGATGCATTGAGATGTTACAAGGATGATTCCAAGGTCAACTCATCATGATTGAAGAGTTTGAGAAGTTTCAAGCTAGGGTTTCTAAGGCTTGACAGTGTAAAATCCCCTAGTTTAACCCCTATCTTCAGGGCAGTTTAGCTCAAGATGTGATTGTCATATCATCTTACCCCCAACATGAATGTTGTAGAGCATGGTCTTAGATTTAATTTGAGTGCTAGAAGTCCTTGATAGGATTTGTAGAGCTCAAGTTATGACTTTGACAAGTTACAGGTCATCTGAGGTATGTGGATTTGGGGGCTTGAAAGTTGTCCAACTTGCATGAAACTTTTTCCCTAGAGGATGATTCCTATAAACTTTTGGTCAACATGAATGTTGTTCCTTATCCTCTTAGATTTCTAGAGAGTACTAGAAGTTCTTGATAGGATTTGTAGAACTCAAGTTATGGCTTTGACAAGTCAAGGGTATTTTGGTCAATTGGATATTATAGGTCATTTCAACTATAAGGCCATAACTCTTATTTCCAAGCTTCAAATGGGCAAATGTTCAACATCAAACTTGTTCAAAATGATGTTTTAAGGCTAGTCAAGATGTCATGAGAGGTTGGAATTGCTTGTAGCTCAAAGTTGCAAAAATGACCTAAAATAAGGAGGATTTTCAAATGAAGCAAAGTTGGAAATTGATATTTTTGATCTACATGTCCAAACCAAGGCATGTAATATGTCATTTTGATTCTAAAAAACATTTTAAGAACATTGGTTTAGCCACAATTTTGAATTGTAGTTTAATTTGTGGACTTGATTTGAAAAGTAGTTACTTACATCTTAAGTAACATTTGCAAAACCTAAATTCAAGGCATAATCAAGGTCCCTTTCAATCCAAACACATCCAAAATGTCATTGGGGGAGAAATTGGAAGGGAATAAGGGTGATAACAAGCTGCTAACAGAACTATGCATACCATGGCATGTGATTGAACTTCTCATGACATGAGAGATTGAATTTCTCACTAGAAGGATCTAGAGGTTTCTAGATCATACCTACATGTCCTATATATTGAATAGAGATGACTCAAGGCCAAGGTTGGTGATGATTGAGAGAGAAAACTGAGATTGCACTTTGAGATTTCACATTGGAAATCAAGATCGGTTACAAGGTTTGAAGCCATTTCAATCCAAGATTTCAATCTCAGAAGCTTGCTCTAGCATTGGTGGATGAATCCAGATGGAGAATTGAGCAAGATTGGTGGAGAATCGTGTGGGAGACATTGAAGAAATTCCTCTGCAACTCAGAATCAAATCCAAGAATTGAAGCCATTTCAATCAATTCTATTGCATACAGAAGCTTGGAAGTGATTCACTGAAGGAGTCTAGAGCATTTGAAGGCTTGATTTGAAGGCTTGCTACTTCTGTGCACACGAAATTTTTAGGTTGGTAACTTTCAATCTCCAGCTTGTTAGAATTAAGAGGAATTAGGGTGCTAGATGCATTGTAGAATGGTGTAGGGATGTTTTCAGATCATTAATTTGAGAATTAGTGACCAATTAGGGATGTTACCATTTTTGGCTGAGAGTTGGTTCTTGCGAATCTTGAGGTTTCAAAGGGAATTAAGGGCATGAATGAATTCGTGGGGAAAATTGGGGCAAGATTCATGTAGAGACCTCTTGGAATGGAGGCCTGTGGAGAAAGTTAGGGTTGAGGGAGATGACCGGAGATTGTCACCGGCAGTGGCTTTGGGCGCGCAGGTGGCCTGAGTTGCAGAAGTTTAAATTGAGGAAGATGACTTGATAGCCATCAGATCAAGGTTTGACTTGGACCAAGGACCTCATCCAACGGCCACGCGTGCTTCTCATTTTGTGAAGGACTCTGAACTTAATGAAACACAGCGTTTCATTTAAGTTGTGTTTTGGGATTAATGCATTAGTTGATACCTGCACCCCCTTATGGCCCAATCCATAAAATGAACTGCTTTCTCTTGCTATCTGCACCGTGTGTTTATCATTTTATTTGGATTTTCACATTATTTTTTCATTTTATGCATGGTTAATGATTAATTCATAAAAAATGGAAAAATGATTCAATTAATCCCATTCTTTTTGCATTGGATTCATGATAGGATCTAGTAATTTTTAGATAAAAAATATTATTATTTCATGCATTTTCTGATTTTATGGGAATTTTTACATTTTAATTGATATTAAAATAGTCATGTTTGATGCTTGATATTGGTGAATTTGGTTTGATCATGTGATGATGATTTCGGTCTTGATTTTTTGTGAGTAGTTAGCATACATATGCATGCTCCCCATAGATTTTTCTCACATTTTTGTAATGAATATAAGTGGTAGTTTAGGTTGAAACCTTTAAGAGCTCCATTTTTAGGGTTTATGGTTGATACCTTGTGGTTTAGGTTTTATATTTAGAACTTGGTGGATGATTCAACCTCTGATTTTTGTAGGGTAGATTCATGATTTAATTAGGATCCCTTAGGAATTTTGGTAGGATTTTTCAAGGTAGTTTACTATTTTTGCTTGATTTTAGTTTAAGTGCTAGTTTTAGATGATTTTAATGCACTAACTCAACTAGATTAACATCTTTAGTTCCCTTAGATTAGGGTTTTGCTTTGCTTGTTCTTGGATGATGTTGAGGGCAAGTTGAAGATGCATTGGATTGCTTGAGGAGGCTTGGATGTGAAGATCTTCCCTTCTTTTGGAGTAGTTTTGTTTAGGTGTTATGATTAGGGTCTTGTAGGTAGAGCTTCTAGATAGATTCTCTTCCTTCATAAACATGGATGATGTTAATCACTTCCATTCTTCCCTATGATGTAAGGTCCCCTTGTATAGGCCTCATCCCTCCTTTGGTAGGATGTGTGGCTCTTTGCATGTTGGTAGAACCTTTGAGGGTCCCTTTCTATGATGATAGGATGCTTAGTGGTGACCTTTGGTCTTCACTCTACTACCAATCATCCAAACTTTGCTCTTGATAGATGAATATTTCTCCCTTGTTAGAGGATGGAGTTCCTTGCTTGAAGAAGATTGAAGGATGGAGTTGATACTTCTTTGTGTTTGAAGATTACTCTGAGAAGCTGAAGCTTATAGATGAAGAGGACCAAGTTGATATTGGTAAAGCAGAGAGAGCTGAAGCTTGAAGGTCCAGAAGAACAAGTTGACACTTGTGAAGAAGATCCAATGGAGTTGACTGGAGAGCTGAGGCTTGGAGAAGAAGGATAAGTTGATACTTATGTTAGTACATTGAGAGCCTGAAGGAGTCAAGTTGATACTTGTAGTTAGGAGTGAAGCCTGAAGGTGGAGTTGACTGGAGAGCTGAGGCTTGGAGAAGAGGGAATAAGTTGATACTTATGTTTGATGTGTTAGAAGCTTGTAGAAGCAAGTTGACACTTGCTATTGAAGATGATAGCCTTGAAGGGTGGTTGAAGTCTGATGACTGAGCTGCTGTCAGAGTATTGCTTTGCTTTCTTTCCTGTCTGTTTTCTTTCTGTGCAACTGTATTGATGTGACTTGTTTGATTTTCTTGATGCATTAGAATAAGTTCATATTTAGACTGACTTAAGCTAGGAGCATGATTGCATTAGAGGTTGAGTTGCTCCCTCTGCTTGTATTTTTACTGTGTGGCTTTGCTTCCGGGTATTCGATAGAGCCCAGCTCCCTTGCCTATGTGGTTTGTGTTGCTTGATAGCATGTTATCTCTTCTGTATGATTGCAGTTATTATATTTTGCTTGATAGCATGTCATTTCTTCTGTATGATTACAATTATTCATATTTGGCTTGAGGTTGAGATGAGCTTGTGGAGGCTGATGTCCCACACACATTTCCTCCCTCACTTGCATTGCATGCATTTTACAGTCGTTTATTGTTTACTGTTTAAGCTGATGCTTTATCTGTATACCATTGACATGATCCCTTAGGAATCTCACTTCCTTTGATAAGGAAGTGATGATTAGAACTTTAGGTTGAAACCTATGCATGATAACTTCTAGGAGTTCCCTGTTTCAAACCTCAACCATAGGATGAATCCTTGACATGACAACATTAGGACTTGATAGTCTCCCCTTAGTTGAACCTGTTCATTCTCTCTTCTCATCTCAAATAAATTAAAATACAGTAATAGAGATTGACTGACGTCGTACGTTACGAGCCTTAAGCTATCTGAGAAAGGATTGTTAGAAAGTTTCTTTTCAACAGTCTGGATGTTTAGTATGGCACCCTTTGGGTGACATGCGACGCATTCACTCTCAGGTCATAGTCTCTAGTGCGATATTAGTTGCAAACAACCGTAAAAAACAGTTCTTTCATAAAAGACAGAAAACAAACTTCAAACCTTTTTGCCCCGTGGGCCCATAATTCAAAGGAAAGCTTTTTTGAAGAAAAGAGTGTCGTTAACTCCCAGTTCTACCGCAAACGGTAACGCCTAAGTCTCCAAGGGTCGAGCTGTGTACATCCAACTGGTGGAACTGTTTGTTAACCCTACTCGATAAAACAGATGAATCTGAATCCCCGTAATCCGTATTATCCCGAACTACGTAAGCTCTGATCTCTCAAGCCTGTTGAGAGTACGTAGGCACAATACTGATGTATTGGTGAGCCACCTTCCCCGTAACCCGTAGTTAGTCGAACTACGTAGACTCTGATTTCTCATTCTCTGATGAGAATACATAGGCATAAAGTGCGACGCTTTGCCGAGTCATTTTCTTTTCTTTTCAAACCAGGCCTTGATAGGTAGATAGGTAAAACCAACCCGTCAGATAAACACAACAAGCGTGGATCCCATCGAGTACGATGGACGTGAGGGGTGCTAATACCTTCCCCTTGCGTAACCGACTCCCGAACCCAGACAATGGTTGCGATGACCTTGTCTTATACCTTTTCATCAGGTTTTTCTGATTGTTTCCTTTCCCGCTCTGAGGGATAAATAACGAAAGGTGGCGAATCTTCTGTTTTGCCGGCACCTTATTTTCGTGGAAGCGACAGCTGTGAACTGAATGATAAACGTCTCCGAGGAGAGTGGGCACTGGATTCCCGGAAGCAAATATGTGGTAGGCATCCATACATATGAAGTCCAGATGACTTGGGAATAACACGATCCCATAAATGCAAAGGGATAAGATGGGATTGAATACAACCCAGCAACCCTTCTTGGTAAACTTTTGGGCTTTCTCCACCAGGAAAGGCAAAGAGAAACCATAAACTCCAATCTTTCTGAACAACATCCCTTTCAACTCTGAGTCATCCAAATGAAGAGCATTAACCAACTTACCCAAGTCAGGTTCACCATCAACACAGTAATAAGGCATATGATTCAACAAATGTACCCCCAGCAAGACAGAATACTCTTCCAAGGTCGGAGCTAGGACATAGTCTGGAAAAACGAAGCATCTGAGCTGCGGGTCATAAAATTGCAGAAGAGCGTAGAGGCCGTTCAAATCGTACGTAGAAAGCTTACACACAATACCCAGAAGTCTCCCATAACTCTTTCTGAAGTCCTCTATTACTTTCTTATCAGCCAAAGAAATCAAAGCCCGTAACTCTCGGATGTCAGGTGGTGGTAGCTTGTACGCCACTGTCTTCTTTAGAGATGCCATATTAGCCATGAGGATCAAGATCACTAGAACCAGGGGAGAAGTATGCACCTGCAACATAGACACACGTTAATGATATGCAAATGAGGATGCAAAAATTCAAAATGCAAACATGAAGCAGAAGATCAATATGACTGTGTTGTTGGTTGAGAAGGACCAAAACTCTTCTATGTCAAGAACAAACACATCTCTGATGATAAGAACCCTCTGATACCAATAATACTGATTCACTGTCAAGAAAACCAGGTAGTCAGAAGGTTAAGGTTTCCTGCAATAACCCGACCCTGCTCACACGTATGGACCTAATCACGGACAAGGTTCGGCATCCTATGTGTTTCCTAGCGTCACAGACTTTCACGAAATGATTATACGTTCACCATTTCTCGTTTGGCATCATCACTCCCTGAAGAGGCCTCACTTAGCTGGGTCACAAATGATCGGTCCCCAGAGTCGACAATCCTCAGATCCAAAATCCCCTCGAGTCCAAAGGACCGATAGGAAGTCATCAAAGAGAACCTCGTCTGAGTGTGGATTACATGGGAACTGATGCAAGCAAAGCAAGCACGTCCACCACTAATCCACTCTAATACTATGTATCTCTCAAGCCTGGGTCTGGCTTCTCACTTATCAGAATCAGTCCCTCCCACAACAGCACAACAAATAATCATATTATACTAAAAGTAAAGTGCAGGAAAGTAAAATGCGATAAATAAATGCAAACCCAACAGATAAACACGCAAGTGCTAGGATTGACTCGTATAGGGGATGGGAAATGGTCCTAGCATATGGGAGGGGAAAAGTCCCCAGCAGCTTGAGTCCCCAGCAGAGTCTCCAGTTGTCGCTACCGCGACAATAAGGTGTCGGCAAAACAGAAGAGTCACCACCTTTCGTTATTTATCCCACAGAAAGGGAAAGGAAACGATCAGAAAAACCTGACGAAAAGGTATAAGACAAGGTCATCGCAACCATGTCTGGATTCAGGAGTCAGTTACGCAAGGGGAAGGTATTAGCACCCCTCACGTCCATCGTATTCGATGGGATCCATGCTTGTTGTGTTTATCTGACGGGTTGGTCTAACTATCTACCTATCAAGGCTGGCTCAAAAAGAAAAGAAAACTGACTCGGCAAAGCATCGCGCTTCGTGCCTACGTATTCTCGTCAGAGAACGAGAAATCAGAGTCAACGTAGTTCGGCTAACTATGGCTAAACGGATGGGGGAATGTGGCTCGCCAATACGTCAGTATTGTGCCTACTTACTCTCAATGGATGTGAGAGATCAGAGCTTACGTAGTTCGGGATACTACGGCTTACGGGCTTAGATTCATCTGTTTTTCGAGAAAGGTTAACAAACAGTTCCAGCAGTTTGGTGTATGCAGCTTGCTCGTCAGAGACTCGTGCGTTACCGTTTACGGTAGAGCTGAGAGTTAATAACACTCTTTTCATCAGAAAAGATTTCCTTGAGTTATGGGCCCACGGGGCAAAAAGGGTTTGAGATTTGTTTTTTGTCTTTTATGGAAGAAGTGTTTTTTATGAACGTCTGTAGTTCGTATAGCACTAGAGACTATGACTTAGGAACGAATGCGTCGCATATCGTCCAAAGGACGTATACTAAACACTCTAGACGATTGAGAGGAGATCGCTCAATTATCATTTCCCAAGTGGCTTAAGGCTCGTAACGCGCTGTACCAACTTGCCTTTATTACGTATTTTAGTTTGTTTGAAGATGAGAAGAGAACAAACTCTACGGGGGAAACTATCAAGCCCTAATGTTGTCATGCCATGGATTCATCCTATGGTTGAGGTTTGAAACAGGGAACTCCTATATGTTATCATGCAAAGGTTTCCACCTAAAGTTCTATCAGCACTTCCTTATCAAAGGAAGTGAGACTCCTAGGGGATCATGTCAATGGGAAACAGAAAACAACTGCAAAAATCATTAAAGCAGATAAAATAGAAAAAACCAAACAGTAAAGATGCAAATGGAATGCAGCAATACAAGCAGAGAGAGAGACTCAACCTCTAAGCAATCAAGCAAAGAGAACACACAAAACAAACAAGCAAAGGGAGCTCAGCTCAACCTTTCAAAGCAAACACATCAGCTACAAAAAGAAAAACAACACACAAGCAAGGGGAGGATCACCTCAACCCTTAATGCAAGCAAGCAGAGGGAGACCTACTCAACCTCTTAATGCAGTCATGCACCTACACTAAAATACTCTAAACATGAGACTATCCTAATGTATCAAGCAATGTCAAACAAGGAAAAGAAATGAAACCAAAATGAGCAACAGGGAAGTCATCCCAGGCTACATCAGGTTGGAGGTGTGTCAACACAAGAGTCCATCATGGGCTCAACCTCTTGAGGAATGCACAGAATCCAACCAAGGGAAGGATTAGGCTCTCCCAAGAGGGATCCTATGTCAATAGGATTGAAAAATGGGTAATGGTCCTAGATATCAGTCTAAGGTATCTGGTTAAAGTGTATCAACACAGAATGTCCATCTCATGCTCAACCTGTTGAGGAATGCATATAATCCAACCAAGGGAAGGATTAGGCTCTCCCAAGAGGGATCCTAAGAAAAGGACTTGGAGAGGGATGACAGTATATAAACCAAGGGAATATACCATGCCAGGAATGTCAATTCAAGGCTCAACCCCTTGAGGAATGCATAGAATCCAACCAATGGAAGGATTAGGCTCTCCCAAGAGGGCTCCTCCTCAAGACTTGAAAGAGAAAGATACTGCAGACCAAAGGAATGTACTATACTGATGAATGTCAATCCAAGGCTCAACCTCCTGAGGAATGCACAGAATCCAACCAAAGGAAGGATTAGGCTCTCCCAAGAGGGATCCTCTTCAAGACTTGGAGAAAGAGGATAGGGCAAAGCCCAGGGAAGAACTCACATAGGGGAAAGAAGGCACCACAACAACTTCTAAGAAACCCTAATGACTAGCTATAAGGATCACCTAAACTAGGGGGATTCAAAAGCTCTATCAAGGCCTAATTAAGGTTCTAAACAGGTATCTACCTAAGTTCTATTCTATCAAGAAGGGATTTGAAACTTAGAATCAACTAATGTTCACTTAAAAGACTAATCCATGAAGTAAGCCTAGTTAGGGTCACCTAAACCATAATCAACTTGTAAAATGGGGGAATAATAGAAGATCACTTCTATAAATGCTAGGAAAATCCTAGATTATCCTAAATGTATTAGGGAATCATAGTAGAAAATTTAGGGTCAAAACTTAAATCTAAGGGGTCTAAACAATTTCTACATCTCAATGTGTGCCAAAAGGAATCCATAAGGGGGAAGTCCTAAAACCTATCTCAAACTCAAACATAGAATCATCTAGAAAATACAATAAAACTCACACAAACCTGTCAAGGAGTCTATAACAAGCATGCAAAATTTCAGCACCAAATTCTAATCCAAGCAATAGCACAAAAATCAGAAAGTAAACTAGCCATTTTTACATTTTTTATCAACTATTAAAAATGGAAAAAATAACTAAAAATGGAAAATTAACTAAAATTACAAATAAATGGCATACAAAAATCAGAAATAATCCAAGGAATAGACATGATTTTTTTCACATTTTTATGACAATTATTTCTATTTTTAATGAATTAAAAATGATTAAAACATTAAAAGAAATAAGAAAAACAATTAAAAGAATTAAAAAGAAATTTAAAAAATGGGAATAAGTCATGACAGTCAGATCAATTGACTAGTCTACGCATCCAAAGGGAAAGGCGCGTGCCACGTAGCACAGAGGCCTTTAATGAAACGAATCGTTTCATGGAATGCTCACATGCTCACGATTGACTTCAGCGTACGGTAGTCCCTAATCAGGAACGTTCATGCTAAAAGTATAACCATCCAATACCTATTACCGCGCCACCTCAGCAGTCAATAGTCAAAAACTTCAAGACTTAATCATAAGCCTTGGATTTGCTTACTAAGTCTCCTCAGTCAAGTGCATCTAACGGTGTACAAGTCTTCTTCTTCGTTTGAACTGAACATGGAAGGGGGGAAATTCAGGGTGGCCGGAGAAGACTCCGATCGTCTTCTCCGGCGGGTTCACGGCAGCCAAGTCATCAGACAACACCAAACCTCATGAAAACCTCCAGATCCGCTCGTCTCCTCACAAGGATTAACATCATACTCTTCATTTTTCTCATTCTTTCAAAGATCACCTAGATACGCACATGAACAGAAAATACGTGTTTTGGAAAATCATCACCAAATGCCAAATTCTTTCTATCAATCTATTCTACACTCATCACTGATCAAGAATCCATGTTCAATCCTTGAAATCCATCAAGATACAGCCCTAACCGAACCTCTAAAAATTTCATCCATGATCAAGAACCTTCACCAATGGCTTCCAAACTTTGCCTAAATCCATCTATGGTTCATACTCTACCTAACCACATGCAATATTCATCCTAATTCATTCTCATCAGAGCATAATCATGAAAAGAAAGAAACCTGGTTTGAGCTTCCACAGAGAATGCTACAGCCTCCAAACCTTTATCAAACTTGCTTAGACACGTTCAATGATGCTTGCTGAAGATTTTTGGAGCTTCAATTCCTTCTGCAATGGCCTCCAACATGAAAAATGATTTTCACTTTGTAACTAACTTTTTCAAGTGCTTCTTACCTCATTCAAGCTCTTCCAATCACCAAACTTGTTCTGAAATCCATCATGGCAATATATAGAATTGTTTGGGATCATTATCTGGCCCAGTTATGGCCCAATTCATCCAATCCAATTTTCTGAATTTTCTTCAAAACTCCTTCATGACAGTCATGATTTCCTCTCTGTTTCAGCTTCAATCTCACCCAAATCCATTGCTGGTGTGTTAGGGAAGATGTAGGGCTAGGATTGGTTCCTTGAATCCAACCAATGATGGATCATTATTATGTAACTTCAACCTTAAGAAACTTGCAATTATGCTATGAACCAAACTTCAACTTAAAAATGTAACAATGCCAATTCACTCCAAATTCCTTTTACCTTCAAAAAATGCACAAACTTGTGATATTTTGCACAAAAATGAAATATTTATGAATTTTCTCTTTTTATGCCTTTTAATCATTCCTCCATGAAAATTTCTTCATTCACTTCCATATTTAATCCATATCAATGGATCTTTGGGTTATGGTTGGACAAATAACACCATTTTGAACAACTTTCAAGTTAATCAAAAGTTCATTTGAGGAGTCTAAGTTGATGAAATTGACCCATAATAAAAAGTGACCTATAATTCCAAATTCCCAAAATACCCTTTTGTTGCAAAGCTCATAAATTGAGTTCTACAAATCCAATCAAGGACTTCTAGTACTTTCTAGAAAGTTAAGAAGATAAGGAACAACATTCATGTTGGCCAAAAGTTCATGAGAATCATCCTTCTAGGTCAAAAATGTCATGCAAGTTGGTTGACTTTCAAGCTCCAAATTTACATTCATCTGATGACCTATAACTTGTCTGACTCATAACTTGAGTTCTATAAACCCTATCAAGGAATTCTAGTACTTAAATTAAAGCTATGATCATGCTCTACTACAACCATGTTGGGGTCAAGGTGAGATGAAAATCACATCTATAGTTATGTGGTCTTGAAGCTAGGCACCAAACCAGGGGATTTTACACTGTCAAGCATAGCAACCCTAGCCTAGGAACTCCTCACACTCTTGATTCATGATGAGTTGACCTTGGAATCATCTCTTGGGCCGCTTAATACATCCATCCATGATCACATGGCCTTGGGATTAGGTCTCAACCTTCTTCAAATCATCAGTTAACCTAGGGTTGACTAGATGAAACCCTAGTTGCACCCATCTTGGTTGTAGCTTCTTATCATTCACATGATGACCTTTCTAGGCTTCAAAATGAACTTCAATACTTCTCATGAGCTCTCTCAAGGTCTTAAGTCCTCTCCCATGGGTTCAAAACCATCAGAGGACCTCCCACAACTCTCATGTTAAGAGATGTACACACTTGGCTTCAACCACCCTCTCTGAGGATCTTTGACTTCTTTGATGAGGATATAAACCCTTGGATACTTGAACAAACCTCTCAGCTAGCTTCATAGCCTTGTGTATCCCTTAATGGGTAGTCATACCTCTTGATCTCCTGCACACATGTCAATGCAATGCAGATGAAAAATGCTAAAATGAATGCAAGGAAACACAAGCTAGGTAAAGAAAATGCTAGGCAAATTTTGGGGTGCAACGCCATGGAGTTTGATCCTCATGGAGGACGGTTGCTTTAGTTAAATCCCATTTGAGTTCATACCTCAATGGTCGAGTCTTGCTTGAAAGTTTCACTCCGGTTACTTCCCGAACTGAACTTCGGTCCTTGGCAATCACATTGTGGATATCTCCAACGCTTAAGTATGGATTAAGCGTGCATTTATTTTGCACTTTACTACCCAAGAGGTTCTTTCTGAGGACAACTATCGAAGAAGAATATTTCTCCAACAAGTGTTATCAGAGCATTCTTAATAATTTACATCTGGACTGCAAGCACGCTCTTTATTTGAGCAACTCGTTTTGACCAGGATTCCCTTCAAAACGACAAATGGCAGTCTCTTCAAGACAATTTGTCCATCCCTAGTGGGTTTATCAAGACTATCAACTCGTCAAAAAGCATTCCTCTAGAAATCTGTCATAGAAATGCATCAAAGACATTACAAATATTTCTCTTTATTTGAGAACTTACACTACAAGGATACATATTTTACAGCTACAACAAAAAGCACCCCTCAGGAACGTATTTCCCCAGGAAGTCCATCACACAAGATTAATTCCATCAAATGGCATATCTCCCGAGTTTGGAGGGAAGTCTATTATAATTGATCTCTTTATTTGAGAAAACATATTTTGCAAATCAACCGGCTTACATCTCTTCCGAAGATCCCCGGTGAAGCTTTACGATCTACAATGACATCAATCCCCTTTGAAGATGCTCTCACGAGTTTTCATCATTTCAGGAAGAAACTGAGACCGACTCATGGCATCCAGACCATGACGCTCGGGGAGGTTTATTTCAAGAAACTGAGACCAGCTCGTGGCATCCAGACCATGACCCTCGGGGAGGTTTATTTCAAGAAACTGAGACCAGCTCATGGCCTCAAGACAATGACGCTCGGGGAGGTTTATTTCAAGAAACTGAGACCAGCTCATGGCATCCAGACCATGACGCTCGGGGAGGTTTATTTCAAGAAACTGAGACCAGCTCATGGCATCCAGACCATTACGCTCGGGGAGGTTTATTTCAAGAAACTGAGACCAGCTCATGGCATCCAGACCATGACGCTCGGGGAGGTTTATTTCAAGAAACTGAGACTAGCTCATGGCATCCAAACCATGACGCTCGGGGAGGTTTATTTCAAGAAACTGAGACCAACTCATGGCATCCAGACCATGAAGCTCGGGGAGGTTTATTTTAAGAAACTGAGACCAGCTCATGGCATCCAGACCATGACGCTCAGGGAGGTTCATTTCAAGAAACTGAGACCAGCTCAATGGCATCCAGACCATGACGCTCGGGGAGGGTTATACATTTTACTATTTTCAGTTAGATTAAAAAAAATTAAAGAAATAGAAAATTAAATTATTGATTCGATCAGAAAATTCACTTTGGCTGTTACCGTTGTCTAGACTACCACATGTTGATAGCCAGTTATCTTTCGATTAAAATTTTCTCACCTTGGTGTATGTGTTACACTTCTATCTTTGGAGATTCCTCAGTGTTGTTTGTTTCCTTTCCCCAAGGAGTCTCGCTTTGTTGAGTCTGTTCTTCCCGTGTGTCGTGTCCGATTTCTCCTCTGTGGCGCCATTTCTCCACAAGACCTTTTGTTTTTGCATTCTCATATCATAGCATATCCTATGAATTCGGTGGTTTCTTAGGGCCAAAAACTTGTGCAATGTGTGTATTTAAGTCCCTCCTATCTCGTCGAGACGAAGATTTCAATCTCCATATCTCCGGATAGAAGTAACTTAAATAGGGGCATCTGTCACACCCTAATTTTCTACCACAAGACCCCACCTCTTTTTTGCGTTTTCATGTTGTTATTTAACTTTAATTTAATATTTAATATTTATGCGGCTAACCAATTTGTGTAGACGTAGTAATACTGAGTGGAGATAACATTCATTCTCACGGGTTATCATCTATATGTGACTGACCGTTTCAAACCCTTTGTCCGCATTTTGGGAAGTTAAGTTTATTGCTGAAAGTAGGAGGTCATGAAAGCTGTAGTGTTTCTCAAGGTTTCAGAGTATAATCTAACGAGAATCGAGGATGGCCTTACATCGGTGTCGAGCAGGATCATTATGAGAGGCAAGACACCATATCAGAGGTAAAGAATCGCATGACTAGTCGTTCATGAACAAAGGGGTGGATCTAGGGATGTCGATTTGTTCATGAATCTCAGCACCATTTCCTCAATTTGAATTCTATTAAAGACTTGAGTATGAGGTTGTCAGGCGAAGGTTCTTGTTTTTAAGTTAAACACTCTAACAAGAATATGGCGTATTAGTTACTTTTTTTTCTTATAAGCGCATGGGAGAAAGGATTAAGGATTGTGAGTCCAATTAAGATACAACATTGACCTTCACATTCCTCAAGGTTTCAAAGCCCATTTAGTTCACTTTATTGCAAGATGGTGTTTTGATGCATTACTAATTATGGGTCGTGTTTTCAAGGGGATGTTGACTTGAGCGCATCATAGTTTAAAGTATCATTCAAGCCTACCTTCTTCATGCCGAGAATCTTCCACGCCAAACTACGAGGAGGAGAATTTATTTCTAAGCTACTACGATTCTCGTTACCATCATCAAATCATAAATGCAAAGAAAAACTCAAAGCATATTACAAAGGAGTTTTATCCTAAACCCATGTTTCTTTCAAAGCAGGGTCAATCCATAAATCCATGAATATTGCTATTAAGTCACATTCTGAAACCAGTGATTACATCCCATATCAATGTTCACTTTGTTACATATACATGGAAGAAATTAAAGGTTGTTGTTCTAAATTAAGACTTGAACGTGATCGGCACCATCATACTTCAAGAGTTTCCATGACTTCATTCTAATCGTTTCAAGCACCGTAATCACTCGCCACTTTCCAATCCAAGCTTCATGGAATCATATGAAAAGAAAATAAGAATGGAATAAGTCAGTAGGCACCATGAAATGGTAATATTGAAGCTGCCATGAATCTTCCACAAAATAGCCTGTAGGGGCATGTCTATGACCAGGACATTCAAAACAAGAAAGCACCAGCAAGCTGCAAAGGCAATCACAATAAGTTTAGGCTCTTGGTTCAGACACAGATTCGTCATCACCGAAGTCACAACCATTTCTCGACGGCAAAGACCGGCAGCTTCTGAACTCAAAAGTACTTCCCTGCAAGAAGAAAGGAAAAATTAATACAGTTTCAGAAGGTATTAACAGAGGGTCAACAAGCCCAAGAAGAGGATTTGTGTTAATGATGCGAATCTAACAGCAAAGCGGATACCAGACCAAAAAACCATGATAATCAAATTGCCAATCTAACGGTTCGCTTAAACAATAATGCACTAATACAAGAGGAACATTTTCATAAAAAAACTACAGGTGAGTCCTACGTAGGCGCTAAAACAAGGAGGAATAAGTCTCGTTATTTCCAATCCATGCGGCCACGACAAGTACTTGGAAGAAAGTTTTGTTTACCCGGCCTCATAAGCTGCTGCCGACCTTCTATCGCAATGTGTTGCGTGACGGAACTGACAGTGAGAGATTGAACCTGCATTCGAAGTTAACAAAGTCAATAACCTGGCAAAGTGAAATTAAGAAGACTCGGAACATCATCCACTGACCAGATAAAACCGAAGAGCATTACCTACGTCTTTTCAAACTTAAGGCTGCTGTGTTTGACTAGGAAATAGATATTCTCCGGACAAGCTTGATTTTCCGACTATTACGGTATCTTGATCTCAAAATTATGGAGTCATTGTAGTAATGACACTCTTGTTTTGGCTGCCAAAAGAAGAAGAAAAATATGACTAAGACCAGAACCACAACCAAACCAACATATCCCTTCATCCGTCTCAGCAGTTTAGGAATATGTATAACAATCACAATGCTCATTTTCAGCCTTATCCGCCAGCATCAGTTCTTGGTCATACTTCTCAAGTGCTCTCTGGAGGTTCTCATACTCAAGACAATGCTCTTAGCCGGCAACAGAAAGGAGTTGTTTCATCTAGATGCATGTCGAATTTTGTGACACCTAGTCAAAGGACAAATACCTGGAAATCAGAACAGAGATACAAGGCCACAAGTCAGTTTTCAGTTCAAAATCAATAACATCACCACCAAAATAGGTCATAATAGTCATACTACTCAAATCCTCATGCCAAATACAATTCCAAAGCTATGTCATCATTAGAAAAAAAACCAATGGGCGTCATTGGGCAAACAAGTTCTAACTGCTAGGAAATCAACGAAAATGTTTGAATATGCACGGTATCTGCAAACCAGGAGAAAGGCATAACGAATCAGGACAACAGTTAACATAATCATATTTTCAGCAGTAATTTGAATGTGTAATCATATCAGAAAACAATGCAAGAATCACCACCATTTGGCATTCAACACTCCGTGTTTCGAAGGCAATGTTTGAACCTTTAGCAACTGCAAACTTATCATCTTAGACTTCAACAACCATTACTACAACAAGGCAACAACATACACTTGTTCCGTTTTTGAAGCAGCTCCCTGGAAAAACAGTTTCTACATACTTATTACTTCAGGAAAATAATAATATACATGAAAAGCAATGACTGTCCAAACAAGAACGCAACGCATTACCTGTTGAACAACTGTAACATTTGTTAAGCTCATGACTCACAAGTGTAAGCATTGAGAGCACACCGGGTCAAAACCAAAACCTGCACTCCAGACTTAAGCCAAAGCAACCTATACCAGCATGAACTGATGCATATTGCTTCCATCAACTTCAAGAAAACCTTGAGAAGGCCTGCTGAGAACGTAGAAGATAAGGCAACGTCAAGAAACCAAGAACCAATTCCCTAAAGGTGTTATCCGTAAGATTAAACATAGAAATTCAGTTTCCGAAACTCTTACCAAAGTCCTCGTTCCTTGTTTCCAAGGAGTTCCACGTGGAAGGATGTTGAGTCAATTTGGAGAGTTTGTGTAATTGTCAAATCTGCCCTCATCCTCGTATTCACACCTGCCAAATCAAGCAAACAATTTCCTCACATTAATCACCAAATCAATTTGTTGCTAATAGGAATAATGAGACAGCAGAGCATTATGAGATATTCCCAAAACAGGATTCAGACAGAAATCGCCCAGTTTGGAAGGTTTTTTATCACAATAATTCGAAATTGAATGGAGAAGAAGCCCAATTCTCCTATAAAAGGAGGGAGTTGAGACAAGAAAAGATAGAATCCGTAATCACCACAAAAACCCCAAATTTCAAAACCCTATAGATCGAAGAAGAAACTTATCTCTTCTGCCGTCAAAACCTTCGAAGCCGCCGCCACCCGCCGCGAGTCTCCAAACCTTCGAAGCCGCCTCTCCGTCTCGAATCCCGTTGCCCACAACTTTTGGTAAACCTTTGATTCATGTCAACATTACTAAACTTTTGACGGTTTGCTTTGTGTTTTCAGGTTCAAAATGGAGGAAACAATGAAGAGTTGAGTGAGATTTGTTAGACTATGGTACGGATCTAGAAGGGGGGTTGAATAGATCCCCAATTAAAATTTGAGTCGGCGCTACCAATTAAAAATTGGTTTTGAAAAATTGTTTTAAGTGCGGAAGCGTCCGAGGAAAATATAGTCTAAAACGAACGGTTATTGGAGAACCGGATATGCGTAAGCCTTTGAATTAATGACAATATGGAAAATAAAATCACAACACTAATCACACTTATCAATGATCTACTTCAGTTGTTAGGATTCCTAGTTCCAATGATTCAAAGAGCAAACCAAAACTAGATACACAAGTAAGATAATTTTGGTTCAAGAAATTTGTCAAACACTTGGTGTGCAAAACACTCCAAGTGATATTTATGTTGAGTAAGTGATTCCAACTAGCCTAGTACAATGTCTTATTGTACTTTGGAGTCAAAAACATAGTTTTAACCTCTTACTCAATTGATAGTACAATTTTGACAATAGTGCTTATACAAAAATCTCTTATTTTGAGCTATAACGTAAATGCTGAAAAATAGAGAAGACAAGTATTTGGTGAGGCAGTTCCCCCGTCGTCCTCGCTTGGGGGTACGTCTGCCCTCAATTCTAAAACTACAATTGAGATAGATTTTATAGATATCACCTGTTGAATGTAACAGTTTATACAAGGATTGAGCAGCAAATATACAACAGAAATCTCAATGTGTTGAAAGTTGCTTTCACTCCTTGCCCCTTGATTCAAGATGAATCAAGTCCTCCGATTGTTGTTGATGGACCTCCAATTTCAGCCACCTTATTTAATAACACGTTGTTGTTCAAACCTTCGGCTCCGGCTGATCTCAACAGCAATAAATCGAACCCAAGATCTTCTCTTTAATATCACTGAATCCGCTACTAGACTTGTGAAGAACACCTCGTCACAATCACCTTCGCTCAGTTGACCCTTGATGAAGAATCTCGTCCAAAAACCCCCAAAATTCAAACCAATCTTGGAGGGTAAAACCCTAATGGTTTTATTCAAGAAAGAACCTGTCACAAGCTTCAACCCGAACTTGATTCTCCAATCTAAGCTTCGAACCTTATCACCTTGAATCACTCACAATGCACTTCAAAAATGGTTGTGTGTAATTGAAATGTTGTGAGATGTTGAAAATGAAGATGATGAATCTTGGACACCTATTTCACTCTTTCTTGTTTTTGAACACATGAATCAAATATTATCAAATGTTAATGTGACCCAAGTGGTTAAACAAGTATATATAGTACCAACCCAATTAGAGACATAACAATATTTCAAATATAAGAGGGAATCATTTAAAAACAGTATTTCCGCGCGAACGGTCGACCGCAGCAGGTCTGTGCGTCGACGCATGGCCTGTGTTTTTTGGAAATCTAGAAAATACATTAGTATGCGTCGACCATACAGTTGGCGTGCGCTGACACGTTGAAAACTATTTCCTTCATGCGCCGACCCTATGGTCGACTCATGCCTTTATGCGCTGACCCGTTGGAAAATATTTCCTTCATGCGCCGACCCTATGGTCGACTCATTGCCTTTGTGCACTGACCAGTGGAAAAGTGCTCTGATGCATGCGTCGACCTTATGGTCGACTCATGCCCTGCAAACCTGCAAAAATTCATCAGCTTGTGGTCTTTCGTGCCTCTGGTCATGATTGCATTTTATCTACGCATAGTATATTTATTACAACAGTTTTAAGACAAGTATAAAGGATATGGTAGGTGATACGTTGCATCTGTTTAGTAGATCTAGAGTTTATAATATCCAATCTATCCAAGGCTGTAATTTGTCATCATCGAAACCTGTACTGAACAATTTCTTGCAAACTTGTGTGAGTGTGACGATTTGCCTCCACAATCTCCCCCTTTTTGATGATGACAACCGCTATACAACCAAAACAACCAATATGCAATGTATACACAAGCTCTCCCTTTCTTTTGTAGTATAAGGCTGCAGAACAAACAACCATCAACTGTTGCTAATATCCTGACTTGGCTTTGGTGCTGGCTTGCTACATGTTCTTCTCCCCCTTTGACAACATCAAAAAGAGAAGGAGAACGCATCAATTAACAGAAAACATACAATAGGTGATGGTTAATTACCAAACTTCACACATCAGAATGATAATGAACACAAGTAACTTGAATTAATAGATAATTAAGAGAACATGCAAATAGGTGAATATTCAGGCAAACATAACACGGAAAAATGGAAAGTACACAGAAGACACAAATATGCAACTATGAAACTAATATCCCCGACCCCGACCTCGGCCCCTCCCGCGATATGCAGTATCGGGATTGCGGTAAGGATCCGAGAAGTCCAGAAACGCTTCTACGGACATGTTGAGGTGATGAAGACGGTTCCCTTTAATAGAGAGAGGTTTTAGGGTTTTGGTAAGTGGGAGGAGACAAGAGGACACAATAGATGCCTAGATGCAATTTACAAGACAAATGCAATATCAAATCATAACAAAAGTTGACAGCACATTAAATGGAGAAGAAGAGAAACTGGAACGGTTTTCAAAAAAAAATTCTGGGATTTTGCGCGAGCCGTCGACCATAGCCCCTGCATGCGTCGATGCATACTGTGTGCTTTTTGATAATTTTGAAAGTCTACAGCATGCGTCAACCGTTTTCCTGTTTAGGTCGACTCATAACCTTCAAAAACCCAATTTTTCAGTTTCATATTATGCAGAATGCTGCACTTGCCTATTTATCATGCCTATTCACCCTTTCACAATATAATTTGCATTCAACACACATAGTATTAGCAGCAAAAGTCATAGACATATATAAGTACCATGATAGTCAAACGATATACTTAGTTTCAAGTCATGAATGTTTAGAGAGAGAGAGAGAGAGATAAAGAGAGAGAGAGAAAGGAGCAATATCACCTTTATACCGACCACACTTGTTAACCACATATTTGTACTTGCAACAAAAGCTATACTTGTTAGTAGTACAAAAGCATAGTTGTAAATAGATTAATTATGAACGTAGTAATTGTTAAACCCGATCAGAAATGTTGAGAATACCAAGTTCTCGACGAATATGAAAGAAGGGCTCAGTGGCTAGCGGCTTTGTGAAAATGTCCGCTAGCTGGTTTTTAGTATCAACGTGTTCAAAGACAATGTCACCCTTCTCTACATGGTCCCTTAGAAAATGGTGTCGAATCTCTATGTGTTTGGTACGCGAATGTAACACCGGATTTTTGGTAAGATTTATAGCACTGGTGTTGTCACAAAATATTGGAACACGTTCTAGCTTCAAATTGAAGTCCAATAGTTGTTGTTTAAGCCATAGGACTTGCGCACAACAACTACCGGCGGCTACTTATTCCGCTTCGGCGGTTGACAGAGCAACAGACACTTGTTTCTTGCTGTGCCAACTGACCAAAGAATTTGAAAATAAGTGACACGTACTGCTGGTGCTTTTCCTATCCAATTTGCAACCGGCAAAATCGGAATCGGAGAAGCCTACCAATGAACAATCATTACCTTTGGAATACCACAGTCCATATTTCGAAGTACCAGATAAGTATCGAAGTATGCGTTTGACAGATTTTAGGTGGGATTCCTTAGGACATGATTGGTATCTGGCACACATACACACGCTAAACATAATGTCGGGACGAGAAGCAGTAAGATAGAGAAGTGAGCCAATCATACCTCTGTACCTTTTTACCTCAACATTCTTACCACTTTCATCTTTACTCATATTTACACTTGTTGGCATAGAAGTGTCTATGGCTTTTGAATTTGCCATGTCAAATCTCTTGAGAAGCTCCAAACAATATTTTGTTTGGCTCACGAATGTTCCTTCCTTCAGTTGCTTGATTTGCAAACCGAGAAAGTATGTGAGTTCACCCATCATACTCATCTCGAATTCACCCTGCATAAGCTCAGAAAACTCTCTTACGAGATTCATGTTAGTGGATCCAAATATGATATCGTCAACATAAATTTGTACAAGAATTAAGTGCTTTCCTTGACGTTTAATGAAGAGAGTAGTATCAACCTTTCCTCTTAAGTATCCTTGATCAAGTAAAAATTTGCTTAGTCTCTCATACCAAGCTCTAGGAGCTTGTTTGAGACCGTATAAAGCTCTTTTCAGTTTGTAGACATGATCAGGATACTCATGAGACTCAAAACCAGGTGGTTGAGCAACATAGACTTCTTAATTTATGAACCCGTTAAGGAACGCACTTTTGACGTCCATTTGAAATAACTTAAAATCCTTCGCACAAGCGAAAGCAAGTAAAAGGCGTATAGCCTCGAGTCGGGCAAACGGCGCATAAGTTTCCTCATAGTCGATGCCTTCCTCTTGGTTATACCCTTGCGCGACTAACCGCGCCTTGTTGCGAGTTATTACTCTGTTCTCGTCCAGTTTATTTCTAAACACCCATCGGGTGCCGATTACTCGATGACCTCGCGGAGGAGGGACAAGGTCCCAAACTTCATTTCTAGTGAACTGATTCAGTTCCTCCTGCATTGACAAAAACCAGTGTTCATCGAGTAGGGCTTCCTTAGGGTTTTTAGGTTCCATCTGTGAAACGAATGCGAAGTGATAACAAAAATTACTTAGCTTCGATCAAGTTGTTACACCCTTTATGATGTCTCCGAGAATGTTTTCAATTGGATGGTCTTTAGATGACTTCCAAGCTTAAGGGAGATCATCGTTTGAAGGCGGATGAACTTCCTCTGTTACATCATGGTGTACATCCTTATCCTCCTCAACTTTGACTTTGTCAGGTTGATCAATCCTCGTCTCGCCACTTTTGAGTATGTCTTCTGTGGATGTACCTGCACCATGAACAACATTATCCTTTCCGACATTTCTCGGATAGGACTCATCAAAAGTAACATGCACAGACTCTTCTACAGCAAGTAATCGTTTATTATATATATTCTATATGCTTTACTCGATTGAGAGTATCCAAGGAAGATACCTTCATCGACTTTGGAATCAAATTTGCCCAAGTTTTCCTTTCCATTGTTTAATACAAAACATTTGCATCCAAACACATGCAAGTGAGAAACATTTGGCTTTCGCCCTTTTAAAAGTTCATACGGTGTTTTATTTAGAATGGGGCGAATAAGCACCCTATTCAAAACATAACACACCGTACTAATGGCGTCGGCCCAAAAATATTTCGGTAAACCACTTTCGTTAATCATTGTTCTTCCCAATTCTTCTAAAATACGGTTTTTACGCTCCACAACCCCGTTTTGTTGAGGGGTACATGGAGCGGAGAAGTTATGATCTATACCATGGTTACCGCAATATTCTTCAAATAAGTGATTTTCAAACTCACCTCCATGGTCGCTTCTAATTGACACTATGTTTGTATTTAACTTATTTTGGGAAAGCTTAGTAAACTTTTCAAAAGCGGCAAATGTATCACTTTTACTTACTAAAAAGATGATCCAACAAAACCTAGAAAAGTCGTCCACTATTACGAACCCGTAATAGTTTCCTCCTAGACTTTTGATCCTAGACGGCCCAAACAAGTCCATATGAAGAAGTTCAAGAGGTCTCGTTGTTGAAATTATCTTTTTGGATTTAAATGAGATCCTCGTTTGCTTCCCTTTTTGACAAGCATCACAAAGGTGATCCTTGGTGAACTTTATTTTGGGAAGTCCTAAAACTAGGTCTTTTGAGACTACCTTATTGAGTAAGTCAAAGTTAACATGTGCTAAACGCCTATGCCATAGCCATGAGTCTTCACTCATAGTTATGAGGCATTTGTTGCTTGTTAACGATACTTCATTTAAGTTAAGCATATATACATTGTTTACTCTAAAACCATTAAACATATTCTTCTTATCATTTTCATGCACAATTTTGCAACAATCTTTTGAAAAAGATACATTGTATCCTTTGTCGCATAATTGGCTAATGCTAAGCAGATTATGTTTAAGGTTTTCGACGAGCAACACGTCGGAAATCATAGTAGAGGCGGGATTACCTACACTACCTTTACCTAGTATTGCTCCGCGGTTGTTATCACCATAAGTTACACACCCTTTCTTCTTAGCCACGAAGTCTGTGAATAAGGATATGTCTCCAGAGATGTGTCTTGAGCACCCACTGTCGAGAACCCATCTTCTCTCGGTGGTCTCGACACATTTCACCTATCAAAACATAATTAGCACAAGGAGGTATCCAATGGCATATTGGGTCCTAATAGGTTAGCGACAAAATGGTTGTGTTTGGGCAACCATTGGTAGATGCCTTTAGGAATAAGAAATATTTTAAATCGGCATTTACCAATGGAGTGGCCTTTCTTGCAACAATATAAGCATGCAAAATCGACTTTAGAATCACTTTTACATGCTTGATCCCTAATTACATATGCATATTTTTGATATGGGTTAATCATACTTTTTCTAAAATCCTTTTTATCAATAGCAAATGTAATTTTAGGCTCCAGTGGCTTGTTTAATTTGGCCTTGAGGTTTCTAACCTCACCTTGCCAAATATGTCAAGTATCACACCCAAAGTCGAAAGGATTTCTATTGTCCTTACAATCCGATTCATTGCCTTTCACAATGGAAGCCTTAAGGTCCTCTAGTTTCTTTTCGGACTCTTTAACTTTGTGCGCTAAATACGTAAAAATTCTTTTATTAGAGGCAAGTTTCTTGAAGGCTTCAATTGCTTCATTGTGTAAAGCATTAAATGTGGTTTGTAATTCTGAATGCGACATATTTGAGGACTTATCATATTTAGAGTGACGTACCTGTTTTTTCTTATTTTTCTGATGAACAGAGAGCCATAGATTCACGGGATCTTCTTCATCACTAGAGCTTTCATCAGAGGAGGAAGAGTCGTTGTCGCTTTCCCAAGCTATGTACACTCTCCTAGGCTTTGATGATTTCTTGTGTGACTTTGATGATTCCTTTTCCTTTCCCTTTTTGTTCATCGGACAGTCCGGTTTGTAGTGACCGGGATTTCCACACTTGTAGCACGTCCCTCTAGTCTTTTTACCTTTTGAGTCATCATCCTTGGAGTACCTCGATTGTTTCCGGAAGTTTACCAAGTTCTTCTCGGAATGTTGGATGTCGTTCTTTCTCACGTAACAGTTATACCGTTTAATGAACAGCCCCATATCTTCGCTCTTGTCCTCTTCTTCTTCGTCGTTTGAGGAATAATCACTTTGCTCTTTTGCTTGAGACTTCGAGGAGGAAGTCTTGAGAGCTATCGATTTCTTTTCACTCACCTTCGTTTTGTCTTTCTTTTCCATCTTTTCGCATTGGTCTAGGCTCAAGAGTACCTGTTCATGCTCTTGTAGTTTGCCAAACAATGTTGTCAAGTCTAATAAGGTAAGATCATGTGCTTCTTTGATGGAGGTCACTTTTGGCTGCCATTCCTTGTTAAGACATCTTAAGATCTTATTAGTAGCAACATCATTGGAAACAGGCCTACCTAATGAATGTAAACGATTGATGAGATGAGTAAATCTCTTTTGCATGTCAGCAATGGTTTTCCCTTGCTCCATGAAAAAGAGATCGAACTCTTGTGTTAATGTGTTGATTCTAGCCAACTTAACATCGTTTGTCCCCTCATGGGCTATTTGTAGTGAATCCCACATGGCCTTAGCAGTAGGACAACGGTATACACGATAGTATTCATCTACACCTAATGAGGAGATTAAGATATTTTTGGCTTTCCGATCATAATTGTATTTTTTCTCATCGTCATCGGTCCATTGTGCTTCGGGCTTTGGCAAAACTATGTTATCCGCATTGGTCATAGTAATTTCTATTGGACCATTGAGGATAACATTCCATATTTTTCTGTCTATGGAGTTTATATGCACCTGCATACAATCTTTCCAATAACTATAATTTTCACCGTTGAAAATGGGAGCTCTATTGTACGCCCCTTTTGGTTCGTTAGCCATTTTCTATCTACGTTGTATTTGAAGCACCGAGTAACCGGAGCACTAGATACCACTCGTTAGACTATGGCACGGATCTAGAAGGGGGGGGGGGGGTTGAATAGATCCCCAATTAAAATTTGAGTCGGCGCTACCAATTAAAAATTGGTTTTGAAAAATTGTTTTAAGTGCAGAAGCGGCCGAGGAAAATATAGTCTAAAACGAACGGTTATTGGAGAACCGGATATGCGTAAGCCTTTGGATTAATGACAATATGGAAAATAGAATCACAACACTAATCACACTTATCAATGATCTACTTCAGTTGTTAGGATTCCTAGTTCCAATTATTCAAAGAGCAAACCAAAACTAGATACACAAGTAAGATAATTTTGGTTCAAGCAATTTGTCAAACACTTGGTGTGCAAAATACTCCAAGTGATATTTATGTTGAGTAAGTGATTCCAACTAGCCTAGTACAATGTCTTATTGTACTTTGGAGTCAAAAACATAGTTTTAACCTCTTACTCAATTGATAGCACAATTTTGACAATAGTGCTTATACAAAAATCTCTTATTTTGAGCTATAACGTAAATGCTGAAAAATAGAGAAGACAAGTATTTGGTGAGGCAGTTCCCCCGTCGTCCTCGCTTCGGGGTACGTCTGCCCTCAATTCTAAAACTACAATTGAGATAGATTTTATAGATATCACCTGTTGAATGTAACAGTTTATACAAGGATTGAGCAGCAAATATACAACAGAAATCTCAATATGTTGAAAGTTGCTTTCACTCCTTGCCCCTTGATTCAAGATGAATCAAGTCCTCCAATTTTTGTTGATGGACCTCCGATTCCAGCCACCTTATTGAATAACACATTTTTGTTCAAACCTTCGGCTCCGGCTGATCTCAACAGCAACAAATCGAACCCGACATCTTCCCTTCAATATCACTGAATCCGCTACTAGACTTGTGAAGAACACCTCTTCACAATCACCTTCGCTCAGTTGACCCTTGATGAAAAATCTCGTCCAAAAACCCCCAAAATTCAAACCAATCTTGGAGGGTAAAACCCTAATGGTTTTATTCAAGAAAGAACCTGTCACAAGCTTCAACCCGAACTTGATTCTCCAATCTAAGCTTCGAACCTTATCACCTTGAATCACTCACAATGCACTTCAAAAATGGTTGTGTGTAATTGAAATGTTGTGAGATGTTGAAGATGAAAATGATGAATCTTGGACACCTATTTCACTCTTTCTTGTTTTTGAACACATGAATCAAATATTATCAAATGTTAATGTGACACAAGTGGTTAAACAAGTATATATAGTACCAACCCAATTAGATACATAACAGTATTTCAAATATAAGAGGGAATCATTTAAAAATAGTATTTCCGCGCGAAGGATCGACCGCAACAGGTCTGTGCGTCGACGGATGGCCTGTGTTTTTTGGAAATCTGGAAAATACATCAGTATGCGTCGACCATACAGTCGGCATGCGCTGACCCGTTGAAAACTATTTCCTTCATGCGCCGACCCTATGGTCGACTCATGCTTTTATGCGCTGACCCGTTGGAAAATATTTCCTTCATGCGCCGACCCTATGGTCGACTCATTGCCTTTGTGCGCTGACCAATGGAAAAGTGCTCTGATGCATGCGCCGACCCTATGGTCGACTCATGCCCTGCAAACCTGCAAAAATTCATTAGTTTGTGGTCTTTCATGCCTCTGGTCATGATTGCATTTTATCTACACATAGTATATTTATTACACCAGTTTTAAGACAAGTATAAAAGGATATGGTAGGTGATACATTGCATCTGTTTAGTAGATCTGGAGTTTATAATATCCAATCTATCCAAGGCTGTAATTTGTCATCATCGAAACCTGTATTGAACAATGTCTTGTAGACTTGTGTGATGTGTGACGATTTGCCTCCACAAGATTGAAACGGAGAGAGATGAATCGAGAGAGAAGAGGCTAGGCGATTTGGGATCCGTTTTAAAATTTAGGGTTCTTCTATTGTTTTGATATTTTTGTTTTATTGTCGTTTAATCACCTGTATGCAGCACACACACACATACCATGCACCTTCACTCACGAACACATGATCTCCAATGGATCAGATCACACGGCCACCACCCACGCCCCCACAGCAGTCTCCATGCGCCTGCGTACGTACGATCACCTGTCCCACTTACAAGTAATCTCGTTTAATTAACACTAATCCACCTTTAATTAACCTTAATTTATTTAAACATTCATTTTCTTAATTATTTAATTAATGGTTTTTTTTCTCTGAAACATAAAACTGTTTTTAATTCCAATTAGCTTATTTCAACCTTTTAATAAATCCCTTAATTAACATAATATCCTTTTATATAATAAGATTATTCATTTTTTTATCCAATAATGCAAATAATAATAAACCTTTTTTTAATCTAAAATCAACCTCTAGCTTTTATAATAATTAAGAGTTCCTTTTTAATTAAACCTTTATATAATAAAAAGCCATTTCATATTTAATAATAATAAAACTATTTCATTTTAAAAAAACTCACTTCACAATATTGCACCCTAAAATTTGACCAACTGGTGCCGCTTTCGGTTTATGCTTCGACATATTCTCGCATTCACATTTGCATACTGCATATAGTGCATTTCCCTAATCATGGTGATTTTATCGGGATCACAGCCCTGTTTTCGCTTTTCGGGTATCTCAGACCGGTTCGGGTAATCGGGGGTTATTTTGGGAAGTCGCGCGCTTCCTGGGTGTTTTCAGTTTATGCAGTGATTTTTGAGATTTTTGGGTATCTGGTTATCGTTTTGCTTCGATCTGGTCTCGCGCTCTCTTTTATATTGGTTATCTGCATTTGTCTGCATTTTTTAGGATTTTATAGCATTTTGTGTATTTTTGATAGGCTTCATAGATTTTTCAGGATTTAATTAGATTTTAATATTTTTAATAGTTTTAAATCTTTTTAGAATTTTATAAATTGTTTTAATAGATTTTAGAGTAAATTTCTTTTTAGGTATTAAGTTTTTAGATAAATAGAATATCTCTCTTATTAGGCTTTTTTAAGTAGAAATTAAATAATATAGATTTTATTAGGGATTTAATAGAAATTTAATAGATTTTTTAAATAGAGATTATTAGAATTTTATTAGTTTTAGTTTAATATAGGTTTAATTAGATTTTAATCATCTTTTAGATTTAATTAGGATTTTAATCTTTTAATTAGAGTTAGTTAGGTTTTAATCGAGTTTATTAGATTAGTTTAATTGTCATGTAGATTTAATTGTGGTTTTAACTAGTTAATTAGGTTTAGTTTTAATTAGTTTAATAAGGTTTAATCATTTTGATTCAGATTTATTTTTGGGCTTATTGCAGTCTTTTTCGTGGGCCCAGTATGAGTTTTTGGGGGGCCCAGATCCATCATCCGTTTTTGTTCATTTCTTCAGTCCAAAGCAGCGCCACTTGTCCAATATATAATGATGCCACGCGTGCTATCAGGGAGACCCCACCTCACAATCCCAATTCACCAGAGACAAACACGCGTAATCCACTCTCCACTATCACCTATACATGGCACGCATGCACCCCATCTCCACCGCCACGCGTCCCTCCCTAACCTCCGCCTGAGTCTCGCCGGTTGCATGGTCGGCGGCCATGCAACCACCCCCACACCAGATTCCGGCCACCACAACCTCCAATCGCCGGCAACCCTAACAATCTTCCAACTGTCTCCGACCACCACAACAGTCACCGGAAAACTCAAACTCCACCGGAAAATTCATACGAAACTCATCCAATTTCCAGAATTCTTCACTTCTTCGTCTCTTTTCCCCCAATCTTCATCTTCCTCCTCTGGCCAGCTTCATCTTTCTCCGATCACTATCATCTCAAATCCCAGAATCCTTCAACCGATCATCATCAACCATCAATAAGCACCGTGATTCGCCAGAATTGATTGAATTTTCAACAAACTCTCAAAAAAAACCTTCATGCGTGTTCATCGATTTCCCTCAATCTTCAAGCAAATGTTCGTGGTGTTCTTCATGTTTTCCAGAAAGATGCAATGAACATCATCAAGAGCTTCAACTTCACCCAGCGAATGTTCATCCATCTATGAACACACTCCAATCCAGGTTCAGAAAACCTTCAAGAACTTCTTCAAACATGATCGTCTCAACGCCAGAAGCTCCAATTTTGTCTCCACCTCACGAATTGTTCGTTAGAACTTCATCAAGATCTCCGTCGGGATTTTCGTCCATAGGAACATTCAGAACTCATCCAGGAATTCCCAGATCTTCATCGTGTGTATCGCCTCTGCTCACCTTCATTCATCAGACCTTCAGAAGTTCCTCAAGGTTCAAGAATCCACCGTCACTTCCAGATCGTCATAGATCTTCATCAAGAACGAACCCCACCATCCTCAGATTTGGGTCAAGAACAAGATCTGAGCAAATCTTCGTCATCAACAATCAAACTCCGTTCATCCAACCTTCGTTACTTCCTGGATATTCATGCAAGAAAATTAAAAGGCATCTCTGTGAAGCAAGCGAAATGAAGGGGAAATGGTGACAAGGTGAAGGAGAAAGGTTGAGGGAGAGAGGAGTGGACGGCCATGAACAGTGATGGCGAGATGGGAGAGGAATTAGGGTTTTCTCTTCAGAAGATGAGGGAGAAGGGGCCGTGTGAGGATTGGGCCAGGCCCAATCAGTTTTTTCTGATCCACCACCCCACGTTTGGGCGTGCACCCTCCGTTTCAGTTTCTTTTCTGTTTGCTGATGGACTATGGGCTGGGCCCAATGGCTTTCTACTAACTACACCCTCGGCTCACTTCCAACACCCCCCTTCCCTTTTCTTTTTTGTTTTTGTTGTCTGCTGAGATATTGGGTTGGGCCCATATTGTTGCTGTTTTTATTTTTTGTTACTTAACACCCCTTGTACTGCAGTACCCCCCCCCCCTTTTATATGTTCTTTTTTTATTTTCTTTTATATAGTTTCATGAGCATGAAAAACATTTTGAGAAAAAAGAAATATGAAAAGAAAATAGTTGAAAAAAAGAATATTAAGAAAATATTGAAAAAAGAAATATTTTGAAAAAGAAAAAAAGAAAAATATGTGAAAGAATATTGAAAAAAATATAGAAAAAATATATGAAAAATGTTTTGAAAAAAGAAAAGGGAAAAGAAATATTGAGAAAAAGAGGAAAAAATATTAGTGTAGATTTAATATTTTTTAGAGTATATTTTCTTCATGGAGTTTTATTTTAAAGGTAGTTTTATAAGTCCATTTGTTAGGGGACTTTTTACCTTTTTAGGGATAGTTTTAAATGTCCATTTGTTAGGGGACTTTTTACCTTTTTAGAGGTAGGTTTAGAAGTCCACTTGTTAGGGGACTATTTTCCATTTGATTCCTCATAGGATAGGATAGTATTTCCTAGGGGTTTATTTTTCAGTATTCAATCATTGTAACCTTTTTACAGAACATTAATAAAACGAGATTTGAGTTGTGGTCCCGAAGTGGCCGAACTACAGCTGCTCTGATTCCTCGTACCAGACGAGGATATGTAGGCATAGGATGCGATATCCTAGCGAGCACACTAACAACTAACTCTTTTGTTCTCTCACTGCTGTGCGATCGAGACTTTCCCGCTGACGACTGATTAGTATCCCTTTTCTCTTGCCCGAGTGCATTTGAGACCAGACCGTAGTTTTTCCCATAGGTTCCCGTACCCTTTAAAACCAGTTTAATTTCTCACTGCTGTGTGAGAACACCCTGTTTAGCCGTAGTTAGCCTGAACTACGTAAAGCTCTGATCTTCCATGCTGTGTGGAAGTACGTAGGCACAAGACGCGAGGTCTTGGCGAGCCAATTTCCCCGTAGTCCCGAACTACGTTGACTCTGACTTTCTCTCTTGAGAATACGTAGGCATAGAGTGTGAAGCTATATCGAGTCAATTCCCTTCCGTTTAGATTTAGCAGCCGTAGATAGATTGTTTTGCATCCTTTAGACAACCCAAGCAAGCGTGGATCCCGTCGAGTACGACGGACGTGAGGGGTGCTAATACCTTCCCCTTGCGTAACCGACTCCCGAATCCAGGTTTTGGTTGCGATGACCATACCTTTTCCCGTTTTTTACGAGGTTTACTTCGAGCGTTTCCTTTCCCTCCGTTGGGATAAATAACGCACGGTGGCGACTCTTCTGTCAGCCGGCGCCGATTTTCGCAGTAGCGACAGCTGGCGACTCTGCTGGGGACCCAACGTCCCCTGGCTGCTAAGGACGGCGATAGTCCCTATGCGTAGGGATCCAACGTCCCTTAAGAGAGTCGATCCTAGCGCTTGTTTGCTTGTCTATTGGGTGTTTATCTTTTGTATTGTTGTATTGCTGTTATCTGCTGTTATTACCTGTTGCTATTATCTGTTGCTGTTATGTGTTGCTGTTATCTGCTGCTATTACCTGTTGCTATTATCTGTTGTTGTTATGTGTTGTTGTTATCTGTTGCTGTTGTGTTGTTGGGCAGGGGATGTTCCTTTGAGTGAGAAGGCAGACCCAGGCTTGAGTGCACCCTAGACTTAGAGTGGACGGTAGTGGGGGTGTGCATGCTTTTCATGTACTAGCTTCCCGCGAAATCTGCGCTCGGACGAGGTTCTTCTGGTTGACTTCCTGTTTCACCCTTTGGGTGCAGTGGGCTGTTGGTTAGTTGGATTGTCGACTCCGGGGACCGATCATTTGGAAGTTGGATAAGTGAGGCCTCTTCAAGATTTGATGATGCCACACCTTCTGGGTATCGTATCGCCAATCCTGAAAGTCTGTGACGCTGACGACTGCATAGGATGCCGTACCTTGTCAGAGTTAGGTCCATACCCGTGAGTGGGAGGGTTTTTGCAGGAAACTTGACTTCTAGCCTACCTGTTATTTTGGCATTCTCTTCAGAGTGAACGTACTCCGTCAGCAGTGCAACAGTATTCAGATTGTGTGGGGGCTGTGATCCCGTGTTTGTTGCATATTGCATATCATTTGCATAAGCATCTTCGCATCATATTGCATAGCATTTCTCCAGTTAGCCAGAGTTCTGATCCAGCATTTGTTTCCTAAAGGTGAGTACTCGGAGTTTGGATTGAGCAACTGTTGATTGTCAGAAGACGACCAAGGGGTTGGAGCAGACTTGAGCAGATTTGAGAATCAAGCAGTGTAGTCAGTTACAGGTAATTGATAGCTATGTCTGAAGGCAATTTCCAGTCTCCTAACACTTTGACAGGGTTTACTATGACGTCCAACCGTCGGTATGATTCTATGGAAGACTTCCCGCAAGCGAACAACGTTACTGCAGACCAAGTTGTACAACCTACTGTTGAGAACCGAGATCGACATGAGCAGTTTGTTGCCCGAAATGAACGCCCTCCTTCTGTCAACAATCAAGGTGCTATTTTCCCTGAGAGGAATCCACACAGAGATATCCCGGTAGGCAGGGCTGTAAACTCAAGAGCTCTTGAAGGTGATAGAAGGTTCCGAGCATTGAAAGAAAGAGTTAAAGCTTTGGAGGTCAAAGATGTTGCTAACCTGAATGCTGCAGACATGTGTTTGGTCCCTGACCTGGTGTTGCCTTATCAGTTCAAAGTGCCGAAATTTGAGAAATACACGGGAGATAGCTGTCCGAAGCAACATTTAAGGATGTTCTGTCGAAGAATGACTTCATTTGTGCGAGATGACAAATTGATGATCCATTGCTTTCAGTATAGTCTTACTGGGGCATCTTTGAGGTGGTATGTGCAGTTAGAGAGTAATCAGATTCGATCATGGGTGGATTTAGCCAGAGCTTTCATGAAGCAGTACAATTACAACCTGGACATGGCTCCTAGTCTCGTACATCTGCAAGAATTATTTCGGGCGGAGAATGAATCATTCAGAAGGTATTTGCAAAGATGGAAAGAATTGGCTGCTAGTGTTCAACCACCGCTTCAGGAAAGAGAAATGGTTGGCATCTTCTTGGGTACTCTGAAAGGCCATTATTATGACAAATTGTTCGGTTGTACAAGCTTTGTGGGCCTGATGAGAATGGGGGAGCTTGTTGAGAGAGGACTCAAGAGTGGAAAGCTTCGAGATGCTCCTTATATCCCAGTTGATAAGAATGAGTCAGTCGTCAGTTCTCAAGAAGAGTGGGAAGAAGGAAATGATGTCGTCTCATAATCTCTAGCATCTCAGGGTCGGTTTTCAGACGCTTCAAGTCAACGGTCATCCTGTCGTCGATCGCGTCAGCACGCCCAGCGAAGACCAAGGAAACCTGAAAGGCAGTTTACTCAGCTACCGGTGTCGTACAGTCAGTTGTTTCCAGATCTGGTCAGAAGTGGATTGATAGTGCCGAAAGAGACTAATCCAGTGATTCCACCATATCCTCCAGGTTTTGATGCCAGCGCCCGCTGTGAGTACCATGTTGGGGCACAGGGGCATTCAACAAATGATTGCAAGGTGCTTAGAAGCCAGGTTCAGGATCTGTTAGACTCTAACCGGATTTTCATCGGGCCCCAGGGTTTTGTTCAGATTAACGATTCTCCGTCATTCAGTTGTGTGGGTTCGTCAGTTAATGGCATGGAAGACTCCACGGGAAGTGTGTGTTCTGAAGAATGTCGATCAGGGAGTTCAGTTGAATATGGGAGAAGTTTCTAGAGGTTTCTGCACCGGGGGTCGCATCTGTTTTCTCTGCCTACCCGTTTAGCTTTTGTGCATTAGTGTTCGTTGACCATCACCAGGATTGTTGGTTGGGGTCATTGTATTCGTACTCATTTATGCTTACGTGCTGTTTCTGTTGGTTATACATGTGTGGGAGATGTTCGTCTGTGTGCTTATAGCTTGAGTTTCTCTTTGTCTTGCCATGAATATGTGTTTGCTTTCTGCATTGCATTATGATTTAACAGGTACATCAGAACCGTGGGTCTTATTTCCTCAAATTTTCAGTTTGTTGTAGGAATTCCTTCAGAGATATGGAACAGAATCAGGTTGAATTGATTGAAGTTTGAAGCCAACTGGGACAGATGATGAGAGACATGCAAGAGATGCGTCTGGAGCAGAAGATTCTCAAGGAGGAAAATAGTTAGCTGAAGACCCAAATGAGCTCGATCCTGGAAGTAGTCAAGAAGGTGCTTAGGAAAGAGGATGATCAGTTATCCGAAGCCGCAGTGAAGAAGCTCGTGCCACCTGTGCCTGTGGAACCTGAGCAACAACAACCAAGGGTACATCCGGCTCAACAGAGGATTCAGGAGGGAGAGCCAAAGAGGGTATTTGAGGCGCCACCTTCAACGTATGCTGAGCTCTTGCAGACTTTATTGAGGTTCAAAAAGGTTGAAAAGAGAATGTTGGACCCACCCACAGGAGCGCTTCCTTATGGGTACGATACCAGTAAGCGATGTGAATTTCATTCTGGGGCACTCGGACACGACATCGAGGGTTGTCATGCTTTTAAGCACAATGTTCAAGACCTGATTGACTCACAAGATATTGAATTCACGCCAAGCGGTGTAACTGTACGTATTGATCCTGTCTCAGTTGATGCTAAGCTGATGGATGTTTCTAAAGCTGCAGTAGGTCAGAAACGTATCCTGGACTCCATGGTGTCAGAATCTCCATGCCCTCAACTGTTGCCTATTCCTGGGGCAGATCTGAGAAAGAAAATGGCTAAGTGTAAGGAGTGCCTTAATCAGTGCAGTGAAAGTCAAGAAACCGATGTTGTATTTGCTACAAAGGTTGTTCAACAGTCAACCCGGTACCAGCGACGACAACAACGATCTCAACAGTGGCAGAGGCAACAGCTTCCCAATCAGCGAAGAGCTCAAAATCAGAGGCCGTTGAGGGTATTTAGTGTGCCTCCGATGCCATAAGCCGAACTTCTTCAGGTGTTGCTACGATTATAGTTGGTTGAAAAGAGGAAGTTAGCCCCGCTAACAGGTACGCCTCCAGCAGAGTATGATATCAGTGAGCACTGTGATTTCCATTCAGGAGCACCGGGGCACAGCATTGAAGATTGTCTGGCCTTCAAGCACAAGGTGCAGGATCTGCTTGATAGTGCAGCTATCAACTTCAGGCAGGAAGGGCCCAAAATCATCTGAATGAGGAGGGGCTCTATAGTTTGATTGGGTCTCTGAAAGCAGATCAGGACAACATCGGGTTGCCTCTAATAACTGATTGTGAAGATGGCTGGTTCAGCAGCAGGACAGATGTGAAAGCCCAGTTCTCGGAAGCTGGCATTTCTCTTTGTTTTATCTTGTCGTTTCTTTACGCTTGTAGTTTCTTTCCTGTTTAAATTGCAATCTTGTTTGTAAAACTTGTTGTTTTCATTCAATTGATTATAATGAAATAAATATGCATGTTTTGATTAAATCCATTCGTGTTCACTGATTGTTTTTACAAATGTCCAATGCTTGGTTAAGAAGGATCTGAGGAGGATGACGAAAATGAACGACAGGCAACTTCCGATTGTATGCTTTTGAAGTAAAACCTGCTGATGATGTACAGGCATTGTTTCAAATCCCTAAACACAGGTGATATAAGGAAGATAATCCCTTGTCAACCCCTTTGAGCCTGGTAGTAGGAGTTCTTTCTGAAAACGAAAAACCCTCCATCTTTAACCTGGGGCAGGGTAGGTGTTAGCTAATTTGGCCGAGCGTTCAAGTTGCAAAAGGAGTGTCCGTTCGAGGATCAATCACACCTCTAGAGGTCGTGCCTAAAAAGCCGCAATCAAGAGTGAGACAGTCACATCATTCTCCAATGAGTCAGGCAACCAGTGTCACACGACTTGTTCGAAAAAAAAAGAAAGCAAAAAGAAGAATCAAAAGCCCGCTAGGTCAAAACTTCAAAGCAAATGACTTAGGCAAAAATGAGGGCATCCCGCTGGACTTAAAAAATCAAAGGAAACTCAAAAGGAGTCAGTCTAGGCAAAATTTAGGGATAAGAAAAGATGAAAGGATGGCAAAAGAAAGAATCCCCAAATGAGATACGAGTCGTGTGACCCTAAGTGTCAAAGACGAAGTGCGAGTAGCTGTCACTCCAAAAACTCATATCTTTCAACCTCTGGCAAGTGAGCGCTAAGGTCGAATTAGCTGAACGTAGGATGGGAGAACATCAAGGAGAATGGGTGGGTTAAAATAAACTTTGAGCCTTTATCCTTTCCTTCTAAACCGTGAACCTGACCACATTACAACCTTCAAAAGTCCTAATTGAAGCAGGTTATTTCGAAAGCATACTTCAGTAAAGGTCGCGTCGATTCTGACTCCTGAAAGGGTTCCTCTTACCATGTTGGTACTGATGTTGATATCCTTGATAAATGTTTTGTGCATTATATGCCATAAACTGTTTTTCTTTTCCCAGTGAACAGATTGGATGTCAAAGCTGTCATATGTGTTGCATTAGTATGTCTTTTACGCAGAACAACTTGTTTTACTCGCGAGTAAGCGCTTGACAACAGGGAAGTTTTCTACAATGGAAGGTATGGTCAGGATAGAATACAGAGCGCCCGAATGCTTCGCAAGTCAGGGCAAGCTTCATCCGGTGATCCCCAGTCAGGTCAGCCTTTCGAAGTCAGTTATCCTGGGGCAATCAGCTTGAGATTCGGTAAATATCTCGTAGTCAAGGGTACTACTCTGAATCAGATAATCAGGGGCAAAGTCATTGCAGTCAGGGGCAGGCCATCTTAAGAGCGCAGAAGTTATTCTTTATTCAGGAAGCATTTGATGTGAAGCATCTCTCCGAAGTTCAGAATGCTGGGGCATGTCATATCAGACCATCAGGGTACAGATTTTCAGATTTCCTTTCGAGGACTATCCCCACAGAGGTCCCGCAGACTGGGGCATATCAGAAGCGAAGGGATTGTTCCTCTCCGTATCATCAGAGTTATTCAGAGCTATCCGAGTAGATTCAGCCAATTTTCGAGTTCGAGACGAATGCCGGGAAGTCGTGTTACTATCCCTTGACCCTTCAACTAGAAAACTGTGTATTCAGACAGAATGTTTTCCAGCATCAGTTGTACCTGACCCATCACAGATAGCCTAAGAGCCCAAATCCATGTTGGCGATCACTGTGAGGCCCATCCGTGTTGGCGCATCAGTTTCCAAATCCAATCGTCATCAGTACGCAGGAAGACTCCGTCTATTTTCTCCAGCAAAGTCCTGTTTTTCATTGGCACGAGTAAGCTATCCCCAGAGGAGTCCAATCATACTTGGCACATCCGCTATTCCCCAGCAGAGTTGTTTTCCCCAGCAGGGTGTTACTTCAACGAGATGCTCGGTTAAGTTCCCAATTTCCCCAGTGGAGTTGATTTCACTCTTCCAGCATTTATTTTGCTGGAATGATTCTGTGATATCCGGTTTATCCCCAACAGAGTTGGCTTCGTCTTTAGCATTTATTTTGCTGAAATGGTCTTCTGTACCCGACTTTCTCCAGCAGCTCGAGCCTGCATTAGCATATTGCATGCATCATCGTATTTGCATCATACTTGCATTTCATTTTCACAATGCATAGCATTTCCATCCTGAATGGAGCATTACGCCATAGAAAGATTCAAACATATGCATATGCATACGAAGCATAAGCCAGATTTTCTATCAGCCTCATATGGCGCGTGAACTACTCTGTGATCAGTTCAGGGGCATTCATCCAGCAGCAGTGTTCAGACAGTTCAACGGTTCATTCGTATTTCAGATCATACAACAGTTGTGCTTTGATCAATCATTCATCTGGTATCAACAGAAATTTCTTCCCGTCAATTCATATTGACGACGTGTTCCTCCAATAAGTGGTTTTCTTTCCGTCTATCAGTAGACGATGTGAAGGTTCAGGTGATTTTTCAGTAGGGTTTCAAGATGGGGTTTCTCTGGCAAGTGGTTTTCTTTCCGTCTATCAGTAGACGATGTGAAGGTTCAGGTGATTTTTCAGTAGGGTTTCAAGATGGGGTTTCTCTGGCAGGTGGCTTTCTTTCCGTCTATCATTAGACGATGTGAAGTTTCAGGTAATTTTGCAGTGGGGTTTCAAGATGGGGTTTCTCTAAGTGGCTGTTCTTTCCGTCTAGCAGTAGACGATGTGAAGTTTCGGTTAATTTTTCAGTGGGGTTTCAAGATGGGGTTTCTCTAAGTGGCTTTCTTTCCGTCTATCAGTAGACGATGTGAAGTTTCGGTTAATTTTCCAGTGGGGTTTCAAGATGGGGTTTTTCTAGCAAGTGGTGTTCTTTCCGTCTATCGTTAGACGATGTGAAGTTTTAGGTGATTTTTCAGCGGGTTTCTTATCGTCAGTTCATACGGATGGTGTGTTTCCCCAGCGGGTCTTCTTCGGCTATCTTTGGATGTTGAGGGGTTTCAAAGCGATCTTTCGGATAATGGTTTTCTTTCTGTTTATTGGATGAGATGACATTTCAAGAGGGATTTTCTGACCGTCAATCATTATTGACGTCAAGGCTCTTTGAAGAATGTTCGGTTTTCCTGATTGTCGATTCTTATTGATGACATGACTCTTTTGAAGGTGGTTTTCTTCCCGTCGGTCCTTACTGATGATGTGGCCCCTTTAAGGATATTGTTCTTTCCATCAGTTCCCGTAGACGAAAGGATTCTGAAATTTGAGGGATGGTGTTGAAGTGCGTAAGGGTGTCTTCCCGTCTATCCTTAGACAATGTGAGTATGGATTTTGGGTGTCTTCCCGTCTATCGTTAGACGATGTGAGTATGGATTTAAGGGTGTCTTCCCGTCTATCAGTAGACGATGTGAGTATGGATTTAAGGGTGTCTTCCCGTCTATCCTTAGACGATGTGAGTATGGATTTTGGGTGTCTTCCCGTCTATCTTTAGACGATGTGAGTATTGGATTTTCCTTTGGATTTGGGTGTCTTCCCGTCTATCTTTAGACGATGTGAGTATGGATTTTGGGTGTCTTCCTGTCTATCCTTAGACGATGTGAGTATGGATTTAAGGGTGTCTTCCCGTCTATCTTTAGACGATGTGAGTATGGATTTAAGGGTGTCTTCCCGTCTATCTTTAGACGATGTGAGTATGGATTTAAGGGTGTCTTCCCGTCTATCGTTAGACGATGTGAGTATGGATTTTGGGTGTCTTTCCGTCTATCCTTAGACGATGTGAGTACGGGTTATGGTTTTCCTTCAGTGATTATGGGTGTCTTTCCGTCTATCCTTAGACGATGTGAGTATTGATTGTTCCTTCGGGATGGGTGTCTTTCCGTCTATCTTTAGACGATGCGAGTATATTTCTCTTCCTGTCTATCAGTAGACGATGTGAGAGGATCAGGTGTTTTGTTGCAACCCTCGGGTTTGTTATCTGTGGTATCATGAAGGTAACGGGTGTTAAAAGCAGGAGTTCTTTATCAGATGATTGATCAGTTTGTTGTCGTGACGACTGGGTTCGGGTCTGGATTTTATTCCCCAAGCAGTTTTACAGTATATTTCTGCTGGTTGGCAAACTTTCGGGTTTATTGGTATTCAACCGTCTAGTACCTCTGAATGTTTGAAGGCTGCGCGCTCTTCAACCCTTCAGGTCCAAATCGCTTGAATAGGGGCAGCTGTTGCACCCTAAAATTTGACCAACCGGTGCCGCTTTCGGTTTATGCTTTGACATATTCTCGCATTCACATTTGCATACTGCATATAGTGCATTTCCCTAATCATGGTGATTTTATCGGGATCACAGCCCTGTTTTCGCTTTTCGGGTATCTCAGACCGGTTCGGGTAATCGGGGGTTATTTTGGGAAGTCGCGCGCTTCCTGGGTGTTTTCAGTTTATGCAGTGATTTTTGAGATTTTTGGGTATCTGGTTATCGTTTTGCTTCGATCTGGTCTCGCGCTCTCTTTTATATTGGTTATCTGCATTTGTCTGCATTTTTTAGGATTTTATAGCATTTTGTGTATTTTTGATAGGCTTCATAGATTTTTCAGGATTTAATTAGATTTTAATATTTTTAATAGTTTTAAATCTTTTTAGAATTTTATAAATTGTTTTAATAGATTTTAGAGTAAATTTCTTTTTAGGTATTAAGTTTTTAGATAAATAGAATATCTCTCTTATTAGGCTTTTTTAAGTAGAAATTAAATAATATAGATTTTATTAGGGATTTAATAGAAATTTAATAGATTTTTTAAATAGAGATTATTAGAATTTTATTAGTTTTAGTTTAATATAGGTTTAATTAGATTTTAATCATCTTTTAGATTTAATTAGGATTTTAATCTTTTAATTAGAGTTAGTTAGGTTTTAATCGAGTTTATTAGATTAGTTTAATTGTCATGTAGATTTAATTGTGGTTTTAACTAGTTAATTAGGTTTAGTTTTAATTAGTTTAATTAGGTTTAATCATTTTGATTCAGATTTATTTTTGGGCTTATTGCAGTCTTTTTCGTGGGCCCCAGATCCATCATCCGTTTTTGTTCATTTCTTCAGTCCAAAGCAGCGCCACTTGTCCAATATATAATGATGCCACGCGTGCTATCAGGGAGACCCCACCTCACAATCCCAATTCACCAGAGACAAACACGCGTAATCCACTCTCCACTATCACCTATACGTGGCATGCATGCACCCCATCTCCACCGCCACGCGTCCCTCCCTAACCTCCGCCTGAGTCTCGCCGGTTGCATGGCCGGCGGCCATGCAACCACCCCCCACCAGATTCCGGCCACCACAACCTCCAATCGCCGACAACCCTAACAATCTTCCAACTGTCTCCGACCACCACAACAGTCACCGGAAAACTCAAACTCCACCGGAAAATTCATACGAAACTCATCCAATTTCCAGAATTCTTCACTTCTTCGTCTCTTTTCCCCCAATCTTCATCTTCCTCCTCTGGCCAGCTTCATCTTTCTCCGATCACTATCATCTCAAATCCCAGAATCCTTCAACCGATCGTCATCAACCATCAATAAGCACCGTGATTCGCCAGAACTGATTGAATCTTCAACAAACTCTAAAAAAAACCTTCATGCGTGTTCATCGATTTCCCTCAATCTTCAAGCAAATGTTCGTGGTGTTCTTCATGTTTTCCAGAAAGATGCAATGAACATCATCAAGAGCTTCAACTTCACCCAGCGAATGTTCATCCATCTATGAATACACTCCAATCCAGGTTCAGAAAACCTTCAAGAACTTCTTCAAACATGATCGTCTCAACGCCAGAAGCTCCAATTTCGTCTCCACCTCACGAATTGTTCGTTAGAACTTCATCAAGATCTCCGTCGGGATTTTCGTCCATAGGAACATTCAGAACTCATCCAGGAATTCCCAGATCTTCATCGTGTGTATCGCCTCTGCTCACCTTCATTCATCAGACCTTCAGAAGTTCCTCAAGGTTCAAGAATCCACTGTCACTTCCAGATCGTCATAGATCTTCATCAAGAACGAACCCCACCATCCTCAGATTTGGGTCAAGAACAAGATCTGAGCAAATCTTCGTCATCAGCAATCAAATTCCGTTCATCCAACCTTCGTTACTTCCTGGATATTCATGCAAGAAAATTAAAAGGCATCTCTGTGAAGCAAGCGAAATGAAGGGGAAATGGTGACAAGGTGAAGGAGAAAGGTTGAGGGAGAGAGGAGTGGACGGCCATGAACAGTGATGGCGAGATGGGAGAGGAATTAGGGTTTTCTCTTCAGAAGATGAGGGAGAAGGGGCCGTGTGAGGATTGGGCCAGGCCCAATCAGTTTTTTCTGATCCACCACCCCCCGTTTGGGCGTGCACCCTCCGTTTCAGTTTCTTTTCTGTTTGCTGATGGACTATGGGTTGGGCCCAATGGCTTTCTACTAACTACACCCTCGACTCACTTCCAGCACCCCCCTTCCCTTTTCTTTTTTGTTTTTGTTGTCTGCTGAGATATTGGGCTGGGCCCATATTGTTGCTGTTTTTATTTTTTGTTACTTAACACCCCTTGTACTGTAGTACCCCCCCCCCCCTTTTATATGTTCTTTTTTTATTTTCTTTTATATAGTTTCATGAGCATGAAAAACATTTTGAGAAAAAAGAAATATGAAAAGAAAATAGTTGAAAAAAAGAATATTAAGAAAATATTGAAAAAAAAATATTTTGAAAAAGAAAAAAAGAAAAAAATGTGAAAGAATATTGAAAAAAATATAGAAAAAATATATGAAAAATGTTTTGAAAAAAGAAAAGGGAAAAGAAATATTGAGAAAAAGAGGAAAAAATATTAGTGTAGATTTAATATTTTTTAGAGTATATTTTCTTCATGGAGTTTTATTTTAAAGGTAGTTTTATAAGTCCATTTGTTAGGGGACTTTTTACCTTTTTAGGGATAGTTTTAAATGTCCATTTGTTAGGGGACTTTTTATCTTTTTAGAGGTAGGTTTAGAAGTCCACTTGTTAGGGTACTATTTTCCATTTGATTCCTCATAGGATAGGATAGTATTTCCTAGGGGTTTATTTTTCAGTATTCAATCATTGTAACCTTTTTACAGAACATTAATAAAACGAGATTTGAGTTGTGGTCCCGAAGTGGCCGAACTACAGCTGCTCTGATTCCTCGTACTAGACGAGGATATGTAGGCATAGGATGCGATATCCTAGCGAGCACACTAACAACTAACTCTTTTGTTCTCTCGCTGCTGTGCGATCGAGACTTTCTCGCTGACGACTGATTAGTATCCCTTTCCTCTTGCCCGAGTGCATTTGAGACCAGACCGTAGTTTTTCCCATAGGTTCCCGTACCCTTTAAAACCAATTTAATTTCTCACTGCTGTGTGAGAACACCCTGTTTAGCCGTAGTTAGCCTGAACTACGTAAAGCTCTGATCTTCCATGCAGTGTGGAAGTACGTAGGCACAAGACGCGAGGTCTTGGCCAGCCAATTTCCCCGTAGTCTCGAACTACGTTGACTCTGACTTTCTCTCTTGAGAATACGTAGGCATAGAGTGCGACGCTCTATCGAGTCAATTCCCTTCCGTTTAGATTTAGCAGCCGTAGATAGATTGTTTTGCATCCTTTAGACAACCCAAGCAAGCGTGGATCCCGTCGAGTACGACGGACGTGAGGGGTGCTAATACCTTCCCCTTGCGTAACCGACTCCCGAATCCAGGTTTTGGTTGCGATGACCATACCTTTTCCCGTTTTTTGCGAGGTTTACTTCGAGCGTTTCCTTTCCCTCTGTTGGGATAAATAACGCACGGTGGCGACTCTTCTGTCAGCCGGCGCCGATTTTCGCAGTAGCGACACACAACAATCTATTTAGTTTATTTCATTTATCAATAATAACACCCTTTTTATAATAACTTAAATAAAAACAATTTTATATGACAAGAAAAATAATCTAAATAATTTATACTCACTTATTTAATTTAAGAAAACCATTTAATTAGCAACCTTTTTTTTAAGTAAATAAAGTTAATTTATCCAACTTTTCCTAATATCAATCTCAATAATAATAATCAGATAACCTTTCTCCTTAAAATAATTTCACACCAAGCTTTTATTAAGAATTAATCGACCTATATCTATAACTAATATAACTTTATCCTAAAACCAATTCATATCATCCAATTCAGTGTCTAACCTTAAAACAAAGATAATACAACCTTTTTCTTAAAAAAAATCAATTCAACCTTCCTCTAATCAATCAACATTCAAAATCAATCATGCACGCTTACATCCCTAACACTAATTTGTGATTCACATTTACAACAGACTCACTTATCTTAGCGCTTTCATGCGTTTGGGTATCTTTTACTTTATCCGCAACTTTTATTTACCGCAATTTATATTTATCATCATTTTATCGCATTGCATAATGTCCAAAGGAAGAACCTGCGCATGACTTGAACAACTGTGCGTATTGTTGCACCCGAAAATTTGCTCAACCTTTTCTTGCCTGATTTGTGTTTCATTGCATTTCATTTGCATAGTTACATCATGTACATAGTTAAATCATTGGCATATCATTTGCATAACATACATCCAACAAGGGATCAAGGTGTCTATCAAAAGAAGAGCCTAGCAAGGTGTGTTATCCAAGATGAGAAAGGATTTGAAGTCTTGAGAAGTTTAAGTGCCTATATGTGGGTTTTGCTCCTATCTTGAGGAATATTGAGAATCATCAGTGGGATGTGAAGCATGGAATGGGAATTTGAGGTGTGTATGGATCTCATGGGATGTATAGAGGGCCTTATTGAAGCTGAGGCAAGTCATTGATTCAAGTATGGGAGCCACAGTTGAGGTGCAGCCAACTAGGGTTTCATTTGGGTCAACCCTAATTAAATTGAGTAATTGGAGAGCATCTACTTGAGGTCATGGGATTCATGAGTTGGTATGTTAATACATGTGTGGTGTTGTGCCAAGGTTAAGCAAAGAAAGATCAAGAATGTGGGAAGTTGCTAAATTAGGGTTGTAGTGTAAAATCTCCTATTTAATGTCTAACTTCAAAGCCACATAAGTAATAGTACAAGTTTCAAATGGATCTTTGGCCAACATGAAACTTGTAGAGCTTCTCAATACCTTTAATTGGAGTACTAGAAGTCTTCAAGAAGATTTGTAGAACTCAAGTTATGGTCTTTGCAAATTACAGGTCACCAGAGCACACTGAAATTTATCTGTGAAAGTCACTTGACTTCCAAGCAACTTTTGCCCCTCAAGGAATTTTCAAATGGATTCTTGGCCAACATAAGAGTTGTAGGTCTTGATCTTAGAGTTCCATATAGTACTAGAAGTCCTCAAGGGGATTTGTGGAACTCAAGTTATGATCTTGGCAATCCAGGGGTATTTTTGGCATTTGTGATTATAGGTCATTTTCAAGCATGTGCCAAAATCTCCATCTTCCACTCCTCAAATGGAAAATTGTTCAACTAGAAAGTTGCTCAAAATATGGTTTTAACCTTGGAAATGCATCAAGGAGGGTTTGAATTGGCTTGTATAAGAAGTTGGTTTGAAGTGGTTTGTTAATGAAGAATTTAAAGTCATTTAAAAAGGCAAAAATGAGATTTCTTGATTTCATGGACAAAACAAGTTATGTGGCATATCATTTTGATCAGAATCAACATTTTAAAGATGATGGCATTGTCACTTTTGGCAATTGAGGTTATTTTCACATGGTTGCATTTGGTAACTTCATGTGTAAGCAACATATGCAAAATACCTCATAAGATCAGCTACAAGGCAAATACCATTTCCAATCAATTCTAATTATCATCTGAGGAGAAATTCAAGTGAAAGCAAGCTATTGAACTGGCCAGAACCTGACTGTCCTATTCAAATTTCTCATGGTGCAAGAGATTTTCAAAATCTCATTTGAGCCATTCCAGAACTTTCTAGATTGATCTAACACACTCTATATAAGATGTATAACTGATTCAGTTGGTTTTTTTGGGGAAGATTGAGCCAGAAATGAGAAGGAGCCATTGGAGTTTCTTCATCTGCAACAGAAATCGGGTTTGAAGATTGGTGAGGATTCAAGGCAAATCATCTGTTTCAGAAGCTTGAGGAAGTGTTATTGAGTGATTCTGGAAGGAATTGGAGGCTGAATTGAAGGATTTCTCACTCTGTTCATCCACTTTTACCAGGTATGCAACTTTCACTCTATGGCTTAGATTAGATGAAATTGATCACAATTGGAGGTGTAGATAAGTTGTAGATCGTGCCTAGGTGGATTCTGGTAGGAAAAATGGAGGTTTAGAGACCAAATTAGGGTGTTGCCATTTTCTGTTGGAGCTTGAATCTCCTTGTTCTTGAAGCTTTAATGGTGGTTGAATATTGAGAATTGATCAGGGAGAAGGGTAGTTCATGTTAGGGTCCTTAATTTCAAGATTTGAGTTAATTAAGATTGGATGAATTTTCTGCAACTACCATCGGGTTTGAAGTTGTAGTGAGAATCAATGGAAATGGAGTTGATATTCGTGATCAGGGTGAAAAACTAGGTGGAATAGGGTTTTTAATTGGCTTGTTTGGTGAGGTTTAGGGTTTGCTTCACCGGTGAAGATGGTGGTTTCCACCGTGGACCACCACCTGGAAATGTCTCAGGTCACCTGAGCTATTGGAGAAGACGAAGGTTGAGGCGTTGGATCAATCTCCAGATTAGACTTAGTACACAGATCGTATGGCTGGGATTTGAACTCAGCTTTGCCTCCCTTTGAGCAAAACGCACCGTTTCACTAATCCCAGTCAGCGTGTGACTGGGATGCGCGCATGGACACGTTCTGAAGCCTTGGATTCGCTTACCAGTCAATAGATCTAATGGCCCTCATTTAATTCAGCATTTTAATTTCTTTTATTTGGTTTTCTTTTATTTTTAATCCATTTTGTTTCTAAAATTCATAATAAATAGGAAAATAATCATTTTTAAGCTAGATTTTTTCCCCCTAACTCCTTAAAAAATGTAGAATTTAATAGGATTGAAAAAATAGTTAATTCATGCATTTTTATTTTATTTGCATTTTTTGCATTTTAATTGATTTTATTTTTAATTTGTTTGGTATGCCATTTTGCTGATTTTATTGTGGATAATTGGTGATGAATTTTGAGTTGAATCTTTTTGGACTAGCTAGCTTAGATATGCATTTACCCATAGTAATTTTCTCATATTTTTGTGAGAGAATTTTAGGCTTTTTTGAGCAATGGACATTAGGTGGTTTAGAATTAGGGTTTTAGGATGATACCTTTAGGCTTAGGGCATAGTTTAGGGTCCAAATGAATGGTTAACCCCCTGGTTTTTGTATGGGAGATTCATAAGAGGTTTAGAAATCCTTAGTAATTTTTGTAGGATTTTACAATTACTTTTGGTATTTTAAGTAGAATTAGTTTTAAGGCTAACTTCTAGGTGTTTCTGATGAACTAATTTGGCTAGTTTGATTCAATAGTTCCCCTTAGACTAGGGTGGTGTTGCTTTTGAGCTTGGATGATCATGAAGACCAATTTAAGGTTCTTTGGAGAGCTTGAAGGAGCTTGGATGTGAAGATTCTCTCATCTTGTGGATGCTTGTTAGGAGCTTAGGGAAACTAGGGTTTTAGGAAGAGCCTCAGAGTAGTTTTGCTTCTTTCTTCAAACATGGAGTATCTTGTCCATCTCCATTCAATCCAATGATATAAAGTCCTCATTGGGAAGCCCCATCTCTCCTTAGGAGGGATGAGTGGTATGCCCAAGTGAGTAGAACTTTGAGGATGCCAGTCTCTCATAATGTTAAGTTCTCAGTGATTATCCTTGGTTGTCATTGAGCCTCTTAACATTTCACCTTGATCTTGTTAGTTTGATTATCCTTTGGAGGTGCTTGTTGAAGCTTGGTAAAGAGAAAGTTTTGTGCTTGATGAAGCTTGGTGAGGATGGAGTCAGTAGCTTGTTGAAGCTAGGGTTTTGCCGCATGTTGAAGTTGAAGTCAGGAGCTTGTTGAAGCTGGTTACTGGTTGGGGTTTGAGCTTGCTTAAGCTGGGAGCTTGTTGAAGCCTAGTGCTTGTTGAAGATTGAAAGTTTATGGAAGCTTGAAGATGGGAGTTATTCATGAAGATGAAGGTTGTTGCTCTCAACTTCTTGCTGTTTAACCAACTGTTGCTGTCAGAGCTGCTGTTTGCTGTAAGAGTTTGGTGCTGCTGCTTGGGCTGCCTCCTCTGCTTTGGGGTTTTGTTTTCTGTATTGTTTGTTGGCTTATGTAGCTTTCCCCCTAGGTTTGAAGTTAATGTTGATTCACTTTGCCTGTTGTTTTCCCAGGTTCGAGGTTGAGTGGGACTCCCTTGCCTCGCTTGTATTGCTGCATTGCATGTATTTTACTGTATTTGCTTGCTTTCTTTTCTATTTATCCCCTAGGATCTCTGATTTCCTCGGTGCAGGAGGGAATTATGACAGACATTAGGATTCTTATCCATGCATGACAACATTAGGTTAGTTTTATCCCCTTTTCAACCCTAGGCTTTTTAGAGCTTCTTTCTCTTCTTATCTCAAACAACTCAAAAAATACAGTAATGAGGTTAATCGATGTCGTACGTTACGAGCCTTAAGCTATTTGAGAAAGGGTTGCTGGAGAGTTTCTTTCCAGTAGTCTGTCTGCTTAGTGTGGCACCCTTTGGGTGACACACGACATAGTCACTCTCAAATCATAGTCTCTAGTGCGTCTGAGATTGCAAACAAACTGAAAAAGATTTCTTTTGTAAAAGATTCGAAACAAACATCAAAGTGTCATTTTTGTCCGCTTGGACTCTTAATCAGAAAAACTTTTTTTTGAAGGTAATAAAAACAGTCAGACAAGCTTGTGTCTTCCGTAGCCCGAACTATGTTTGCTCTGATCTTTCATGCTGTATGAAAGTACGTAGGCATAGGATGTCGTATCCTAGCGAGCAACCTTCCCCTCCTTTCCCGTAGGTAGGCGAACTACGTTGACTCTGATTTCTCGTTCCAAACGGGAATACGTAGGCGTAAAGTGCGATACTTTTCCGAGTCATTTTCTTTTCTTTTTAACCCATACCTGTAGAGTAAATAGAATAACAATCCGTACTAGAAAACAAGCATGGATCTCGTCGAGTACGACGGACGTGAGGGGTGCTAATACCTTCCCCTTGCGTAATCGACTCCCGAATCCAGGAATTTGGTTGCGATGACCATTCCTTTCCCGTTTTGCGTTAGGTTTACTCTGAGCGTTTCCTTTCCCTCCTGTGGGATAAATAACGCACGGTGGCGACTCTTCTGTCATAGCCGGCGCCGATTTTCGCAGTAGCGACACGTATGCATTATATTTGCATCATATTCCCCATATGATCCTTGATCCCATTCAAGTCGATCTTCTAAGTTAGATCCTACCCATAGGAAGGACCTTTACCTTTACAACTTAGATAAAAACAATACAACTCAATTCAAACTTTTCAAACACATTAGAGAATAAGATGTTAATCATCTTAAGCGAGATAAAACTTCTACCCCATAACAATATAATCAATTTTCCTACAAAGTTGTGGCGGTTAAATCAAGTAATCTCCCTTAAAATGACAACTCATCTTTTCTCCTAAAATCAATCAATCAACTACCTTTATCCCGTAGGAACTTTGACCACAGTCAAAGAACTCCTCAAACCCTTTAGGGGAACTACAGATACTACGATTCCACTCCCGTAAGGATATGTAGGCATAAGATGCGATATCTTATCGAGTATACTTAGAAATAAACCCCTAGGTCTTTTACCCTTAAGCAGATAACCCTTAGCAATAAACAACATAAAACAAGAGGTTCCTGTAGAGTAATACAGAAACTTAGGATGCTAGCACCTTCCCTAAGTTTAACCAACCCCGAACCTATAACTCTCTAGCTTGCATTTGCATTGCATTGTGGGTATTTCGATCTTTTTCCCTTCCTTTAGACAAATCAAAGTTCGGTTGCAAATGAATTAAGATTCAAGTTAATCAATAGCTTGGTATCCAAATTTCACCGCGACAGTTCCTTGTTGTACTCACATTGCCTCCCATTCTGTCATTTGCTCTTGGTTCCATTTCTTTTCATTTGGTTTGCCTTTAGGCATTGTGGTTGATGTGTGAATGGTTGTAGGATTTATTCTCCCATTTTCATCCCACTTTTGTGTGCAATTGTGTGTTTTCTTTTGGATTTCTTTCTTATTTGCTTTTTCATTTCTTTCTTGCATTAATAAAGGTTGAGATGTGCTTATGGAGGTGTTTACCTCACACTTTGTCCTCCCTTTTCTTGTGTGTTGCATTGCATATGCATACTTGCATACTTTCTTTACCTTATGCTTCCTTCTTCTCTCTTCTTTGCCATGTTCCCTTAGGACCTCTAATCTCTCTTGTTCAAGATTGATTATGATATACCTTAGGCTTGAACCCATGCATGATAACATTAGGTAGCATTCCCTTTTCATCCCAATCATAGTGCACTTTGTATGAGAACTTTAGGTTGAGTCTTAGTCTCCCTTTAGAGTGTGTCTCTCTCTTCTCATCTTCAAACTCCTTCAAAACACTTAATAATGGATAATGAATGTTGTATGCTACGAGCCTTAAGTACTTGGGGAATGATGATTAGGGGGCCTCCTCTCAATTGTCTAGAGTGTTTAGCGTATGTCCTTTGGATGATATGCAATGCATTCGCTCATAAGTCATAGTCTTTAGTGCAACATGAATTACAAATTAAATTCAATTCACTTCTTCTCTAAAAAACACCAAAATAAACTTCAAACCTTTTTTATCCTCCGGGATTGATTGGAAACTTTTTTCATAAGGAGAGTTTTGTTAACTCTTGGTTCTACCGCAAACAGGTAACGTGTAACACCCCGATTCTAATTTCCCATTTTTGTTGAGTCTTTTGGTTTAATTAGGTGATTATTATTTTAAATTGTGGAATTTATGTGTTAATATGTTATGTTTGCATATTATGCTATTTTACCGATTTTGAGAGTTTTCGGGGAATATAGATTGGAGGGTATTTTAGACATTTAGTATTTAATGTTAAGTTGGATATTTGGTGAGAAAATGGATTAATAGATGTTTTGAGAGAAATATAATAGAAATAAATATAAGTGGAAAGAGGAGAGAAAAGAGATAGAAATAGAAAGAAGAGAAAAAGGAAGAAGAGAAAGAGGAGAAAGAGAGGAAAAGCTTGGATTCATCAAGAACAACATCTAGGCTTCGATTTAATCGGGTAAGGGTGTGAAATGTTATTATCTTATCAATGTTTAGGCTTATGTATGTGTTTATTGAATTAGTTTGGATTGTTGGAGATTTTTTGCTCATTTTCCATTTTAGGGCAGAAACAAGTTTAATCAGTAGAATCGATGTTTTAACGGATAAAATTTGGAATAAATGGGGTAGATTAGTCGAGAAATGTTAGGCTAAGACTACTGGAAGTCGTTGGAATTGAATCGGTTGATTTGGTGATGATTTGTTGATTTTGGACAGTTGGGGTTTTGAACATCGCAGACGTTCGCTAGCACCTTCGCTAGGTGAGCAGGTCGCGAGTGTTCGTTGTAGCGAGCTAGAAGCGAATGGTCCCAGACTTGGACAGAATGTAAATGACCCTCTTCGCTGGTAGCGAGGGGTTCGCTAGGCGAAGCCCTAGCGAGTGAGTAGCGAGCACAACCAGTAGCTCAGGATCAGGCTTCACTAGCACGTTCGCTAGGCGAGCCTGTAGCGAATGTTCGCTAGGGCCTCGCTAGGCGAGTAGGCCAGCGAACATGACATCAACTTGTTTTATTTTGCTGTTTCCACCCAATGTTGACGATTCCGATATATATGTTTATAACGTATAGCTGTGTACTATTATATGATATGTTGTGGGTAGCCGTATGGCGTGAATCCTAGATTATGGAATCGATTATGAAATGTGGACTTTTGGCATATATATGTGCATTGTTTAAATTGATTAAAATTGCATGGTGATTGTGATGGAGTTTGTTGCCGTTTGGCATGATATTGTGAATGAATATTGATTGTATACGACAGAATGAGATAAATGATGAATACAATATGGAATATGCATTGTGAATGTATGATGATAGTATGTGATAATATGAGAAGAATGCATGAAAACATTATGAATATATATGCATTTCAAGAAGTGTATGGAGTCATTTTGCATGTGAAGCATCATTATATACATTCTTGTGCTGATTGATTCCGCGTAGAATCTGCTGAATAATTGTGTGCCCGTGTGGGGTGTGAGCAATCCATAAACATTGTGTGCCCATGTGAGGTGTGAGCAATGGGTGAACATCGTGTGCCCATGTGGGGTGTGAGCGATGGTTCCAATAAGTTCCTGAGTGAACTTGAGATGATTGAGTCGGTACCGCATGTGCATCTGCATAGAGTCATGAGTCGGTCTCTATGAGTTGCATTTATCATCATGAATTGTGTAATGGTAAATAAACATAATTGAAAATGTTTATGTGGAGTGATGAATATGTTCAGTGTGAATATATACATTGTGATGTATATGAATGAATGGTGAATATACGCATGATGAATATGCTTGGTGAATTATATATATATATATATATATATATATATATATATATATATATATATATATATATATATATATATATATATATATATATATATATATATATATATATATATATATATATATATATATATATATATATATATATATATATATATATATATATATATATATATATATATATATATATATATATATATATATATATATATATATATATATATATAATTGAATTGTGAGGAATGTGGTGAGAATGGAGATATGTGTATTATTATGTTAATATATAATTATATGCATTGATTATTATAATAATATTTCTCACCCTTCTGCTGTTTTATGATGCTCTATGAGGCATTACAGAGTAGGATTGCTGCAGGTCTTTTTGTGAAGTGTGACTTCATTCTATTTGGTCGGTTGGCTCTGATATGTAGCACCGGGTAGCTAGGACTGTATAGAATTCTTTTGTGATACGTTGTATATGTATCTTGATGATGAAATGTTTATGAAAACAGGTTGAATATGGTTGAACCAAACTGGTTGATATATATATATATATATATATATATATATATATATATATATATATATATATATATATATATATATATATATATATATATATATATATATATATATATATATATATATATATATATATATATATATATATATATATATATATATATATATATATATATATATATATATATATATATATATATATATATATATATATATATATATATATATATGATCATATGTTTTTGTTGGTTCCATAGTTCTATGATATTGACCATGGGTCTAGGATTGGCTAAATTGTGGTAAAACAAGATTCTGCACTAATGTTAAACAGGATGTCATTACCATAGTTATGACATCACTAAAGGAGCAAGCAGGAGCTGGTGAAAGAACTGCTGACATGGATGTCATTACCAAAGTAATGACATATGGATGACATAACTGGTGTCATGGATGCAGCAGGTGCTATGTGCAACAGGAGCTAGCAGAGGCTGACATCAAGGTCGAGTGCAGCAAGAGCAAGCAGGAGCTAGCAGAGGCTGAAGAAAGGACAGTTGTCATGGAGGTCATTACCAAAGTAATGACATAGTTGTCTGGCACAACAGGCACTGCTATGGGTTAGCAGTAAGGACAACTGTCATGGATATCATTACCAAAGTAATGACATAGCTGTCTAGCTCAATAGGAACTGCTATGGGATTGCAGTTGCCTAGTCCTTCACAGACAGTGTGAGGTGTGCAGCCACAACAGGTTAAGTTGTGATTAAGCTCCTCGCAGGCAGTATGAGGTGTGCAGCAACAACAATGTGAGTTGTGGTGAGTGAAGTGTGTTGTCATGAGTTTCAAGCAACTCATAGCTGCATGACAACAGAAGGAGCTGCTAGTGTATATCTCTTGACAGAAATGGTTTGGATTGATGAGACCATGTTGAAAATACCTCATCAGTAAATATGTCAAGGAGATGGATTAGGAACAAGAACAGATTGTATTGGTATTCATAAAAGGATCTTGGTGAAATTTTAGGAAACTTGAAGATACTTGTTTCTAATATTATTCTGCAGAAGATTGGAGAAACCATAACTGTCATGATGAAGATTCTACAGAAGTGTTCAGCTGGGAAAGCTGGTCAGCTAAGAGTGAGCAAAAGCTGAATGTCATACTGAATGTCATGACATGGATCGTATGACATCAGACGGGCTGAGTTTGTTTTTCTGTTATGATACCTGATTTATATCAGGCTAAATATCAGGAAACATGTTATGACCTCTGAGTTATCTCAGGAGAGATTCAAGGCAATGCTGACTATGCCATGACCTAATTGGACAGCAACTTGAATAGTGGAAATTAGTTTTACTTTATTAAAACTAATATTTGTTACTTCTGCACAGCCCAAGCCCAGTCTGCACGACTATAAAAGGAGGAGCAAAAGTAGAAGAAAAGCAAGCACTCACATCAAGAAAAATCAGAGTGTAAAATAGAGGTCTAGGGTTGAGAGTCCCTTGTGTGTAAGTCACCCTTTGCATTGTATGATGCATTGTGGTAGACATAATTGTAAGTAAAGAGGGTTGTTTTTCATGTGCAAAGTCTGTTTAGGAATACTTATAATCCAAGCAATTGCCTAGTTGATGATTGTTTTGGTTAGGTAGATTCTAGGTTGTGTCTCACTCGAAGCTGTGAAGCAAGAGTGTGTGAGTTCCTTGATCAAAGCTGTGAAGCAAGATCAAGGTGTGCATGAAGTGTCTCTTCATACTGTTTTTATAATTGTTTGAAATCACGGTTGTGTGATTGTAGGGAGTGAGTGGGTATACTCAGGTACTAGATGTGGAGGCAAATCGCCACATATCGCACAAATCTGCAAGACATTGGTAAATGTAGGTTTCGATGATGACAAATTCCCAGGATAGACTGGAAAGTATGAGTTCCAGATCCACTAAACCAGATGCAACATATCACCCACCATATTCCTCTTTTGCTTGTCTGAAATTTTCTAAAATGAATATACTTTGAGTTGACAAAATGCAATCATGACTAAAGGCATGAAAAAATTCAAACTAATGAAATTTTGCAGGCTTGCAGGACATGGGTCGACCATAGGGTTGGCGTATCCATCAGAAAAAGGGAAAATCAGTCAGCGCACAAAGCATGCGTCGACCATAGGGTCAACGCATGAAGGAATGATATTCCAGCGGGTCAACGCATAAAAGCATTGGTCGAGCATAGGGTCGACGCACAAAGGAGAAGAATTTCAACGGGTCAGCGCACGCCGACTGTATGGTCAACGCACACTGATGAAATTTCCAGAAATTCAAAACAGCACATGCCATGCGTCGACGGACAGACCTGTTATGGTCGACCGTTCGCGCGGAAAAACTGTTTTAAAATTGTTCCCTCTCATATTTGAAATACTGTTATGTCCTGAATTTTGTTGGCACTATATATACTTGCTTAAACACTTGTGTCTACTAACATTTGATATTCTTTTGATTCATGTGTTCAAAAATAAGAAAGAGTGAAATAGGTGTCCAAGATTCATCATCTTCATCTTCAACATCTCACAACATTTCAATTACACGCAATCATTTTTGAAATGCATTTGTGAAAGATTCAAGGTGATAAGGTTCGAGGCTTAGATTGGAGAATCAAGCTCGGGTTGAAGATTGCGACAGGTTCTTTCTTGAAGAAGACCATTGGGGTTTTGCCCTTCAAGATTGGTTCGAATTTTGGGGTTTTTTGGACGAGATTCTTCATCAACGATCAATCGAGCGAAGGTGATTGTGAAGAGGTGGTCTTCACAAGTCTAGTAGCGGATTCGGTGATTTTGAAGGGAAGATCTCGGGTTCGATTTGGTGCTATTGAGATCAGCCGGAGCCAAAGGTTTGAACAACAACGTGTTCTTCAATAAGGTGGCTGGAGTCAGAGGTCCATCAACACAAATCGAAGAACTTGATTCAACTTGAATCAAGGGGCAAGGAGTGAAGGCAACTTTCAACACATTGAGATTTTTGTTGTAATTTTGTTGTTCAATCCTTGTATAAATTGTTCATTCAAACAGGTGATATCTATACAATATATCTCAATTCTAGTTTTAGAATTGAGGGCAGACGTACCCCGAAGCGAGGACGACGGCGGAACTGCCTCACCAAATTACTTGTCTTCTTTATTTTCAGCATTTTCGTTACAGCTCAAATAAGTAATTTTTGTGTAAGCTCTATTGTCAAAATTGTGATATCAATTGAGTAAGAGATTAAAACTTTGTTTTTAACTCTAAAGTACAACAATACATTGTACTAGGCTGGTTGAAATCACTTACTCAACATAAACATCACTTGGAGTGTCTTTGCACACCAAGTGTTTGACATATTGCTTGAACCAAAATTATCTTACTTGTGTATCTAGTTTTGGTTTGATTTTGAATCATTGGAACTAGGAATCCTTACAACTAAAGTAAATAATTGATAAGCATAGTTTGTGTTGTGATTCTATTTTTCCGAATTGTCATTAATCCATAGGCTTACGTATATCCGGTTTTCCAATAATCGTTCGTTTTAGACTATATTTTTCCTCGGCCGCTTCCGCACTTAAAACATTTTTAAAACCAATTTTAAATTGGTAGCGCCGACTCAAATTTTAATTTGGGATCTATTCAACCCCCCCCCCCCCCTTCTAGATCCGTGCCATAGTCTAACAAGTGGTATCTGGAGCTCCAGTTATTCGGTGCTTCAAATACAACGAGATAGAAAATGGCAAACGAACCTAAAGGGGCGTACAATAGGGCTCCTGTTTTCAACGGTGAAAATTATAGTTATTGGAAAGACTGTATGCGTGTGCATATAAACTCCATAGACAGAAAAATATGGAACGTTATCCTTAATGGTCCAATAGAAATTACTATGACCAATGCGGATAATGTAGTTGTGCCAAAGCCTGAAGCACAATGGACCGATGACGATGAGAAAAAATACAATTATGATTGGAAAGCTAAAAACATCTTAATATCCTCATTAGGTGTAGATGAATACTATCGTGTATCCCATTGTCCTACTGCTAAGGCCATGTGGGATTCACTACAAATAGCCCATGAGGGGACAAACGATGTTAAGTTGGCTAGAATCAATACATTAACTCAAGAGTTCGATCTCTTTTTCATGGAGCAAAGGGAAACCATTGCTGACATGCAAAAGAGATTTACTCATCTCATCAATCGTTTATATTCATTAGGTAGGCCTGTTTCCAATGATATTGCTACTAATAAGATCTTAAGATGTCTTAATAGGGAGTGGCAGCCTAAAGTGACCGCCATCAAAGAAGCTCATGATCTTACCTTATTAGATTTAACAACATTGTTTGGCAAATTACAAGAGCATGAACAGGTACTCTTTAGCTTAGACCAACGCGAAAAGATGGAAAAGAAAGACAAAACGAAGGTGAGCGAAAAGAAATCGATAGCTCTCAAGACTTCCTCCTCGAAGTCTCAAGCAAAAGAGCAACATGATTATTCCTCGAGCGACGAAGAAGAAGAGGACACAAACAAAGATATAGGGTTGTTTGTTAAACGGTATAACCGTTACGTGAGAAAGAACGACATCCAACATTCCGAGAAAAACTTGGTAAACTTCTGGAAACAATCAAGACACTCCAAGGATGATGACTCGAAAGGTAGAAAGACTAGAGGGACGTGCTACAAGTGTGGAAAGCCAGGTCACTACAAACCGGACTGTCCAATGAATAAAAAGGGAAAGGACAAGGAATCATCAAAATCACACAAGAAAGCATCAAAGCCTAGGAGAGCGTACATAGCATGGGAAAGTGACAACGACTCTTCCTCCTCTGATGAAAGCTCTAGTGATGAAGAAGAGTCCGTGAATCTATGCCTCTCCGCCAATCAGAAAAATAAGAAAAAACAGGTACGTCACTCTAAATATGATAAGTCCTCAAATATGTCGCATTCAGAATTACAAACCGCATTTCATGCCTTACATAATGAAGCAGTTGAAGCCTTCAAGAAACTTGCTTCTAATAAGAAAATATTTACGTATTTAGAGCATAAAGTTAAACAGTCCGAAAAGAAATTAGAGGACCTTAAGGCTTCCATTGTGAAAGGCAATGAATCGGATTGTAAAGACGATATAAATCCTTTCAATTTCGGGTGTGATACTTGTCATATTTGGCAAGGTGAGGTTAGAAACCTCAAGGTAAAATTAAACAAGGCACTTGAACCTAAAGTTACATTTGCTATTGATGAAAAGGATTTTAGAAAAAGTATGATTAACCCATACCAAAAATATGCATATGTAATTAGGGATCAAGCAAGTGAAAGTGTCTCTAAAGTTGATTTTGCTTGCTTATATTGTTGCAAGAAAGGCCACTCCATTGGTAAATGCCGGTTTAGGAGATTTCTTGTTCCTAAAGGCATCTACCAATGGTTGCCCAAAAGCAACCATTTTGTCGCTAACCTATTAGGACCCAATATGCCATTGGGTACCTCCTTGTGCTAATTATGTTTTGACAGGTGAAATGTGTCGAGACCACCGAGAGAAGATGGGTTCTCGATAGTGGGTGCTAAAGACACATGTCTGGAGACATATCCTTATTCATAGACTTTGTGGCTAAGAAGAAAGGGTATGTAACTTATGGTGATAACAACCGCGGAGCAATACTAGGTAAAGGTAGTGTAGGTAATCCTGTCTCTACTATGATTTCCGACGTATTGCTTGTCGAAAACCTTAAACATAACCTGCTTAGCATTAGCCAATTGTGCGACAAAGGATACAATGTATCCTTTTCAAAAGATTGTTGCAAAATTGTGCATGAAAATGATAAGAAGAATATGTTTAATGGTTTTAGAGTAAACAATGTATATATGCTTGACTTAAATGAAATATCATTAACAAGCGACAAATGCCTCATAACTATGAGTGAAGACTCATGGCTATGGCATAGGCGTTTAGCGCATGTTAATTTTGACTTACTCAATAAGGTAGTCTCAAAAGACCTAGTCTTAGGACTTCCCAAAATAAAGTTCACCAAGGATCACCTTTGTGATGCTTGTCAAAAAGGGAAGCAAACGAGGATCTCATTTAAATCCAAAAAGATAATTTCAACAACGAGACCTCTTGAACTTCTACACATGGACTTGTTTGGGCCGTCTAGGATCAAAAGTCTAGGAGGAAACTATTACGGGTTCGTAATAGTGGACGACTTTTCTAGGTTTTGTTGGACCATCTTCTTAGTAAGTAAAAGTGATACATTCGCCGCTTTTGAAAAGTTTGCTAAGCTTTCCCAAAATAAGTTAAATACAAACATAGTGTCCATTAGGAGCGACCATGGAGGTGAGTTTGAAAATCACTTATTTGAAGAATATTGCGGTAACCATGGTATTGATCATAACTTCTCCGCTCCACGCACTCCTCAACAAAACGGGGTTGTGGAGCGCAAAAACTATATTTTAGAAGAATTGGGAAGAACAATGATTAACGAAAGTGGTTTACCTAAATATTTTTGGGCCGACGCCATTAGTATGACGTGCTATGTTTTGAATAGGGTACTTATTCGCCCCATTCTAAACAAAACACCGTACGAACTTTTAAAAGGGCGAAAGCCTAATGTCTCTCACTTGCACGTGTTTGGATGTAAATGCTTTGTATTAAACAATGGAAAGGAAAACTTGGGCAAATTTGATTCCAAAGCCGATGAAGGTATCTTTCTCGGATACTCACACTCGAGTAAAGCATATAGAATATATAATAAATGATTACTTGCTGTAGAAGAGTCTGTGCATGTTACCTTTGATGAGTCCTACCCGAGAAATGTCGGAAAGGATAGTGTTGTTCATGGTGCAGGTACATCCACTGAAGACATACTCAAAAGTGGCGATACGGGGATTGGTCAACCTGACAAAGCCAAAGTTGAGGAGGATAAGGATGCACACCGTGATGCAACAGAGGAAGTTCATCCACCTTCAAACGACGATCTTCCTCAAGAATGGAAGTCATATAAAGACCATCCAATTGAAAACATTATTGGAGACATCACAAAGGGTGTAACAACTCGAGCTAAGCTAAGTAATTTCTGTTATTACTTCGCTTTCGTGTCACAGATGGAACCTAAAAACCCTAAGGAAGCCCTACTCGATGAACATTGGTATTTGTCAATGCAGGAGGAACTAAATCAGTTTACTAGAAATGAGGTTTGGGATCTTGTCCCTCCTCCACGAGGTCATCGAGTAATCGGCACCCGATGGGTGTTTAGAAATAAACTGGTCGAGAACGGAGTAATAACTCGCAACAAAGCGCGTTTAGTCGTGCAAGGGTATAACTAAGAGGAAGGCATCGACTATGAGGAAACTTATGCTCCGGTTGCCCGACTCGAGGCTATACGCCTTCTGCTTGCTTTCGCTTGTGCGATAGATTTTAAATTATTTCAAATGGACGTCAAAAGTGCGTTCCTTAACGGGTTTATAAATGAAGAAGTCTATGTTGCTCAACCACCTGGTTTTGAGTCTCATGAGTATCCTGATCATATCTATAAACTGAAAAGAGCTTTGTACGGTCTCAAACAAGCTCCTAGAGTTTGGTATGAGAGACTAAGCAAATTCTTACTTGATCAAGGCTACTCAAGAGGAAAGGTTGATACTACTCTCTTCATTAAACGTCAAGGAAAACACTTAATTCTTGTACAAATTTATGTTGACGATATCATATTTGGATCCACTAACATGAATCTCGTAAGAGAGTTTGCTAAGCTTATGCAGGGTGAATTCGAGATGAGTATGATGGGTGAACTCACATATTTTCTCGGGTTACAAATCAAGCAACTGAAGGAAGGAACATTCGTAAGCCAAACAAAATATTGTTTGGATCTTCTCAAGAGATTTGACATGGCAAATGCAAAAGCCATAGACACCCCTATGCCAACATGTGCAAACATGAGTAAAGATGAAGGTGGCAAAGATGTTGAGGTAAAAAGATACAGAGGTATGATTGGCTCGCTTCTCTATCTCACTGCTTCGCGTCCCGACATTATGTTTAGCGTGTGTATGTGCGCCAGATACCAATCATGTCCTAAGGAATCCCACCTAAAATCTGTCAAACGCATACTTCGATACCTATCTGGTACTCCTAAGTATGGATTGTGGTATTCAAAGGGTAATGATTGTTCATTGGTAGGCTTCTCAGATTCTGATTTTGCCGGTTGCAAATCAGATAGGAAAAGCACCAGTGGTACATGTCACCTATTTTCAAACTCTCTGGTTAGTTGGCACAGCAAGAAACAAGTGTCTGTTGCTCTGTCAACCGCCGAAGCGGAATACGTAGCCGCCGATAGTTGTTGCGTGCAAGTCTTATGGCTTAATCAACAACTATTGGACTTTAATTTGAAACTAGCACGTATTCCAATATTTTGTGACAACACCAGTGCTATAAATCTTACCAAGAATCCGGTGTTACACTTGTGTACTAAACACATAGAAATTCGACACCATTTTCTTAGGGACCATGTAGAGAAGGGTGACGTTGTCTTTGAGCACGTCGATACTAAAAACCAACTAGCGAACATTTTCACAAAGCCACTAGCCAATGAGCCCTTCTTTCATATCCGTCGAGAGCTTGGTATTCTCGATATTTCTGATCGGGTTTAACAATTGGTACATTTTTGTACCACTAATAACTATATTTTTGTACCACTAACAATCACTTTGAGTTTGTTGCAAGTACAAATCTGTGGTTAACTAGAGTAGTCCGTATAGAGGTGATATTGCTCCTTTCTCCTTCCTTTTCTTCTCTCTCTTAGCATTCATGACTTGAAAATAGCTATATCGTTCTACAATCATGGTACTTATATATGTATATGACTGTTGCCGGTTGATACTATGTGTGTTGAATGCATGTCATATTGTGAAAAGATGAATAGGCATGATAAATAGGCATGTGTGACATTTTGCATAACTTAAAATTGAAAATTTTGAGTTTTTTTGAAGGTTTGAGTCGACCTAAACAGGACAATGGTCGACGCATGCTGTAAATTTTTCAAAATTATCAAAAACTGAACAGTATGCGTCGACGCATGCAGGGCTATCGTCAACGGCTCGCTTTAAAACCCAGAAATTTTCTCGTTTGAAAACCGTTCCACTTTCCCTCTTCCCTACATTAAATGTGTTGTGATGGTTTGACATGACATTCATCTTGTGAATTGCATCTAGACACCTAAATTGTCTCCTTGTCTCCTTCCTCTTCCCAAAAACCCTAACATCTCCTTCTATTAAAGACCTAAGCATTCTTCTTCTCCAACATTATTCCCAAATCATTCTCTTCAAAGTTCCTCTTCAAACTACTCCAAAACTCTTCATCAATGGCTTCCTCTCTCCGCAAAACTACCGGTAAGAGATCAAGAGCATCTTCATCCTCTGCTTCAGTTTCGGTTACTGCTGTTTCTCTTGTTCATCCTCCTGCGGTTGAAAACTTCAACAAAAGTCTCAGCAAAAGGGCCATAGTTCCACATCATGCTTTCTACCATGCAACAAGTGAGCGCTTGCATCTCACTCAGCTTCTGTCCCTTTTGGACTTTCAAGGGTTCGTCAATTTCCTGGATCGTAATACAAAGTACAATGAAGATTTGGTCAGAGTGTGTTACACAAATATGCGAGGTAACTTTCAAGACCTGCACTTTCACACCTCTGTAGGAAATAGACTGGTTAATATCAATTCTGAAGTATGGAACAAATATTTTGATATGACTGTTGATGCTGATGCACCACCTCTCCATGAGGTAACTGACACTCGTACGGTGCCGGGTTATAAATATAAGAAGGCTCTGAATGGAATGCTCAAACGACCTTATCCAGAGGCAATTGTCAACAGCGATGCTTTTCCTCGATCGGTCACAGCCGGGAAACTCAATACAGGGGAGCGCATCCTTTAGTGGATTGTCGCTCGTATTCTACGACCGAAAAAGGGTGGTCTGTCGCGTGTAGAACAAGCCGAGGTACATCTTATCTACATACTGCAAAACAGGATCAAAATAAATTGGCCTTACTATATTGCTAGCAGGATGTTTGCTCTAAGAGACTCAAGTAGAGGCACTGCTTTAGCCTATGGGTCGTTCATCTCGGAAATTCTTGTTGCTGCGAATGTTGTGTATCCAACATTTCCATGTGTATCAGTTTCCTCAGATAAAGAATTTAGCACCAAAACCCTTGCAATGATGGGGTATTTTTGGTGTGCTGAACATCGTTCATACAGATTTGTCCGACGGGCTAATATTCCTCCAGTTCCTAATAACGATTCTGATGAAGAAGAAAGTGAAGAGCAGGGTGAAGAAGAAAGCGACGAACAAGGTGAAGAAGAAAGTGAAGAGGAAGGTGAAGAAGACGATGCAGAAGACAACACAGATGCAGAGATACAAGAACCTATCTATGGGACTCAAGATTATCATCAATCTCCAGTCCATGAAACGGCTACAAATACCGATTGGTTCCAGTACTCATATCAATCAGAAGAACAAGAAGGCGATTCTACAAATCAAGGCTAGAGCGATTGGCAATATACAGGCTGGACTACCTTGGGTAGATTCTATGACCCATATCACGGCTACCCTCAAGACTACCAACCCTCTGAGCACTCATCACCTCCTCCACCTTCGGGTAACTCTGAAGTCATTACTATGATGCAGTCAATGCAGTTAGAACAACAAAACTTCATAAGGCGTCAAGACACTCAGATGGAGCAGATTAGAGCTGAGCTACATGCCCAAAATGAAAGGTTCAATTCTTTTTCTACTCGGATGGACGCCCGTATTGACTCTCTGGTTGAATCACATGAGCGGCAAGATTGGGAAATCACCAACGCTCTTAGTCATCTCAACATGTCCGTCGAAGCCTTTTTGGACTTCTCGGATCCTTACCACAATCCAGATGCTGCATACCGAGGGAGAGGACGAGGACGGGGTCGTGGTTATTAGATTCATAGTTGCATATTTCATATTTGCTTATATGTTTTCGTCTGTGTACTTTTCATTTGTTTTGTATTATGTGTGCCTGAACTTTCATTACATGTGTTCGTCATTATCTATTAATTCAAGATTTTTGTTCATTATCATGCTTATGTGTGAAGTTTGGTAATTAACTATCACCTATTGTCTGTACTCTGTTAATTGATGCGTTCCTCTTCTCTTTTTGATGGTGTCAAAGGGGGAGAAGACAATGTAGCAAGCAAACACCAAAGCCAAGTCAGGATATTAACAGTTCAGGATATTAACAACATTTGATGGCTGTTGTTCTACAGCCTTATAGTGCAAAAGAAAGGGGGAGCTTGTGTATACTTGTGTGTATACGTTGCATATTTGGTGTTTTAACTGTATACAGGTTTTCATCATCAAAAAGGGGGAGATTGTGGAGGCAAATCGCCACATATCGCACAAATCTGCAAGACATTGGTAAATGCAGGTTTTGATGATGACAAATTCCCAAGATAGATTGGAAAGTATGAGTTCCTGATCCACTAAACCAGATGTAACATATCACCCACCATATTCCTCTTTTGCTTGTCTGAAATTTTCTAAAATGAATATACTTTGAGTTGACAAAATGCAATCATGACTAAAGGCATGAAAAACTTCAAAATAATGAAATTTTGCAGGCTTGCAGGACATGGGTCGACCATAGGGTCGGCGTATCCATCAGAAAAAGGGAAAATCAGTCAGCGCACAAAGCATGCGTCGACCATAGGGTCAGCGCATGAAGGAATGATATTCCAGCGGGTCAACGCATAAAAGCATTGGTCGACCATAGGGTCGGCGCACAAAGGAGAAGAATTTCAACGGGTCAGCGCACACCGACTGTATGGTCGACGCACACTGATGAAATTTCCAGAAATTCAAAACAACAGGCCATGCGTCGACGCACAGACCTGTTATGGTCGACCGTTCGCGCGGAAAAACTGTTTTAAAATTGTTCTCTCTCATATTTGAAATACTGTTATGTCCTAAATTTTGTTGGCACTATATATACTTGCTTAAACACTTGTGTCTACTAACATTTGATATTCTTTTGATTCATGTGTTCAAAAACAAGAAAGAGTGAAATAGGTGTCCAAGATTCATCATCTTCATCTCACAACATTTCAATTACACACAATCATTTTTGAAATGCATTTGTGAAAGATTCAAGGTGATAAGGTTCGAGGCTTAGATTGGAGAATCAAGCTCGGGTTGAAGATTGCGACAGGTTCTTTCTTGAAGAAAACCATTGGTTCGAATTTTGGTTCGAATTTTGGGGTTTTTTGGACGAGATTCTTCATCAACGATCAATCGAGCGAAGGTGATTGTGAAGAGGTGGTCTTCACAAGTCTAGTAGCGAATTCGGTGATTTTGAAGGGAAGATCTCGGGTTCGATTTGGTGCTATTGAGATCAGCCGGAGCCAAAGGTTTGAAAAACAACGTGTTCTTCAATAAGGTGGTTGGAGTCGGAGGTCCATCAACACAAATTGAAGAACTTGATTCAGCTTGAATCAAGGGGCAAGGAGTGAAGGCAACTTTCAACATATTGAGATTTTTGTTGTAATTTTGCTGTTCAATCCTTGTATAAACTGTTCATTCAAACAGGTGATATCTATACAATATATCTCAATTCTAGTTTTAGAATTGAGGGCAGACGTACCCCGAAGCGAGGACGACGGGGGAACTGCCTCACCAAATTACTTGTCTTCTTTATTTTCAGCATTTTCGTTACAGCTCAAATAAGTAATTTTTGTGTAAGCTCTATTGTCAAAATTGTGATATCAATTGAGTAAGAGATTAAAACTTTGTTTTTAACTCTAAAGTACAACAATACATTGTACTAGGCTGGTTGAAATCACTTACTCAACATAAACATCACTTGGAGTGTCTTTGCACACCAAGTGTTTGACATATTGCTTGAACCAAAATTATCTTACTTGTGTATCTAGTTTTGGTTTGATTTTGAATCATTGGAACTAGGAATCCTTACAACTGAAGTAAATAATTGATAAGCATAGTTTGTGTTGTGATTCTATTTTTCCGAATTGTCATTAATCCATAGGCTTACGTATATCCGGTTTTCCAATAACCGTTCGTTTTAGACTATATTTTTCCCCGGCCGCTTCCGCACTTAAAACATTTTTAAAACCAATTTTAAATTGGTAGCGCCGACTCAAATTTTAATTGGGGATCTATTCAACCCCCCCCCCCCCTTCTAGATTTGTGTCATAGTCTAACACTAGAGTGTCTCTAGGCTGAAATTGCATTGGATAAAGATTAAGTGAGAAGTATAAACTGTAGGTTTAACTCTAGATTAATTCTGCTAATAGTGGATTTCCTTCCTGGCTTGGTAGCCCCTAGATGTAGGTGTTGTTGATACCGAACTGGGTGAACAATTAATGTGTTATTTATCTTTCTGCATTTACAATTATGTACTTTAAATGGTTAGATAAATAGTATGACAGACTGCAGATGTCACAACAGAAGCCGTGACATTGGTAATGACATTAGGGCAATTTAAAGAAATTTAAATTGGCCATGGTTTGTCCTCATCCTTGTTGAGCAGAGATCAATGTTCTTGGAACACATGTGATCTGCATACCAGAATTTCAATTGGTATCAGAGCAGGCATCCTGTCTGTTCTGGATGAGATCTTGGGAGATACTTTCTGGCGGTTAAACAAGGAGAAGCTGTAGCTAAGTTGCTGATCTTGCTGAATGTTTGAGCTACTGCTTATGGAGCTAAAGAGAAGTATGTATCTACTGCCGTGTCCTCTGATATAGGAGCTTCTATGACCTTGTGATTGTGAAGGAGTGGCTACTTCTGTATGATATCCTATAAGGGCATGTTGAAGAAGTTCTTTTGTTGGTTTGGCTGCATATTTCTCTGATAAAAGAACTCTGATGCCCCTAGAAGAAGATTGGCCTATATTCAGTTTGATGCATGACTGTGGCAGTTGTGTAGATGATTGGAAGATGGTACCTGCAGCTGTGGTTGGTTGTGTGCTTGGAATGTTCTGTTGTGTTCTACAGTTTGCTGGAAGCTATGTAGAGAAGATAGTGGGAGGTGATTTATTTTCACCACTCATGACCTGCAAGGATTATATCGGCAGAAGAAGACATAGGCAGGGTAAGTCAAGGATGTCACCCTTGGTTTTCCATGAAGTTCAGAGAAGGATCTGTTACAAGGATTTAAGATCCATTGCTATTTGAGATATTCTCAAATATTTAATGGATTATCCTTAGTTGATGATCAAGATGTCTCATCAGTAGCTGCATAAGCATCAGGCCGTGATATGCTTGGTTTACTTCAAGGGTCTGATGTTCAACCAGATGTTGAAACATTCCAGAACTCTGTTGATTCAAGGGACAATATGCTTGGTTTCTTGTCAGGAGACCTTATTCTAGTAGGTTTCCTGACAAGAAACTAAGACTAAAATGTAGTGCTAATGGAAGTGGAGATGAAGACAGTCTCTTGAATCAGCCCATGAAGATGAAGACAATCTGCTCTATAAGAGTATTAAAGTGCAGCAGTTGTATTCTAGTTTCTACTATAAGCATCTGATATTTACCTAGAAAGTTTCCTGGCAAGAAACTTGTCTAGTATATGGTGCTGGTAATAGCACTGCTTGGATCAGTTTATTTCTGATTTAAGTGCATATGAGCATGTGACTTTGCTCATCTTGGAGGACAAGAATAAGTGGCAGTTATCTTTGAGAATTCTCTACCTAAGGAAAGCGGGAATCCTTCTGTAAAGACTTTTGTGATCCTCCTTCTCTAAAGAATCAAGCTTTGACATGTTTGATTTTCTTTAAAGAGGAGCTCTTAAAGCAAATTCACTTCAAGGTAACTGTTGTGGCACAACAAAGCAGAATAGAGGTAGTCGACTCCAACTTGATATCAAGCCTATGCACTGATATCTTCTAAGTGGCAGAATGAAAGCCTGAACTCTCCAGCTGAATGTCTTAACCAAAGTTGTGACATCAAGCAGAAACTTCAAGGCCTCAAGTGATGATGTGGCACATCATTTGAAGATTAGTTGATCTTCTCAGGTATGAATGGAATTAATGCTTCATATCATGCAGTTTGCGGGAGCTGTGTGAAGAAGTAGATCCCTTGCTTTGGAGCAAGAAGAATGTGAAGATCAAAGTGGCCTGGTGGATTAGCAGACTTTCTGAAGTTCTGAAAAATGCTGAATAACCCAACAGTGGCATTTGGTTATTTAAGTAATGTGCCTTTAGAGAACTATTCTTATGCAGAAGGGTAGTTATTTGAAGACCACAGAAGGTTCTGGGATTGTTCATGCTTGGAACTAATTACTCATGTGCAGAAGGGTAATTGGTTGAAGACCAAAGGAGGATCTGTTCACATATTGGAGCTTGTGGTAGAAGCCCTAAGTTGTGTATAGAAGATTACCTTCTTATGGAGATGGAGTTGATCAAGCTGGTGGAGATGTAAAGATCTTCAGTTGGATTACTAGGCAGAAGTAAGTCCAGCTGTGAACCAGTGGATATAGGTTGGTTTTCCTTGGCAAAGGATTGAAAGATCTGGTGTAGAACCTGTGATTCACATCTTAACTAAGAAGTACCTTAACTTGTCATATGGGAGAATGATAAGGTAAAAGGACTATCTTGGAGGATGATGTGAAGGCATTATACAAGACTGGAATGGATCATTGGCTGATTGCATCCAAATGTGGCATATGGAAGTGATCAGGTCGCTAGGCGACTCAGAAGTGTTCTAACCTATCATACGGGAGAATGATGAGGTAAAGAATGTTTTGGAGTATGAGAGATCCATCCTAAGATCTAGAAAGAAGTGGAACAGTTTGATACCCTCTCACTGTATGAGCAGGGAGTTGGTCTTGAGAGGTAATGTGGTGATCTTGGAGCAGCTGTTATCAAAGATAGGGGGAGAGCTTCGGTTTGATGGGAGTATTAATTGCTTGTGATTCAAGCATGGTGTATGTGAATGCGTTCAAACATGTGGGTTGAATAGAGAATGAGTTCTTGAAGACATGAAGATGCATCTTATGTTTTCCATTCATATGCATTGGTTACCATTGATATAGGAGAAATTTACTTTTATCCAGGATCTATTGCTGCAAGAATGCAGTTATGTGTCAAGATTGTTTATGGTTTCAAACAAATCCGGGACTTGATGAAGGCAGAATGTCAGACAAGAGGTTGTGACATTGGGTTACTGCTCCAAGCCCATGGTGAAGAATGATAGGGTAGTCCTGTTGTGTCGGTCATCAGGTGCAAATGGTTCAAATCAGAATTGCACAAGCATTGTTGGGAGTAATATAAAGATGAAGATCGAGACATCAGCAACCTTGATCATGTGCAAATGAAAGGACTTTCACCCTGAAAAGTCTTCCAGATAGTAATCCTGCAACTGCTTCTGTTATATGGGTTGTGAATCAAAGGGTGCAGAGATGCATGAGCTTCCAGTATGTGAAAATGAAGATATTGATGTAAAGCTTCATATGGTTGAGTTCTCCTTTTCAGGGGGAGCAATGTTTATGCTGTTGGGGAAGATGTATACCTGTCTGGGTGTGTAGCTGCTGAAGTGGTGCAGTCCTTATTAGATGTCAAGCAACTTGTGTATGATCAAGTACTCCATTTGTTGTCAAAGTTTTGACTAAACCAAGGGGGAGAAAAAGATAAACTACTGCTGCTGATAAGGAAAAGCATTGTTGCTGCCATGCTAGATGCAACTATCAAGGGGGAGCATGATAGTTTGTGTAGACTACTGTAGGATGCCCTGATAAGTTGTTTTAGCCAAAATTTTCCAAAGGGGGAGTTTGTTGGTTCACTGGTTCAATGATATTGACCATGGGTCTATGATTGGCTAAATTATGGTAAAACAAGATTATGCACTAATGTTAAACAGGATGTCATTACCATAGTTATGACATCACTAAAGGAACAAGCAGGAGCTGGTGAAAGAACTGCTGACATGGATGTCATTACCAAAGTAATGACATATGGATGACATAACTGGTGTCATGGATGCAGTAGGAGCTATGTGCAATAGGAGCTAGCAGAGGCTGACATCAAGGTCGAGTGCAGCAAGAGCAAGCAGGAGCTAGCAGAGGCTGAAGAAAGGACAGACGTCATGGAGGTCATTACCAAAGTAATGACATAGCTGTCTGGCACAACAGGCACTGCTATGGGTTAGCAGTAAGGACAGCTGTCATGGATGTCATTACCAAAGTAATGACATAGTTGTCTGGCTCAACAGGCACTGCTATGGGATTGCAGTTGTCTAGTCCCTCACATGCAGTGTGAGGTGTGCAGCCACAACAGGTTAAGTTGTGATGAAGCTCCTCGCAGGCAGTGTGAGGTGTGCAGCCACAACAGGTTAAGTTGTGATGAAGCTCCTCGCAGGCAGTGTGAGGTGTGCAGCCACAATAATGTGAGTTGTGGTGAGTGAAGTGTGTTGTCATGAGTTTCAAGCAAGTCATAGCTGCATGACAACAGAAGGAGCTGCTAGTGTATATCTCTTGACAGAAATGGTTTGGATTGATGAGACCATGTTGAAAATACCTCATCAGTAAATATGTCAAGGAGATGGATTAGGAACAAGAACAGATTGTATTGGTATTCATAAAAGGATCTTGGAGACCTTTTAGTAAACTTGAAGATACTTGTTTCTAATATTATTCTGCAGAAGATTGGAGAAACCATAACTGTCATGATGAAGATTCTACAGAAGTGTTCAGCCGGGAAAGCTGGTCAGCTAAGAGTGAGCAAAAGCTGAATGTCATACTGAATGTCATGACATGGATCGTATGACATCAGACGGGCTGAGTTTGTTTTTCTGTTATGATACCTGATTTATATCAGGCTAAATATCAGGAAACATGTTATGACCTCTGAGTTATCTCAGGAGAGATTCAAGGCAATGCTGACCATGCCATGACCTAATTGGACAGCACCTTGAATAGTGGAAATTAGTTTTACTTTATTAAAACTAATATTTGTTACTTCTGCACAGCCCAAGCCCAGTCTGCACGACTATAAAAGGAGGAGCAGAAGCAGAAGAAAAGCAAGCACTCACATCAAGAAAAATCAGAGTGTAAAGTAGAGGTCTAGGGTTGAGAGTCCCTTGTGTGTAAGTCACCCTTTGCATTGTATGATGCATTATGGTAGACATAATTGTAAGTGAAGAGGGTTGTTCTTCACGTGCAAAGTATGTTTAGGAATACTTGTAATTCAAGCAATTGTCTGGTTGATGATTGTTTTGGTTAGGTAGATTCTAGGTTGTGTCTCACTCGAAGCTGTGAAGCAAGAGTGTGTGAGTTCCTTGATCAAAGCTGTGAAGCAAGATCAAGGTGTGTATGAAGTGTCTCTTCATACTGTTTTTGTAATTGTTTGAAATCACTGTTGTGTGATTGTAGGGAGTGAGTGGGTATACTCAGGTACTAGAGTGTCTCTAGGCTGAAATTGCATTGGGTAGAGATTAAGTGAGGAGTGTAAACTGGAGGTTTAACTCTAAATTAATTCTGCTAATAGTAGATTTCCTTCCTGGCTTGGTAGCCCCCAGATGTAGGTGTTGTTAATACCGAACTGGGTGAACAATTAATGTGTTATTTATCTTTCTGCATTTACAATTCTGTACTTTAAATGGTTAGATAAATAGTATGACAGACTGCAGATGTCACAACAGAAGTCGTGACATTGGTCATGACATTGGGGCAATTTAAAGAAATTTAAATTGGCCATGGTCTGTCCTCATCCTTGTTGAGAAGAGATCAATGTTCTTGGAACACATGTGATCTGCATACCAGAATTTCAGTTTTGATGTTATTCAATATTTAGATTTTCCGCTTTTATTCTAAATATTGAGATGTGGGTGTAAGGACTAAGTTCCTATGTTGCAAGTTACCCCATTGTTACATATCAATTGTTGAGCAGGTGTTGGATGTTTTAATTACGTTTGCTCTGATTTCTCGTACCAGACGAGGATACATAGGCATAAGACGACGATGTCTTGGCGAGCAACCTTCCTCATCTTTCACCCGTAGTTAGCCGAACTACGTTGACTCTGACTTTCCCATTGCACAAGGGAATACGTAGGCACAAAGCGGCGATGCTCTGTCGAGTCTCTTTTATTTTCTTTTGTCCCTGAGACCTTTAGTTGGATAGTAAACACCCTTTTAGATAGATAACAAAGCGTGGATCCCGTCATGTACGACGGACGTGACGGGTGATAATACCTTCCTCTTGCGTAATCGACTCCCGAACACGAGACATGGTTGTGATGACCTGTCTCCTCCTGTTTTCGTCAGGTTTTCTCTGATCATTTCCTTTCCCTCTTTTGGGATGAATAACGAACGGTGGCGACTCTTCTGTCTTTGTCGGCCCCTCTTCGCAGCGATGCGACACTGTGGTATATACCAAGGATGGATCTCCGCTTGTGCTCGAGCTGAAGAAATCCTAAACTGCAGTGGCGGCCCTGGAAGAGAAGGTCAAGTAGCTTTAGGAGGAGAGGGAAAGGGAGCTCGAAGATGCTGCCCGCAAGGGTCGCAAGGAGATGGCTTCGGAGAGAGATACCACAGCTGCTAAGTTGAAAGCCACCGAGGACTTGGTGGAGAAGTTGAAGACCATTGCTACCCCCGCCGAGGATGAGCCCAAGGAGATGAAGAAGTTATTGACTTGGTTAGATCTGGTCGCTCGATTTACTCAGGCCGTAGACGACCTTGTGGCCATCGGTGTGAAGGCTTTTCAGAACACAGTGGATCAACTAAAGCTAGTTAACTCTAGGGTCAAACTGACCACAGAGGGCACAGGGTTCCTTTATACGGTCAAAGAAGGCCAGATAGTCGTCCTCATTTTCCTCCAGTTCGGCGAAGGCGGTGACGAGCAGGGGCAGGCGATGCAAAAGGAACAGTGAACCTTTCCTAGTTCGTGCTTTGGCATGCGTGCCATTTGATCACTTGTAATTTATTGTAATTTTATTTTCTGGGGCTTTGCCCCTTTTTTATTGTATCATGCACATTTGAGGGCCTTTGTAGTCGTGTTATATAATATGTATTAGTATGTTGTATGTTTGTCTGTTTGTATTTTGCCTAATACTTTCTAAGTGTCCTGCGCCGTCCAACACCGTCGTAAGAGGCACTTAGTAATTTTTTATGTTTTGGGTATGCTCGATGGAGGATGTTCGATAGTGCAGGGAACTAATCGAAAGGCACGGGTTGTTTCTGGGTAGGGTGGAGCTCAGGTCACGATCGTGGCCAGAGTTTGCGGCGTGAACTTCCCATTGCGAGCTAGGGGTTCTTTCATTCATGGTACTATGACGATGGCGGGCTCGGTAGAGGAACCTCCGTCAAGCATGGGTAGGTTTCTTTGCCAGACCCTTGCTTAGATCCTTTTTCGTTGTGCATCGCTTGTACCTGGGTGTGCACCCGTGGTCAATTAGCGTACCCGTCGTCTGGGAGAGACACGTCGACAGTGGGGGCCTTAGCTATAATATTGTTTCAGCTTTTTGGCATTCCATGGTCGAGCTAATTCTTCCCCAATGAGGTGTTCTAGGTAGTAGGCCCCGTTATTCGTTTTTGCTCTAATGCGGTAGGGTCCTTCCCAGTTTGCAACGACCTTGCCCTCTCGGGATCTTTGTGATTCTGTTGCGGTAAGAATCAGATATCAAGCTATTAATTAACTTGAATCAAAAATCATGAAGTTCACCAACGAGCTTTGATTTATCCAAAGGAAAGGGTAAAGATCGAAGAAAACCTTAAGTGCGCTATATAACAACACAGCTAGAGATCTAAGGTTCGGGGGTTGGTTATGCCTAGGGTAGGTATTTCACATCCTAAACATTTGTAGTACTCTACAGGAACCTCTTGTTAGTATTTGTGATATGTTATTGTTTACTTGCTAAGAGAAATGTGCTAAGGTAAAAAGACCTAAGGGTATATACACTAAGTATGCTCGCCAAGACATCGAATCTTGTGCCTACGTATCCTGACTAGGATGGAATCAGAGCAACCATAGTTCTCCTAACTAGGGATGAAGAACTCTTGATAACGATCAAGGTTCTAAAGGAGAATAAGTATCCATAACCATGGTACTTACATGGAGTTAACATACTCCCTAAGTCTAAGTTGAAAAACTAACTAAGATTGACTTTAACAAAAGTCAAAGGGGAAAATGAGTACTCATAACAATGATACTCACATAGAGTTTACAAACTCTATACCTAATTCTAAATTGCAAGACAAAACGGCTCTAGCAAGGCCATAAAGATCCTAACAAGGTCAAAGTGGGTAAGAAAACAACTAAACTATTCTAAAGGTATGACTTACAAGTCAACATGGAAAACCTTCCTTTGGAATGACGTAAGAAAAAAAAGAACAAAAAGGAGACCTCCAGTATCAAGTGTAAGATGAATGAGAAAATATAGTGAATGCCCAGACAAGTTGGAAACTCAAAAGACAAGACATCAACATTAGAATTCAATCACAGCCAAAAAAACAAAGATTTAATTAAAAAAGAACGTCAAGAACTAACTAAAAGGAGAAAAAAAACGGAAATGTCATAATTAACTAAAGAAATAAAATCTAACTTAACCCCCATGACAAAGCCCCCGAATCTAAATAAAAATTAATCAGCAAATCAATTCAAACTCTAACTAAAACCATTTAACAAATTCTAATTAAAATATAATAAAACTAAATCAAACTAATTTAATAAACTAAATAATTAAAAACAAACTAGTTTCCAAAATAAAAAGACTAACTAAATCTAATTTTAAAAAATTAAAGTACTAACTAACTAGTTAAATTCTAGAAATGACTAACTAAAATAAAAATACTAAATATTACTAAAAAAGAAAAAGGGGTTAAAACTAAAATGAGAGGCCAGGAGTCATGTGGGGCGTAGCAGGCCCAAACTAATCCTCTAGATCGGGTCAGATGAAAGATCCAGCTCACACATCTCCACACAACAACCATAACCCTAAAATGAAAAAAAATAGAACGACTACCTCCAGAAAATAGAAATGCGATGTCTCCTCCTTCAATCGCCGTAATCTCCCTCACCATGTTTCTGCAAACCAGAATCAACCTCTCACTCACTTTAATCTCTCAACAGGAACATGTAATCCCTCACAGTTTCCTTCACGGTTTGTCCCCTTTTTCCTTCGCTCACTCAGTTCACCTCTCTCCGCTTCCAACTTTCATTCGCATCTCTCTGTATTCCCACCTACTCGCTTTGTTTCTGCTCACTCTCTATCATGACTCCATCTGCTCGCAACAATTTTTCGGATGGAAACGAATGGAAAATAAACAACCAACTTGCTTACATGTGAAATTTTGCGCCAACATACGAGAAATCGGTGTTCACGTTAAACAAAAAGTCAAAGAAAGGATGCAAGGGATACCGAATGGAAATCTAAAATTTCGGCGAACTGACGGCGACACTGACGGTTTTCCGATGGGCTTAATGTTTCTCAGGTAAAAATCCTTGAATCAACTCTTTTCTCGCCCCTCTATCAGCTCGTTCTGAATTTGTATTGTGGTAGCTTTTGAAATTTTTGAATTGTTGTTGATTGTTTTTTCAGTGCCTCTGATAAGGGTTCTTGATGGTTTGCGGTTGTTTGGTTTTCCTGATGCAGATGGTTGCTGTTTTTTTTTTTGCTTGTGATTTGATGGAGAAGGGCTAAAAAAACGGGTTCAAATGGTGTTCAATTGAAGTACCAGGATTTCATAAAGCTTACAGAGGTTATTTTTTTGAAGATTTGTGATTGCCTTTTTTTGTTCTTTTGGATGTAGGTAAGGTTTTTTCTCCGTTCCCTTTTTCATATCCCCCCTTCTCCTTTATCCTGTCCTCCCTTTTAAGCTCTAAAACCAAAATGTCTCCTCTAATTTTCCTGATACTGTCCTTTTCATGTACTGGCTTGGCATAGGTTTCTGCAGGATGGTGATACAGGTTTTGGCCTTAGCATAAAGTATGTGAAGTCGTTGTTTTGTACTGTAGAAGATTTGCAAGTTTACATTGGGGCTGGTGCTGCTGTTTTGGAGCTTTGTGACATGAAAAGTCCTTTTTTCTATTGCAGTTCCATTTTTGGTTGTATATCCACTGGTTTATGCAAAGCAGTAGCAGGTTTATACAAGGATATGGCTCTTTGGATATTGTCTAGGCAGCTTTCCACAGGGTTGTAGTGTCCGTACGGTTTTGAAACAAGTTTTGTGGCATTTTTTGGCTAGCTGGTAAAGTTGGCAGCAAACCTTTGTCCTTTTTAGCAGAAGCGTGCAGTTGTTTTTTTGTCATCTTGTTGTTGATCTATCCTTGTTTGTGCAGGTTTGGTACAGAGGGCCTGGAGATGAGTTACAAGAGGTCTTCCTTTTTTTTGGAAATTCATGACTTATTTGGATGGTAGTAAGAAAAATTGGGATGGTACGGTCATTGAGTGATGGAACTTTCTTGAATTATTTTGAAAACATCGTGATTTAGAATTTTGTGTAGGAATGTATTTTTTTATTTTTGTTGTAAATAAGAAAAGGAAAAGGGCTTTTGTATGGACTTAGAGATGTAAATATTTCATAAAATGTCTCTCTTTTTTTAATTCTTGTATTTCACTTCATGTAGTAACTTTAAAATCTTGATGGACTTAATTGAAATGGTTTACATGAATAAAAAAAGGTTAAGTGAAAATTATATGGATTTTGTTAGAACACAGATTTGTGTTTAATATATCTCATAGTTTTGATGATAATATTAATGAAATTTTGTATAGAGAATTTATATACTCTAATTTTGTTCAAGTGTTTATTTGTTTCAGATATCAAAATTAATATTATTTTGGAAGCAAGAACGCCTCTGAACACTAAAGAACGAGAAAGCTATGAGCGTCAGAAGCAACACATCATAAGATTTTGATCTGCTATAATGACTCTAAGCGAAGCTGAGAAGAAATTGAGTAAAGGACATACGTAAAGCTTCAGAAGACTCTGGAAGTACTTAACGCTGCAAGTACAGAAGCTCTGATAAGCAAGTATGATCTGATAAAGTATTTCACGCTTAAAGCACTTGGCTACAAACTCTGATAGAGAAACTCCAATTGAGTTAACTCTGATCTGAAGAACTAGGAACATCATCAGAAGTTCTGATGCAAGGCGTTCCAAAGTTGTTGAAGAAGATGTTGTTCAAATAAAGATCCGTTGGCATATTCCTTGTCCTTATCCAAACGGCTCTTTCCTCATTTGTGCTTGACACAGGATTTCAGACAAAAAGGATTTGTCTGAACATTCCCCTTCTGAGAAAGGAAAAGTCAATAGAAGACAAAAAGAACAGAATGCACAGATTGCATAGTCTTTGAGAAATGGATTTCAAAGTACTAGAAAAGCAAGTCTAAGCATCACTTCAACGTTGACGGAACTATTGAAAAATCACTTGACAAACAAATCATTCAAACATTCTTCAAGCTGAATAGTTTTTGTGTAAAATCACTGTTGTGATATAGCTTTTTAGAAGCAAATCTTAAACACATTGTTAGTTTATCTTTGTAAAAAGATTTCCTTAAGAAGACCAAGTTGTGGTCAGAATTTCTTGAGAAGACTAAGACAGTTGTCTTAGTGGTTTACACTATAATCAAGTTTGATTTAGTGGATTAAGTCCTTGTTGAGAAAGGCAAATCACCTTGGTAGGGTGGACTGGATTAGTTTGAGTTCAAACGAACCAGGATAAAAATACTATGTTATTTTTTCTATCATCTTAATCATTTTAAAACCCTTATTCAACCCCTCCCCCTTCTAAGTGTTTTTCCTACCTTCAGTTGGCATTAGAGCTCCGGTTCTGTAAATGCTCTCACTTAACCGTGACAGAAAAAGATCCTGTTGGGAAAAACTCTTAATCTATTGTTCTTGTTTTATCATGGCTGCTAAAGTTTAAACTTCAACTTCATACAACAACAAATACGATGATAGAGACAGAATCAGTACCAAACCTCCCATGTTTGATGGTGAGAAGTTTGATTACTGGAAAGATAGAATATAAAGTTTCTTTCTAGGTTATGACGCTGACTTATGGGATTTGGTTACTGATGGTTATATTCATCCTACAAATGATGAAGAAAAAAAGGTTGACAGAAAGTCTATGTCTGATCAACAGAAGAAGGAGTTTAGAAACCATAACAAGGCGAGAACCATTCTATTAAATGCTATATCTCATACTGAGTATGAGAAAATAACAAATAGAGAAACAACACTTGATATGTTTGAGTCTCTAAAACTGACGCACGAAGGAAACTCCCAAGTAAAGGAGACAAAGGCTCTGGCCCTCATCCAGAAGTACGAAGCCTTCAAAATGGAGGAGTCTGAATCTGTGAAAACTATGTTCTCAAGATTTCAGATCCTAACTGCTGGGTTGAAGGTTCTGGATAAAGGTTACTCCACTTCTGACCATGTCAAGAAGATCATCAAAAGCTTACCAACAAGGTGGAGACCAATGGTGATAGTGCTGAAGCTTGCAAAGGATCTGAATAAGATCACTCTAGAGGAACTGATCAGTTCCTTAAGGAGTCACGAGATTGAGCTGGAGGAAGACGAGCCTCAAAAGAAAGGTAAGTCTGTTGCGTTAAAATCTAACAAATCTGCTAAAGCTTTGCAGGTTATTGAAGAAAGCTCTGAAGAATCTTCAGAAGAAGAAGATGAATTGTCTTTGATGTCCAAGAGGATAAACCAACTCTGGAGGCACAAACAAAAGAAGTTAAGAAACTTCAAGAGATCTGATCAGCATTGCGAATCTTCTGGGCATAAGAAATCTAGAAAGAAAGATGTAGTGTGCTATGAGTGCAAGGAGCCAGGCCACTATAAAAATAAATGTCCCAAACTTCTGAAGGAGAAAGCCAGAAAGAAGTTTGAAAAGAAGAAGAAAGTTCTAATGGCCACGTGGGATGATTCAGATGCCTCTGAATCTTCATCAGAATTAGAAGATGAACGTGATAATGTAGCACTGATGGCTGACGTGGAGGACCACGAAGAAACTGCTGAATCTGGATCAAAATCAGATTCAGAAGAGATGTCTTTAGCAGCAAAGTTGAAACACCAATCATGGTACCTGGACTCTGGCTGCTCGTGTCACATGACGGGAAGAAGGTCTATGTTCCAAAGCCTGGAACTTAGATCTGGAGGTGACGTGAAGTTTGGAGGGAACTAGAAGGGAAAAATCATAGGCTCTGGAAATATTGGTAATGGTAACCTCCCTTCCATATCTAATGTCTTACTTGTTGAAGGATTAACATATAATCTATTGTCCATAAGTCAATTAAGTGACAATGGCTATGATATAATCTTCAAACAAAAATGTTGTAAAGTTGTGAGTCAAAAAGATGGTTCAATCCTCTTTAATGGAAAAAGGAAGAACAACATTTACAAAATCAATCTTTCAGAACTTATAGTTTAGAATGTAAAATGCCTTCTGTCTGTTAACGATGAGAAATGGGTCTGGCATAGAAGATTGGGTCATATTAGTATGAGACGTATATCTCAGATTAATAAGCTCAATCTGGTCAGAGGACTTCCTTAGTTGAAGTTCAACTCAGATGCTCTTTGTGAAGCATGTCAGAAAGGAAAATTTTCAAAATCTTCTTTCAAAGCTAAAAATGTTGTTTCTACCTCTAGACCATTAGAGCTGCTTCATATTGATCTGTTTGGACCAGTGAAAACTGCACCCATCAGAGGCAAGAAGTATGGATAAGTCATAGTTGATGACTACAGCAGATGGACATGGGTAAAATTTCTGAAACACAAGGATGAGTCACATTCTGAATTCATTAACTTCTGCAAACAAGTCCAAAACGAAAAAGAATTTAAAATTGTTAAAGTCAGAAGTGATCATGGTGGAGAGTTTGAAAACAAATACTTTGAAATATTTTTTAAAGAAAATGGAATTGCACATGATTTTTCTTGTCCTAGAACTCCTCAACAGAATGGAGTTGTAGAAAGGAAAAATAAAACATTGCAAGAAATGGCCAGAACCATGATCAACGAGACTAACATGGCAAAACATTTTTGGGCAGAAGCAGTGAATACAACTTGTTATATTCAGAACAGAGTGTCTGTAAGACCTCTTCGGGAAAAGACTCCCTATGAATTGTGAAGGAATAGAAAGCCCAAAATTTCTTATTTCCATCCTTTTGGATGTGTCTGTTTTATGTTGAATACTTAGGAAAATCTGAACAAGTTTGATTCTAAAGCTCAGAAGTGTTTCATGCTTGGATATTCTGAACGCTCTAAAGGCTACAGAGTATACAATACTGAGACATATATTGTAGAGGAATCAATTCATGTTAGATTTGATGATAAGCTTGGCAATCAAAAGCCAAAGCAGCTTGAAATTTCTGCAGATAGAGAAGTCCTTCTCACAGACTCTGAAGAATCAGAGGCAGACAAAGCTTAAGCAAAAGCACCAGAAGCAATGTCAAATGTTACTCCCTTGACTGCTCAGATGGATAGCTTGACAATTTCTAAAGAACCAACTATTAAAGGATCATCCAGAATCAAAACCTCTCATCCAGAGGATATGATAATTGGAAAGAAGGATGACCCTATCAGAACAAGATCATTTCTCAGGTCTTCTGGAACGTCATTGTTTGGTTTGGTATCTATCATTGAACCTACTTCTATGGATGAGGCTCTGAACGATAATGATTGGATACTTGCTATGCAAGAGGAGCTTAACCAATTCACAAGGAATGACGTCTGGGATCTGGTTCCAAGACCAAATGAATTCAACATCATTGGAACAAAACGGGTCTTCAGAAACAAGCTGAACGAGCAAGGAGAAGTCATCAGAAATAAGGCTAGGCTGGTTGCTCAAGGATACAGTCAGCAAGAAGGTATAGATTACACAGAGACATATGCTCCTGTGGCAAGGCAGAATTTGAAATGAGCATGATGGGAGAACTCAGATTCTTTCTGGGAATTCAAGTGAATCAGACTCCAGAAGGCACCTACATACCTCAGACAAAATATGTAAAGGAGCTTCTGAAGAAATTCAACATGACAGAAAGCAAGCTAGCAAAGACTCCAATGCATCCTACAAGCACGCTAGGTAAAGAAGAGGTAAGTAAAAAGGTAGATCAGAAGCTCTACAGAGGTATGATTGGTTCTCTTCTGTACTTGACTGCTTCTAGACCTGATATCCTCTTTAGCGTCTGTCTATGTGCTAGATTCCAATTAGATCCTAGAGAATCCCACTAGACAGTTGTTAAGAGGATTCTGAGGTATCTGAAAGGTACTACTAACGTGGGTTTGTGTTATAGAAGATCTGATGAATACATATTAGTTGGATTCTGTAATGTTGACTATGCTGGAGACATAATAGAACATAAGAGTACTTATGGAAGCTGTCAGTTTCTGGGAAGTCATCTGATCTCATGGTTCAGCAAGAAGCAACCCACAATAGCGCTTTCAACAACAGAAGCAGAATATATTGCTGCTGCTGGTTGTAGCACACAGATGCTCTAGATGAAGAGTCAACTAGAAGACTATCAGATACATGAAAGTAACATTTCTATTTTCTGTGATAATACTTCTGCTATTAGCCTTTCTAAGAATCCCATGTTACATTCTAAGGCAAAGCATATAGAAATTAAGCATCATTTCATCAGAGACTATGTTCAGAAGAGAATTATAAGTTTGAACTTTGTTGATACAGACCATCAATGGGCTGATATCTTCACAAAACCCCTTGCTGAAGATAGGTTTAAATTTATTCTGAAGAATATTAGTATGGATTTCTGTCCAGAATAAAACTATTATTCAGAGTCAAATTTATTCAGATGAAATATGACTAATATCTATATTTTGAAGTAATTCTTCTGATTATTTCTTTTGGTACATTATTTTTTGTGAAACTCTTATCTAACAAGTCTCAGAAGATCTAAGTGTTGTTTAACGTTTCTTATTCTAAAGAGACTCAGAGGCATATCTACATCAAACACGTGTCACACGTAATCTGAAAAGGTAGAGTGTAATACAATGAGACGCCGTTTTGAGGTACTGTTTGAATTCTCAATTTCTCGTTTTCCTCCCCACGCTTGTCAGAATCATTAATTGCTTTTAATTATTATTCTTTTTGATGTGACCTTTTGTTTTAATTTAATTGAATTAAATGCTGATCCTGTGTGAGTGTGCCTTAACTGTTGCCCCCATAAATTCCACAACACAACACCTTCTCACACTTTTCACTCTTTCTCACGTTTATGCATTTTTTTTGCTTCATTGCTTCTTCATCTCTCCCAAACCCAAATCTCAAAGAAGAACTTGTTATCTCACTACATCAACAATGGCAACTTCTTCTTCAACCTCTCAACATTTTGAATCAACAATGGTTGTCGTTTCTTCTTCTGCATTGGGTCCTACTCCGTTCAAAGAACCAGTAAGAACTCTCCTCACACCCGTTGATCAACTGGAAGTTTTATGTGGGTTCTTGGTTGATTTTGAAAGCATTGCTGAAAATGGATTTGATTTGTGTCCAATTGTGTCATCACAAGGATGGACAAAGTATTTTGACAGACTGGTTGGTCCAGTTTATCCTTGCTTGGTCAAAGAGTTTTGGATTCATGCAAGTGTTTTCCCCAAATTCATTATGTCTTTAGTTCTTGGTAAAGAGATCATTATCACTGAAGATCTGATTCACAAGCTTATAGGATATCAAGAATCAGACGGTGTTACTCATATGCTAGCAAGTCGTACGGATATGGATGAGGTATACAGTGAAGTTTTCACTTCTGGGGAAGCTTCAAGCAAGATAAAGGATTTGAAGGTTCAATACAAGATCTGGGCTAAGATCTTCTGGGGTTGCATTCATCACAGGAAATCTACAAATTCTCCTGACTACATCAAACCTAATCAGATGTATTTCATGTGCTGTTTGGGTAAAGGCATCAAGGTGGATCTGCCTTACTTGCTTTTTACTCATTTGTGGGGACATGTCAAAATGTACAGAGAATCCGTCAAGATAAAGCATCAGAAAGTGAGAAACTGGATTCCTATGGGAAGACTAATCTCAGATATTCTGACTGAGAATGGTCTAGTATGTCATCTGACAGAAGCTGGTATGAAAGAAGAGTTAGCTTCAATTGTTGGAAAACCTCTGAATGGCAAAAGTCTGCAGAGGATGAGGATTGTGGAAGAACTTACTTCTGCACCAGGTCAGATCAACACTGAAGAAGTAAGCAAGAGAAGAATTCCTTTAGATGATTTTCCTCTCTTCTATGCTAACGAACCAAAGGAAATCATTTTGGCTTACATAGCTGAATGCTTGGCAGATGGAACCCCCTTGCTAGAATATCTGATCTAAAGAGAAGATGAACCTGAACCAGATTTCTATGGGGAGAGACAGAGGAAGAAAAGAAAGGTCTCAGAAGAAGGATCTTTTAAGCCCAAGAGGAAAGCTTCTGGTGATGCATCTTCTGCAAAGCCAAAACGCATCAAGAAGCAGAAAGGTAATCCTTCTGCCAGTTTATCTTCTACTTTAGAAACAGTAAGAGAAGTACTAACATCTGAACCTCCTCCTTATGACCCAATTCCCTCACCTTCTCCTCCTCACAACTCTGAACCCATTCCATCTGAACCATAAAAATCTCAACCACCCCCTTGTACACCTAATCAACATAAAACTTCTGAACCACAAAAGCCACAGACATCTGAACACACAACATTTGTACCATCCACACCTTCCTTCAACATACGTCAGAAAACTACCCCTAAGAAAACCCCAACTTCTGTTCCACAAACATCTGAACAACAACCTTTTGTAAACCAATCTTCTGAACAACCCCCATCTGAAAAACAAACTTCTGAACCACCACAATCTGAAACCATCCCATCAGATCCTGAACCAGTTGTTCTTGATCTCCAACCTCTGACAACTGTATTTTTAGTTCCATCTGGATCATCTGAATCTTCTGATTCATCTGATTCCACTGATTCTGATAGATCAGATGTCATCTCATATTTTCTAAAACCCTATGTTACTATTCCTTCTGACCCTGATGATGATAAGTTTTCATCAGAACCATCTGGCACCCTAATTTTTGACCGCGAGATCCCACCTCTTTTCGCGCACTTTCTGTTGTTATTCGACTTTTATCTAATATTTTATGTCTTGTGGCTAACCAACTCGCGCAAGTGCAGTAACGCAAAATATAAACTTTTACAGCCAGACATCGCAAGGACGTGACCAGCTCAATTGAAGTTAAATAGTTCACTATTCAAGAGAACATCATAAGCGCAACTCAACATCAAGAGTGTACTAGCCACTTCCAGGACTTCTCAAGAGCTTTCGTTCAAACGTGATCATTTAAGGACTAATCTTGTTTTATGAGAGCTTTCGTGCCATGCTTCAACATCAAGTTTCAAGAAGTACAACCCCCTTTAGGGAGAACACAAGGCTAAAAGGTTTTTTCTTCGAGTTTAAGTGGGGTTTGAGTTATTGAGAACATTCAAGTTATTATGAGAAGTTAAGTATCCCTTCTGAAGATGATTATATCCAAGACTTATTACCATTATTGAGAATACATACATGATATCAAGGTTACAAGATTGGCACAGTTGTTGTTTTTTCAAAAGATGAACTCTACATTAAAACATTCGTTCCTAGTCAACTACATGCCACTATGATTACAAATTAAATTGGGAGTAATTTCGTGGAACTCTACGAATACCATTTCAGGCCATCTATTTTATTTCTCCTCTCAAGGCATATTGAGGTTCATAAATCAGTTGTGATCGAAGCAAACTTAATTGATACATAAATATTCAACCTTTTCTTAAACTAAAGTTATGATTACACTGCAAGTTTTGTAACAAGTGATCTCAATCACAAGCAAAAGAGCATTTGGAACAAAGACTTGTAAGCTTAATCCTCCATGGCAACTTCCAGCGCACGACTCAGGAAGCGGTAGTCGGCAGCAACAAATCACAAGATGCGTTTGGCAGCATGACATCAAATGCGCAGAATCTACAATCTGCAGTTCAACGACAGCTGCCACAACAAGATCAGCAACATCTTCCCCCACAGCAGCTACCGGTCCATAAGTATTGGAGCGAGACCCTCACGCAAAAGTTACCGTCGACAGGGTTCGGCATACGCTGGCTATTACCGTTGGGTCAGATCGACTGGTATGCCGGTATCACCTGAAGCATGAAGCAAAACATAAATGGCCAACATAAGTACGGAAGCATCAACATTCAATCACATAACCATTATCAAATACCCAGATATTCACAAAGAAGTTTATTTGTTCTGCATCCGCAAATTGAGTTACGAAGCATTTTGCTGCAGAGGGAGTTCCGACTATGCGTCTCGTGATCCTTGACCGTCTTTACTGCACCTACGAAGCATATAGCAAGAAATGTCATAGCGGCCCATATGTATGTCTGCCACGTGGTGTTGTCGAGGGACTTTTGAACCTACCTTCATTATAAGCAGAATTGGCGTTATGAAACAAATCTTCGAGGGAGAAACCATGGTATTATTTGAAATAATTTGAGAAGAAAGGAAAAAGCACATTATGGTATTGAATTTTCAGAATCACGTACCAGCAGGTTTCGACAGCGCCGCAGCTCGCGTGAATCGACAAATGGTAACCCTGTTCAGCACGTACTCGTCCATCAGAGATAGGAACCTTTTAATTTGATTTGAGCCAACAACGTTGTTATCCCTACAATTTAAACCGATACAACCAATAATCAGAGCATTTAACAGTTAAACGAGAATAATCTGGAAGAAATTGAAGAGAGGCACCAATGATATTCAGAGGCAGCGGCAATTTCCAGCTCTATTGGTCCAGACTTTAACGAATGCATCTCCTGACGGCATAAAATGCCCCTGCAAAGGAAATGAGCGGTTTATGTTATGAAAGTACATGATGCAACTCCCAGATTTAAGCATTTGTTTCAGCAAAAACAACCAACATATGTTTGAAGGAACACTCAAATGGAACCAATGCGCGAGAGAGTACGAAAAGGGACTTACCGATATTTCACTGTCACAATCTTGAACGAACTTGTCCAAAACAACCGCTGCATACCACTACCACTTCAATGTTACACATGATCAGCAAAACAGGCGCAGGGGTTTCTGCCACCAGTTTGATTACTCCACTTCCTGCAAAATCACAACAGCCAGCTAGTCCTTGTATTACAACTTTAACTCATGATATAATTTTTCTCCAAGATAAAGACTTCATAGATCATGATGAAACCAGTATACCTTCACATAACCTCCAACATTGCAGCCTCTTGAGTTTTTGTGTTACCATAGCTAGCGAATTGCATTTTTACTGAAGAAAAACTGACACGCAGTACCTACCAAACTTGCATCAACAACAAGGACAACCTGTTATGAAGAGCATATGGCTCCTCTGATGATGACTACTTGGTTCTATGCTTTAGTTTTGATTTTTCTATACGTGATCAACAAGCCATGGCTTTGAGGAGGTTTTGGATTTCTACAGAAAGTTTGTTCCAAACTCTACCAGCGCATCAACTCTATCAGTGCAGTTTTAAAAAAGGTGGAAACCAAAAAGCAGCTAGGGAACAAATGGGAAGGAGGTGACTGTACTCACCAAAGATCAGCATGGTCCTTATCTCATCACCCCACTATGTATCATCTCCCAGTGCCTGCAATAAACATGATATTGACAACAGCAGCTGCCCAAAGCTCTAAAATGCTCCTACTGCCCCAGTCATCCATTTCATAGCAACTCTAGGCCTGCGTAGGAAGGATCACAAAAAGGTAAACATCGCTTGTTGGGTATGAAGCATTATAGTAAAGAAAAGCGGAATTAGCAAAACCAATCAAATCATTTGAGTACAATCAGAGAATATTCCACAAAGATTTAAAGAATTAGCAAAACCTATCATAGAATATTCCACAAATATTTAAAGAATATCCAAACCCCAATCATTTGAGTACAGACGGATTAATGCGATTTGATTCTCATTTAACAGAAATTGGAACAAAAAGGGAAGTTTTTCAAATTCGTTTTACCAAAACAGAAAGTTTAAATCAGATCTTCAAAAATGCTTTGAAGGAAATTTGTAACATTTATTCCTCAGAGGCTATATAAGAGGATCAGAAAGAAGAGAAAGGGGCTACCACGAATACACAAAGAAATCCACACATCCATTCACGATAAAACAAAAAACTCCATAAGCCCAAATCTAAACCCTAAGAGAAGGAACTTATCTTTTTTTTTTCACCGTGAATCCACCCTCCTCGCAATCTTCACCGCGAATCCTCCACAAGAAAACAATCTTCGCCGGGATCCCTTCAACATCTTCACCGTCGGAACCACATCCGCCACTGCAAATCGCCAAACCGCCATCGAGACCTGCGAAAAGTCCCTTAAAGCGTGAGATTTCTTTTTTCTAACAATCTAATTTTGTTTGTGTTTGATGTGTAGGAAATTGAAACGAAATTGAAACAGTAGAAGAAGAGAAGACGGAAAAGAGGTTTCCGAGGTTGATGTATAAAAGAGAGAGATGTGAACGATCGAGAGGGAGAGGGGCATCTTTCGTCTTCGATTTGGGAATTGGGGGTGACTTAGGGTTATGTTCTTGTTGTATATTGTTTACTAATTAATGATGGTAATCATACTAACCACACACACTAATCACTACACACACCCTAATCACCCACAAGTCACCCTAATTAACCGTTAACCTCACCATTATCTTCTATCTAATCATCATCAAATCTTTTTACAATTAGCTAAATTAACTTTAGTCTTTTTTTTTTGACATCTTAAATTTAATCCTTTTATTAATTAGTTTAATATCAATTTTCTATTAACCTTTTAATATAATTGTTTTCTTTTAATCAATTAATCTAATAATTTCAAATGGACTTTTTATTTATAAGAAGATAACTAAATAACTCTTTTAATTAATCTTTTATTAATTTTTAATTAATCTATTTCTTTTTTTTATAACTTAACAACTTTTAAAATAAATATCCAACTTATTTGTAATATAAATCATTTTCAATTTAATAATTTATATCTATTTAGTAAAAAACTATATTTATAATAAGAAAACCAGTTTCTTAATTTTTAAAAGGTACATTCACTTGATAATAATAATAGTAACCTTTCATAATAACTAAAAAGAACCACTTGTTTCAAAACTAATTAAATTCCACCCTTTTTAGAGCTAAAGCAAATAACTTTCCTCAAATTAATTCACCATCTGAACTTTTGTAAAAAAAAAAATTCTTAATATTAATCTTTTGGAAATAAAATGAAACCAATAAGTAATTTAACTCTTTTTTTATAATCATAAATTAAATCATTGTAACTTTTATCTATAACTCATAAACCAATCTCATCCAAAGAAACAGGTTTTTTCATCTTAAAATCAAGCCGTTTAAAGTCAACCAATTAAAATCAACTCACAGCGTAAAATATAATCAATTGCGCACGCCTCTCCCCATTCACAACCTCACATTCACGACACATGCACCTACACCTTAGCGCTTTCATGCGTTTGTGTATGGTTTACTTTCCTTGCAATTTATCTTCCGTAATTTACATTACCGCAATTTATATTCACGCATCGCATTCCGTCCAAAGGAAAAACCTACACATGAGTCAACACTTGTGTGTAGTGCACATCATTTGCATCATTCTCCCCACATGATCCTTGATTCCATTCAAGTCGATCTTCTTAAGTTTAGGACCTACCCCATAGGAAGGACCTTTATCTTTACAACATAGAAACAAAAACAATCAACAATTCAATACAAATATTCAAACACAGTAGAGAAAGATGTTAATCATCTTAAGCGAGATAGAATCTCCACCCCACAACAATACAATCAAACATGTAGGGACTTTGCCTTAAGAGAGATAAAGGCGTACTCGTCAAAAAATCTGAGTACTTGAGCCCTTTCTTTAAGACGATGCAAAGACTATTTTCCTACAACCTGTGGCGGTTATATCTCCCTTAAAATGAAGACTCATCTCTTCTCCTAAACCCAATCAAATCAACTACCCTAAACCCGTAGGAACTTTGACCACAGTCAAAGAACTCCTCTAACCCTTTAGGGGAACTACAGATACTCTGATTCCACTCCCGTAAGGATATGTAGGCATAATATGCGACATCTTATCGAGTATACTTAGAAATAAACCCCTAGGTCTTTCAACCATTAGGCAGATAAACACTTAGCAATAAACAAACATAAAACAAGAGGTTCCTGTAGAGTACTACAGAAACTTAGGATGCTAGTACCTTCCCTAAAGTTTAACCGACCCCTGAACCTATAACTCTCTAGCTTGCATTTGCATTGCATTGTGGGAATTTCGATATTTATCCCTTCCTTTGGACAAATCAAAGATCGGTTGTAAAAATGAATTAAAGATTCAAACTAATTAATAGTTTGGTTTCCGAATTTCACCACGACAGAAATGGCGACTTCACTGGGGAGGTCTCTAGTGGGTTCCCATATCTTATTTTATTTGTTTACTGCTTTATATATCTGCCTACTTGATTAATTGTTTATATGCTTTCTCTTGTATTTCTTTTGGGATTATTGTCTTTGAGTGGTGAGATAAAGTTCTACACCCGAACTTGAGAGAAATTAAGATAGGATGGTGATATAGTCGAGGAGGCTTATAGGGAGTTGAATCCCGACTAAGTTAAATCGAGAATCCCGCTCAATTGAGACCCTCGTGAAATAGTACTGTTGAACGAGTAATCGTGAAGACACTTGCTATTTTCGACCTTGGAGCCCATGATATTGAGAACCGTAGTTACCTTAACCCAACTTTGGCCTTTATTAGGATGTAGTGCGAGACTATGAGGGAGTACTTCCGAAATAGTGCTACGCGAAGCTACACTCAAAAGAAGTTCTCTTGAGAATATTATTAATCCTCGAGTAATTGGGAAATTGATAATATCCGAAAGATGGGCTTATGATTTTGAGTCCCTTTAAAACCCTGTCTTGCAGGTACAATCAAACCTTTAGTTCACGTCCTTTGGGGATGGGTATACCCTATGCTCCATGCTCGTTGCAAACCTAGGGTTCCCTTTTGTTTGTTTATCTTTGTTTCTTTATGTGAATACTTGTGTTTGCTGCATTCATCTAACATCATTCTGCCTTGGACTTCATGGGATTCACTTTCGTTTATGAACATTGTAGGTCACTATGACTTCAAACGAAAGACGTACTGTGAAATATACTTTTAAAAGTCCCAAATTGGATGACTTAAAGAAGTTGTGGGGCTTTATCAAGGATCAAGAAGAATTCAAGAACAAATATGGGAAGCTGATATCTTTGTTGGGCCGCTCAGTGAATGAAGGACTTCTTGCCACCCTACTACAGTTTTATGATCCTCTTTACCATTGTTTCACCTTTCCGGATTTTCAGTTGTTACCAACGTTGGAAGAGTATTCCTTTTTGGTTGGTCTACCTGTCCTAGAAGAATCTCCTTTTCCCTTCTTGGAAAAGGACCCTGATGAGAAAGATATTGCTAAAGCCCTCCTTTCTAAGGTATCTGACGTCAAAGCCAACCTAGTTACTAAGGACGAAATTCTTGGTTTAAAGACAGGTTTCCTAGTCGAGAAGGCTTCATTCTACGCTGATTATTCCAATAAGACTCTGTTTGAGGCAATTTTTGTTTTGCTTGTTTACGGGTTATTTTTATTTCCGAGTTTTGAAGGTTTCATCGATCTCAAAGCATTCAAGATCTTTATGAAGAAAAACCCAGTGCCAACTCTGTTGGGTAATACATATCACTCTATACACCTCCGAAACCTTCGTGGTGGAGGGATGATTACTTGTTGTGTACCCTTACTTTACAAGTGGTTTATTTCACACTTGCCAAAGACTAGCTCTTTTACAAACATTGGCAAAGAGATTTGGTCTCCGAGGGTTATGGCATTGACCCATTCTAACATTGATTGGTACAACCAGGTGTATGATGGGGTGTTAATCATTGATAGTTGTGGTAACTTTGCTAATGTACCATTGCTCAGTTTCGATGGAGGAATCAGTTACAATCACGTTTTAGCTCGTCGACAGTTGGGATACCCGTTGAAGGAACCTCCTAAGAGTGCCCATGTAGAGAGTATTTTCTTCAACAATGATGCAGAGCTTCGAGGAAGGATTCTGGATGCATGGCGTAATGTGTACAAGAAAGGGAAGAAAAGTCTAGGAAGGCCTAATTGTCTGTCTCTAGAACCGTATCTCCAGTGGGTAAGAGACAGGGCAATCAAGCTAAGGATGCCTTATTCTCGTCAAGACCCTATACCTCCAAGAAGGGAGCCCACTTATGTCTTTATGTTCGAAACTGAGAAGTCAGAGGTTGCTATGAAGAAGTTACGACAAGAGTTAGAGTCATGGAAGAACAAGTACCAAGTGTCTGTTGCAGAGATTGACCAACTCCAGAAAGAGAAAGAGGAACTCCAGAAGCAGCTATAGTTAAAGGATGAAGAGTTACTCCCCTGCAAGAAGAGGAAGGTCATGGAGGATTTATTTTTCTCCGACCCGCAATGTACTATTTGGAAACTGATTGTGGACAACCTTATCCGTGAGAAGACGCAACTAGAAGAGCAGCTCAAGCAGCAGAATTCGAAACTTCTTTAGTGTCTTTATTAGCTTTTATTTAGCTTTTATTTGGGACTTTTAAAAGCAATTATTTGTATTCCGTCTCGAAATTAATAAAAAAAACGTTTTCTTTTACTACAATGTTTATAAATAGTTAGGATCCCATGAAGTCTTACTCATCTTGCATTGCATTCTTTCTTTACTCAAGAAACTCAATTTTATTTCTCAGGTATTGTAACCATGGATTTCAAAAGAGAAGTATTGGAGTATACTTTCCAGAGCCCTAACATTGAAAGCTTGAGAGAACTAGCATACCTCATCGAAAACCGTTACGCCTTCGCAGCAGAATATGGAGAAGTCTTCCATTTTCTCGAACTCAAGATGAAAGGTGGGCTATTGGAGACCCTTGTTCAATTTTATGATCCGTTGTACCACTGCTTCGCTTTCTCGGATTACCAGTTGATGCTGACACTGGAAGAGTATTCTGATTTCCTAAGGATGCCTGTAATGGCCCGTCCCATATTTACCGGCCAGGAAGACACACCCAGTCATCAAGAAATTGCCAATGCTACCCATCTCAGTTTGGCAGATGTGCAAGCGCACCTAATCACCAAGGAAGGAGTCCTTGGATTCCCTGCTGACTTTTTGATTGAAAAAGTTCGCTACCATGCTGAAAGAAAGGAAGTCCTTATCATGGAAGCCACCTTTGCCCTGTTGGTCTATGGGATTTTCTGGTTCCCAAAGATCGATGATTTCGTTGATATGGATGCGATCAAACTATTCATACTCAAGAATCCAGTTCCCACCTTGCTCGCTGACACATACTTTTCAATCCACTCGAAGAATGTTGAAGGAGGAGGACATGTCGTTTGTTGTACCGCTCTGTTGTATTCATGGTTCATTGCTCGCCTAACTCGGCACCCGTCTATTTGGGAAGAGGAGGAGTCACCTCGTTGGTCTGAGATAGTTATGGCCCTTACTCACTCTGACATTGTGTGGTACGACCCTACTTATGGAGGTATATGTATGATCCATAGCATCGGAGGATTTACTAACATACCGCTCATTGCGAGAGAAGGATGCATAAGTTACAATCCCGCTCTGGCCTGTCTCCAATTTGGGCATCCCATGATTGAAGTACCTGACCAGACTCTGTTAGAAGGAATCTTTCTCAAGAAAGGAGAAGACCCAGGCCTGAAGACCGTCATAATCTATGCATGGAGATACATCAATAAACAAGGAAAAGCTGCTTTAGGATACCCCAATTGTGTTGTCTCTGAAGAATACCTACATTGGGTGCGGGAAAGAGCTCTCGACCTCAAGATGCCGTTCATTTTCCATGAACCTATGGTATTGGCTTTTCACGATCCAGATTGGTTCGACGTGAGCGAAGTAGACCAGTTGAAGACCGCCTTGGATGAGGCTCGAAAACTAAAGGCCGCTTGGAGGAACAAATTTTTCACACTCAAGGTAGAGAAAGAGAAGTCCCAGAGGCTGCCAGAAGTAGAACTTGCAAGGAAAAGAAAGGCGCGAGAGGATTTATTTTCCTCTCACACCTCTTCAAGAGCTGTTACCAGTGACGATCTTCCCCCAGATACTGTGGCTTGGAAAGAATGTGTCGACCGACTCATCAGAGAGAATGTCGAGCTGCAGGAACGCATCAGTCAGCTAGAAAGAGAACTTCGTACACAGAAGGAGCATAAGGAGTAGATCTCCGAGTTTCTCTTTTGCTTTTGATTCAATGTAATAAACTCTTAAAAGAGTACTCCGTTTTGTAATGCTTCGATCCTCAAAATAAAATAAGTTTTTTTCTCCAAGGTCACAATACCGAAATAATTTGAGTTTCTTGAAAGTCTCATACTCATTTGCATTTTGCATAAGCATAACATCGTTTGCATTCCAGGGTCTCACTCTTGCTTCATCTCCGCAGAACAAGCTGAATCACCGATACAACACTCGAGCTAGCCAATGCCAGAAGATGGATCAACTAGAGCAAGAGACCAGAGTGCTCCGTGATGAAGTTGCAAGTATGAAAGAAAGTTTGGAGAAGTTGAATGGTCTAGTGGAAGCTTTGTCTAGTCAAATCTCGATCAACAATCAAGAAGTCCCAAGGACTGTCATATCTGAAGTGACGCCAACACCGATCCCAGTGGTGTCTTCTGTTGCTGAAGTATCCTACAGTATGCCTCAGGGCTTCCCGTGGGGATTGTCCCCTAATTTATTTTCGGCCGGTTACCGTCCGCCTGTGTCTGAGATCCCGGTTGTGACCATTGTTCAAGCTGCTCCTGTAATTTCTGTTGTGATGACTACCGCGTCTCCGCACGTGAACGCTGTCCCGTATATTCTGGATGAACCAATTTTACATGGGTCGCCAACCGAAACTGTGGGTTTAGAAGAGAAGATAGACGGATTTCAAGACCAGTTTTCTGAAATACAAAAGGAGTTGAGAGCTCTTCGTGGGAAAGATCTGTTCGGTAAGAGTGCTTCTGAGCTGTGCTTGGTTCCAAATGTTAAAGTCCCACCGAAGTTTAAGGTCCCTGATTTTGAAAAGTACAAGGGGAATACTTGCCCTCAGAGTCATCTCATTATGTACGCCAGGAAAATGTCTGCCCAAACAGATAATGACCAATTACTTATTCACTACTTTCAAGACAGTCTGACAGGCGTTGCACTCAAGTGGTACATGGGGCTGAATAATACGAAGATTCGAACTTTTAATGATCTGGGAGGAGCTTTTGTCAAACAGTATAAGTACAATGTGGACATGGCGCCCGACCGAGATCAGTTGAGAGCAATGGCACATAAAGATAAGGAGAATTTCAAAGAATATGATCAGCGTTGGCGCGAGTTGGCCGCGCAAGTCACACCACCATTAGAAGAAAAAGAGATGACCAAGATTTTTCTGAAGACTCTGAGTCCTTTCTTTTATAAAAAGATGGTAGCCAGTGCACCCAGTGACTTTACTGAAATGGTCAATATGGGGATGCGCTTGGAAGAGGGTGTTCGTGAAGGAAGACTGACCAAAGAAGAGAGTGCTCCTAAGAGGTATGGGAGCGGTTTTATGAAGAAAAAGGAGCAAGGTGTAAGTGCCATTCAAAAGGGACAATTCAGAAAGAGGTACATGCCCCCACATCAAGTTGCAGCGGTATCGCCAGTGTTTAATGCTCCGGCTTATCAGTTACAGTCTCCGCAACCCTATCAGCAACCTCAGTCTCCCGTTGCTCAACAACCCCAACTTCAGCAAAGTCCACAGTACCCTCGGCAGAATCGGCCATCCAGCAATCAAGGACGTGTGTATAGAAAATTAAACTTTGATTCGATCCCAATGACATATGTTGATCTATTCCCCGCTTTGATTAAAAAGGGTCATATTCAAACGAGAGCTCCACCTCCGGCTCCCACGAATCCTCCCTCTTCTTATAGAGCTGACAAGTTTTGTCCTTACCATCAGGGCGCTCCAGGACATGATATTGAGAGTTGTTTAGGTTTGAAGATGGATGTCCAGAGGCTCATTAAAAATGGAATCTTGTCTTTTAGGGATTCCGACCCTAATGTACAGAAGAATCCATTACCACCACATAGTTCGCCCTCTGTCAATATGATTGAAGATTGTTTGGAAAGTGATGGTCAAGAAGTTTCAAATGAAGAGGCTGAAGAAGTTTGTGTCATAGTACCCCACTTTAAGGAAGTGGAACGTATAGAGATTGTTTACAATAATAAGAAGCCAACTGTTACTCCTTTAGTAATCAATGTGCCTGGACCTGTCCCTTATACCTCTAGTAAGGCTATCCCATACAGGTACAATGCTACTATGTTGGAGAATGGGAAAGAAGTGCCTTTTCCCACTATACCCTCAATAGTTAATATTGCAGATGTCAGTAGTGTGACAAGAAGCGGTCGAGTCTACCCGACTGTGCCACCGAAAGAAAAAGAGGTTTTGTTTGAACCATCAGGCTCAAAAGACCCAAATGTGGGGCAATCCGGTGGGTCTAATTTATCCAACTCCGATGAATGTTTGAAAGTAATTAAAAGAAGTGAATATAAGGTTGCAGATCAGCTTCTGCAAACCCCGTCAAAGATTTCTGTGCTACAATTGCTGATGAGTTCTGAGGCTCATAGAGAAGCGCTTCAGAAGATTTTGGAACAAGCCTATGTCGAGCAGGATGTGACTATGGAACAATTTGATAACATCATTGGCAGCATTACTTCGAGTGATAATCTAGGTTTTAATGAAGACGATCTCCCAAAAGAAGGAAGGAAACATAACATGGCTCTACACATTTCTGTGAACTGTGGAAACGACTCTCTGTCCAGTGTGCTGGTTGATACTGGATCGTCGCTAAATGTAATGCCTAGAACTACTTCATCTAAGCTGTCATACCAAGGACCGTCGATGAGGCCAAGTCGCGTTATTGTCAAAGCTTTCGATGGGTCAAGGAAAATGGTAATTGGTGAGGTAGATTTGCCCAGGACTATTGGCTTACAGACTTTTATGATCCCGTTTCAGGTCATGGACATTCGTGCCGCTTATAGCTGTTTGTTAGGGAGGCCATGGATACATGAAGCTGGAGCCGTTACTTCTACCCTGCATCAGAAGTTGAAATATGTTTTTTGGGGGAAAATAGTTACGGTTTATGGAGAAAGAGCTTTGGTGGTAAGTCATTTGTCATCATTCTCATATGTCGTGGCTGAGGAAGAAATTGGCACGCAATTCTAAGCCTTGTCCATTGTGGGTGAGGGTGCCCAGAAGTCTCAAGCATCCATGTCATCATTCAAAGACGCACAACGAGTAGTGAGCAGTGGTCACCAAACCATGTGGGGAAAGGTGTTGTCTTTGCCAGAGAACAAAAACAAGGAGGGTCTCGGTTTCACCAGCAGTTCCGCTCAACAAGACACCAAGAATCAACGGTTTCTGCTAATCAATGAAGTGTTCCGTAGTGGAGGAATCGTCCATCATCCTCAGATCAATGTTGTGTCAGAGGACAAACTTGAGGGCTACATATCAGATGGTTCTACAAGGTCCTCCATTCCTTACGAAGACTACGAGCCCTATATGGAAGATCCAGACTATGTTTCAGATGAATTTGACTATACCTTTGGAGTTTATGCCGTCACCGAGGAAGATCCAGATGAGGACATCCCAGACTTTGTGACCCCAGGCGTTGTAGTCAAGAACTGGAGTGCGGTTGAAGCCCCTACTGCCATTCATATATCTAAGTAAAGCATTTGTTTTAAAATTTTCCACTCTGCCCAAGGTGAAACTGCATCTGTTAGGGCTTATTTCCAATAATTCCCTTTGCTCTGCCCAAGGCAAAAGTGACTTTGTTGGGCGCGTCTCTTTGGTTTTGCTATCATCAATAAATTACTTTCATTTACATTTGTGTTTAATACTTATTCACGATTTTGGAAAATAATAAGTAGCATCTCGCGTACACACACTTTCCACTTTACGAAAAAAAAAAAACTTATTGAAAATCACGTCACTTGCGCAGATTGCTACATAAAATACATCCTGGGAATAGTGATCCACTGCCTTCTCCAAATTTCGAGTTTCCTGTGTACAAAGCCGCGGACGAAGAAGATGATATCCCAGAAGAAATTTCCAGACTGCTTGAGAAAGAACAAAAAGCTATCCAACCTCATCAAGAGCCGGTGGAAGTAATCAACTTGGGATCAGAAGAAATCCGTAGAGAAGTGAAAATTGGAGCTCTGCTTAAACCCGACGTGAAGAAACAGCTGATTGATTTACTTGGAGAGTTTGTCGATGTATTTGCTTGGTCATATCAAGACATGCCTGGATTGGACACAGCTATAGTCGAACATCATTTACCGTTAAAGCCGGAATGCCCGCCAGTAAAACAGAAGCTCAGAAGGACTCGACCTGATATGGCTTTAAAGATTAAGGAAGAGGTACAGAAACAGATTGACGCAGGTTTCCTTGTCACCGCCGAGTATCCACTATGGTTAGCTAACATCGTACTCGTTCCGAAGAAGGATGGTAAGGTTCGCATGTGTGTAGACTACAGGGATTTGAATAAAGCCAGTCCAAAAGATGACTTTCCATTACCTCACGTTGACATATTGGTGGACAGTACTGCAAGATATGAGGTTTTCTCCTTCATGGATAGTTTTTCAGGTTACAACCAGATCAGAATGGCTCCCGAGGACAGAGAGAAGACGTCATTCATAACGCCCTGGGGCACCTTTTGTTACAAAGTTATGTCGTTTAGATTAAAGAATGCAGGGGCAACATATCAGAGCGCTATGACTACTTTGTTCCATGATATGATGCACAAAGAGATTGAAGTGTATGTGGATGATATGATAGCTAAGTCGAAGACCGAAGATGATCATGTTAAGCACCTGGCTAAGTTGTTTGGTCGTTTGAGGGAATACAAGCTTCGTTTGAACCCCAACAAGTGCACATTTGGAGTACGATTAGGGAAACTATTGGGTTTTATTGTTAGTCAAAGAGGGATTGAAGTGGACCCCGACAAAGTGAAAGTTATCCGGGAAATGCCAGACCCCGCCACCGAGAAACAAGTCAGAGGATTCTTGGGACGTTTAAACTACATTTCCAGGTTTATATCTAACATGACTACTACATGCAAACCTATTTTTAAGCTTCTGAGGAAAGAACAAGGGTACGTTTGGACTGAGGACTGTCAAAAGGCTTTTGATAGTATCAAAGAGTATTTGCTTGAGCCACCTATCCTGATACTGCCAGTTGAAGGACGACCTTTGATTATGTATTTGACTGTTTTAGAAGATCCAATGGGTTGTGTACTCGGTCAGCGAGATGAAACAGGAAAGCAAGATCATGTCACTTATTACTTGAGCAAGAAGTTTACTGATTGTGAAACAAGGTACACTATGTTAGAGAAGACTTGTTGCGCTTTGGCGTGGGCCGCCAAGCGTTTGCGCCAGTATATGTTGAATCACACTACTTGGTTAGTCTCAAGGATGGACCCTATCAAGTATATTTTCGAGAAGCCCGCTTTGACTGGGAGAATTGCTAGATGGCAGATGTTGTTGTCTGAATATGATATCGAGTACCACACTCAGAAAGCTGTTAGAGGAAGTGTTTTGGCTGATCATCTGGCTCACCAACCCATTTTGGATTATCAACCCTCAAACGATGACTTTCCTGATGAAGATGTTATGTTTTTAAAGATGAAATATTGTGAAGAACCCGTACATGGTGAAGAGCCAGAGCCAGGTTCTCAATGGGGTTTAGTTTTTGATGGAGCTGTCAACGCTCATGGAAAAGGGATAGGTGTTGTTATCGTGACTCCTCAAGGGACTCACTTCCCGTTCACATCTAGATTAACATTCCAGTGTACTAATAATGAAGCTGAGTACGAGGCATGCATTATGGGTCTTGAAGAAGCAATCGATTTGAGAATTAAGAATTTAGATGTGTTTGGTGATTCTGCGGTGGTAATCAACCAAATTACTGGAGAATGGATAACTCGACATGATAATTTGGTCCCATACAGAGATTACGCTAGAAGACTGTTACCGTTCTTTGATAGGGTGGAGTTTCATCATATCCCTCGTGATGAGAACAGAATGGCAGACGCGTTGGCAACTTTGGCCTCGATGATTGTGGTAAACTTTTGGAACGAGTGTCCTCGGATTGAAGTAAAACGTCTTGATAGACCTGCCTACATCTTTGCTGTCGAAGAAGTTGAAGATGGCAAACCCTGGTACCATGACATCGAAGTGTTTCTTAGAACTCAGGAATATCCTTTGGGAGCTTCCAACAAAGACAAGAAAACTTTGAGAAGGTTGGCTGGAAATTTTCTTCTGAGTAACAATGTGCTGTACAAGCGGAATTTTGACATGGTCTTGCTGAGATGTGTCGACAAGCAAGAAGCAGATATGTTAATGACGGAAATTCACGAAGGATCTTTTGGCACGCATGCCAACGAACATGCCATGGCTAAGAAGCTTTTAAGGGCTGGTTATTATTGGATCACAATGGAATCAGATTGTTACAAGTTTGCTAGAAAGTGTCACAAGTGTCAGATTTACGCAGATAAGATTCACGTGCCTCCAACTATGTTGAATGTTATCTCATCACCATGGCCATTCTCTATGTGGGGAATTGATATGATTAGAATGATAGAGCCGAAAGCGTCTAATGGACACCGATTCATCTTAGTAGCCATTAATTATTTTACCAAGTGGGTCGAGGCGGTTTCCTATGCTAATGTAACTCGACATGTGGTTGTCAAATTTATCAAGAATCAGCTCATTTGCCGATATGGTGTGCCAAGCAGAATCATTACAGACAACGGTTCCAATTTGAATAACAAGATGATGAAAGAGTTGTGTGAAGAATTCAAGATTGAGCATCATAACTCTTCCCCTTACAGACCAAAGATGAATGGGGTTGTTGAAGCCGCCAACAAAAATATCAATAAGATCATTCAGAAGATGGTTGTTACTTATAAAGATTGGCACGAAATGCTCCCATTCGCCTTACATGGATATCATACGATGGTACGCACATCGACTGGGGAAACCCCATTTTCACTTGTCTACGGTATGGAAGCAGTACTCCCGATAGAAGTTGAGATTCCTTCTATGAGAATTTTGGTGGAGGCAAAGTCATCAGAAGCTGAATGGTGTCAAAACAGATATGATCAGTTGAACTTAATCGAAGAAAAGAGGACGGCTGCGCTGTGCCATGGGCAGTTGTATTAGCGGAAGATGAAGAAGGCATTTGACAAGAAAGTTCGACCCCGCGCATTCAAAGAAGGTGACCTCGTGCTTAAGAAGATTCAGTCTTTCCTCACCGACGTAAGAGGAAAATGGGCCCCGAATTACGATGGACCATATGTAGTGAAAAAGGTTTTGACAGGAGGCGCTTTGATGTTAGCAACAATGGACGGAGAAAAGATCACTCGCCCTGTTAACACGGATGCTGTTAAGAAATATTTTGTTTAAGAGAAGCAAGTCATTATTCCCTTTATGTAATCAATATTGTTTTCCAACACTGTGAAATCGGGGTCACGCTTTTCTGCTGACCACCATTCAATAAAAAAGTTGTCATTGATCACAAATCTGTTTTATTGATAGCAAAATCCAGATTGACTTAAACTTTTTCAAAACTTTATGCTCTACTTGACATATGAATAACAAGAGGATGACCATGGGAATTTATCTCGTCTGAAGAAAGACAACAATATGATATGCTTCCCCAGGGCAAGAGGATTTATTTTATCCAGACACGAAGGTTGCTTCTGTTCGAAGACCCTTTTCGCAGACGATAAAGGATCTATGGAGATTTTGCTTGAATACCCTTTTGTTTGAGGCGTTTATTTCGTTTCTCCCAATCCGTCGGTATACGCACAGCATATAAGTAGACAGCATGGCATGTGCATTTTCGCATTCTTCGTATTTGTTTTGTTCCGTCGCTTTGGCTATAGTTACCCCTAGGTGGTTGGGTGCGTCTTCTCCTTCCAAATAGAGTTGTTACCCTAGGCAGAAAGAGCAATGTTTCATTTTCCCCATGAAGTTCAACCCTCATGGGAGATGGTTATCTTAGTATAATCCCATTTGAGTTCATACCTCAATGGTTGAGGCTTGCTTGATATTTTCTCTTCGGTTATTTCCCGAATTGAACTTCGGTCCTTAGCAATCACATTATGGACATCTCCAACTTTTGAACATGGATCAGGAGTGCATTTATTTTGCACTTCGACGTTATGAGGATCACTATTAAAGACGTGACACTTCTTCAAAGATATTACAAGGTTTCCTCAACAACTTACAACTGAATGACAGAAGATCTCTTTATTTGAGCAACTCGTTTTGATCAAAATTTATACTCAAAATGACAAACCGCAGTTCCTCAAGACAATGCGCCCATTCCCCAGTGATTTATTTCAATATTATCAAAGTCAAAAGAAAAGACATTACAGACATTTCCCTTCATTTGAGAATTTTCAGTACAAGAGTTTCATATATCTTACAATTACAACAAAGACACTCTTCAGGAGTGATTCTTCCCCAGTGGGATCATTACGCAAGTACAATCAACGACATATCTCTTTACAAGAAGACGCTTTACAAATTAACCAGTTTACAACCTCTGTGAAAAGCCCCGGTGAAGCTTTACGAACTACATCTACAATTTACAATTACAAATTACATCTACAACAACAGAGTACAATACAGATTACGTCAACAACATTTACCATCTACAGGGTTCTACAACGAACTACATCTACAGGTGTCGCTTGCGCGAAAATAAGGTGCCGGCACAACAGAAGAGTCACCACCTTTCGTTATTTATCCCTCAGAGTGGGAAAGGAAACGATCGGAAAAACCTGACGAAAAAAGGGTAAGACAAGGTCATCGCAACCAATGTCTGGATTCGGGAGTCGGTTACGCAAGGAGAAGGTATTAGCACCCCTCACGTCCGTCGTACTCGACGGGATCCACCCTTGTTGTATTTACTCGGACGGGTTGGTTTTATTCTATCTACCTATCAAGGTTGGCTTAAAAGAAAAGAAAAATGACTCGACAAAGCGTCGCGCTTTATGCCTACGTATTCTCATCAGAGAATGAGAAATCAGTGTCAACGTAGTTCGGCCTACGACGGATTATGGGGGAAGGTAGCTCGCCAATACATCAGTACTGTGCCTACATACTCTCAACAGGTATGGGAGATCAGAGCTCACGTAGTTCGGGACACTACGCTTTATTTCCTGTCTTTTATGAAAGAAGTGTTTTTTATTGTGTTTGCAATTTCAATCGCACTAGAGACTATGACCCGAGAGTGAATGCGTCGCATGTCACCCAAAGGGTACCATACTAAACATCCAGACTGTGGAAAAGAAACTCTCCCACAATCCTTTCTCAGATAGCTTAAGGCTCGTAACGTACGAAAGAAATCATTCATGATTACTGTATCTTAAACTGTTTTGAGATGAGAAGAGAACAGGCCCAACTAGGAGGGAGACTATCAAGTCCTACTGTTGTCATGCCATGGATTCATCCTATGGTTGAGGTTTGAACAGGGAACTCCTAGAAGTTGTCATGCATAGGTTTCAACCTAAAGTTCTATCATGATGTCCTTATCAAAGGAAATGAGAGTCCTAAGGGATCATGTCAATGATACACCAAAACAGACAAAGCATCAGCTTAACAGTAAAATGCATGCAATGCAAGTGAGGAAGGAAATATGTGTGGGGCTTCAGCCTCCACAAGCTCATCTCAACCTCAAGCCAAAATGGATAACAGTAATCATACTGAAAGATAAAACATCATGCTATCAAGCAATATAGTAAACTGCAGTCATACAGAAGAAATAAAATAAAATGCCATCAGGCAAACAAACCACATGGGCAAGGGAGCTGGGCTCTACTGAATACCCGCAAGCAAAGCCACACAGTAACAATACAAGCAGAGGGAGCAACTCAACCTCTAGTGCAATCATGCTCCTAGATTCTACTTATTCTAGATATGGACTTATTCTAATGCATCAAGCAAGTCAAACAAAACACATCAATACAACAAAGAAAAAGATAAGAAAGCAACTCCTCTCTCAACTTCAAGCTTCAGCTCTTCCAACAGCAACTCAGTCTTCAGACTTCTATCACTCTTGACAAATATCAATTTTCTTTTCCAGGTTTCAACCCTTCAACATAAGTTTCAACTTATCTTCTCTTTTAAGCTTCAGCTTCTTGATCAGCTCCACCTTCAGGCTTCACTAATAACCACAAGTATCAACTTGATCCCTTCAGGGTTTCCAGGTATCAAAGTAAGTATCAACTTCCTTTGTTCTTCAAGCTTCAGCTCTTCAGAATCAATCTCAATTGAATCCTCCTCCTAAGTATCAACTTGCTCTTGTTGCTCTTCAAGCTTCAGCTGGAATGACAATGCTTAAGGACTCATCCTCTTCCATACTCTTCAATTAAATCTTCATCTTCACACTCAAGCTCAACATCTCTCAAGATACTCAAACCAGAGGAAATCACTTACTGGATAAGCTGGGGTGTTAAACTGCTTATTGACCACCAAAGGTGACCTATAAGGGTTCAACATCAAATGAAGGGTCCCTCAAAAGTTCTACTTCCTAGGTACCATCACTTATCCCTCCAAAGGAGAGAGGTGTATACCATGGAAGGACTTTGAATCATAGGGAGGGATGGAGCTGACAGATACCATCCATGTTTCAGAAAGAAGTTAACTAGGTCTAAACTCTTCCTAATCCCTAACCCTAAAACAATCAACAAAGATCAAGCTCTCAAGCTCCTCAATCCATCTTCAAGTCTTATACTATGCTCCTCAATGCTCCTCAGAACAATACCAAGCTCTCCAAGCCCACAGAGCAATGCAAACAAAAATTCAAACCCACAAGGGCAACACAAACAATCATCAACTACTAAAATCATCTAAAAATAGTATACTATTATATTAAAACCTAATATAATTTCTAAGGGATCCTACATACCTACCCTTAATGCCCTATATGTCCCATAGTCTAATTTGTCCAAAAAACCCAAAATTCTAGTGTTATTATGGACCTATGTTGAAGTTTGACCTAATTCTACACAACCTAATGTCATCTAATCAAAACTATCATAAAATTCATCAAAAAATTATGGAATAAATCCAGGGGGAAGATAAAGCATATATCTAACTATCCTAAAAAGAATGGCCTAAAAATGTTAAGGGAACTACCTAAACAAAATTCTACAAAATCATGGATCAACATAAAAGAAATAAAATGCAATAAAAGTAGAAAATACACAAAAAATACTAAAAATGCATGAAAGGAAAATATTTTTATTTTATATTTTTCTTTACATGAATATGAAATGGGAGCGAAAATTCCCACTTAAAAATCATTAATTTTCAAATTGATATGATTTTTCCAAGATTGAAATAAAATGGAAGAAAATAAAATGAAATATGAAGGGATGGGGTGCAGCTAGCAAACAGATCCAGTTCAATACACGCATGGGCCCAAACTGGGGGGTTCAGAAAGTAAAGCGCGCTAGGCCCAACTCACTCAGAAAATCAATTAATAAATCATACAGAAAATGAAAAATAAACGGTGAAAATAGAAACCAAATACAGTGTAAATCATTCATGGGCCTTGATTGGGGGTGGGATTAGTCATTGGGTCACTAAGCCCAGGAAGCCACCGTTTAATGAAATGGTGTGTTTCGCTTGTTCTGAGTTCCCTCTCAAAATGCAATTGAATCGTGCCCGTTGGATTAGTGGGGAGTCAACTGGTCAAGCTAGCATCTGATGGCTGGGAAGTTATCTTCTTCCTTCAGCTAGGGTTTGCTGAAACTCCATGGAAATGCAGAACCCTGAGCTTCATCTTCCTCCCATACGAACTCCATCAATTCCTCATGAAAAATGGAAATTCAAGACCTTATCCTGCCTAGAATTTTATGCTGAATCCATCCATGCTCTCAAAATCAACTGAAACTTCCTCTAACATAAAACACGATCTAAGATCCAAAATGTACTCAGTCATCAATCTTAACAATTCTTGCAACTAGCTACCTCAGATCACTCACCAACTCACACTGAATGATTCTTGATGTCTAGTTCATTCTATATCTCAATATAACACGAGTTCTTGGTCATCAAAGAAATGGGGTCCATAGTTCAATTTTCACCAATTGATCCCTAACTCTCCAAAATCCATCTCTTATTGGTCTCTAACATTTCTACACTAACAAATTAACCTAATTATGCCTAAAACATGGTGTAGGGAAGAATTTGAAAACCTGGTTAATCTTGATGAACAGATGATGAAATCCTCCAATTCAGCCCTTGAAACTCTTCAGAAAGTTTCCCTAGATGCCAATCTTGCTACTGTTTGCAACAATTTTGATGGAGGAAGCCTCAATCTCAGAATTCGATTCTGACTTGCTACCTTGAAATTTCAATCACCAACTCTTAAATTCACCATGGATTTGATCTCAATTCAATCTACACAGCTTCACTATGATGTATGGAATGTGTTTGAATGGAAAGAATGAATGGAAATGAAGAAGAATGAAGAAATGAAACTTGACTTGCAATGGAAGATTCTTGATCTCACTCTCTCTTTTCTGCACCAATTCTCACCAACCTTGCATCTGAGCAAGTTATACATATTATATAGAGTGGTTTAGAATCATCTAGAACCCTCTAGGATCATCCAATGAGTATTTGGAAATCTCATGTCATGACATTTTGATTTCAATTCTCCTTATGTGCTATCTCATGCCATGGTCCTTGTAACCTTTGTAATTGACTTGAAATTCTCCCCATATGAGATTTATGATGAGTTACAATGCCTAACCAACTTGCTTATTGAGTTTTGTTGAGTTTTGCTTTGGTACCTTAATATGCAAGTAAGCCATTTCCAAAGTAGCCCTATGATCTAAGCCCCAAATCAAAATTGTGGCTGAACCATTTTTCTTAGAATGTAATTTGGAGTCAAAATGACCTATTATATGACATGGTTTGGATGTACAACTTGTGATTTCCAATTTTCAATTTCACCTTAATTAACTTATGCCTCCATTTTAGGCCATTTTTATCACTTTTTGATACAAGCCTTTTCAACATCTCATGACCTTCTTACTAGCCTTAAAACATCATTCTAAGAAAGTTTTATGTTGAATATTTTTCCATTTGAAGCTTGGAAATAGGAGATATGGCCTTATGCTTGAAATGACCTATAACCTCCAAATGACCAAAATGCCCTTGACTTGTCAAAGCCATAAGTTGAGTTCTACAAATCCTATCAAGGACTTCTAGTACTCTATAGAAAGCTAATAAGATTCTCTAAAACATTCATTTTTACAAGAGTTCATAGGAATCATCCTACTAGGGCAAAAGTTGGATGCAAGTTGGGTGACTTTCAAGGGCCCAAATTCACATACCTCAGATGACCTGTAATTTGTCAAAGCCATAACTTGAGCTATACAAATCCTATCAAGGACTTCTAGTACTCAAATTAAAGCTAAGAACAATATATACAACATTCATGTTGTGGGGAATATGATATTACAATCACATCTTGAGCTAAACTGCCTTGAAGATACAGATCAAACTAGGGGATTTTACACTGTCAATCCTTAGAAACCCTAGCTTAAAACTTCTCAAACTCCTCAATCATGATGAGTTGGTCTAGGAATCATCCTTATAGCATCTCAATACATCATTCCATGCTCACATGGCTCTTGGATTAGGTCTCAACCCCCTCCAAATCCTCAGTTGACCTAGGGTTGACCCAGTCAAACCCTAATTCCACCACTCATGGTTGAATCTTCTGAATCCTTGTACAATGACCTCTCTAGGCTTCATGATGGCTTTCAAGACATCTCATCAAGCTTTCTCAAAGCTTCAAGTTCATTCTCATAGTCTCAGAATCATCTGGGGAGCTCCCACAACTCTCAAGTTATGAGACACACAACCTTGGTTTCAATCAATCCCTCTGAGGATCTCTTGAGTTCTCTAACAAGGACATCAATATTTGAACATTTGAATAACCTTCTTGGCTAGCTTCAAAGTCTCATACAACTATTGATGGGTAAATAAATGTTGGTCAAATTTTGGGGTGCAACAGCTGCCCCTATTCAAGCGGCTTGAACCTGACTGGGTGAGGAGCGAACGACTCTCAACCAATCGAGGTGCGAGACGGTTGAATACCGATAAACTCGGAAATTTGCCAACTGCATAAGCACTGGTGGGAACAGATCTTCGAACACTGAAATAATAGTTGCACGACAACTAGCTGGAGACATACTGACCTGAACCTTGTCGTCAGTTATCCACATTAAATTCCTCTGATATTATTATCAGCCACCTGATTTCGCTGTCAGGCAACCAGAACACCCAACATCGCCGCTGGAAAACTAAAGAATCTGACATCACCGTAGGACAACCAAAACACCCAACATCGCCGCTGGAGAACTAAAGAATCTGACATCGCCGTCGGACAACCAAAACACCCAACATCGCCGCTGGAGAACTAAAGAATCTGACATCGCCGTCGGACACAGACATCCAACATCGCCGCTGGAGAACTAAAGAATCTGACATCGCCGTCGGACACAAACATCCAACATCGCCGCTGGAGAACTAACTCACTTGACATCGCCGCCAGAAACAAACATCCAACATCGCCGCTGGAGAACTAAATCACCTGACATCGCCGCCAGAAACAAACATCCAACATCGCCGCTGGAGAACTAAATCACCTGACATCGCCGCCAGAAACAAACATCCAACATCGCCGCTGGAGAACTAAATCACCTGACATCGCCGCCAGCCCACTATGACTCTAAAAAACACCCGACATCACCGTCAAGTACTCAAAATAATCTGACTTCGCCGTCAACTCTCAACATCGTCTGACCTCGCCGTCAGGGTGAAGAAACTTCATTGGGGAATTGGTCACACGGTAACCGGTAATACCTAGTCGATCATGCCATCAGGCATCCAAAGAACACTGTCGGGCATCAGCCGGACTTCAACCATCAGGTTGATCATGCCGTCAGGCATGCAAAGAGATTGTCAGGCATCAGCCGGACTTCATTAGCAAGTCGGGAATAGAATTCTTGGTCAATCATGAGCCAACTGGGAACCTCTAAACCTCTACCATCAGGAACTCCGCATCAGCTGAGAGAACTGCTTCATTAACACGGTTAGACTCCAATCGTGGAGCCTTCAAGGGAGATTTCAACTTCGCTGTTAGAAACCTGCTGGGGATAACGCTTCGCCGCTAGGGATTCTGGAGAACTATCAAGTAACTCCGCTCCGAGGGTCCAGAAATCATTCTGGAGGAACCAACTCTGCTGAGGACTTCACGAATTATCTTTGACAAATAACTCCGTCGGGGAACTTCAAGAATCATCTTGAACCGATAACCATTCTGGAGATTTCAGGAATCATCCTGAGCGAACACTCTGTTGGGGATTTCAGGAATCATCCTGGGCAACCTTTACCGGGGGCTCTAAGCATCAGTTTGAGCAGCCAACTCTGGAGACTGCACTGGGGTCTTAAGAATTATCTTAAGCAAATGGCCCTGCTGGGGAATTCAAGAGTCATCTTGAACCGAAGACTTTGCTGGGGATCTCAAGAATCATCTTGAGCAAGCGACTTCGTTGGGGAGAATGTCAGGAATCATCCTGAGCAATCAATTCTACGGCGGAACACCTGCAAAACAAGAACGGTAACAACCTAGATCATGTTTATTATGTATATGCTTCGGCAGTGGCGCAATGCTCCACACGGTGGAAATGCTATGCGTTCATGATAAATGTTATGCAATCATGCACAATGATACGATCCCGTCAGCAAAATAAATGCTGAAGGGAGAATCCTCCTGTCAAGGGGGAAGAACTACTCAGATAGAGGAATCATCCTGTTGAGGAGAACAGAGTCACGCCAATCTCAATTGGACTCCGCAGGGGACACAACTTCAGTTGACTGCTGCGGGGGAAACAACTTCAGTTGATTGCTGCAGGGGAACAAAGCTCTACGAGAACCTGGACCCGCTGAGGGAAAGCGATGTCAATCGCGGGGATAAACTGCGTGGCCGTCTCGGCTACTTCTCTGGAGATGACGGGTCTGTGGGGAAACAACTTCAGCTGCTCAACACTCCACTGGGGAAAAATCAATCATGGCCTGATCAACTTCCAAGGATTTGGCTCTCTTGGGGACCTGCAAACTCGGTTGGGGAAGAAGAAATCATTCTGCTTCGCTGGAGAGAGTACGACTCTGCTGAGGAATTTCAATTCCGCTGGGGAAGAAGGAATCATCCGACTTCGGGGGGAAGTACGACTCTGGTGGGGAATTTCAATTCCGCTGGAGACTTCGGTCTGGCACCATCAGTTGCTGCATACTTCGGCGTACGAATAGTTTCCTACGAAACCTGCACTTGTGACCCGGTGCTGGGGGGATGAATTCGCGTGCTTCAGCGCCTGACTCAGCTGAGGAGATGACGTTCCTTCAGGATACATCTGATTGGGGAGAAAGTCATCTCTGCCTGGGGAGACATATCAATGCTCACGATCTCGCGTTCAGACTCTGCGGGGAGAGGCCACTGAACTTTGCTAGAGAAGGAGGAATCATCCTGCTTCAGGGATGCGCACAGCGCACTGTCTGGAATAAGCTACACCTGTAACAACACAAACAAACAGACAAGATACCCTTCTCAAAGGGACCTATCGAGGTTATTATCTCGTGACAATATTCAAGTAATTAATTGTTTCAACAACCAGTGGCCTAGGCCCGTAAGTTTATGTATGTGCATTTTATCAAAAACATCGGCATCCTTTTTCGCAAACAAAACAGATAAATGCTAAACAGACAAACAGAATTGCTGAATAGTATGCATTTTATTGATAACGAACCCCTGAATGGGTAAAAAATGTTTTACAACAGATGCAAGCTCCTGGAATGAGGAAGCCGCACAAAATAAAACATAAATATACATCAGTATATACAAATGTCGGCAACGAGGCGTAGACGAACACCATGAGTTGATCCCTCTATGACCCACTTGACTTCGATACTTCTCCGACGCTTCAGCTTCGGAAGAGATTGATTCAGATGAACGGCCCTCAGGTCTTCCGAACCACTAAACAATGAAAGTCCACACGCGGAACGCAGTCATTTGCTTTTTCAAATCCCTAACTTTTGCGTGAACCGCCCTTTGCGGGTTTTCAGTTCACCGGGATACCCTTTTTTGCCGAAGCCGCCCAGTGTAGGTTTTCGACTTCGCGGGTGTACATTTTTTCAATTTATATCCCTAATTTTTGCCCGAACCTTTTTATTCTGTTTTCGGTTCGCCGGGATGCCCCTTTTTTGCCTGGACTCTCTTCAGGACGAGATCACCCGTCTAAAAGCTTCTAGGACGCACCTTCTTATCATAAGCTTTCTTCATTCGGCTTTGGTACAGACGATCAAATGCAATCGATGCTAACCTCTTCTCGTCCATCAGGCTGAGTTGGTTCAGACGATTCGTAACCCATTCTGCCTCGTCGAGTTTCACATCAACCAAAACTCGCAAAGAAGGGATCTCCACTTCTAACGGTAGGACAACTTCCATACCGTACACCAAGGAGAAAGGAGTTGCCCCGGTTGACGTACGTACCGTTGTACGATAACCGTGAAATGCAAACGACAGCATCTCGTGCCAATCTTTATAGGTCACAACCATCTTCTGAACAATCTTCTTTATGTTCTTATTGGCTGCTTCCACGACGCCATTCATCTTCGGCCGGTAAGGAGATGAGTTGTGGTGTTCAATCTTGAAATTCTGGCACAGCTCCTTCATCATCTTGTTATTCATATTCGAACCATTATCAGTAATGATCCGCTCGGGAATTCCGTAGCGACAGATGATGTCCCTCTTTATGAATTTAGCCACTACCTGCTTGGTCACATTAGCATACGAGGCTGCCTCCACCCACTTGGTGAAGTAGTCGATAGCTACTAGAATGAAGCGATGACCGTTAGATGCAATGGGCTCGATCTTGCCTATCATGTCGATGCCCCACATGGAGAACGGCCACGGGGAGGACATGACATTTAACGGGCACGGCGGCACATGAACTTTATCAGCATAAATCTGGCATTTATGACATCTCTTTGCGAATCTGAAGTAATCCGACTCCATTGTCAGCCAGTAGTATCCTGCTCTCAGGATCTTTCTCGTCATAGCATGCCCGCCGGCGTGCGTACCAAATGTGCCTTCATGGACTTCTTCCATGAGCATACTCGCCTCTTTCTCATCTACACATCTGAGTAGCACGAAATCGTGGTTTCTCTTATACAACACTCCATCAGGATTGAGATAAAAGTTTCCAGACAGCCTCCTCAGAGTCTTCTTATCCTGGGTTGACGCACCCGCAGGATACTCCTTAGTCATAAGGAAAGTCTAGATGTCATGGAACCATGGCTTGCCATCGGCGGCTTCCTCGATTGCAAAGACGAACGCAGGTCTATCAAGACGAGATAGGACAATTCTTGGAGCCTCATTCCAAAAATTGACTTTATACATTGAAGACAACGTGGCTAAGGCATCAGCCATCTGATTTTCAGCCCTGGGCACATGATGGAGTTCCACTCGGTCAAAGAACGGAAGTAGCCTTCTAGCATAGTTCATGTACGGCACCAAATTCGATTGACGGGTCTCCCACTCCCCTTTAATTTGGTTGATCACAAGCGTTGAGTCACCATATACGTCTAGGTTCTTGATTCTCAAATCAATTGCCTCTTCTAGACCCATGATGCATGCTTCATACTCCGCCTCATTATTGGTGACCGGAAACGTCAGTCTCGCAGTAAACGGGATATGGGATCCGTGGGGAGTCGTGATGATAGCCCCGATGCCACTTCCATAGGAATTAACCGCCCCATCGAATATCAATTTCCACTGGGATTTCCTATCTGGCCCCTCGTCGGGCAACTGCTCATCGCAATCCTTCGCTTTGAGAAACATAATATCCTCATCAGGGAATTCAAATTTCATCGGCTGGTAATCTTCGATCGGCTGTTCAGCAAGGTAATCAGACAATACGCTTCCCTTGATGGCCTTCTGGGGCACGTACTGAATATCATATTCCGTTAACACCATTTGCCATCTAGAAATCTTGCCCGAAAGAGCCTGCTTCTCGAAGACGTACTTGATCAGATCCATCTTCGAAATTAGCATGGTGGTGTGATTGAGCATGTACTGTCGTAAATGTTTGGCAGCCCAGGCTAGTGCACAACACGTCTTCTCCATCATTGAGTATCGAGATTCACAGTCTGTGAACTTTTTACTCAAGTAGTAAATGACATGCTCCTTTCTGCCCGTCTCGTCGTGCTGACCGAGAACACACCCCATACTATTCTCAAGAACTGTCAAGTACATGATTAATGGCCGTCCAGCCACTGGGGGTATCAAGATTGGAGGTTCTTGAAGATACTGCTTTATCTTATCGAATGCCTTCTGGCAATCCTCATTCCAAGTAATCGCCTGATCTTTCTTTAAAAGCTTGAACATCGGTTCAAAAGTGGCCGTGAGCTGAGAGATAAACCTTGCAATGTAGTTTATTCTGCCCAAGTAACCACGAACTTCTTTTTCTGTTTTCGGCGCTGGCATTTCTTGAATGGCTTTTATTTTCGCGGGATCAACCTCGATGCCTCGTTCACTCACGATAAACCCCAGTAACTTTCCGGACTGCACTCCGAAAGTACATTTATTAGGATTCAGCCTCAACCTGAACTTCCAAAGCCTCTCAAAAAGCTTCAATAAGTTGACCAGATGCTCTTCCTCCGTTTGGGACTTCGCAATCATGTCATCAACATAGACCTCGATCTCATGATGAATCATGTCATGAAACAAAGTTACCATTGCTCGTTGGTAAGTGGCCCCTGCGTTCTTCAGACCGAAGGGCATTACCTTATAGCAAAATGTTCCCCAGGGGGTGATAAACGTCGTTTTCTCCATGTCCTCCGGCGCCATCTTGATCTGGTTGTAACCGGAGAAGCCATCCATGAATGAAAACACGGAGAACTGGGCTGTGTTGTCGACCAACACATCGATATGAGGCAACGGGAAATCATCTTTAGGGCTCGCCCTATTCAAATCCTGATAATCGACGCACATACGTACCTTACCGTCCTTCTTCGGCACAGGCACTATGTTGGCGACCCACGGAGGGTAAGTGGTGACCGCTAAGAAGCCAGCCTCAAGCTGTTTCTGCACTTCTTCTTTGATTTTAACGGCCATATCTGGTCTCGTCCTCCTAAGCTTCTGCTTGACGGGAGGGCAATCTTCTCGCAGCGGCAAGTGGTGGACCACGATGTCCGTGTCAAGTCCGGGCATATCTTCATATGAACAACCAAAGACGTCACTATACTCTCGAAGCATCCCGACCAATCTCTGCTTGACATCACTCTGCAGCGCAGCCCATATCCTGACATTTCTGGCGAGCTCTTCAGAACCCAGGTTCACGATTTCGATCTCCTCCTCATGAGGCAGAATAACCTTCTCCTCTTGTTTCAACAAGCGGGCCAACTCTTCAGGAAGGTCTTCGTCTTCATCAATCTCTTCTTCGGCTTGATAGATCGGGCAATCGAAGTCGAAGTGAGCCGTAGAAGGTCCAGAGTCGATGTCATCTGTTATGTGGATCCTGCAATAACAAGGGGTAAGTTTAAAACAAGAATATGCAGGTTAGCACAAACCCCATTTCCATTTTGCTGTTTTTCAAAACAAATATAAAACAGGAATAACAGAGATCACAATATTTGAATACGAAGAAAACGCCTTTGATTTATTAACAAAATGCATGTACATAATCCAACAAGGCCCTAAAAATAAAACCACTATGCCCCGGGTAGGACATAGGGTTGTACAATGATTGGAAAAAGTAAATCATTACTCTTCACTTGTCATCGGGATGATATCCTTGAGGGTCCAATTGTTGAGTCTCTCGCCCGGCTTGCTTGGCTGGATCTAAGAGTAGAGATCACAATCGCTATCCCCGCTGTCTTCAGACGCCGCGTTGATGCTTTTGAAAATCACTCTGCCACTGGTAAATTGGATCGGCCCTTTACCTCGAGACGCACTGCTAGACGAAGAAGAAGAAGCTTCAGCTCCAGGAGAATACCTCAACCCAAACTTATCCTGCTTGTTGGGTATCTCCAAAATATGCCCCCAGCCTGGGGTAGATCCAGCTTGGACGACGGCCCGAGCTTCTTTGAATGAGGAGAGATTCATCTCTGGCTTTTCTGTGACTACAAGAGCTACCTCTTTCACTTTGACAGCCTCGAACGCTTGGCAAAGAGTTTCATGGATTTCGCCGTCCATTTCAACATATTTAAAGGATGACAAATGGCTCACCATTATGTCATCCTCGCCGCACACGGTTACGATGCTTCCCCTGACAGCATATTTGAGCTTTTGGTGCAACGTGGAGGTCACGGCACCCACAGCATGGATCCATGGCCGGCCCAAGAGACAACTGTAGGCAGACATGATGTCCATAATATAAAAGACCGTGTCGAACGTTTCCGGACCGACTTGGACCGGCAAGGTCACCTCCCCGAAAACGTGGCGTTTAGTCCCTTCGAACGCCTTCACAACCAGATCATTGGGTGTGCAGAGCACTCCACGAGTGTCCAAATTCATTAATGCCTTCTTCGGAAGAACATTAAGCGACGAACCCGTGTCCACCAGCACGTGTGACATGATCATGCCCCTACACTCTATCGAGATGTGCAGGGCGCTATTGTGATTCCTCCCTTTTGGCGTCAGCTCTAAGTCTGTGAACCCTAGCCCATTGCCAGCATTAACGTGGGCTACCACCTCTTCTAGCTGATTCACCGATATTTCTTGTGGTACGTAGGCAGCGTTCAAACCTTCAGCGGCGCATTGCGGTGTGCTTCAGAACACAACAACAAGTTGAGAATGGAAATCTTCGAGGGCGTCTGATGGAGATGGTCTACAATCTTGTAGTCGCTCTTTTTGATCAACCGCATAAACTCCTCGGCATCTTTAACAAGAAAATCTTTCTCTACCCCACACGGGACTTCTTCGACGACTTTGCTTTTACCCTTATCAGCCGTATCAGCTTTGAACGCTTTATCTGCCACGACCTCCGGCAGTGCAAACACTCTTCCGCTGCGAGTAATACCACTGATTCCTGCGAGGTTCTCTACAGTCGACCCGTACGGCTCTAGCTCCAACCTTTTACCGTTGCAATAGACTTCAGCCCCGTAATGCCACGGAACAGCGTTAGTGCTCTCGAAGGGTATCGACCCAGCTTTGGTAATAGTAATTGTAGGCGGTCTGGGTGCAGAAATGGTTATTGGCCGGCGAGGGATGGTGATGGTGGCGACTTCGTCGGCCTGCTTCAACACTACCTCTCCTGATACACTTTCAGCCTTCCGGCTAAACTGCAGAATCCCTTCAGCCATCAGACTTTGAATTCCTTCTACCAACTGCTCACATCCATCAGAATGTGTAGCACAGTCCATGCATAGTTCTCCGCACCCTGGAAAGAACCCTTTTTTCAACAACTTAGCTTTGACGAAGCTAAGTGGCGTCTTTAGATCTCTGACATCAGTCAACAGATCTACACTCTCTTCTTCGATATTGGCGTTTACTCCGCCTCCCCTATGATTCGGCATAGGGTTCTTCGTAACATTGGGCACATTATCGGAGAAGTTAATGATCTTGGCGTCCACCATATCCTGCACGTACGACATGGGTGGTGCCTCGAAGTGACGGTTTGCCAAAGGTGCCTGATTCTGGTATTTTCTATATCCCTGTTGATTCAGTTGCTGCGGATGCTACTGCTGTGGAGCCGCTGGGATATTTATACTGGCTATCTGCTGTTGAGGGCCTTTGCCCTTTCTTCGAGCGTTGGTGACAGCGCTCGCTTCTCCTTCTCGTCGTTTACCAGCATAAGGCTTCTTTCCACCTCCTCCAGCTGAGGATGATTCACCTTGAATTTTCCCGATCTTGATTCCATTCTCGACGTGCTCGGCCATGATAATGAGAGCTGAGAACGTCCCAGACATACCGCTGACTAACTTTTCATAGTAAACCCCTGGGAGGGCAGCTACAAACATCTGCACGAGCTCGCGTTCAACCATCGGCGACTGAACCCGGGCTGCCAACTCACGCCACCGCTGGGCGTACTCCTTAAATCCTTCATTATTTCTCTGCGACAGGTTCTGGAGCTGGACTCGGTTCGGGGCCAAGTCGTTGTTGTACTGGTAATGGTGGACAAACGCTTCAGCGAGCTCCTTCCATGTGCGCACGCTAGTGGGCTCCAGACCCATGTACCACTCGAGGGATGGCCCGGAATGGCTGTCTTGGAAGAAGTGCATCAGCAGCTTCTCGTCTTCGGAATAGGCAGACATCTTCCTGTAGTACGATCTAAGGTGGACACGAGGGCAAGTGGTGCCCTTATATTTCTCAAAGTCAGGCACCCTGAACTTAGGAGGTACCTTGAAATCAGCAATTAATCCCAGCTTGGACATATCAACGCCCAAAGTATTCTGATTCTCAATATCTCTCATTTTATCTTCAAGTGCTTTGAATCTGAGCCGCGCTTCAGCATTCAGCTCCCCTTTAGCACCTCTTTGAGAGAACACATCATCCTGATGATCCTCAAGCCATGGTTGAGGCACCAACAGATTCCCGACGCCTGCATTGCCGTTGCCCGGCCCGATATTGACATTAGCTCCCAGACTCCCATTACCGACGCCCGTCGTATTAAGTCCGATATTGGCCATCACATTGCCATTAGCACTGTCGTTGCCCCCGGCCACGGGGACGCCATTCTACGGAGTATCAACTGGTGGAGGAGTAGGCACGGCCCCGCCATGGAGTATGCCATTGCTATCAACCCTGGAGATCAAAGGCTGAACCAAAGTCCTGAGTTGGTCCTGGCCATTGGCGACCACTTGCATGAGTTCCATGAAGTGATCCATCCTCTCACGGAGCTCCTGAACGTCTGTTTGCACTTGATCTATGATCCTGGTCTGATTAGCTCTAGTCGGATAACGGTGAATTAGTATCTGATCAATCCTGGAACCACCGGAAACAACCTGGGACCTGTAAACCTGAAAAACCTGTAAACACTAAAGGGTTAGGAAAAACAACAAAATGCTCATCATGCAAATGCATGCGTGTGTCTGTGTGTTTGGGAGATTTCCCCCGATCCTAGTGTCTGGGTGCCAGTGCTGATAATAATAAGAAGAAGTCTGAGCCCAATCATGGAAACATCAATCTCATATATAAAGAAAGCCTATCAAGGCAGTACATAGCATCAGCGAGTACAAGGTGAATCAACAGCGTGACCTCAGCCAACAAGCCTGGTGATGGTCAGCATACAACAATGATCAAAACAAAAGGAATACAAACAGTCAAGTACAGCCACGGGCGCGATACTCTTCTAACAACTCCTTCGTCTCTGGATGATCTGGCAGAATGAGCAACCCCTCGACGAGTAATTCCCTCTGCACAATGGTATACTGAAGTCCTTCGACCGAACTTTCCCATGCTCCTTCGCCAAAGCAATCTTCTAATTTCCGCTTTTTGGACTCAAACGTCAGCTTGCGCTCCTTCAGGTTAGCAAGAGCTTTGTTGAGCTGGCCTTCGGCGGCGTATCTGCGGGCGGTTTCTTTATCAAACCTCTGCTCACTGTCCTTTACCTGGGCTTCCAGCTTGGAGATCTGCAGCATCAGCTTATCCTCCCGCTCTTTCCTGGTGGCCAGGGAAGCCTTCCAATGCTGGTTGAACTTGGATATCCTCCGATACGCCTCGTCCAAGTGCTGCTTCTTCGTAGCCAGTACGTCGTTGACAGCCTTGAAGTCTCGACCCATGCGTTCACGCTCGGCTATCTGCTTAGTCAGGTATGTACCCAGCTGGTTCACCAACTCTGTCTGCCTTTTGAAAGAATGAATGGCTTCGTTCCTCTCGCTTCAGAGCCGAGCTAACTCCTTCTCTAGTTCTTCGTTCGCCCGCTTCAATTCATCCCGCTCAGCCAACACCTGATTATGCTGCTGAATGGGCACAGTAGTAGGCTTTTCGATCATTGGAGGATTTTCTGGCTTGGCCTGAGGTAACGGCATCCCTATAGCATTTACTCTGGCTCTGATCCAAGTCAAATACGGAGGGTAGGCTTGATTGTTGCTTTTCCCCAGCAAAGGCTTTCCTCGCTTACTGATACCATTCCACGCGCGCTGAAGCTTGGACAACAGATCCCCCTCTAGAGTACCAGTGAGGTACAGAGATTCCTGTACCTCTTCATCCTTCGGCGGAGTTCTCAGGGCATAGGCGAACTGTCGAACCAGCAACGACGGATTATAGTTTATACAACCCTTCCTACCTATCAGAGGCACATTAGGAAACCCGCTGCAACTGAAGATCACCTTAGTGCCCAACCTATCTCTGTCGAACCAGTCAATATCCTCTGCAGATAAACTCATCAGACGCTCAGGCCACTCAGCTGTGGCTGCAGACGAGACAAAAGGACCCCTCTTGGGCAGATGACTATCAAGCCATTTGTACAGCAAGGGTACGCAGCACGATACATTCTTCCCCCTCCTGTTCTCGTTTTTGTAGTGGACTGAATGATAGACATCTCCTATCAAGGTAGGGACTGGATTCCCTGAAGCAAAGATGTGAAACACATCAAAGTCTACAAAATCGGGCATATTAGGGAACAAAATGATGCCGTATATGCATAGAGCGAGGATGGCATTGAACGTTACCCAACATCCGTCCTTGGCACACTGTTGAGCTTTACCCACCAGAAACTGCAAGGAGAACCCAGGAACCTTGTTCCAACTAGTCAATACTAACTCGGAGGCGTCCAAATGAAGTGAAGGAGCTAAACCAGCCAGATCAGGCTCAGCATCCCTATGAACAAAAGGCATCTGCCTCTTGATAGGCACACCTAGCAAATCAGCATACTCTTCCAGCGTAGGTGCGAGAACAAAATCCTGGAAAGTGAAACATCTCAGCGGAGGGTCGTAGAACTGCAGCAGAGCGTGCAACCCATTCAACTCGAACACAGAAGGCTTATGAACCAAACTGAGCAACCTGCAGTAAGATTTTCTGAACTCATCCTTCACAGAATCACCTGCTAGAGCTATCAAACCAGTCAGCTTAACCACGTCAGGGGTAGGGAACTTGTAAGCCACGGTCTTCCTCAGAGAGCCCATAACAATACAATAGGAGGCAAGAAATCCTGGATCGGGGAAAACGGTACCTGTAACACAGACACACGTTAATGAAATGCAAATGAGTATGCAAACTAATGCAAAATGCAATCATGCAATAATAGATCCGGGCAACTGGTGCTGTGGAACTTCTGTATCAACAAAACCATAATCTTACTCTATCAAGAACAACCACTGCATCTGATAATAAGAGAACCCCGGTGTAGGACCACAAATCTGATCTGCCAGGAATAACCATCTGATAGGACCATATACATAGGATCATAATTCTACTCTATCAAGAACAAATGTCTGATGATAAGGACCTCGGGTGTAGGATCAAGAAATATCTGCTGATGAGGTCTTCAAACCCCAATCAAAAATCTGCTCTATCAAGAACAAACATACAGCTGCTGATGAGATCTTCAGATCCCACTCAAAAATCTGCTCTATCAAGAACAAACAACATCTGCTGATGAGATCTTCAGACCCCAAAAATCTGCTCTGTCAAGAACAAACAACTGATGACAATACTCTTCTCTATCAAGAACAGCCATACACCTGATGATAAGATCCTCTGATCAAAACATGTTCTATCAAGAATAGACAAATTTGCAACTGAGAAACCCTGGTACCAACAAAACTGATTCATTGTCAAGAAAACCAGGTAGTCTGAAGGTCAAAGTTTCCTGCAATGAACCCAACCCTACTCACAGGTATGGACCTAAACTGACTCAAGGTACGGCATCCTATGCGTTAATCAGCGTCACAGACTTTCAAGAGGGGTGATACAATACCCAGAAGGTGTGGCATCACCAGCTCATGAAGCGGCCTCACTCGGCTGAATCACAAATGATCGGTCCCCAGAGTCGACAATCCACCAAACCAGCAACCGTCTCAACCCAAAGGGTTGAAAGAGAAGCCAACCGGATGAACCTCGTCTGAGCGTGGATTTCATGAGACACTAGTTCCTGCAAAGCAAGCACGCGCCCACTAATTTCCACTCTAAGTCTATAGTGCACTCAAGCCTGGGTCTGGCTTCTCACTCATCAAAACTCCCATCCCACAACAGCACAGATAATCATATTATACTGAATATAAAATGCGGGAAATAAAGGGTGAGAAGTAAAATGTGATAAATAAACGCAACCCAACAAGTAAACATACAAGCGTTAGGATTGACTCTCGCAGGGAACCGTTGAAGTCCCCAGCAGAGTCGCCAGCTGTCGCTTGCGCAAAAATAAGGTGTCGGCACAACAGAAGAGTCGCCACCTTTCGTTATTTATCCCTCAGAGCGGGAAAGGAAACGATCGGAAAAACCTGACGAAAAAAGGGTAAGACAAGGTCATCGCAACCATTGTCTGGATTCGGGAGTCGGTTACGCAAGGGGAAGGTATTAGCACCCCTCACGTCCATCGTACTCGACGGGATCCATGCTTGTTGTGTTTACTCGGGCGGGTTGGTTTTATTCTATCTACCTATCAAGGCTGGCTTAAAAGAAAAGAAAAATGACTCGGCAAAGCGTCGCGCTTTATGCCTACGTATTCTCATCAGAGAATGAGAAATCAGAGTCAACGTAGTTCGGCCTACGACAGATTATGGGGGAAGGTAGCTCGCCAATACATCAGTACTGTGCCTACATACTCTCAACAGGTATGGGAGATCAGAGCTCACGTAGTTCGGGACACTACGCTTTATTTCCTGTCTTTTACGAAAGAAGTGTTTTTTATTGTATTTGCAATTTCAATCGCACTAGAGACTATGGCCCGAGAGTGAATGTGTCGCATGTCACCCAAAGGGTACCATACTAAACATCCAGACTGTGGAAAAGAAACTCTCCCACAATCCTTTCTCAGATAGCTTAAGGCTCGTAACGTACGAAAGAAATCATTCATGATTATTGTATCTTAAACTGTTTTGAGATGAGAAGAGAACAGGCCCAACTAGGAGGGAGACTATCAAGTCCTACTGTTGTCATGCCATAGATTCATCCTATGGTTGAGGTTTGAACAGGGAACTCCTAGAAGTTGTCATGCATAGGTTTCAACCTAAAGTTCTATCATCAATTCCTTATCAAAGGAAATGAGAGTCCTAAGGGATCATGTCAATGATACACCAAAACAGACAAAGCATCAGCTTAACAATAAAATGCATGCAATGCAAGTGAGGGAGGAAATATGTGTGGGGCTTCAGCCTCCACAAGCTCATCTCAACCTCAAGCCAGAATGGATAACAGTAATCATACTGAAAGATAAAACATCATGCTATCAAGCAATATAGTAAACTGCAGTCATACAGAAGAAATAAAATAAAATGCCATCAGGCAAACAAACCACATGGGCAAGGGAGCTGGGCTTTACCGAATACCCGCAAGCAAAGCCACACAGTAACAATACAAGCAGAGGGAGCAACTCAACCTCTAGTGCAATCATGCTCCTAGATTCTACTTATTCTAGATATGGACTTATTCTAATGCATCAAGCAAGTCAAACAAAACACATCAATACAACAAAGAAAAAGATAAGAAAGCAACTCCTCTCTCAACTTCAAGCTTCAGCTCTTCCAACAGCAACTCAGTCTTCAGACTTCTATCACTCTTGACAAATATCAATTTGCTTTTCCAGGTTTCAACCCTTCAACATAAGTTTCAACTTATCTTCTCTTTTAAGCTTCAGCTTCTTGATCAGCTCCACCTTCAGGCTTCACTAATAACCACAAGTATTAACTTGATCCCTTCAGGGTTTCCAGGTATCAAAGTAAGTATCAACTTCCTTTGTTCTTCAAGCTTCAGCTCTTCAGAATCAATCTCAATTGAATCCTCCTCCTAAGTATCAACTTGCTCTTGTTGCTCTTCAAGCTTCAGCTGGAATGACAATGCTTAAGGACTCATCCTCTTCCATACTCTTCAATGAAATCTTCATCTTCACACTCAAGCTCAACATCTCTCAAGATACTCAAACCAGAGGAAATTACTTACTGGATAAGCTGGGGTGTTAAACTGCTTATTGACCACCAAAGGTGACCTATAAGGGTTCAACATCAAATGAAGGGTCCCTCAAAAGTTCTACTTCCTAGGTACCATCACTTATCCCTCCAAAAGAGAGAGGTGTATACCATGGAAGGACTTTGAATCATAGGGAGGGATGGAGGTGACAGATACCATCCATGTTTCAGAAAGAAGTTAACTAGGTCTAAACTCTTCCTAATCCCTAACCCTAAAACAATCATTAAAGATCAAGCTCTCAAGCTCCTCAATCCATCTTCAAGTCTTCTACTATGCTCCTCAATGCTCCTCAGAACAATACCAAGCTCTCCAAGCCCACAGAGCAATGCAAACAAAAATTCAAGCCCACAAGGGCAACACAAACAATCATCAACTACTAAAATCATCTAAAAATAGTATACTACTATATTAAAACCTAATATAATTTCTAAGGGATCCTACATACCTACCCTTAATGCCCTATATGTCCCTTAGTCTAATTTGTCCTAAAAACCCAAAATTCTAGTGTTATTATGGACCTATGTTGAAGTTTGACCTAATTCTACACAACCTATGTCATCTAATAAAAACTATCTTAAAATTCATCACAAAATTATGGAATAAATCCAGGGGGAAGCTAAAGCATATATCTAACTATCCTGAAAAGAATGGCCAAAAAATGTTAAGGGAACTACCTAAACAAAATTCTACAAAATCATGGATCAACATAAAAGAAATAAAATGCAATAAGAGTAGAAAATACACAAAAAATACTAAAAATGCATGAAAGGAAAATATTTTTATTTTATATTTTTTTTGACATGAATATGAAATGGGAGCAAAAATTCCCACTTAAAAATCATTAATTTTCAAATTGATATGATTTTTCCAAGATTGAAATAAAATGGAAGAAAATAAAATGAAATATGAAGGGATGGGGTGCAGCTAGCAAACAGATCCAGTTCAATACACGCATGGGCCCAAACTGGGGGGTTCAGAAAGTAAAGCGCGCTAGGCCCAACTCACTTAGAAAATCAATTAATAAATCATACAGAAAATGAAAAATAAACGGTGCAAATAGAAACCAAATACAGTGTAAATCATTCATGGGCCTTGATTGGGTGTGGGATTAGTCATTGGGTCACTAAGCCCAGGAAGCCACCGTTTAATGAAATGGTGCATTTCGCTTATTCTGAGTTCCCTCTCAAAATGCAATTGAATCGTGCCTGTTGGATTATTGGGGAGTCAACTGGTCAAGCTAGCATCTGATGGCTGGGAAGTTATCTTCTTCCTTCAGCTAGGGTTTGCTGAAACTCCATGGAAATGCAGAACCCTGAGCTTCATCTTCCTCCCATACGAACTCCATCAATTCCTCATGAAAAATGGAAATTCAAGACCCTATCCTGCCTAGAATTTTATGCTGAATCCATCCCTGCTCTCAAAATCAACTGAAACTTCCTCTAACATAAAACACGATCCAAGATCCAAAATGTACTCAGTCATCAATCTTAACAATTCTTGCAACTAGCTACCTCAGGTCACTCACCAACTCACACTGAATGATTCTTGATGTCTAGTTCATTCTATATCTCAATATAACACGAGTTCTTGGTCATCAAAGAAATGGTGTCCATAGTTCAATCTTCACCAATTGATCCCTAACTCTCCAAAATCCATCTCTTATTGGTCTCTAACATTTCTACACTAACAAATTAACCTAATTATGCCTAAAACATGGTGTAGGGAAGATATTACAAACCTGGTTAATCTTGATGAACAGATGATGAAATCCTCCAATTCAGCCCTTGAAACTCTTCAAAAAGTTTCCCTAGATGCCAATCTTGCTACTGTTTGCAACAATTTTGATGGAGGAATCCTCAATCTCAGAATTCGATTCTGACTTGCTACCTTGAAATTTCAATCACCAACTCTTAAATTCACCATGGATTTGATCTCAATTCAATTTGCACAGCTTCACTATGATGTATGGAATGTGTTTGAATGGAAAGAATGAATGGAAATGAAGAAGAATGAAGAAATGAAACTTGACTTGCAATGGAAGATTCTTGATCTCACTCTCTCTTCTATGCACCAATTCTCACCAACCTTGCATCTGAGCAAGTTATACATGTTATATAGAGTGGTTTAGAATCATCTAGAACCCTCTAGGATCATCCAATGAGTATTTGGAAATCTCATGTCATGACATTTTGATTTCAATTCTCCTTATGTGCTATCTCATGCCATGGTCCTTGTAACCTTTGTAACTGACTTGAAATTCTCCCCATATGAGATTTATGATGAGTTAAAATGCCTAACCAACTTGCTTATTGAGTTTTGTTGAGTTTTCCTTTGGTACCTTAATATGCAAGTAAGCCATTTCCAAAGCAGCCCTATGATCTAAGCCCCAAATCAAAATTGTGGCTGAACCATTGTTCTTAGAATGTCATTTGGAGTCAAAATGACCTATTATATGACATGGTTTGGATGTACAACTTGTGATTTCCAATTTTCAATTTCACCTTAATTAACTTATGCCTCCATTTTAGGCCATTTTTATCACTTTTTGATACAAGCCTTTTCAACATCTCATGACCTCCTTACTAGCCTTAAAACATCATTCTAAGCAAGTTTTATGTTGAAAATTTTTCCATTTGAAGCTTGGAAATAGGAGATATGGCCTTATGCTTGAAATGACCTATAACCTCCAAATGACCAAAATGCCCTTGACTTGTCAAAGCCATAAGTTGAGTTCTACAAATCCTATCAAGGACTTCTAGTACTCTATAGAAATCTAAGAAGATTCTATACAACATTCATTTTGACAAAGAGTTCATAGGAATCATTCTACTAGGGCAAAAGTTGGATGCAAGTTGGGTGACTTTCAAGGGCCCAGATTCACATACCTCAGATGACCTGTAATTTGTCAAAGCCATAACTTGAGCTCTACAAATCCTATCAAGGACTTCTAGTACTCAAATTAAAGCTAAGAATAAGCTCTACAACATTCATGTTGTAGGGAAGATGAGATAACAATCACATATTGAGCTAAACGGCCTTGAAGATAGGGATCAAACTAGGGGATTTTACACTGTCAATCCTTAGAAACCCTAGCTTAAAACTTCTCAAACTCCTCAATCATGATGAGTTGGTCTAGGAATCATCCTTATAGTATCTCAATACATCATTCCATGCTCACATGGCTCTTGGATTAGGTCTCAACCCCCTCCAAATCCTCAGTTGACCTAGGGTTGACCCAGTCAAACCCTAATTCCACCACTCATGGCTGAATCTTCTAAATCCTTGTACAATGACCTCTCTAGGCTTCATGATGGATTTCAAGACATCTCATAAGCTTTCTCAAAGCTTCAAGTTCATTCTCATAGTCTCAGAATCATCTGGGGAGCTCCCACAACTCTCAAGTTATGAGACACACAACCTTGGTTTTAATGAATCCCTCTGAGGATCTCTTGAGTTCTCTGACAAGGATATCAATCTTTGAACATTTGAATAACCTTCTTGGCTAGCTTCAAAGTCTCATACAACTCTTGATGGGTAAATAAATGTTGGTCAAATTTTTGGGTGCAACAACAGGGTTCTACAACGAACTACATTTACAGTCTACAACGACATCCACAATCTACAAAATTTACAACCCCCTGTGAAGATGCTCTCACGAGTTTTCATCATTTTGGGAAGAGACTGAGACCAGCTTATAGCATCCAGACTATGACGCTCGGGGAAGTTCTATATCAAAGACTGTGACCAGCTCATAGCATCCAGACTATGACGCTCGGGGAAGTTCTACATCAAAGACTGAGACCAGCTCATGGTTCCCATACCATGATGCTCGGGGAAGTTCTACAACAACAACATCTACAAACTACAGTGATTCTACCATCTACAAAATTTTGACATTTCATGCAGAGACTGAGACCAGCTCGTGGTACCCTTATCATGATGATCGGGGAAGCTGTACATTTTTTCAAGTTGAGTTCCAAAAAGAAAAAGGATTCACAGAAAAAAGAAAAAAGAGAAAGAATACAAAACAAAGCTAGATTGTGTCTCAATCAAGAAAATTCATTTGGGTTATTACCGACTACCCCATTTCAGTAATAAGTTATCCCTCGATTGCGAGTTTCTCACAGATTGTTTAAATTGTCATATCCTTGGTGTATGTGCCACTGTTACTTCGGAGATTCCCCATTGGCGATTGTTTCCTGTCCCCGTGGAACCTCGCTCTTTTGATCCTGTTCTTCCCGTGTTGTGTCCAATTACTCCCCTGTGGCACCATTTTTCCACAGGACCCCCCATTTGTCTGGCATTTCCATACCATCGCATATCATGTGCATTCGGTGGCATCTTAAGGCCAAAAATTCGTGCAATGTTTGTATTTAAGTCCCTCCTATCTCGTCGAGACGGAAATTTCAATTTCCATACCTCCGAATAGGAGTAACTTAAATAGGGGCATCTGTCGCACCCTAATTTTTGACCGCGAGATCCCACCTCTTTTCGTGCACTTTCTGTTGTTATTCGAATTTTATCTAATATTTTATGTCTTGTGGCTAACCAACTCGCGCAAGTGCAGTAGCGCAAAATATAAACTTTTACAGCCAGACATCGCAAGGACGTGACCAGCTCAATTGAATTTCAATAGTTCACTATTCAAGAGAACATCATAAGCGCAACTCAACATCAAGAGTGTACTAGCCACTTCCAGAACTTCTCAAGAGCTTTCGTTCAAACGTGATCATTTGAGGACTAATCTTGTTTTATGAGAGCTTCTGTGCCATGCTTCAACATCAAGTTTCAAGAAGTACAGCCCCCTTTAGGGAGAACACAAGGCTAAAAGGTTTTTTCTTTGAGTTTAAGTGGGGTTTGAGTTATTGAGAACATTCAAGTTATTATGAGAAGTTAAGTATCCCTTCTGAAGATGATTATATCCAAGACTTATTACCATTATTCAGAATACATACATGATATCAAGGTTACAAGATTGACACAGTTGTTTTTTTTTCAAAAGATGAACTCTACATTAAGACATCCGTTCCTAGTCAACTACATGCCACTATGATTACAAATTAAATTGGGAGTAATTTCGTGGAACTCTACGAATACCATTTCAGGCCATCTATTTTATTTCTCCTCTCAAGGCATATTGAGGTTCATAAATCAGTTGTGATCGAAGCAAACTTAATTGATACATAAATATTCAACCTTTTCTTAAACTAAAGTTATGATTACACTGCAAGTTTCGTAACAAGTGATCTCAGTCACAAGCAAAAGAGCATTTGGAACAAAGACTTGTAAGCTTAATCCTCCATGGCAACTTCTAGCGCACGACTCAGGAAGCGGTAGTCGGCAGCAACAAATCACAAGATGCGTTTGGCGGCATGACATCAAATGCGCAGAATCTACAATCTGTAGTTCAGCGACAGCCGCCATAACAAGATCAGCAATATCTTCCCCCACAGCAGCTACCGGTCCATAAGTATTGGAGCGAGACCCTCACGCAAAAGTTACCGTCGACAGGGTTCGGCATGCGCTGGCTATTGCCGTTGGGTCAGATCGAATGGTATACCGGTAACACCTGAAGCATGAAGCAAAACATAAATGGCCAACATAAGTACGGAAGCATCAACATTCAATCACATAACCATTATCAAATACCCAGATATTCACAAAGAAGTTTATCTGTTCTGCATCCGCAAATTGAGTTACGAAGCATTTTATTGCAGAGGGAGTTCCGACTATGCGTCTCGTGATCCTTGATCGTCTTTACTGCACCTACGAAGCATATAGCAAGAAATGTCATAGCGGCCCGTATGTATGCCTGCCACGTGGTGTTGTCGAGGGACTTTTGAACCTACCTTCATTATAAGCAGAATTGGCATTATGAAACAAGTCTTCAAGGGAGAAACCATGGTATTATTTGAAATAATTTGAGAAGAAAGGAAAAAGCACATTATGGTATTGAATTTTCAGAATCACGTACCAGCAGGTTTCAACAGCGCCGCAGCTCGCGTGAATCGACAAATGGTAACCCTGTTCAGCACGTACTCGTCCATCAGAGATAGGAACCTTTTAATTTGATTAGAGCCAACAACGTTGTTATCCCTACAATTTAAACCGACACAACCAATAATCAGAGCATTTAACAGTTAAACGAGAATAATCTGAAAGAAATTGAAGAGAGGCACCAATGATATTCAGAGGCAGCGGCAATTTCCAGCTCTGTTGGTCCAGACTTTAACGAATGCATCTCCTGACGGCATAAAATGCCCCTGCAAAGGAAATGAGCGGTTTAGGTTATGAAATTACATGATGCAACTCCCAGATTTAAGCATTTGTTTCAGCAAAAACAACAAACATATGTTTAAAGGAACACTCAAATGGAACCAATGCGCGAGAGAGTACGAAAAAGGACTTACCGATATTTCACTGTCACAATCTTGAACGAACTTGTCCAAAACAACCGCTGCATACCACTACCACTTCAATGTTACTCATGATCAGCAAAACAGGCGCATGGATTTCTGCCACCAGTTTGATTACTCCACTTCCTGCGAAATCACAACAGCCAGCTAGTCCTTGTATTACAACTTTAACTCATGATATAATTTTTCTCCAAGATAAAGACTTCATAGATCAGGATGAAACCAGCATACCTTCACATAACCTCCAACATTGCAGCCTCTTGAGTTTTTGTGTTACCATAGCTAGCGAATTGCATTTTTACTGAAGAAAAACTGACACGCAGTACATACCAAACCTGCATCAACAACAAGGGCAACCTGTTATGAAGAGCATATGGCTCCTCTGATGATGGCTACTTGGTTCTATGCTTTAGTTTTGATTTTTCTATACGTGATCAACAAGCCATGGCTTTGAGGAGGTTTTGGATTTCTACAGAAAGTTTGTTCCAAACTCTACCAGCGCATCAACTTTATCAGTGCAGTTTTAAAAAAGGTGGAAACCAAAAAGAAGCTAGGGAACAAATGGGAAGGAGGTGACTGTACTCACCAAAGATCAGCATGGTCCTTATCTCATCACCCCACTATGTATCATCTCCCAGTGCCTACAATAAACATGATATTGACAACAGCAGCTGCCCAAAGTTCCAAAACACTCCTACTGCCCCAGTCATCCATTTCATAGCAAGTCTAGGCCTGCGTAGGAAGGATCACAAAAAGGTAAACATCGCTTGTTGGGTATGAAGCATTATAGTAAAGAAAAGCGGAATAAACGTACCATACTGTCAGGAGTTGGACCATCTACAAAGCACATTCACTCTCGCCTTCTGAAAGTAAACCAACTCAGCCTCCGCGTATACCTGTAGACCACATCAAATTTAGTGATGCACCTCTGATGGAAAATGATGCTGAAAGAGAGTTTAAGAAGAACTTCGGTGTTCTTGCATCAGTTACGAAAGTAGAAAATATGTCCCAGTGATTAGTGGCAAATGAATTTAAGGCTAAGACAATCTTTTAGTCTACGAAATGATACCGGAGATCAAATGCATATTAAGTATCATGAGAATAATCACTCAGGTCTCTTGAAGACGTCGTCTCCTCCGATGTTGTCTAACGTATCCTGCAACCAAGTGAAACTGACGTCATCATTCATAATTACCACAATGACAAGGCCGTGCGACAACAGCACCCTAAAGGCATTCAATCTACTCATCAAGATTAGCTTGAAAGTATAAGGCGATACTACGTATTCAATTACCAAAATCTCAAACCACGGGTCACTTGTTGAAGAGCCAAGAATGCAGGTCCTGTGTTTGAAGCAACTCTACTGAAGGCATCTCCTACCAGCCTACAACCTACATAATCAACACAGTATCATCAATATGCCCAAGACCAATTCAAGAGGCGAAGCGGCGTGCTGTCCTTTTTACCAGACGAGATTAACTAAATCTCATATTAGTTGTTCACACCCAGGATATACAGGTCGATGCAGGAACCTACGAGACTCCTAAATCCATAAGTGCAAGTCCCCAAAGAACATTACCTCACTCACCCTAATCCTTAAGACCGATGAATTCTCCATGAAACAAACTCTAGGCTGCTAGCTACCCTTTGGCCCAAATCATCTATTATTCACACCTGCCAAAATCAAATCATGAATTAGCAAAACCAATAAGAGAATATTCCACAAAGATTTAAAGAATATCCAAACCCCAATCATTTGAGTACAGACGGATTAATGCGATTTAATTCTCATTTAACAGAAATTGGAACAAAAAGGGAAGTTTTTCAAATTCGTTTTACCAAAACAGAAAGTTTAAATCAGATCTTCAAAAATGCTTTGAAGGAAATTTGTAACATTTATTCCTCAGAGGCTACATAAGAGGATCAGAAAGAAGAGAAAGGGGCTACCACGAATACACAAAGAAATCCACACATCCATTCACGATAAAACAAAAAACTCCATAAGCCCAAATCTAAACCCTAAGAGAAGGAACTTATCTTTTTTTTTTCACCGTGAATCCACCCTCCTCGCAATCTTCGCCGCGAATCCTCCACCAGAAAACAATCTTCGCCGGGATCCCTTCAACATCTTCACCGTCGGAACCACATCCGCCACCGCAAATCGCCAAACCGCCATCGAGACCTGCGAAAAGTCCCTTAAAGCGTGAGATTTCTGTTTTCTAACAATCTAATTTTGTTTGTGTTTGATGTGTAGGAAATTGAAACGAAATTGAAATAGTAGAAGAAGAGAAGACGGAAAAGAGGTTTCCAAGGTTGATGTATAAAAGAGAGAGATGTGAACGATCGAGAGGGAGAGGGGCATCTTTCGTCTTCGATTTGGGAATTGGGGGTGACTTAGGGTTCTGTTCTTGTTGTATATTGTTTACTAATTAATGATGGTAATCATACTAACGACACACACTAATCACTACACACACCCTAATCACCCACAAGTCAGCCTAATTAACCGTTAACCTCACCATTATCTTCTATCTAATCATCATCAAATCTTTTTACAATTAGCTAAATTAACTTTAATCTTTTTTTTGACATCTTAAATTTAATCCTTTTATTAATTAGTATAATATCAATTTTCTATTAACCTTTTAATATAATTGTTTTCTTTTAATCAATTAATCTAATAATTTCAAATGGACTTTTTATTTATAAGAAGATAACTAAATAACTCTTTTAATTAATCTTTTATTAATTTTTAATTAATCTATTTCTTTTTTTATAACTTAACAACTTTTAAAATAAATATCCAACTTATTTGTAATATAAATCATTTTCAATTTAATAATTTATATCTATTTAGTAAAAAACTATATTTATAATAAGAAAACCATTTTCTTAATTTTTAAAAGGTACATTCACTTGATAATAATAATAGTAACCTTTCATAATAACTAAAAAGAACCACTTTTTTCAAAACTAATTAAATTCCACCCTTTTTAGAGCTAAAGCAAATAACTTTCCTCAAATTAATTCACCATATGAACTTTTGTAAAAAAAAATAATAAAATTCTTAATATTAATCTTTTGGAAATAAAATGAAACCAATAAGTAATTTAACTCTTTTTTTATAATCATAAATTAAATCATTGTAACTTTTATCTGTAACTCATAAACCAATCTCATCCAAAGAAACAGGTTTTTTCATCTTAAAATCAAGCCGTTTAAAGTCAACCAATTAAAATCAACTCACAGCGTAAAATATAATCAATCGCGCACGCCTCTCCCCATTCACAACCTCACATTCACGACACATGCACCTACACCATAGCGCTTTCATGCGTTTGTGTATGGTTTACTTTCCTTGCAATTTATCTTCCGTAATTTACATTACCGCAATTTATATTCACGCATCGCATTCCGTCCAAAGGAAAAACCTACACATGAGTCAACACTTGTGTGTAGTGCACATCATTTGCATCATTCTCCCCACATGATCCTTGATTCCATTCAAGTCGATCTTCTTAAGTTTAGGACCTACCCCATAGGAAGGACCTTTATCTTTACAACATAGAAACAAAAACAATCAACAATTCAATACAAATATTCAAACATAGTAGAGAAAGATGTTAATCATCTTAAGCGAGATAGAATCTCCACCCCACAACAATACAATCAAACATGTAGGGACTTTGCCTTAAGAGAGATAAAGGCGTACTCGTCAAACAATCCGAGTACTTGAGCCCTTTCCTTAAGGCGATGCAAAGACTATTTTCCTACAACCTGTGGCGGTTATATCTCCCTTAAAATGAAAACTCATCTCTTCTCCTAAACCCAATCAAATAAACTACCCTAAACCCGTAGGAACTTTGACCACGGTTAAAGAACTCCTCTAACCCTTTAGGGGAACTACAGATACTCTGATTCCACTCCCGTAAGGATATGTAGGCATAATATGCGACATCTTATCGAGTATACTTAGAAATAAACCCCTAGGTCTTTCAACCATTAGGCAGATAAACACTTAGCAATAAACAAACATAAAACAAGAGGTTCATATAGAGTACTACAAAAACTTAGGATGCTAGTACCTTCCCTAAAGTTTAACCGACCTCCGAACCTATAACTCTCTAGCTTGCATTTGCGTTGCATTGTGGGAATTTCGATATTTATCCCTTCCTTTGGACAAATCAAAGATCAGTTGAAAAAATGAATTAAAGATTCAAACTAATTAATAGTTTGGTATCCGAATTTCACCGCGACACCATCCCCATCTGAACCTCAGATTTTTAAACCTTCATCTGTCCTCACTCCTTCTCCATCATATCCACCTGTTATCATTATTCCTTCTTTTTCCATACCTTCAACTTCTGCACCCATCAAAACACCATCATTAGAAGCCTACCTAAAACCCAAACCTAGGCTGGATGTTGGTACTCTATTTGCTGGTTTTGAAAAAGAAATAAACATGTGGTTATCGACTGTCAAGAAGGAATGCATGTCCAGTTTGAATCCTGATGATTCTGAAGCTATCTGGAAGAGATTCAGATCCAGATTTGACTCTGTAGCTTCCAATCTTCAAGAGATTTGCACTAACAATGCCAAGGTCAGATTTGTTGAATCTATTAGACAAACTCTTATGAGAGTCAGTAGAAATCCAACCTTGCTTCTGGAAAACATACCTGCAAAGGACGTGTGTATTCCTTCTGAACTCTTGGCTGCTTTTGAGACTGCTGAACTGTCTAGACCTGAAGAAGTCGTTCCAGAAGTTTCTGCTCCTGGTCCTGAAGAGACTCTTGATTCTGCTCAACCTTCTAACATGATTGTCCAGAATGCTTCTGCTTCTTTGGTTATTCACGATGCCTCTGCTTCTGCATCTGCTCCTGAGTCATCTGAAGTGAAGAAAGAAGAAGAAGATCTGCATGCTAAGTTTGCTGAGCTCAAGGCTAGTAACTCTGAGATAAAATCATGGATGGTCAAGCAGGAGAAGACCACTGAAGAAATCAAGACTTGGATGGCAAAGCAAGAAGAATCAACTTCTGAGATAACGAATTTTCTGAGGATTTTGGCTTCCCGTCATTCTTAGTTTCTATATGTGTTTGTGCACATTTGTGTTTTCTGTCTGTTTGTTTCTGTTTTGGATTATCTTTATCAATGCATATGATTGTTATGTTCTGCTGACTGAATCTATCATATGCTCTATTGTTTTTCCTCTGTTATTTTTTTTTGTCTTAAAGTTTTTCTTAATCAAGATTCTTTTTTATATGACAAAAAGGGGGAGAAAATGGTAATTTTGATAATTCACATAAACAGTTACCAAAGGAAACTAATACATGATAAATTTCATCTAATCATATTTTTGAGTGTTTCAGAGCTAATAATTCTCATCTGACAAAATTCTAAGAATTAACTCTAAACTAAAGTCTGAGAATCTACAAGTTTCCTCTGATGCTGAAAAGAATACAGAAGCTGAAAGGGAAGTATTTAATCTTTTCAGAAGTATTCATTTCAGGGGGAGATTAATATTCTTAGGGGGAGAGATATTTATTTTCTATTTAAACAAAATTTCCAATAGTTTTTGTCATCATCAAAAAGGGGGAGATTGTTAGAACACAGGTTGGTGTTTAATATATCTCATAGTTTTGATGATAACATTAATGACATTTTGTATAGAGAATTTATATACTCTAATTTTGTTCAAGTGTTTATTTGTTTTAGATATCAAAATTAATATTATTCTGGAAGCAAGAACGCCTTTGAACACTAAAGAACGAGAAAGCTCTGAGCGTCAGAAGCAACACATCAGAAGATTCTAATCTGCTACAATAACTCTGAGCGAAGCTGAGAAGAAATTGAGTAAAGAACATACGTAAAGCTTCAGAAGACTCTGGAAGTACTTAACTCTGGAAGTACTTAACGCTGCAAGTACAGAAGCTCTGATAAGCAAGTATGATCTGATAAAGTATTTCACGCTTAAAGCACCTGGCTGCAAACTCTGATAGAGAAACTCTGATTGAGTTAACTTTGATCTGAAGAACTAGGAACATCATCAGAAGTTCTGATGCAAGGCATTCCAAAGTTGTTGAAGAAGATGATGTTCAAATAAAGATCCGTTGGCATATTCCTTGTCCTTATCCAAATGGCTCTTTCCTCATTTGTGCTTGACACAGGATTTCAGACAAAAAGGATTTGTATGAACATTCCCCTTCTGAGAAAGGAAAAGTTAATAGAAGACAAAAAGAACAGAATACACAGATTGCACAGTCTTTGAGAAATGGATTTCAAAGTACTAGAAAAGCAAGTCTAAGTATCACTTCAACGTTGACGGAACTATTGAAAAATCACTTGACAAACAAATCATTCAAATATTCTTCAAGCTGAATAGTTTTATTTCGTTATTTAACTTGTGTAAAAATCACTGTTGTGATATAGCTTTTTAGAAGCAAATCTTAAACACATTGTTAGTTTATCTTTGTAAAAAGATTTTCTTAAGAAGACCAAGTTGTGGTCAAAATTTCTTGAGAAGACTAAGACAGTTGTCTTAGTGGTTTACACTGTAATCAAGTTTTGATTTAGTGGATTAAGTCCTTGTTGAAAAAGGCAAATTATCGTGGTAGGGTGGACTGGATTAGTTTGAGTTCAAACGAACCAGGATAAAAATACTGTGTTATTTTTTTCTATCATCTTAATCGTTTTAAAACCCTTATTCAACCCCCCCCCCCCCTTTTAAGTGTTTTTCCTACCTTCAGATTTAACATAAAGATATGGATGTGAATGATAATAAAAAACTAAATATGGATAGTATGGGTGATTGGTTAAATAAAATAGGTACCAAGGAATGAATCTAAAGAAAACAGATAAGAAGAAAGGGTGACTGCAATGGTATTTGACAAAAAAAGGACAAAAAAAAGTTAACGGATTGAATATGCGCTTCCACACTTGAACATCACCTGACCCTCGACAATTGCACCTGACTGCGACCAATCCTAAATTATATTACAACTTTGAATCTATTACAAAATGATCTTGACTGAACAATGAACCTGGTGAAATTTTAGATCAATGACGAGGGTTTGAACCACACAAACAACACTTGCACCCAACTCCAACGCTTTGACCTTTGATGGTGTTATAACCTGACCAACATCAATTCACATCCAACTGAAAGAATATTGTGCACACATACTTAACCTGCTAGCCTCAGGAGAAACTCAATCATGAACGACACTTTCCTGACTTAAATACAAAAGTTGAGGAACCCTAACCCTCGCCTTGAGTACATACATATGAAAAAAAACTTGCTGAGGACCAATACCTTGATTCAAAATTTTTCTAGTCAAACCACTGATGAAACCCTAACAAATGACATTGTTGTGGCAACTCAGAGAACTGATATTAGGCCATGAAAAACCTCTGATAGGCACTCCTCAGACAAACTCTTGTCTAAAACCCTAATTTAACTACCTCTGAAGCTATTGAAGTCTAAACCTGATTCGTAAGTGAAATAACACAAACAAAAGCAAATAAATTGGTTAGTTATGCAATATGATTGGCATAGAATGATATGTGAAAGCTCAAAGAATCTAAGGGTAAAAATTGGGGTATGATAGTTTCCCCTATTTAAATATTCTCACCGGACGTCATGAGTGATAAAGATCTTCATGAAATCATGGTGGATGGTAATTAAATATAGATAACCGAAAATTTTGCCCTTAGATGCAAGGATCATGCCATGCTATGGACAAAAGAAAACTATGCAGTGCTGACATGCCATGAAATCTAACATGATGAAAATGATGAGATGCTAAATATAAAGAATGCAGATGAGACAAAAGAAAACAGGGAAAGAAACGACATAATGAGTAACCACTCACTGGAGAAAGGCAGCGACATCGGGGAGGCTAAAACAAACTAGGGAAAACTAGAGCGATAAAGCAACAGATTCAAGCACGATCAAATTGACACTCTAGAAGAAAAAGATCCTCCCTAGAGATAAAACCAAGAAATGGTCTCCACTGGGGAATAATCTAGAGTTGTGGATCTACTGGTTTAGACATGATCGGACGATATACTAGAATAAAGACAAGAATTGACTCCTTACTGGGGATAAAACCAGGAAGATAAGTGATTTCCATCAAGGACCAATATAAACAAAAAGGTTAAAACCCCAATGAGAGAATTAAAGAAAGTGGTTTGCTAACCAGAGACCAAAGGAAAAAAGGAATGATCTTCTCACAAGAGATCAGGCAAAAATTAGGAAACAAATGAACTTTCTAGAAACTTCTTAAAACAAAGAGTTCAAACGAGATCTTCAAGAAATGCCAGAAAAGGAAGAGAACAAGACAAACTCCGTAGAGTAATAGCAAAGTGGGATAAGAGTGTCAAAAACAATTGGACTTTGGTACCAATAACCATTGAATTTTCAAACAATGCCAGTTTCCACTGGACATTTAAAAGAAATGACAATCACCATTGAACTTTAAACAATGCCAGTCACTACTGGAATTTAAAGGATGCCAATTACTATTGGACTTTCAATAATTCCAGTCACTACTGGAATTTAAAGGATGCCAATTACTATTGGACTTTAAACAATGCAAGTCACTACTGGAATTTAAAGGACGCCAATTACTATTGGACTTTAAACAATGCCAGTCACTACTGGAATTTAAAGGATGTCAATTACTATTGGACTTTAAACAATGCCAGTCACTACTGGAATTTAAAGGATGCCAATTACTATTGGACTTTAAATAATGTCAGTCACTACTGGAATTTAAAGGATGCCAATTACTATTGGACTTTAAACAATGTCAGTCACTACTGGAATTTAAAGAATGCCAATTATTATTGGACTTTAAACAATGCCAGTCACTACTGGAATTTCAAAAGAAATGTCAATTACTATTGGACTTTCAACAATGTCAGTCACTACTGGACTTTAAAGGTTGCCAATTACTATTGGACTTTACCGGAGATTGCTAGTAACGACTAGACTTTAAGGAGGAAGACTAGTAACAACCAGGAAACAAAATCAGTAACAGATGGAAACGACTAAAGGTGCTAGTAACAACTAGACTTTGAAAGGGATGCAGATGGCGACCCACAACCATGAAATAAAATCAGTAACAACTGAAACAGGGACGTTGGTGATAACCAACAACCTGAAACGACGGAGGATGCCCGCAACAAACAGACTTAACAAGCAAGACAACCGATAAAAACTAGGACAAAACAAAAGGGAGCAACCAAAAATCTGAAAGCATGCTAAATGCACTTGATATGTCATGATGCAAATGAATCACACTGGGGCCGCAAAGAATCACACTGAATTCATAACAAAGGCGTCTGCAGATCCGTTGGGAAATAAACCCACTCCGCTTAGGAAATAAAACTTAGGCAAGGCTGTCAGAAATGGCATTATAACTTTCAATAGAAACACTAAATGACTCCATTGAGGATGAGTCTCTCTACTATCATAAAAACATATCTTGTAGAGAATACTGGAGAGGCTATCTTTAATCTTGGTAACTACACATGACCGAAGGAGCGCCCTAACAAACCAATTCAACTAGTGTTTCAATGGGAAATGCTTTGAGATTACACATCATAGCTTCTGCCACCCTAAAACTTTCTGGGGAGTGTATGACTTCCATTGAATCTTTCTGTGAGCCAAAGCAAATTTATGTTTTGTGAAGCTTTCAAAAACTATTTTAAATTCAAACCTTTTGCTTTCAAAATTATTATTGACTAATAAACGATATTTTGCATAACAAATAAAAATAAGGAAAACAGTAAATTACAAACAAATGAATGGTCCAAAATCTAATTTTATTCAAGAATGGAAGCTTGCAAATGACAAAGTTCCATAGAGCATTTACAACTGAAAATGGCAACATGAAGAAAATTTACATTCAATCCAATGACAATCTATCCCTAATGACTAAAAGTTCTCCAAAACCTTGCTTCTGACAAGAGCGGTTGAAATGAACTTCCTGTAAAATCTTCTGCAGAGGTGACAAACATCTAATGTAGTAAAATTCCTTTGTCCTTAACTTTTGCTTGGATCGCACTTTCAGGTTTTCAATCCACCGGGACGCTCATTTTTGCCTAAGCCGCTCTTTCGAGTTTTCGACTTAGCGAGCTCATCTTTTTATTTCATCCCTAACTTTTGCCTGGACCTCCTTCATAGGTTATGATCCAGCAGGATACCCATTATTGCATAAGCCGCCCTTGCAAGTTTTCGACTTATCGGGTTCTTTAGGCATAATATTTTTGTACTTCATCAGAATTCATCGGATGAGTAAGTTGTTCTTCATCCATTGTTGTGAGAATTAACGAGCCTCCTGAGAAGACTGTTTTTACAACAAATGGGCCATCATAATTAGGCATCCATTTTCCCCGTGCATCTTTGTGAACTGGAAAAATCTTTTTGAATACAAGCTCCCCTTCTCGGAACTCTCGGATGTAAACTTTCTTGTCAAAAGCTCTCTTGATCCTTTTCTAATATAACTGACTGTGACACATCGCAACCATGTGCTTCTCATCAATAAGGTTCAACTGATCAAATCTTTCCCTCACCCATTCCGCTTCTTCAAGATTGGCTTCCATTATGACTCTTAAGGAATGTATCTCAACCTCAATAGGAAGTACTGCATCCATTCCATACACCAAGGAAAAAGGGGTTGCCCCTGTCAAAGTGAGAACGAACGTTGTTGCACCCCAAATTTTGACCCCTTAGATTCTCATTATCATTTTAGGAGCATACTTATGAATTATCTAACCTTAACCCAGTGCAAGTTTGTCTTTGTCAAGTTGCAGGTGAATCAGGGTTTCGTGCAATCGAAATCGAAGCTTCAGGGTTTGTGATTAGTCAATGTTTTGGGCTCATTCAATTAGGAAAAAAGGTCAAGGGTATCATATAATGTCAATTGAGAAGCCAATTTGAGGTTGTTACCCCAGAATTCAGAGCAGTGCATTTCAGAGCACCCGATTAGGGTTTTGGACCAGTAAAAGTCAACTGTAGTTTGACTTTGATGTTGGAAGATGTTTAAATGGTGGGATTATGATTCATGAAGTTCATATAACTTAATAAAGTTCATCCAAGAAGTTTCAAAGTCTCAGGAGGCCCAAAATGTCAACAGGCGACTCGGTAGTCACCGATCGGTCGTACGGTTGACCGAAAAGTCAAATCTCCAAATTTTAGGAATTAGACTTCAAGTTGTGAAACAAAATTGTTCCTTATGTCATATTGGACTGGCATATCAATTTTCATGACCATTGGATCAAGGATGAAGGAGTAATCGAAAAATCGGGAAATTATGGTTTTGAAAGGGGCTAAACCATAACTCCTTAACCACACATCCAATTGAGTTGGTTCAAAGCTCATTTGGAAGCTCTTGAAAAGTCCTACAAAAGTCCCTAAGTGGTCCATGATCAGAAAATGCATAGATTTGGAGTTATGATCAAATTCATTTCTAGAGGGGAAAAGGACTTAGAGAAATTTCACTTTTAAGTTCATTTTTTAGCAACTTTGGGAGGCTTTTTGGCCAAGTTCCTTTGGGAAATTGAAAATCATAAAAACATGAATGTTTTAGAGCTATTTGAGGGCTTTCTAAAAAGTACTGGCACATCTCAAAAGGATTTGTGAGCTGAAAGTTATGGTCATGGCAAGTTGGTGGTTTTTCACTTTAGTCCCACATTGTCAAAATTCAAAAATCACTTCCTTCATCAGAATTGATCAATTCTAACTTGTGAATCCTATTGTATCTGATATGTAGAAAGTTTGTAACCCAAGAAAACCAAGGAAATGCAGAAATATGGAAAAAGACAAGTTTTGCAAGTAGCTTGCAAGTTGCCTTGCAACTTGCCTTCAAAAGAGAAAAATAAGCATGAGGTGTAAAACCAAGTTCTGAAACAGCCATGATGCTACACTCTAGCCTGCATTTAGACACTTCAAATTCATCATGTTTTTTGACTATTGAGGCTGGCCTTGCAGATTAAGGAAACCCACTTGAGGAGGTTTGATTTCAAAAGTTCAAAACCTTTCTTCAAAGTGAAGAAACTTCAATTTTGCCCAAGCCACATCATTTGCCTATAAATAGGACTCTCCCTCACTTCATTTTAATCATTAACAATCTTCTAAAAAACAGAGGAAACCTCTTCCCTTGTGCACTTTGCCTCAAAACTTCAAAACCACAAAATCACCATTTCCACCAAAAACACAAAAAAAATCTGCCTTGCTACTAGGGCTGCCAAAACCATTTCTCTACACTAAAACACCCCAACAATCATCCATACAATCTCTAAATATGGTATAGAAGGTGTCTAAACCATTAAACCTCCCAAAAACTTCACCAATCAAAAAGTCAACTTCATCACCAAGTTACTTTGACCAAAAGCTACAAATTCTACCAAATCTTGTTCTAAGCACTTGCCTAGTGTTTTAATCATCCTAACACCTCTTATATATTGTTTTTCAACTGTCCAAAGTGTTAGAACTCATTGGTGAGACCTATTTCTCCAACTGTCATCATATTTGCATATTGCTTCAAAGTGAAGAAAGGACTCAAGGCAAAAAGGTAGATTGAAGTTCTCTGGGTTTCTTGATTGTTTTAGCTTGTTCAACAAAGTCTACAAGAGGTATGTAGCTTATAAACATTGCCCTTTGCATCATTTTCCATACTTTGGCATTTTTGTGCAATATTGAGAAATATGAACTATGGACTTTCAATGATTTTCATGACACTTGATATTTTGATGAATGTAAGGATTTGATGAGTCTTAACATGTGTGTTTGACTGGTTCTTGTCAATTTTCAAATATTAGTATGTTGAAAATGGTTATTTTACTGTCAAAACAGTTTTGGAGGAAATTGTTAACATTGCATTTTCTGCTAGAATATAAGTTTGGTGGGATTTGATGCTGTGTTTGATTTCTGATGTGGTTGGGATCCTATCAGCCATTACGTCGTTGTTGGTTTTAGGAGATGTTCAGGTTTAACTGGTGCCAGGGCTAGGTCCCTATTTTTTAGATGTTTGGTAAGTGGTACCTAGGAATGTTAATCCAGGCCAAATTTGGATGACCATTTGATGTGGAGTTGGTCTGCTTGCTGTCAAAACTTGTTAATCATGCCAAGGTTAGATTGGCTAGATGAGGCTGTTCCAAGTCTTGGTTAAATTGTGCATTTATTACCAAGACTGTTTTAGGTTGTAGTGTATCAATTTAGGATGTTTTGCTTGAGCATACATTAGCTTGGCTTGGCCTTGTGGTGATTTATAGTACTGATTAGGTTCAAGACAGTTTCCTTGTTTGGTTGGGAGAATAGTGACCTCATGTGGTGATTTAGCTTGGTAAATAAATTAGACTTTGGAAAAGTAGTCATGCTGTCATAACTGTGATGAGGATTCATCAATAACTTTGATTGAGACACTAAAGGGCTAGCTGCCATGTACTTTAAGGTTGGTCAGTTTTTGATACCAGCATAATGCAGTTGTTGTCTGCTTTGAAAACTGCTTGAGTTTCTAGGGAGTATTAACATAATGAAAGGTTGGATTTATCAATCCATGAATCCTTTGAGGCTCAGAGATGAGGCTCTGACCAGAAGGGCAAGTTTGTTTAGTTATTCAGTTTGAATTGATTCTATGGAGGTCTTTGGTGCTGTTAGCCTTTTGTTTGAATAGGTGGGCACTAATACTGCCGTGTTGGGATAAACCATCTCATTCCCCTTTGCAGTTTGTATGATTGCAGCTTAGGCCAATGAAATAGATTGATGCCACCATCTTGTTTCTGTTCGAATGCCTTTGAGACACAATACCACCCCCAAATGCAAATATCCTTAGTTTTCATTCAACGTGCCAATTTCTCATTTTTTGGTGTTTACCTCAAACTTGCTGTCCAAACCTGTTCCATATCATGATTAAAACCTGTTCAAACCATTGCTTTCATCTGCTTCCATTTTTGAAGTTTCAAAAGTATCCATGTGCATTTTCAAAACATCATTTTGCAACTCACACCTCATTTCTCATTACAGATTGTTTTAAGCTAAAATAATGGACTGAACACATTCACTATCATGTTTGCATTGAGTGTACATATTCACAATGTTTGGAAACTTACTGGTGCATGATCCATACTTCAAAATGCATTTTTAAAAACATTATACTTGCATGATCATACCAATATTTGTTCTGTTGTGTTTTGATCCAAATCAACTGTTGAAATACCTCAAATGCATCATTCTTAAAATGTTCAAACCCTCATTTGATTATTACAACAGTTGGTTTATGTTTTAGATTTCAAAATGCAGAACAAAGTGTCAAAGAGCATGTGCATTCGAATTTTTAAGTAGAGGAAGAATTTCAGAAAAATAACATCACCATCATGATCCTCATATTTTTCTGGTCAAGATGCATATAAATTTCATCGCGTTTGGTTAAGAATCGAGAAAGTTACGAGTGAAAACCTAAATCACATTTGTGAGTGTTATTCTTGCCCAGCTTGCTTTGATTTTCACCCATATATATTTATGGGGTGGCATATACAAAAGGATAGTGGTAAGACCATTATGCCAAAAACGCCTTGCACGCCTTGTACCTGAGTTCGACCCTTGAGGAGGGCAACTCTTTTATTATTTTTTTGTCATTTTTCACTCCACTTTCAAAAATTCGTATCTCTCTCAATTTTAATCGTTTTTCACCCGTTCTTTTTTCATTATGTTCATCTTGATGTGTACTTCCATGCCATATTTTTTATTTTCATGTTTGACAAATTTTTCGTCTCTTTTAACTTCGTGCAAGTTAAGTGCATTTTACGTTTGTTTACGCATGTGCAGATGAATTTTTCTTTGGTTACACTTGAATTTGTTCGTGATACTTGTGTGTTGATAACGCGAAATCATATCGTATATTTGGCTTGATTTACATGCATTTATTTGTGACTATTATTAATTTATCTTGATTTATGTTCTATTATATGATTAATTTACTTCGTTTTGCAGATTGGGGAAAATTTGGATTAAAGAAAGAAAAGAAGAAGAAATGGAAGGAAAAGAGAGAAGAAAAACAGAAAAAATGGATTTTTATGATGTGACGGTCGCCACAGGTCCATTACGACCGTCATGCGTATGACGACCGTCACATTTCATGACGACCGTCACGCAGACAAAATATCAGTACGTTCAAATCAGAAGCAGCCACGATCAATCTCAACCTAATTTCTTCCTACACTTTCTCCACTCACTGCCCACTACTGGAAGTTACTCCCACTCCCTCCATAACTCACCCATGATCTCTAGAAGTTGAAGAGTGAATTATCTCCTATAAATAGGCCTTAGATTCACAGTTTTAGGGGGGAACCTTCGATGTATCGAAGTACTGCCAAAATTCCCATTGAAGCCAATTTTACTTTCCTGCATTATTTTCCATTTCTTTTCCTTTTATTTCATTTGTATCGCTTTATTTGTTCCTGTACCTTTTAATTCTCGCCAAAGTAGAATCCTGCCGACATTGTGGAGGACTACTCAAGGATTCGAGATCAGTACGATTTACAGGTTTTTATTAATTGAATTATTATTTTATTTCTGTCTGTATGCATGTTATATTATTCTGCTGCCATTGTTTATTTATGTTTGCATTAATTATCATGTCTAGCTAAATTAGTTTTATTGGTATGTAACCGAATTGGTAGGACAGGATTCGATAGTAACCGACACCTTCCCTTTTTACAAACAACCTTTCTGGCCGTTGTTGCACCCCAAAATTTGACCAACAATTTATTTACCCAGCAAGAGTTATATGAGACTATGAAGCTATACAAGAAGGTTATTCAAGTGTTCAAAGGTTGATATCTTTGTCAGAGAGCTCAAGAGATCCTCAGAGAGATTGGTTGAAACCAAGGTTGTGTGTCTCATAACTTGAAAGTTGTGGGAGTTCCTTAGATGATTCTGAGGCTATGAGGATGGACTTGCAGCTTTGAGAAAGCTTATGAGATGTCCTGAAAGCCATCATGAAGCCTAGAGAGGTCACTATACAAGAATTCAGAAGATTCAGCCATGAGTGGTGGAATTAGGGTTTGACTGGGTCAACCCTAGGTCAACTGATGATTTGGAGAGGGTTGGGACCTAATCCAAGAGCCATGTGATCATGGATTGATGCATTGAAGTGTCATAAGGATTATTCCAAGGTCAACTCATCATGATTGAAGAGTTTGAGAAGTTTCAAGCTAGGGTTTCTAAGGCTTGACAGTGTAAAATCCCCTAGTTTGATCCCTATCTTCAAGGCAGTTTAGCTCAAGATTTGATTGTCATATCATCTTCCCCACAACATGAATGTTGTAGAGCTTGATCTTAGCTTTAATTTGAGTACTAGAAGTCCTTGATAGGATTTGTAGAGCTCACGTTATGACTTTGACAAATTACAGGTCATCTGAGGTATGTGAATCTGGGTCCTTGACAGTCACCCAACTTGCATCCAACTTTTGCCCTAGTAGGATGATTCCTATGAACTCTTAGTCAACATGAATGTTGTATAGAATCTTCTTAGATTTCTAGAGAGTACTAGGAGTCCTTGATAGGATTTGTAAAACTCAACTTATGGCTTTGACAAGTCAAGGGCATTTTGGTCATTTGGAGGTTATAGGTCATTTCAAGCATAAGGCCATATCTCCTATTTCCAAGCTTCAAATGGAAAAATCTTCAACATAAAACTTGCTTAGAATGATGTTTTAAGGCTAGTAGGGAGGTCATGAGATGTTGAAAAGGCTTGTATCAAAAAGTGATGAAAATGGCCTAAAATGGAGTCATAAGTTAATTAAGTTGAAATTGAAAATTGGAAATCCCAAGTTACACATCCAAACCATGTCATATAATAGGTCATTTTGACTCTAAAGGACATTCTAAAAACAATGGTTCAGCCACAATTTTGATTTGAGGCCTAGATCATGGGGCTGCTTTGGAAATGGCTTACTTGCATCTTAAGGCACAAAGGCAAAACTTAAGAAACTCAATGAACAAGTTAGTTATGCATCTCAACACATCATACTTCTCATATGGGGAGAATTTCAAGTCAGAATTGGTGGTTACAAGGGCCATGGCATGAGATAGCACATAAGGAGAAGTGAATTCATAATGTCATGACATGAGATTTCCAATTTCTCATTGGATGGTCCTAGATGGTTCTAGATGATTCTAAACCACTCTATATAACATGTAGAACTTGCTCAGATGCAAGGTTGGTGTAAGATTTGAGAGAAGAGAGAGTTGGCCATTTCACTTGCCTCCATTGCAAGTTGAAAGTGAATTCCCTATTCTGAACCATTTCCATTCATTCTTTCCATTCATACACACTCCATTGATGATAGTGAAGCTGTGCAGATCAATTTGAGAGCAAAACCATGGTGATTTGAAGAGATAGCATTTGGATTTTCAAGGTTGCAAGTCAGAATCGAATTCTGAGATTCAAGCACTCTCCTTCAAATCTTTTGCAAACAGTAGCAAGATCATCATCCAAGGAAGCTTTCTGAAGAATTTCAAGGCTTGAAGTGAAGGTTTTCACCATCTGTTGAACAAGAAATACCAGGTTTGCAAATTCTCCACTACACCATAATTTATGCATTGCTAGGTAGAATTGTTAGTGTAAAAAGGTTAGAGACACATAGGTGATCATTTCTGGAGAGTTAGGGATCAATTGACGAAGATTGAGTTATGGACACCATTTCTTTGATGATCAAGAACTCGTGATATAGTGAGGTATAATACATGTGTGATAGCTTATTTTAACCAGTGAAGTGTGGTGATCATTTTAGTACCAAGAAATCCAAGAATTGTTGAAGTTGAGGATTGACCATAATTTCAATCTTGAATTGTGTTTCATGTTGGAGGAGGTTTCAGTGTAATCTAGGGTTATGGTCGTATTCAGCATGAAAAATGGAGCATGTTAGTGTTTTGGATTGTTAATTTTGAGCAAGAAATGAGAGAGCACGAATGGAGGGAAGTTTGTGTATGGAGGGAAGTTTCCATGGAGAATGGCTTCAAACCCTAGCTGAAGGTTGAAGATGACTCCTCACCCGTCAGATCATGCTTGACCCATTGACCATTCCCTGATCCAGTGGCCACGATTGAATCTCAGCATTTGAGAGGGAAACCCTGAGAAAGAATGAAACGTATTGTTTCATTAAAAGAAGTTCTTGGGCCTGAATGTTTTGTTCACTATCCACACCCCCAATCCTGGCCCATGGTTGAAATACATTGAATTTCATTGCTTTTTACACCGCTTTTTTTTCTTTTTCTTTTCATTTTATTAATTGATTTTCTGATTGAATTGGGCCTAGCACGCATGACTAACCGCACCCCCCATTTTGAGCCCATTGATGATTTGAACTGGACATAGTTACTATCTGCACCCAAGTTTTATCTTTTTCATTTCTTTTTCTCCATTTTATGTTAAACTTTGAAAAATCATAATAAATAGGAAATTAATTATTTTTAAGTGGGAATTTTTTCTCCCATTTCATGTTCATGTCTAGACAATTATCAAATAAAAATATTTTCATTTCATGCATTTTTAATATTTTTTGAGTATTTTCCATTTTAATAGCTTTTTAATTCTTTTATGTTGATACATGAATTTGTAGAATTTTGTTTAGGTAGTTCCCTTAACATTTTTAGGCCATTATTTTTAGGATTGTTAGATTAGGAATTTAGCTCCCCCCTGGATTTATTTCATAATTTTGAGATGAATTTTAGGTTAGTTTTGATTAGATGACATTAGGTTGTGTAGAATTAGGTTAATCCTTAACATAGGTCCACAATAACACTAGAATTTTGGGTTTCTAGGTCAAGTTAGACATTGGGACATATAAGGGTATTAAGATTAGGTATGTAGGAGCCCTTAGAAATTATATTAGGTTTTAATATAGTGGTATACTATTTTCAGATGATTTTTGTAGTTGATGATTGTTTGTGTTGCCCTTGTGGGCTTGTATTTTGTTTGTTTTGCTTTGTGGGCTTGGAGAGCTGGGTTTTGCTTTGAGGAGCATTGAGGAGCATAGTAGGAGCATTGAGGAGCTTGATAGCTTGATCTTTTTTTTGTTTTGTTGATTGTTTTAGGGTTAGGGATTAGGAAGAGTTTAGACCTAGTTAACTTCTTTCTTAAACATGGATGGTATCTTTCACCTCCATTCCTCCCTATGATTCAAAGCCCTTCCATGGTATACACCTCTCTCCTTTGGAGGGATAAGTGATTGTACCTAGGAAGTAGAACTTTTGAGGGAACCATTCCTTTGATGTTGAACCCTTATAGGTCACCTTTGATGGTCAATAAGCAGTTTAACATCCCAGCTTATCCAGTAAGTGATTTCCTCTGGTTTGAGTATCTTGAGAGATGCTGAGCTTGGGTGTGAAGATGAAGACTTCTTTGTAGAGTATTGAGAAGGATGAATCCTTGAGCGTTGCCATTCCAGCTGAAGCTTGAAGAGCAACAGAAGCAAGTTGATATTTGAAGACCCAATGAAGATGAAGTAAAGACTGAAGGATGAAGTTGATACTTCTAAGTGATTGAAGATTACTCTAAGCAGCTGAAGCTTGCAAGAAGAGAAGACTAAGTTGATACTTAGGAAGAGGATTCAATTGGGATTGATTTTGAAGAGCTGAAGCTTGAAGAACAAAGGAAGTTGATACTTACTTTGATGATTGGAGATCCTGAAGGAATCAAGTTGATACTTGTGGTTATTAGTGAAGCCTGAAGGTGGAACTGATCAAGGAGTTGAAGCTCAGAAAAGATAAGTTGAAACTTATGTTGAAGGGTTGAAACCTGGAAAAGCAAATTGATATTTGTCAAGAGTGATTGAAGTCGGAAGACTGAGTTGCTATTGGAAGAGCTGAAGCTTGAAGTTGAGAGAGGAGTTGAGCTGATTCTCTGTTTTCTTTTCTGTATTGACATGTTTTGTTTGACTTGCTTGATGCATTAGGATAAGTCCATATATAGACTAGGTAGAAGCTAGGAGCATGATTGCACTAGAGGTTGAGTTGCTCCCTCTGCTTGTATTGTTACTGTGTGGCTTTGCTTGCGGGTATTCGGTAGAGCCCAGCTCCCTTGCCCATGTGGGTTGTTTGCCTGATGGCATTTTATTTTATTTCTTCTGTATGACGGCAGTTTACTGTTTTTGCTTGATAGCATGTTGTTTATATTTCAGTATGATTACTGTCATCCATTCTGGCTTGAGGTTGAGATGAGCTTGTGGAGGCTGAAGCCCCACACACATTTCCTCCCTCACTTGCATTGCATGCATTTTACTGTTAAGCTGATGCTATGTCTGTTTTGGTGTATCATTGACATGATCCTTTAGGACTCTCATTTCCTTTGATAAGGACTTGATGATAGAACTTTAGGTTGAAACCTATGCATGACAACTTCTAGGAGTTCCCTGTTTCAAACCTCAACCATAGGATGAATCCTTGGCATAACAACAGTAGGACTTGATAGTCTCCCTCCTAGTTGGTCCTATTCTCTTCTCATCTTAAAACAGTTTAAGATACAGTAATCATGAATGATTTCTTTCGTACGTTACGAGCCTTAAGCTATTTGAGGAAGGATTGTGGGAGAGTTTCTTTTCCATAGTCTGGATGTTTAGTATGGTACCCTTTGGGTGACATGCGACGCATTCACTCTCAGGTCATAGTCTCTAGTGCGATTGAGATTGCAAACACAATAAAAAACACTTCTTTCGTAAAAGACAGGAAATAAACCGTAGTGTCCCGAACTACGTAAGCTCTGATCTCTCATACCTGTTGAGAGTACGTAGGCACAGTACTGATGTATTGGCGAGCTACCTTTCCCCATAACCCGTCGTAGGCCGAACTACGTTGACTCTGATTTCTCGTTCTCTGATGAGAATACGTAGGCATAAAGTGCGACGCTTTGCTGAGTCATTTTTCTTTTCTGTTTAAGCCAGCCTTGATAGGTAGATAGATAAAACCAAATCGTCCAAGTAAACACAACAAGCGTGGATCCCGTCGAGTACGACGGACGTGAGGGGTGTTAATACCTTCCCCTTGCGTAACCGACTCCCGAACCCAGACAGTGGTTGCGACGACCTTGTCTTACCCTTCTTCGTTAGGTTTTTCCGATCGTTCCCTTTCCCGCTCTGAGGGATAAATAACGAAAGGTGGCGACTCTTCTGTTCTGCCGACACCTTATTTTCACGCAAGCGACAGCTGGCGACTCTGCTGGGGACTCCAACGGTTCCCCGCGAGAGTCAATCCTAGCGCTTGTATGTTTACTTGTTGGGTTGCGTTTATTTATCGCATTTTACTTCTCGCACTTTATTTCCCGCATTTTATTTTCCGTATGATATGATTATCTGTGCTGTCGTGGGAGGGGCATTCTGATGAGTGAGAAGCCAGACCCAGGCTTGAGTGCACCATAGCATTAGTTGTGGAAATTAGTGGGCGCGTGCTTGCTTTGCAGGCACTAGTGTCTCATGAAATCCACGCTCAGACGAGGTTCTCCCGGTTGGCTTCTCTTTCAACCCTTTGGGTTGAGACGGTTGCTGGTTTGGTGGATTGTCGACTCTGGGGACCGATCATTTGTGATTCAGCCGAGTGAGGCCGCTTCATGAGCTGGTGATGCCACACCTTCTGGGTATCGTATCACCCCTCTTGAATGTTTGTGACGCTGATGAACGCATAGGATGCCGAACTTGAGTCAGTTTAGGTCCATACCTGTGAGCAGGGTTGGGTTTATTGCAGGAAACTTTGACCTTCAGACCACCTGGTTTTCTTGACAGTGAATCAGTTTTGTTGGTACCAGGGTTTCTCAGTTGCAGATTTGTCTGTTCTTGATAGAGCAGGTTTTGATCAGAGGATCTTATCATCAGATGTGTATTTGTTCTAGATAGAGCAGAGTTTTCGTCATCAGTTGTTTGTTCTTGATAGAGCAGATTTTTGAGTGGGGTCTGAAGATCTCATCAACAGATGTTGTTTGTTCTTGATAGAGCAGATTTTTGAGTGGGGTCTGAAGATCTCATCAGCAGATGTTGTTTGTTCTTGATAGAGAAGATTTTGAGTGGGGTCTGAAGATCTCATCAGCAAATGCATGTTTGCTCTTGACAGAGCAGATTTCTTGGTCCTACATCAAAGGTCCTTATTATCAGACGTTTGTTCTTGATAGAGCAGAATTATGATCCTACGTTTGTGGCCCTATCAGATGGTTATTCTTGACAGAGCAGATTTGTGGTCCGATACCAAGGTTTTCTTCTCATCAGATGCAGTGGTTGCTCTTGACAGAGCAAGATTATGGTTTTGTTGATACAGAATCTCCACAGCAGTTGCCTTGGTCTCTTATTGCATGATTGCATTTTTCATTAGTTCGCATACTCATTTGCATTTCATTAACGTGTGTCTGTGTTGCAGGTACCGTTTTCCCCAATCCAGGATTTCTTGCCTCCTATTGTATTGTTATGGGTTCTCTGAGGAAGACCGTGGCTTACAAGTTCCCGGCCCCTGATGTGGTTAAGCTGACTGGTCTGATAGCTTTAGCAGATGATTCTGTGAGGGATGAGTTCAAAAAATCTTACGGCAGGTTGCTCAGTTTGGTTCATAAACCGTCTGTGTTCGAGTTGAATGGGTTGCACGCTCTGCTGCAGTTCTACGACCCTCCGCTGAGATGTTTCACTTTTCAGGACTTCGTTCTCGCACCTACGCTGGAAGAATATGCTGATTTGCTAGGGGTGCCTATCAAGAGGCAGACGCCTTTTGTTCATATGGATGCTGAGCCTGATCTGGCTGGTTTAGCTCCTTCACTTCACCTGGACGCCTCCGAGTTAGTATTGACTAGTTGGAACAAGGTTCCTAGGTTCTCCTTGCAGTTTCTAGTGGGTAAGGCTCAACAGTGTGCCAAGGACGGATGTTGGGTTGCGTTCAATGCCATCCTCGCTCTATGCATATACGACATCATTCTGTTCCCCAATATGCCCGATTTTGTAGACTTTGATGCATTTCATATCTTTGCTTCAGAGAATCCAGTCCCTACCTTGATAGGAGATGTATATCATTCAGTCCACTACAAAAACGAGAACAGGAGGGGGAAGAACGTCTCATGTTGTGTACCCTTGCTTTACAAATGGCTTGATAGTCATCTACCCAAGAGGGGTCCTGTTGTCTCGTCTGCACCCACCGCTGAATGGTCCGAGCGTCTGATTAGTTTATCTGCAGAGGATATCGACTGGTTCGACAGAGATAGGTTGGGTACTGAGGTGATCTTCAGTTGCAGCGGGTTTCCAAATGTGCCTTTGATAGGCAGGAAGGGCTGTATAAACTACAATCCATCGTTGCTGGTTCGACAGTTCGCATATGCTTTGAGAACTCCGCCGAAGGATGAAGAGGTGCAGGAATCTCTGTACCTCACTGGTCTTCTAGAGGGGGATCTGTTGTCCAAGCTTCAGCGCGCGTGGAATGGTATCAGTAAACGAGGAAAGCCATTGCTGGGAAAAAGCAACAGTCAAGCCTACCCTCCGTATTTGACTTGGATCAGAGCCAGGGTCGATGCTATAGGGATGTCGTTTCCTCATGCCAAGCCAGAAAGCCCTCCAATGATCGAAGAGCCTACTACTGTGCCCATCCAACAGCATAATCAGGTGCTAGCTGAGCGGGATGAATTGAAGCGGGCGAACAAAGAACTGGAGAAGGAATTAGCTCAGCTCCGAAGCGAGAGGAACGAAGCCGTTCATTCTTTCAAAAGGCAAACAGAGTTGGTGAACCAGCTGGGTACAGACCTGACTAAGTAGATAGCCGAGCGAGAACGCATGGGTCGAGACTTCAAAGCTGTCAACGACGTACTGGCTACGAAGAAGCAGCATTTGGACGAGGCATATCGGAGGATATCCAAGTTCAACCAGCACTGGAAGGCTTCCCTGGCCACCAGGAAAGAGCGGGAGGATAAGCTAATGCTACAGATCTCCAAGCTGGAAGCCCAGGTGAAGGAAAGTGAGAAGAGGTTTGATGAAGAAACCGCCCGCAGATACGCCGCTGAAGGCCAGCTCAACAAAGCTCTTGCTAACCTGAAGGAGCGCAAGCTGACTTTTGAGTCCAAGAAGCGGAAGTTAGAAGATTGCTTCGACGAAGGAGCATGGGAAGGTTCGATCGAAGGACTTCAGTATACCATTGTGCAGAGGGAATTACTCGTTGAGGGGTTACTCATTCTGCCAGATCATCCAGAGACGAAGGAGTTGTTAGAAGAGTATCGCGCCCGTGGCCGTACTTGACTATTTGTATTCCTTTTGTTTTGATCATTGTTGTATGCTGACCATCACCAGGCTTGTTGGCTGAGGTCACGTTGTTGATTCACCTTGTACTCGCTGATGCTATGTACTGCCTTGATAGGCTTTCTTTATATATGAGATTGTTGTTTCCATGATTGGACCTGGACTTCTTCTTCTTATCAGCACTGGCACTTAGGCACTAGGATCAGGGAAGATCTCCCTAACATACAGACACACGCATGCATTTGCATGAAGCATTTGCATGACGAGCATTTTGTTGTTTTTCCTAACCCTTTTGTGTTTACTAGGTTTTTTCAGGTTTACAGGTCGTCCCAGGTTGTTTCCGGTGGTTCCAGGATTGATCAGAGACTAATTCACCGTTATCCGACTAGAGCTAATCAGACCAGAATCATGGATCAAGTGCAAACTGATGTTCAGGAGCTCCGCGAAAGGATGGATCGCTTCATGGAGCTCATGCAAGTGGTCGCCAATGGCCAAGATCAGCTCAGAACTTTGGTTCAGCCTTTGATCTCCAGGGTTGATAGCAACGGCGTGCTCCACGGTGGGACCGTGCCTACTCCTCCACCAGTTGAAACTCCGCATAATGGTGTCCCCGTGGCCGGGGGCAACGACAGTGCTCATGGCAATGTGATGGCCAACATCGGACTCAATACGGCGGGTGTCGGTAATGGGAGTCTGGGAGCTAATGTCAATGCCGGGCCGGGCAACGGCAATGCAGGCGTCGGGAATCTGTTTGTGCCTTAGCCATGGCTTGAGGATCATCAGGATGATGTGTTCTCTCAGAAGGGTGCTGAAGGGAAGCTGAATGCTGAAACGCGGCTTAGATTCAAAGCACTTGAAGATAAGATGAGAGATATCGAGAATCAGAATACTTTGGGCGTTGATATGTCCAAGCTGGGATTAATTGCTGATTTCAAGGTACCTCCTAAGTTCAGGGTACCTGAATTTGAAAAATATAAGGGCACCACTTGCCCTCGTGTCCACCTGAGATCGTATTACAGGAAGATGTCTGCTTATTCCGAGGACGAGAAGTTGCTGATGCACTTCTTCCAAGACAGTCTTTCCGGGCCGTCTCTCAAGTGGTACATGGGTCTGGAGCCCACTAGTGTGCGCACATGGAAGGATCTTGCTGAAGCATTTGTGCACCACTACCAATACAATAGCGACTTGGCCCCGAACCGAGTTCAGCTGCAGAACCTGTCGCAGAGGAACAATGAAGGGTTTAAGGAGTACGCCCAGCAGTGGCGTGAGTTGGCAGCCAGGGTTCAGCCGCCGATGGTTGAACGAGAGCTCGTGCAGATGTTTGTAGCTACCCTCCCAGGGGTTTACTATGAAAAGTTAGTCAGCGGTATGTCGGGGACGTTCTCAGCTCTCTTTATCATGGGCGAGCACGTCGAGAATGGAATCAAGATCGGGAAAATTCAAGGTGAGTCATCCTCAGCTGGAGGAGGAGGAAAGAAACCTTATGCTGGTAAAAGGCGAGAAGGAGAAGCGAGCGCTATGACCAACGCTCGACGGAAGGGAAAAGTCCCTCAGCAGCAGATAGCCAGTATAAATATCCCAGCGGCTCCGCAGCAGCAGCAGCAGCAGCAACCGAATCAACAGGGATATAGAAAGTACCAGAATCGGGCATCTTTGGCAAACCGTCACTTCGAGGCACCGCCCATGTCGTACGCGCAACTCTTGCAGACCTTGCTTCAGCTTCAGTTGGTCTAGAAGAGGACGATGGCTCCCTTGACAGGGGCACCTCCACCAGGGTACGACGCAAATGCCACTTGCGATTTCCACTCAGGGGCATCGGGCCACACAATCGAGAACTGCAAAGCCTTCAAGCACAAGGTGCAGGACTTGGTGGATGCCAAGATCATTAACTTCTCCGATAATGTGCCCAATGTCACGAAGAATCCTATGCCGAATCATAGGGGAGGCGGAGTGAACGCCATTATCGAAGAAGAGAGTGCAGATCTGTTGACTGATGTCAGAGATCTGAAGACGCCGCTTAGCTTCGTTAAAGCTAAGTTGCTGAAAAGAGGGTTCTTTCCAGGTTGCGGAGAGTTATGCATGGACTGTGCCACACATTCCGACGGATGTGAGCAGTTGGTAGAAGGAATTCAAAGTCTGATGACTGAGGGGATTCTGCAGTTTAGCCGGAAGGCTGAAAGTGGATCAGGAGAGGTAGTGTTGAAGCAGGCCGATGAAGTCGCCACCATCACCATCCCTCGCCGGCCGATAACCATTTATGCGCCCAGACCGCCCATAATTACTATTACCAAAGCTCGGCCGATACCCTTTGAGAGCACTAACACCGTCCCGTGGCATTATGGGGCTGAAGTCTATTGCAACGAACAGAGGTTGGAGCTAGAGCCGTATGGGTCGACTGTGGAGAATCTTGCGGGAATCAGTGGTATTACTCGCAGCGGGAAGAGTATTTGCACCGCCAGAGGTCGTGACGGATAAAGCGGTCAGAGCTGATGCGGCCGATAAAGGTAAAAGTAAAGTCGTCGAAGAGGTCCCGTATGGGGCAGAGAAAGACTTGCTTGTCAAAGATGCCGAGGAGTTTATGCGGTTGATTAAAAAGAGCGACTACAAGATTGTAGATCATCTCCATCAGACGCCCTCGAAGATTTCCATTCTCAACCTGTTGTTGTGTTCTGAAGCACACCGCAATACGCTGCTGAAGGTGTTGAACGCCGCATACGTACCGCAAGAAATATCGGTGAATCAGCTAGAGGAGGTTGTAGCCCACGTAAACGCTGGCAATGGGCTAGGTTTCACAGACTTAGAGCTGACGCCAAAAGGGAGGAATCACAATAGCGCCCTGCACATCTCGATAGAGTGTAGGGGCACAATCATGTCGCATGTGCTGGTGGACACGGGTTCGTCGCTTAATGTCCTTCCGAAGAAGGCGTTAATGAAGTTGGATACTCGTTGAGTGATCTGCACACCCAGTGATCTGGTTGTGAAGGCGTTCGACGGGACTAAACGCCACGTTTTCGGAGAGGTGACCCTGCCGATCCAAGTCGGTCCGAAAACGTTCAACGCGGTCTTTTATATTATGGACATCATGCCTGCCTACAGTTGTCTCTTGGGCCGGCCGTGGATCCATGCTGCTGGTGCCGTAACCTCCACGTTGCACCAAAAGCTCAAATATGTTGTCGGGGGAAGCATCGTAACCGTGTGCTGTGAGGAGGACATAATAGTGATCCATTTGTCATCCTTTAAGTATGTTGAAATGGATGGCGAAATCCATGAAACTCTCTGCCAAGCGTTCGAAGCTGTCAAGGTGAAAGACGTAGCTCCTGTAGTCACAGAAAAGCCAGAGATGAATCTCTCCTCCTTCAAGGAAGCTCGGGCCGTGGTCCAAGCCGGATCTACCCCAGGTTGGGGGCGAATTTTGGAGATACCCAACAAGCAAGATAAGTTTGGGTTGGGATATTCTTTTGGAGCTGAAGCTTCTTCTTCTTCGTCTAGCAGTGCGTCTCGAGGTAAAGGGCCAATCCAATTTACCAGTGGCGGAGTGATTTTCGAAAGCATCAACGCAGCGTCTGAAGACAGCGGGGATAGCGACTGTGACCTCGACTCTTGGATTAAGCCAAGCAAGCCAGGCAAGGGCCTCAACAATTGGACCATCAAGGATATCATCCAGATGACAAGTGAAGAGTAATGATTTACTTTTTCCAATCATTGTACAACCCTATGTCCTACTTGGGGCATAGTGGTTTTATTGTCAGGGCCTTGTTGGATTATGTACATGCATTTTGTTAATAAATCAAAGGCGTTTTCTTTGTATTCAAATATTGTGATCTCTGTTATTCCTGTTTTATATTTGTTTTGGAAAACAGTAAAATGGCAACGGGGTTTGTGCTAACCTGCGCATCCTTGTTTTAAAACGTAACCCTTGTTATTGTAGGATCCACATAACAGATGACATCGACTCTGGACCTTCTACGACTCACTTTGACTTCGATTGCCCGATCTATCAAGCCGAAGAAGAGATTGATGAAGACGAAGACCTTCCTGAAGAGTTGGCCCGCTTGTTGAAACAAGAGGAAAAGGTTATTCTGCCTCATGAGGAGGAGATCGAAATCGTGAACCTGGATTCTGAAGAGCTCGTCAGAAATGTCAGGATAGGGGCTTCATTGCAGAGTGATGTCAAGCAGAGATTGGTCGAGATGCTAAGAGAGTATAGTGACGTCTTTGCTTGGTCATACGAAGACATGCCCGGACTTGACACGGACATCGTGGTCCACCACTTGCCGCTGCGAGAAGATTGCCCTCCCGTTAAGCAGAAGCTTAGGAGGACGAGACCAGATATGGCCGTTCAAGGAAGAAGTGCAGAAACAACTTGATGCTGGCTTCTTAGCGGTCACCACTTACCCTCCGTGGGTCGCCAACATAGTGCCTGTACCGAAGAATGACGGTAAGGTACGAATGTGCGTCAATTATCGGGATTTGAATAGGGCGAGCCCTAAAGATGATTTCTCGTTGCCTCATATCGATGTGTTGGTCAACAACACAGCCCAGTTCTCCGTGTTTTCGTTCATGGATGGCTTCTCCGGTTACAACCATATCAAGATGGCGCCGGAGGACATGGAGAAAACAATGTTTATCACTCCCTGGGGAACGTTTTGCTATAAGGTAATGCCTTTCGGTCTGAAGAACGCAGGGGCCACTTACCAACGAGCAATGGTAACTTTGTTTCATGACATGATTCATCACGAGATTGAGGTCTATGTTGATGACATGATTACGAAGTCCCAAATGGAGGAAGAGCATCTGGTCAATTTGCTGAAGCTTTTTGAGAGGCTTAGGAAGTTCAGGTTGAGGTTGAATCCTAACAAGTGTACTTTCGGAGTACGGTCCGGAAAGTTACTGGGGTTTATCGTGAGTGAACGAGGCATCGAGGTTGATCCTGCGAAAATAAAAGCCATACAAGAAATGCCAGTGCCAAAAACAGAAAAAGAAGTTTGTGGTTTCCTGGGCAGAATAAACTACATTGCAAGGTTTATCTCTCAGCTCACGGCCACGTGTGAACCGATGTTCAAGCTTTTAAAGAAAGATCAGGCAATTATCTGGAATGAGGATTTCCATAAGGCATTCGACAAGATAAAGCAGTATCTCCAAGAACCTCCAATCTTGATACCCCCAGTGGTTGGACGACCTCTAATCATGTACTTGACAGTTCTTGAGAATAGTATGGGGTGTGTTCTCGGTCAGCACGACGAGACGGGCAGAAAGGAGCATGCCATTTACTACTTGAGTAAGAAGTTCACGGACTGTGAATCTCGCTACTCGATGCTTGAGAAGACGTGTTGTGCACTAGCCTGGGTTGCCAAACGTTTACGACAGTACATTCTCAATCACACCACTATGCTAATTTCGAAGATGGATCCGATCAAGTACGTCTTCGAGAAGCAGGCTCTTTCGGGCAGGATTGCCAGATGACAAATGGTGTTAACGGAATACGGTATTCAGTATGTGTCCCAGAAGGCCATCAAGGGAAGCGTATTGTCTGATTACCTTGCTGAACAGCCGATCGAGGATTACCAGCCGATGAAATTTGAATTCCCTGATGAGGATATTATGTTTCTCGAGGCGAACGATTGCGATGAGCCGTTGCTCGACGAGGGGCCAGATAGGAAATCCCAGTGGAAATTGATATTCGATGGGGCGGTTAATTCCTATGGAAGTGGCATCGGGGCTATCATCACGACTCCCCACGGATCCCATATCCTGTTCACTGCGAGACTGGCGTTTCCATTCACCAATAATGAAGCGGAGTACGAAGCATGCATCATGGGTCTAGAAGAGGCAATTGATTTGAGAATTAAGAACCTAGACGTATATGGTGACTCAGCGCTTGTGATCAACCAAATTAAAGGGGAGTGGGAGACTCGTCAATCAAATTTGGTGTCGTACATGAATTATGCCAGAAGGCTACTTCCGTTCTTTGATCGAGTGGAACTCCATCATGTGCCCAGAGCGGAAAATCAGATGGCTGATGCCTTAGCCATGTTGGCTTCGGTGTATAAAGTCAATTTTTGGAATGAAGCTCCAAGAATTGTCCTTTCCCGTCTTGATAGACCGGCATTCGTCTTTGCAATCGAGGAAGCCGTCGACGGCAAGCCATGGTTCCATGACATCCAAACTTTCCTTATGACTAAGGAGTATCCTGCGGGCGCGTCAACCCAGGATAAGAAGACTCTGAGGAGGCTATCTGGAAACTTTTATCTCAATCCTGATGGAGTGTTGTATAAAAGAAACCACGATCTCGTGCTACTCAGATGTGTAGATGAGAAAGAGGCGAGTATGCTCATGGAAGAAGTCCATGAAGGCACATTAGGTACGCACGCCGGCGGGCATGCTATGACGAGAAAGATACTGAGAGCAGGATACTACTGGCTGACGATGGAGTCTGATTGCTTCAAGTTCGCGAAGAGATGTCATAAATGCCAGATTTATGCTGATAAAGTTCATGTGCCGCCGTGCCCGTTGAATATCATGTCCTCCCCGTGGCCATTCTCCATGTGGGGCATCGACATGATAGGCAAGATCGAGCCCACGACGTCTAACGGTCATCGCTTCATTCTAGTAGCTATCGACTACTTCACCAAGTGGGTGGAGGCAGCCTCATATGCTAATGTGACCAAGCAGGTGGTGGCTAAATTCATAAAGAGGGACATCATCTGTCGTTACGGAATTCCCTAGCAGATCATTACTGATAATGGTTCGAATCTGAATAACAAGATGATGAAGGAGCTGTGCCAGAGTTTCAAGATTGAACACCACAACTCGTCTCCTTACCGCCCGAAGATGAATGGCGCTGTTGAGGCGGCCAACAAGAACATAAAGAGGATTGTTCAGAAGATGGTTGTGACCTACAAAGATTGGCACGAGATGCTGTCGTTTGCACTGCACGGTTATCGTACGACGGTACGTACTTCAACCGGGGCAACTCCTTTCTCCTTAGTGTATGGTATGGAACCAGTCCTACCGTTAGAAGTGGAGATCCCTTCTTTGCGAGTTTTGGTTGATGTGAAACTCGACGAGGCAGAATGGATTACGAACCGACTGAACCAGCTCAGCCTGATGGACGAGAAGAGGTTAGCATCAATTGCGTTTGGTCGTCTGTACCAAAGCCGAATGAAGAAAGCTTATGATAAGAAGGTGCGTCCTAGAAGCTTTCAGACGGGTGATCTCGTCCTGAAGAAGATTCTTCCTCCACACTCCGATCACCGGGGCAAGTGGACTCCGAATTACGAAGGTTCGTACATCGTCAGCAAGGTCTTCTCGGGAGGAGCTTTGTTGTTATCCACGATGGATGGTGAAGATTTCGCATCCCCGGTGAACGCAGACGCAGTTAAAAAATACTTTGCTTGAAAGTGACCCGCTGGACAAAAAAAAAAGAGAGTCCAGGCAAAAAAGGGGCATCCCGGCGAACCAAAAACAGAATAAAAGGTTCGGGCAAAAGTTAGGGATATAAATTGAAAAAATGTACACCCGCGAAGTCGAAAACCTACACTGGGCGGCTTCAGCAAAAAAGGGTATCCCGGTGAACTGAAAACCCGCAAAGGGCGGTTCACGCAAAAATTAGGGATTTGAAAAAGCAAATAACTGCGTTCCGCGTGTGGACTTTCTTTGTTTAGTGGTTTGGAAGACCTGAGGGCCGTTTATCTGAATCAATCTCTTCTGAAGCTGAAGCGTCGGAGAAGTACCGAAGTCGAGTGGGTCATAGAGGGATCAACTCATGGTGTTCGTCTACGCCTCGTTGCCGACATTTGTATATACTGATGTATATTTATGTTTTATTTTTGCGCGGCTTCCTCATCCCAGGAGCTTTCCTCAGGGGTTCGTTACCCATTCAGGGGTTCGTTATCAATAAAAGCATACTATTCAGCAATTCTGTTTGCCTGCTTAGCATTTATCTGTTTTGTTTGCAAAAAGAACGCCGATGTTTCTGATAAAATGCGCATACATAAACTTACTGGCCTAGGCCACTGATTGTTGAAACAATGAATTACTTGAATATTGTCACGAGATAATAACCTTGATAGGTCCCTTTGAGGAGGGTATCTTGTCTGTTTGTTTGTGTTGTTACAGGTGTAGCATGTTCCAGACAGTGCGTCGTGCGCATCCCGAAGAAGGATGATTCCTCCTCCTCCAGTAGAGTTCAGCAGCCTCTCCCCGCAGAGTCTGAACGCGAGATAATGAGCATTGATATGTCTCCCCAGGCAGAGAGGATTCTCTCCCCCAATCAGAGGCGTCCTGAAGGAACGTTATCTCCTCAGCTGAGTCAGGCGCCGAAGCGCGTGTTCATCCCCCAACACCGGGTCACAAGTGCAGGTTTCGTAGGAAACTATTCACTCACTGAAGTGTGCAGCAATTGATGGTGCAAGACTGAAGTCTCCAGCGGAATTGAAATTCCCCATCAGAGTCGTACTCTCCCCCGAAGTCGGATGATTCCTTCTTCCCCAGCGGAATTGAGATTCCCCGCAGAGTCGTACTCTCTCCAGCGGCAGAATGATTTCTCCTTCCTCAGCCGAGTTCGCAAATCCCCAAGAGAGCCGAATCCTTGGAAGCTGCTCAAGCCATGATTGGTTTTCCCCAATGGAAGGTCGAACAGCTGATGGTGTTTCCCCACAAATTCGTTATCTCCAGAGAAGTAGCCGAGAAGGCCATGCAGCTTATTCCCGCGATTGACATCGCTTTCCCTCAGCAGGTCCAGGTTCTCGTAGAGCTTCGTTCCCCTGCAGAAATCAACTGAAGTTGTTTCCCTCGCAGCAGTCAACTGAAGTTGTGCCCCCTGCGGAGTCCAATTGAGATTGGCGTGACCATGTTCTCCTCAGCAGGATGATTCCTCTATCTGAGTAGTTCTTTCTCCTTGACAGGAGGATTCTCCCTTCGGCATTTATTTTGCTGACGGGATCGCATCATTGTGCATGATTGCATAGCATTTATCATAAACGCATAGCATTTCCACCGTGTGGAGCATTGCGCCATTGCCGAAGCATATGCATAATAAACATTATCTAGGTTGTTACCGTTCTTGTTTTGCAGGTGTTCCGCCGCAGAATCGATTGCTCAGGATGATTCCTGACATTCTCCCCCAACGAAGCCGCTTGCTCAAGATGATTCTTGAAGTCTCCAGCGAAGTTTTCAGTTCAAGATGATTCTTGAATTCCCCAGCAGGGTCGGTTGCTTAAGATGATTCTTAAGATCCCCAGCGCAGTCTCCAGAGTTGGTTGCTCAAGTCGATACTTAGAGTCCCCAGTAAAGGTTGCCCAGGATGATTCCTGAAATCCCCGACAGAGTGTTCGCTCAGGATGATTCCTGAAATCTCCATAATGGTTCAAGATGAGTCTTGAAGGTCCCCGACAGAGTTATTTGTCCAAGATGATTCTTGAAGTCCTCAGCAGAGTTGATTCATCCAGAATGATTTCTGGACCCCCGGAGCGGAGTTACTTGATAGTTCTCCAGAATCCCCAGCGGGGATGCGTCATCACCAGCAGGTTTCTAACGGCAAAGTTGAAACCTCCCTTGAAGACTCCATGATTGAAGTCTGACCGTGTTAATGAAGCAGTTCTCTCAGCTGATGCGGAGTGCCTGATGGCAGAGGTTTAGATATTCCCAGTTGGCTCATGATTGACCAAGAATTCTATTCCCGACTTGCTGACGAAGTATGGCTGATGCCCGACGAGGTCTTTGAATGCCTGATGGCATGATCAACCTGATGGTTGAAGTCCGGCTGATGCCCGACAATTTCTCTGAATGCCTGATGGCATGATCAACCTGATGGTTGAAGTCCGGCTGATGCCCGACAGATGTCTTTGAATGCCTGATGGCATGATCAACCTGATGGTTGAAGTCCGGCTGATGCCCGACGATGTCTTTGAATGCCTGATGGCATGATCAACCTGATGGTTGAAGTCCGACTGATGCCCGACAGATGTCTTTGAATGCCTGATGGCATGATCAACCTGATGGTTGAAGTCCGGCTGATCCCCGACAGATGTCTTTGAATGCCTGATGGCATGATCAACCTGATGGTTGAAGTCCGACTGATGCCCGACAAAGTTCTTTAAATGCCCGATGGCATGATCAACCTGATGGTTGACCTGAAGAGACCCGAGGAAGCGTAATGCCTAATGGCATGATCGACTATGTATTACCAGTTACCGTGTGACCAATTCTCCAGCTAGTTGCTGTGCAGCTATTATTTCAGTGTTCGAAGATTTGTTCCCGCCAGAGTACCGTGTAATTGTGCAGTTGGAAAATTTCCGGGTTTATCGGTATTCAACCGTCTCGCACCTTGATTGGCTGAGAGTCGTTCGCTCCTCACCCAGTCAGGTTCAAGCCGTTTGAATAGGGGCAGCTGTTGCACCCCAAAATTTGACCAACATTTATTTACCCAGCAAGAGTTATATGAGACTATGAAGCTAGCCAAGAAGGTTATTCAAGTGTTCAAAGGTTGATATCTTTGTCAGAGAACTCAAGAGATCCTCAAAGAGATTGGTTGAAACCAAAGTTGTGTGTCTCATAACTTGAAAGTTGTGGGAGCTCCTCAGATGATTCTGAGGCTATGAGGATGGACTTGCAGCTTTGAGAAAGCTTATGAGATGTCTTGAAAGCCATCATGAAGCCTAGAGAGGTCACTATACAAGAATTCAGAAGATTCAGCCATGAGTGGTGGAATTAGGGTTTGACTGGGTCAACCCTAGGTCAACTGATGATTTGGAGAGGGTTGGGACCTAATCCAAGAGCCATGTGATCATGGATTGATGCATTGAAGTGTTATAAGGATTATTCCAAGGTCAAATCATCATGATTGAAGAGTTTGAGAAGTTTCAAGCTAGGGTTTCTAAGGCTTGACAATGTAAAATCCCCTAGTTTGATCCTTATCTTCAAGGCAGTTTAGCTCAAGATGTGATTGTCATCTCATCTTACCCACAACATGAATGTTGTATAGCTTGCTCTTAGCTTTAATTTGAGTACGAGAAGTCCTTGATAGGATTTGTAGAGCTCAAGTTATGACTTTGACAAATTACAGGTCATCTGAGGTATGTGAATCTGGGTCCTTGACAGTCACCCAACTTGCATCCAACTTTTTCCCTAGTTGGATGATTCCTATGAACTCTTAGTCAACATGAATGTTGTATAGCATCTTCTTAGCTTTCTAGAGAGTACTAGAAGTCCTTGATAGGATTTGTAGAACTCAACTTATGGCTTTGACAAGTCAAGGGCATTTTGGTAATTTGGAGGTTATAGGTCATTTCAAGCATAAGGCCATATCTCATATTTCCAAGCTTCAAATGGAAAAATCTTCAACATCAAACTTGCTTAGAATGATGTTTTAAGGCTAGTAGGGAGGTCATGAGATGTTGAACAGGCTTGTATCAAAAAGTGATGAAAATGGCCTAAAATGGAGGCATAAGTTAATTAAGTTGAAATTGAAAACTGGAAATCCCAAGTTACACATCCAAACCATGTTATATAATAGGTCATTTTGACTCTAAAGGACATTATAAAAACAATGGTTCGGCCACAATTTTGATTTGAGGCCTAGATCATGGGGCTGCTTTGGAAATGGCTTACTTGCATCTTAAGGCACAAAGACAAAACTTAAGAAACTCAATGAACAAGTTAGTTATGCATCTCAACACATCATACATCTCATATGGGGAGAATTTCAAGTCAGAATTGATGGTTACAAGGGTCATGGCATGAGATAGCACATGAGGTGAAGTGAATTCATAATGTCATGACATGAGATTTCCAATTTCTCATTGGATGGTTCTAGATGATTCTAAACCACTCTATATAACATGTAGAACTTGCTCTGATGCAAGGTTGGTGTAAGATTTGAGAAAAGAGAGAGTTGGCCATTTCACTTGCCTCCATTGCAAGTTGAAAGTGAATTCCCTATTCTGAACCATTTCCATTCATTCTTTCCATTCATACACACTCCATTGATGATAGTGAAGCTGTGCAGATCAATTTGAGAGCAAAACCATGGTGATTTGAAGAGATAGCATTTGGATTTTCAAGGTTGCAAGTCAGAATCGAATTCTGAGATTCAAGCACTCTCCCTCAAATCTTTTGCAAACAGTAGCAAGATCATCATCCAAGGAAGCTTTCTGAAGAATTTCAAGGCTTGAAGTGAAGGTTTTCACCATCTGTTGATCAAGAAATACCAGGTTTGCAAATTCTCCACTACACCATACTTTATGCATTGCTAGGTAGAATTGTTAGTGTAGAAAGGTTAGAGACACATAGGTGATCATTTCTGGAGAGTTAGGGATCAATTGATGAAGATTGAGTTATGGACACCATTTCTTTGATGATCAAGAACTCGTGATATAGTGAGGTATAATACATGTGTGATAGCTTATTTTAACCAGTGAAGTGTGGTGATCATTTTAGTACCAAGAAATCCAAGAATTGTTGAAGTTGAGGATTGACCATAATTTCAATCTTGAATCGTGTTTCATGTTGGAGGAGGTTTCAGTGTAATCTAGGGTTATGGTCGTATTCAGCATGAAAAATGGAGCATGTTAGTGTTTTGGATTGTTAATTTTGAGCAAGAAATGAGAGAGCACGAATGGAGGGAAGTTTGTGTATGGAGCTCTGTTTCCATGGAGAATGGCTTCAAACCCTAGCTGAAGGTTGAAGATGACTCCTTACCCGTCAGATCATGCTTGACCCATTGACCATTCCCTGATCCAGTGGCCACGATTGAATCTCAGCATTTGAGAGGGAAACCCTGAGAAAGAATGAAACGTAGCGTTTCATTAAAAGAAGTTCTTGGGCCTGAATGTTTTGTTCACTATCCACACCGTCAATCCTGGCCCATGGTTGAAATACACTGAATTTCATTGCTTTTTACACCGCTTCTTTTTCTTTTTCTTTTCATTTTATTAATTGATTTCTGATTGAATTGGGCCTAGCACGCATGACTAACTGCACCCCCCATTTTGAGCCCATTGATGATTTGAACTGGACATAGTTACTATCTGCACCCAAGTTTTATCTTTTTCATTTCTTTTTCTCCATTTTATGTTAAATTTTGAAAAATCATAATAAATAGGAAATTAATGATTTTTAAGTGGGAATTTTTGCTCCCATTTCATGTTCATGTCTAGAAAATTATCAAATAAAAATATTTTCATTTCATGCATTTTTAATATTTTTTGAGTATTTTCCATTTTAATAGCTTTTTAATTCTTTTATGTTGATACATGAATTTGTAGAATTTTGTTTAGGTAGTTCCCTTAACATATTTAGGCCATTCTTTTTAGGATAGTTAGATTAGGACTTTATCTCCCCCCTGGATTTATTTTATAATTTTTAAATGAATTTTAGGTTAGTTTTGATTAGATGACATTAGGTTTTGTAGAATTAGGTTAATCCTTAACATAGGTCCACAATAACACTAGAATTTTGGGTTTCTAGGTAAAGTTAGACATTGGGACATATAAGGGTATTAAGGGTAGGTATGTAGGAGCCCTTAGAAATTATATTAGGTTTTAATATAGTGGTATACTATTTTTAGATGATTTTTGTAGTTGATGATTGTTTGTGTTGCCCTTGTGGGCTTGTATTTTGTTTGTTTTGCTTTGTGGGCTTGGAGAGCTGGGTTTTGCTTTGAGGAGCATTGAGGAGCATAGTAGGAGCATTGAGGAGCTTGAGAGCTTGATCTTTTTTTTTTGTTTTGTTGATTGTTTTAGGGTTAGGGATTAGGAAGAGTTTAGACCTAGTTAACTTCTTTCTTAAACATGGATGGTATCTTTCACCTCCATTCCTCCCTATGATTCAAAGCCCTTCCATGGTATACACCTCTCTCCTTTAGAGGGATAAGTGATTGTACCTAGGAAGTAGAACTTTTGAGGGAACCATTCCTTTGATGTTGAACCCTTATAGGTCACCTTTGGTGGTCAATAAGCAGTTTAACATCCCAGCTTATCCAGTAAGTGATTTCCTCTGGTTTGAGTATCTTAAGAGATGCTGAGTTTGGGTGTGAAGATGAAGACTTCTTTGTAGAGTATTGATAAGGATGAATCCTTGAGCATTGCCATTCCAGCTGAAGCTTGAAGAGAAACAGAAGCAAGTTGATATTTGAAGACCCAATGAAGATGAAGTAAAGACTGAAGGATGAAGTTGATACTTCTAAGTGATTGAAGATTACTCTAAGCAGCTGAAGCTTGCAAGAAGAGAAGACTAAGTTGATACTTAGGAAGAGGATTCAATTGGGATTGATTTTGAAGAGCTGAAGCTTGAAGAACAAAGGAAGTTGATACTTACTTTGATGATTGGAGATCCTGAAGGAATCAAGTTGATACTTGTGGTTATTAGTGAAGCCTGAAGGTGGAACTGATCAAGGAGTTGAAGCTCAGAGAAGATAAGTTGAAACTTATGTTGAAGGGTTGAAACCTGGAAAAGCAAATTGATATTTGTCAAGAGTGATTGAAGTCGGAAGATTGAATTGCTGTTGGAAGAGCTGAAGCTTGAAGTTGAGAGCGGAGTTGAGCTGATTCTCTGTTTTCTTTTTTGTATTGACATGTTTTGTTTGACTTGCTTGATGCATTAGGATAAGTCCATATCTAGACTAGGTAGAAGCTAGGAGCATGATTGCACTAGAGGTTGAGTTGCTCCCTCTGCTTGTATTGTTACTGTGTGGCTTTGCTTGCGGGTATTCGGTAGAGCCCAGCTCCCTTACCCATGTGGGTTGTTTGCCTGATGGCATTTTATTTTATTTCTTCTGTATGACAGCAGTTTACTGTTTTTGCTTGATAGCATGTTGTTTATATTTCAGTATGATTACTGTCATCCATTCTGGCTTGAGGTTGAGATGAGCTTGTGGAGGACGAAGCCCCCAACACATTTCCTCCCTCACTTGCATTGCATGCATTTTACTGTTAAGCTGATGCTTTGTCTGTTTTGGTGTATCATTGACATGATCCCTTAGGACTCTCATTTCCTTTGATAAGGACTTGACGATAGAACTTTAGGTTGAAACCTATGCATGACAACTTCTAGGAGTTCCCTGTTTCAAACCTCAACCATAGGATGAATCCTTGGCATAACAACAGTAGGACTTGATAGTCTCCCTCCTAGTTGGGCCTGTTCTCTTCTCATCTCAAAACAGTTTAAGATACAGTAATCATGAATGATTTCTTTCGTACATTACGAGCCTTAAGCTATCTGAGGAAGGATTGTGGGAGAGTTTCTTTTCCACAGTCTGGATGTTTAGTATGGTACCCTTTGGGTGACATGCGACGCATTCACTCTCAGGTCATAGTCTCTAGTGCGATTGAGATTGCAAACACAATAAAAAACACTTCTTTCGTAAAAGACAGGAAATAAACCGTAGTGTCCCGAACTACATAAGCTCTGATCTCTCATACCTGTTGAGAGTACGTAGGCACAGTACTGATGTATTGGCGAGCTACCTTTCCCCATAACCCGTCGTAGGCCGAACTACGTTGACTCTGATTTCTCGTTCTCTGATGAGAATACGTAGGCATAAAGTGCGACGCTTTGCCGAGTCATTTTTCTTTTCTGTTTAAGCCAGCCTTGATAGGTAGATAGATAAAACCAACTCGTCCAAGTAAACACAACAAGCGTGGATCCCGTCGAGTACGACGGACGTGAGGGGTGCTAATACCTTCCCCTTGCGTAACCGACTCCCGTACCCAGACAGTGGTTGCGACGACCTTGTCTTACCCTTCTTCGTTAGGTTTTTCCGATCGTTTCCTTTCCCGCTCTAAGGGATAAATAACGAAAGGTGGTGAATCTTCTGTTCTGCCGGCACCTTATTTTCGCGCAAGCGACAGCTGTAGTTTTTAATCTAAATTCTAAATAAACCTTTGTCACGACAGTGAGAAGCTATTTACGGTGGTTTTGCCACGACAGTGAGAAACCATATTAAGGTACGAACCAACAAGCGACAACTGAGGCTAGAACCAGATAGTAAAAACTAGGCATTAATTTTAGACACAGCGAAAGCGCTTTAAAAGAAATTAGAATCTATTTGTTTACAAAAAGTAGTTTAAACCCCGAATGGGATAGAGAAAGCGTACATTCGGCCCTTAGAATTATGACCCGAGTCAACAACCATCATGAGACGAAGGTCTTTAAACGAGTAAGTTCTCCAGAAAGGTGTTTGCAATAGACAAAAAGGCACCAGTAACCTGCCAAATTCCCGATAGCTAAAGCGTTACATACCGATATTCCTTTACCGCATTTCTTTAAACCAAAAATCTTTATTGCTTGTGCATTTAATTTCATTCGCATTCAGCTTTCCTAATTCCATTAGCCTTAGCTTTACGCCGTAATAATAGATAACGGTAGATTGACATTGGTCTCTGTGGGTTCGACAATCTTTTATATTACTTCGATATTTCCGTGCACTTGCGGATGCATCAAGTTTTTGGCGCCGTTGCCGGGGACCAACAATCAATATTGTGATTCCGTTGTTGCATAGTATAGACTAAGGCACTCTTATCTAAATCATAATGTATAACCCATATTTCCCTTATAACTACCACCCCCAATATTTCGAGGAACCACAAGATCCGTTTAAATCAGACCTCGAAATATTATTAGAAGATTTCAATACGACGCATTCTCACCCAAATTCCCTCTACGATGACGACTCCAAATGTTTTGAGGAAACGCAAGATTTGGATACATCCAACCTTAAACTATTACTAGAAGAATTCGAAGAGACGTTTACTCACTCTAGGATAGAATTTATGATGGAGCGCTTTGTGGAGACACAAACTCTCCAAAATGAAGATTTTAGAAAACAACTTCTCCAAATTGATGAAGACCTTAAGCACATGAGCATTATAGTCGATTCCCTCGCGACTCACAGCAAGACTTTGGAGACTCAAACCTCTTTGCTTACACAAACATCTCTAGGACCCTTCCCTGAGAGCCATGCGAATGTTGTAACCACTAGTAATGAAGAACAAATAGAAGATCCTAGGGAGAGTGATGATGAGTCTGAGGAGAGTTTTGGTGAGACAAGCATAATTATTGAGAAAAATCCACCGACACCACCGGAAAGGGAGGTTGTCGAAGAGGTAGAGAAGGAAGCACCTATTGTTGCCCCTCCTCCCTATACCCCACCTATTTCATTCCCACAAAGGGCTGTGGAAGTTAAGGTAAACTCTAAATCCAAAACATATGTGGAGGTACTGGAAAATACCCACACCAATGCACCTTTTGTCTAAGGTCCCTCATAGGAAAAGAAAATTCGAGGACCTTGAAACTAGGGTCATCATTACTGTTAAAAGGGTAAGATTAACTTTTGAGGTGGTGGATGAAATAACTAAGCCCAAATTTGAAAAACTGATACTTAGGATAGATCCAGAACCACCACCACAAGTTCAAAACAATGAACCACCCTATAGAAGAAAGAAAAGAAAAGTTGAGGGATATGAGAGATGGCTTGATAAGTGGCCATGGAAACCGAAGACCATTCAAAGTTTGATCGAGGAACCATTCTCGAAAGAACCACCATGAGTACTTGCACTCCTTGGTCGTCGAGCTATCGACGTTAAACAAAGCGCTGTATGGGAGGCAACCCATAGAGTCTTTATTTTAATTTGTTTGTTTAAATTTGCAGAAAATAAAGAAATCTATCGCTTGTTACTCTTTAGCTATATCTAAGCGAAAACTCTCTAGATGACGATCTGAGAAGATGAGTTATGCCCACGGACATTCCTACGAGTGTCGCTGCTGGTGGGGACACTGATGATGAGTACTTCCTCTTGAAGCAAGCAACATGATGAGCTGGTTCAAGAATTACACAAACAACGGTATCTCAAAATGCCCGCCGCCGAAGTAGAAGTGATCAACAAAGACAAGGATAGCAAGAGCAGTAGCATTCATACAGGTTCTATCTTTCCTTTTCCACCTTTTACTACAACATTAAGGACAATGTTTGGCTTAAGTGTGGGGGAAGAACTCTATTGTTTTACATTTTATTTCATGTTTCTAGGAATTTTTATCTATTGTTTTACATTTTATTTCATGCTTCTAGGAATTTTTATCTATTTTTAACACTATGTCAAAGTCTTTGCATGTGCTGTCGAGTCTTTATGTGTGGTTTTCGCTTGTTATTCAATCTCCCCAAATTTTCAAAATTTTAAAATTCTAACCTCCAAAAAAATTTTGCTTCGATTCATGACATGGTTCTCTGAAAGTATATAGGTTGTCCAGGCTATGTTAGAAAAACTTCGGAAAGTTTTGATAAAATTGATACTGTCCCGACACCCCTAGCCCCCTAAATATGCAAAATCAATTTGAGTACCCATTATGCCGAAACCTTAAAGCTCCAGGTTCTTGTAGTAATCTCTAAGTAGTTTATTTAAGCAGTCAGCACCATCCTAAGCACACTAAGTAAGAAACTGATGCAAATAAGTGTATGATCTCTAGTGTAAAATGAGAAATAAAGAAGAAGAAAAATTATGAAGAAAAAGACATGTTCCTTCTAAGTTAGGTGCTCGTCACCCGGGCACTTAGCCTAACGGTACAAACTCTTTAAGTTCAAATGATGCTTAAGCATATTTGCAGAGAAAAAATGAAATAGCATCGAGATTATAGTCACTAACAGGTTTACTTGCCATGAATGTGTATGGATAACGAGCTTAATGTGATTGCACTATAATGAAACGGGGTGAAAGAGAGCATGAGATATAGGTTGAGTTATAATGGCATGATTCCGGTTGGTTTGCATAAGTAGGGAGTTTTTGAAATTGTGTCGTTACGGTATCCTTGGTATTGATATTTAGTTCCTATCGATCTAACATTAGCCTAGCAGCCACGTATGATTAGAGTCTCATCATGTTTTTGTTTCAAACTATGCTTATTTCTTTTTACCGTGTTGGTTGGTTGCTTGAGGACAAGCAATGGTTTAAGTGTGGGGGTGTTTGATAACGCGAAATCATATCGTTTATTTGGCTTGATTTACATGCATTTATTTGTGACTATTATTAATTTATCTTGATTTATGTTCTATTATATGATTAATTTACTTTGTTTTGCAGATTGGGGAGAATTTGGATTAAAGAAAGAAAAGAAGAAGAAATGGAAGGAAAAGAGAGAAGAAAAACAGAAAAAATGGATTTTTCGGATGTGACGGTCGCCACAGGTCCATTACGACCGTCATGCGTATGAAGACCGTCACATTTCATGACGACCATCACGCAGACAAAATGTCAGTACGTTCAAATCAGAAGCAGCCACGATCAATCTCAACCTAATTTCTTCCTACACTTTCTCCACCCACTGCCCACTACTGGAAGTTACTCCCACTCCCTCCATAACTCACCCATGATCTCTGGAAGTTGAAGAGTGAATTATCTCCTATAAATAGGCCTTAGATTCACAGTTTTAGGGGGGAACCTTCGATGTATCGAAGTACTGCCAAAATTCCCATTGAAGCCAATTTTACTTTCCTGCATTATTTTCCATTTCTTTTCCTTTTATTTCATTTGTATCGCTTTATTTGTTCCTGTACCTTTTAATTCTTGCCAAAGTAGAATCCTGCCGACATTGTGGAGGACTACTCAAGGATTCGAGATCAGTACGATTTACAGGTTTTTATTCATTGAATTATTATTTTATTTCTGTCAGTATGCATGTTATATTATTCTGCTGCCATTGTTTATTTATGTTTGCATTAATTATCATGTCTAGCTAAATTAGTTTTATCGAAATGTAACCGAATTGGTAGGACAGGATTCGATAGTAACCGGCACCTTCCCTTTTTACAAACAACCTTTCTGGCCGTAGTTTTTAATCTAAATTCTAAATAAACCTTTGTCACGACAGTGAGAAGCTATGTACGATGGTTTTGCCACGACAATGGGAAACCATATTAAGGTACGAACCAACAAGCGACAGCTGAGGCTAGAACCAGATAGTAAAAAATAGGCATTAATTTTAGACACAACGAAAGCGCTTTAAAAGAAATTAGAATCTATTTGTTTACAAAAAGTAGTTTTAACCCCGAATGGGATAGCGAAAGCGTACATTCGACCCTTAGAATTATGACCCGAGTCATAAACCATCGTGAGACGAAGGTCTTTAAACGAGTAAGTTCTCCTAAAAGGTGTTTGCAATAGACAAAAAGGCACTGGTAGCCTGCCGAATTCCCGATAGCTAAAGCTTTACATACCGATATTCCTTTACCGCATTTCTTTAAACCAAAAATCTTTATTGCTTGTGCATTTAATTTCATTCGCATTCAGCTTTCCTAATTCCATTAGCCTTAGCTTTACGCCGGAATAATAGATAACGGTAGATTGGCATTGGTCTCTGTGGGTTCGACAATCTTTTATATTACTTCGATATTTCCGTGCACTTGCGGACGCATCAAGTTTTTGGCGCCGTTGCCGGGGACCAACAGTCAATATTGTGATTCCGTTGTTGCATAGTATAGACTAAGGCACTCTTATCTAAATCATAATGTATAACCCATATTTCCCTTATAACTACCACCCCCAATATTTCGAGGAACCACAAGATCCGTTTAAATCAGACCTCGAAATATTATTAGAAGATTTCAATACGACGCATTCTCACCCAAATTCCCTCTACGATGACGACTCCAAATGTTTTGAGGAAACGCAAGATTTGGATACATCCAACCTTAAACTATTACTAGAAGAATTCGAAGAGACGTTTACTCACTCTAGGATAGAATCTATGATGGAGCGCTTTGTGGAGACACAAACTCTCCAAAATGAAGATTTTAGAAAACAACCTCTCCAAATTGATGAAGACCTTAAGCACATGAGAATTATAGTCGATTCCCTCGCGACTCATAGCAAGGCTTTGGAGACTCAAACCTCTTTGCTTACACAAACATCTCTAGGACCCTTCCCTGAGAGCCATGCGAATGTTGTAACCACTAGTAATGAAGAACAAATAGAAGATCCTAGGGAGAGTGATGATGAGTCTGAGGAGAGTTTTGGTGAGACAAGCATAATTATTGAGAAAAATCCACCGACACCACCCGAAAGGGAGGTTGTCGAAGAGGTAGAGAAGGAAGCACCTATTGTTGCCCCTCCTCCCTATACCCCACCTATTTCATTCCCACAAAGGGTTGTGGAAGTTAAGGTAAACTCCAAATCCAAAACATATGTAGAGGTACTGGAAAATACCCACACCAATGCACCTTTTGTCTAAGGTCCCTCATAGGAAAAGAAAATTCGAGGACCTTGAAACTAGGGTCATCATTACTGTTAAAAGGGTAAGATTAACTTTTGAGGTGGTGGATGAAATAACTAAGCCCAAATTTGAAAAACTGATACTTAGGATAGATCCAGAACCACCACCACAAGTTCAAAACAATGAACCACCCTATAGAAGAAAGAAAAGAAAAGGTGAGGGATATGAGAGATGGCTTGATAATTGGCCATGGAAACCGAAGACCATTCAAAGTTTGATCGAGGAACCATTCTCGAAAGAACCACCATGATTACTTGCACTCCTTGGTCGTCGAGCTATCGACGTTAAACAAAGCGATGTATGGGAGGCAACCCACAAAGTCTTTAATTTAATTTGTTTGTTTAAATTTGCAAAAAATAAAGAAATCTATCGCTTGTTACTCTTTAGCTATATCTAAGCGAAAACTCTCTAGATGACGATCTGAGAAGATGAGTTATGCCCACGGACATTCCTATGAGTGTCACTGCTGGTGGGGACACTGATGATGAGTACTTCCTCTTGAAGCGAGCAACATGATGAGCTGGTTCGAGAATTACACAAACAACGGTATCTCAAAATGCCCGCCGCCGAATTAGAAGTGATCAACAAAGACAAGGATAGCAAGAGCAGTAGCATTCATACAGGTTCTATCTTTCCTTTTCCACCTTTTACTAAAACATTGAGGACAATGTTTGGTTTAAGTGTGGGGGAGGAACTCTATTGTTTTACATTTTATTTCATGTTTCTAGGAATTTTATCTATTGTTTTACATTTTATTTCATGCTTCTAGGAATTTTTATCTATTTTTAACATTATATCAAAGTCTTTGCATGTGCTGTCGAGTCTTTATGCGTGGTTTTCGCTTGTTATTCAATCTCCCCAAAATTTCAAAATTTTAAAATTCTAACCTCCAACAAATTTTTGCTTCGATTCATGACATGGTTCTCTGAAAGTATATAGGCTGTCTAGGCTATGTTAGAAAAACGTGGGAAAGTTTTGATAAAATTGATACCACCCCGACACCCCTAGCCCCCTAAATATGCAAAATCAATTTGAGTACCCATTATGCCGAAACCTTAAAGCTCCAGGTTCTTGTAGTAATCTCTAAGTAGTTTATTTAAGCAGTCAACACCATCCTAAACACACTAAGTAAGAAACCGATGCAAATAAGTGTATGATCTCTAGTGTAAAATGAGAAATAAAGAAAAAAAAAATTATGAAGAAAAAGACATGTTCCTTCTAAGTTAGGTGCTCCTCACCCGAGCACTTAGCCTAACGGTACAAACTCTTTAAGTTCAAATGATGCTTAAGCATATTTGCAGAGAAAAAATGAAATAGCATCGAGATCATAGTCACTAACAGGTTTACTTGCCATGAATGTGTATGGATAACGGGCTTAATGTGATTGCACTATAATGAAACGGGGTGAAAGAGAGCATGAGATATAGGTTGAGTTATAATGGCATGATTCCGGTTGGTTTGCATAAGTAGGGAGTTTTTGAAATTGTGTCATTGCGGTATCCTTGGTATTGATATTTAGTACCTATCGATCTAACATTAGCCTAGCAGCCACGTATGATTAGAGTCTCATCATGTTTTTGTTTCAAACTATGCTTATTTCTTTTTACCGTGTTGGTTGGTTGCTTGAGGACAAGCAATGGTTTAAGTGTGAGGGTGTTTGATAACGCGAAATCATATCGTTTATTTGGCTTGATTTACATGCATATATTTGTGACTATTATTAATTTATCTTAATTTATGTTCTATTATATGATTAATTTACTTTGTTTTGCAGATTGGGGAGAATTTGGATTAAAGAAAGAAAAGAAGAAGAAATGGAAGGAAAAGAGAGAAGAAAAACAGAAAAAATGGATTTTTCTGATGTGACGGTCACCACAGGTCCATTACGACCGTCATGCATATGACGACCGTCACATTTCATGACGACCGTCACGCAGACAAAATATCAGTACGTTCAAATCAGAAGCAGCCACGATCAATCTCAACCTAATTTCTTCCTACACTTTCTCCACTCACTGCCCACTACTGGAAGTTACTCCCACTCCCTCCATAACTCACCCATGATCTCTGGAAGTTGAAGAGTGAATTATCTCCTATAAATAGGCCTTAGATTCACAGTTTTAGGGGGGAACCTTCGATGTATCGAAGTACTGCCAAAATTCCCATTGAAGCCAATTTTACTTTCCTGCATTATTTTCCATTTCTTTTCCTTTTACTTCATTTGTATCGCTTTATTTGTTCCTGTACCTTTTAATTCTCGCCAAAGTAGAATCCTGCCGAAATTGTGGAGGACTACTCAAGGATTCGAGATAAGTACGATTTACAGGTTTTTATTAATTGAATTATTATTTTATTTCTGTCAGTATGCATGTTATATTATTCTGCTGCCATTGTTTATTTATGTTTGCATTAATTATCATGTCTAGCTAAATTAGTTTTATCGGTATGTAACCGAATTGGTAGGACAGGATTCGATAGTAACCGGCACCTTCCCTTTTTACAAACAACCTTTCTGGCCGTAGTTTTTAATCTAAATTCTAAATAAACCTTTGTCACGATAGTGAGAAGCTATTTACGGTGGTTTTGCCACTACAGTGGGAAACCATATTAAGGTACGAACCAACAAGCGACAGCTAAGGCTAGAACCAGATAGTAAAAACTAGGCATTAATTTTAGACACAGCGAAAGCGCTTTAAAAGAAATTAGAATCTATTTGTTTACAAAAAGTAGTTTTAACCCCGAATGGGATAGCGAAAGCGTACATTCGGCCCTTAGAATTATGACCCGAGTCAACAACCATCGTGAGACGAAGGTCTTTAAACGAGTAAGTTCTCCTGAAAGGTGTTTGCAATAGACAAAAAGGCACCGGTAACATGCCGAATTCCCGATAGCTAAAGCGTTACATACCGATATTCCTTTACCGCATTTCTTTAAACCAAAAATCTTTATTGCTTGTGCATTTAATTTCATTCGCATTCAGCTTTCCTAATTCCATTAGCCTTAGTATTACGTCGTAATAATAGATAACGGTAGATTGGCATTGGTCTCTGTGGGTTCGATAATCTTTTATATTACTTCGATATTTCCGTGCACTTGCGGACGCATCATGTGTATTTATATCCTTAAATGTTAGTTGACATGTTAAAATTTTCTTTGGTTGTCACCATGTTTATTTTGTTCCCTCTGTTGAATGTAATTGAACTCGATCTGTCGTCACAATTCCTGATAAGTCATCTGTTTTGATTGTCATCAAATGTACTTTCATCTTTGTCATTCCATATGTTTATTTAATGGTTGTCACCATGAATATGCCTTTATCATGTTGTTATTTTATTTGTTAAGTTATTTTCTTCCCCGAGTGATGAAGCTTGTTAACTCTCATCCAGTTGCTTACCCTGTATACCTCCAAAGGAAAAGTCTGTCCATTTGACCCTCATGTCATGGATACATCTCTTATCCCTCTCTTGACTTTGTTAAGTCACTTTAACCCTAGATTAGAAGCCATTAGACTTTGCTTTAAGTCTAAAGAACCCACATGTACTAGGAGTGTTCTTCAAACTAGAACCCTAAGAAAGAGTTTGTCAACTCTATGTGAGAATCATCGTCATGATTTCTTACTTCCCCTTTTGAATATTACAACTTAGATTAGGGAGCTTTGTTAAACTCCACACAAACATTGTCATGTTTGTTTCCCCTTGAACCTTGATCATAATCAAGTGTTCTTCTCCCCTTGTGAGACGAACTACGATTGCTCTGATTCTATCCTAGTTAGGATACGTAGGCAGAAGATGCGACGTCTTTGCGAGCAAACTTAGAAAACCAATTAGGTCTTTACTTATCTTTACACTCAACTTCCCTCATCCCAATCCATAGTACATATTTCACAAACTTAGCAAGCAGTCAAACAAAAGGTTCCTGTAGAGTACTACAGATGCTTAGGGTGCTAACACCTTCCCTACGTATAACCAACCCCCGATCCCCGAATCTCTTAAGCGTTGTCGTTACATCGCAAAAAAGGTTTTTCTTTCTTTAGACCTTTCCTTTGGATAAAATAAAGTTCGGTTGTAAAAGAATTAAGGTTCAGGTTAATTTAATAGCTTGATATCCAATTTTCACCGCAACAGAAATGGCGACTTCACTGGGGAATGGCTTTTTATTGCTTTGAGGGTTTATCCTATCCTGTTTGAATACTTGCTTATTTGTGAATACTTGTAAATATGTACATATATGCTCTGTTGGATCTTGGGAACTTTGAGTGGTGAGACAACACTATACCCGTGTTTGAGTGTACTTATGATAGAATGATGGTATATTCAATGAGACTTATAGGGAGTTGATTCCCGACCAAGTTGACTTGAGAAAACCTCCGCTCAGTAGAGGCCCTTCTGAGAGTTAGTATTGTTGATCGAGTATTCGTGAAAACAATGCTACTTTCTACATGGGAGCCCGTGATACTGAGGACCTTTAGATTACCTTTTCCCCACTATGGCTTTATTAGGATGTAGTGCGATGACTATAAGGAAGTAATTCCAAAGTAGTTGATACGCGATGCTACACTTGGATGAGACTCTCTTGAGAATATTATCGACCACCAAGTATTTTGGAAATTGATAATATTCGAAAGATGGGCCGAGGACTCCGGGAACTCTTTTAGAACCTTGTTCTGCAGTTGTGGAAACCTTAGTACATACCTTTAGGGTGGGTAGACCTTGACTCCTTACTCATGTTCTCCAAAACAAAACCTTTATCTGTATGTATATGTGAATCTGTGCTTACCTGTGTTTGTGCATTCATGCATTCATGAACATCATATCATAAAAGTTTCATGGAACTCAGATCTTTTATTTGTAAACATTAGGATCATCATGGACAGTGGAAAAAAGAAAACCATGAAGTACACTTACAAAAGTCCTAACTTGGATGACATAGAAAGGTTGAGCACTTTGATAACAGATCTAGAAGGATTCAAGAGCAGGTATGGGAACTTATTGTCACTATTAAGGGTAAAAAGGAAGATGGATCTGGGACTTCTCTCCACACTCCTCCAGTTTTATGATCCACACTATCATTGTTTCACTTTCCCTGATTATCAGCTGGTACCTACACTTGAGGAGTATTCTTGCTTGATTGGTTTACCTATTCTTGAAGACTCTCCTTTTCCCATCATGGAGAAGGAACCTAAGAAAGAAGAAATTGCTAAAGCTACACGTTTGGGATTGGTGGATATTCAGAAAAATATGGTTACTAAGGGAGGAGTATTTGGTTTGACTCCAGAGTTCTTGGTTGAGAAAGCACAATACTATGCTGATCATTTGAGTATGGATGCATTCGAAGCTATCTTTGCCTTGCTCATTTATGGGATCTTCTTGTTTCCAAGCTTTGATAATTTTGTGGATCTCAACGCCATCAAGATTTTCTTGAAGAAAAACCCTGTGCCTACTTTATTAGCTGACGCATATCATTCTGTTCACTTGAGGAATTTGCATAAAGGAGGAATGATTATCTGATGTGTCCCTTTGTTATATAAGTGGTTTATTTCTCACTTACCTAAGGCTCATGTTTTTTGGAAGGAAGGTTGGTGGTCTTAGAAGGTTATGGCTTTTACTCACTCTGATATCGATTGGTACAGCCGTAGTTACGATGGGATAAAAATCATTGACAGTTGTGGAAGCTTTGGTAACGTACCTCTTCTAGGTACAAATGAAGGAATCAGTTATAACCCTGTTCTCGCTCGCCGTCAGCTTGGATATCCTCTAAAAGACAAACCAAATAGCGCTCATGTGGAGAATATTTTCTTTAAGGGAAGTTCGGAATTAAAGGGAGAAATTCTAAAAGCTTGGGGTCATGTACATAAGAAAGGAAAGGAAGACTTAGGGAAACCTAATTGCGTCTCTCTCAAGCCTTATCTCCAATGGATCCGAAAGAGAGCTATTCAACTGAAGATGCCTTATTCTCAGCAGAAACCCATGGCTTTAGAGGAGGAACACACAATGATCTTTATGTCTGAAGAAGAGAAGTTAAAGATTGCTTTGAGGAAATCACAACAAACTGAAGTAGCCTGGAAGTACAAGTATCAAGTGGCCATGGAAGAGAATGATGAACTCCGTAGACAACTACAGGTGAAGGACGAAGAAATGATTGCTTGTAAGAAGAGGATGACACAGGAAGGTTCATCATCTTCCAGCTCTCAGCCAACTCCATGGAAGCTAGTCGTGGACAAACTCATTCTCGAGAATACTCAGATGGAAGAAGAAATCAAGAAACTCAAAGCAAAAGAAGACTTTTATTTAGAATACTGTCAGCCTCATATTTAGGACTTTTGTAAAATGTACTAGATATTTTGTAATGCAATCTTGAAAATCAATGAAAGGAAATGATGTTTTGATCTGAGTTCCATGAAACTTTTGCATTTGCATTCTCGTTAATTAATCATTCAAGGAACTAAAAATTGTTTGCAGATATTATAGACCAAAATTGGATAACTTGAAGAAACTGGGAATTGAATTTGCTTATTTCCCCATTGTTATAATTTATGCAAATATGTCTTTAGATTCCTTGAATGATTAATTTTGCATTGTTGCATTCATAAGCATTGCATGTGCATGTTCTTGTGTTGTGTCTCATCTCGCTATCTTGTCTCCAGAAAGAATCACACTGAGTCCTCAACACCGATACAACACCCGAGCCCAAACTCGCCTAAGAATGGAAGGACAGAATTTGGATGTGGACATAATTGATAATGAACTCATAGAGCTACGAGGAGGCATGGGCAGATCATGGAAGCCCTACAAGTCATTCGTGCAAAGTTGGACACTCAAGCCACTGTTGTTTCTGAAATCACTAGCATAGTTGTATAGCCGATCCCAACGGCAGTCACTGTTGCAAATGATCCACCATATGGGTTATCGCCTGGTTTTGTACCTCCACCAGTAGTTAATCAATAAGCAGTTCCTGTGGGACCAGAAATTCCTCAAGCTATTCCTACTTACACTCAGCCTTCTGTTCAGGTTCAAGCGCGCCCTGTTTTTCATAATCCTCCACCAGTGTACAAAGGTCTTGATGGGTATGAATAAGAAAGCAGACGACATGATAAGTTGAAAGAAAGTGTAGAGACTATTGGAAGAAAGGTCAGAGCAATGGAACGAAATGACATCTTTGGTACTGATGCTAGAGATATGTGCCTAGTGTCTGGATTGGTAATTCCGCCGAAATTCAAAGTTCCCAATTTTGATCAGTATTCTGGGGCTACTTGTCCTCGAATGCATCTGATTATGTATTACCGAAGAATGGCCGCTCATGTGGAAGACGATAAGTTAATGATTCACTGTTTCCAAGATAGTCTGAAAGGAGCTCCTGCTAAATGGTATTTGGGCTTGGATCAGTCTCGTATCCATAGTTTCCAAGACTTGGCCGATGCTTTTGTGAAACATTACAAATACAACATGGATTTAGCCCCTGATCGAAGATAGTTACTGAGTATGTCACAGAAGAGTTCAGAATCCTTCAAAGAGTATGCACAAAGGTGGAGGGAAACTGCTTCTCAGGTAGAACCTCCTTTGAGTGAAAAAGAGTTAACTGATTGGTTCGTCGATACAGTAAGACCAGAGTTTTATGAAAAGATGATCAGTAGTGTGACCGCCAGTTTTTCTGATATAGTAGCAGTGGGGGTAAGAGTGGAGTTAGGAATGAAGAATGGGAAGATGGCTAGCAGTTCCAGCAGTCCCGGTAACAACAATGTCAAGAAGCTCAGCAGTAACTTCCATAGAAAGAAGGAAGGGGAGACAAATGCAGTAACTGTGGGAAGAAAGAGTCGCACCTGGAGACCACCTTACCAACAATATCAGCAGAATTATGTTCAACAATCTCAGCAAGGCTTTGTTCAGCAGCCTCAAGCAAGTTATGTGCAGCAATCCCAGCAACAACGACCAATGTATCCGTTACAGTATGCCCAACAACCTTATGTGGCAGCTGTAACTCCGACTTTCAGTCATCATGTTCCCAGTTATCAGAAAGTGCAGCCAGCACCTGTATATCAGCCAATTCAACAAGGGTATCAACGAGCACCCAACGCACCACCCTATCAACAACATCATCATCCTAGAGCTCAGGCACCCAGACAAAACTACCAGAACCGGAGACCAACAACAAAACCTCCACTTCCTCAGATACCGATGACTTACACTGAGTTGTACCCCTCCTTAGTGCAGCAGGGATTGGTAACAACACGACCATTAAATCCAGACACTACATCTCCTCACTATAATCCAAATGCGCGTTGTTCCTTTCACAAAGGTGTTGTCGGTCATGATTTAAAAGGCTGTCTTGCTCTAAAACATCTTGTCAGGGAGTTGATGGAAAAGAAGATCTTGTCTTTTGATGATGTACCCCCTAATGTCAAAATTAATCCATTGCCGAACCATGGAAGGGTCAATGCAGTAGAAGAAGTGTTAGATGAAAGAATGGTCCGAGATGTGTCAGAGATTAGAACCCCGTTGAGGTTGCTTCACGAGAAACTACTGAAAGCAGGATTGATAAAGAATACCCATAATGTTTGTGAAAAATGTTCTAGTGATTCTAGAGGGTGTGATGAGGTACGAAGAGGTATACAAAGATTGATTGATGAAGGAATATTGCAAGTGTGTAGTAAGGTGAGGAAAGAAGAAGTTTCAGTAATTGAGTCTGTTTTCAATTTACCAAAGAAAGGTGAGAAAGTTCTGGTGTTCAAAATGACCAACAAAGGTGTCAAGCCCGTTTTCAACAAGTCAACTATCGATCAACCCCAACCGGTTATATTCAGAAACCAAGACCGTTCCCTTTTGAAAGCACAAAGGTCGTTCCCTGGAAGTATGACATGACCGTGATAGACCAAGGAACAAGGAAGGTTAGTCAGAAAGAGACAGTGAAAGACGACCAAGTGGACGTGACAAACATTTCGGGTACAAGCAAAATGACCCGTAGTGGTCGAATCTATCAACCAAAGATAACAGTAGCCGCTCCAAAAGAGGTTACCCCTGCTGCGACAAAAGAACAAGAGGTACCAGGTACTGAAGGAAATGACGAAGAATTCTTAAGGATTATTCGGAAAAGCGATTACAAGATCATTGATCAGCTTCACCAAACCCCATCAAAGATATCAATCTTGTCTCTTTTAATGAATTCTCCAGCTCATAGAGAAGCTCTGCAAAAAGTATTAAAACAGACACATGTGACAAAAGACATAACTCTCGGACAATTTGATTCAGTAATAGCCAACATTACAACCTGTAACACCCTGAGCTTTAGTGATGCTGAGTTGCCAAATGAAGGACGCAATCACAATCGTGCATTGCACATATCTGTCAGGTGCCAGGAAGACACAATGGCTCGAGTCTTGGTCGATACGGGATCCTCATTGAATGTATTGCCCGCAAGGTCGCTCGCAAGACTAGTATATGCAGGGGCAGAAATGAAACCAACGTCTTTGATTGTAAAAGCTTTTGATGGTTCAAGAAGAACGGTTGTTGGAGAAGTAGAATTGCCAATCATGATCGGACCTCAGGTGTTCGATATTACATTCCAAGTCATGGACATTAACCCAGCTTATAGTTGTTTATTGGGACGACCGTGGATTCACGCCGTTGGGGCAGTGACTTCCACCTTACATCAGAGAATGAAATTTGTTGTGAATGATAAGTTGGTGATTGTACATGGTGAAGAGGACCTAATGGTGAGCAATCTGTCATCATTCAGGTATATTGAAGCAGATGAGGGCGCGTTAGAAACTTCCTTTCAGGCACTCGAGATAGCCAATGCAGTGATGCTGGAAGAAACAGTGGCTAAGAGTGGTCCGTCTTTTGCATCCACTCAGAGCATCAAGTCTACACTGGAAGAAGGTACTCCCGCAGGTTGGGGAGAGGTTATTGAAGTGAAACCAAAGATGGATCGCCAAAGGTTGGGTTACAAACCAACTCATGATGAAGCGCCGACACATGACAAAGGACGCCCAAAGACTATACAAGAAGTATTCATCAGTGGAGGATTCCAAATCAGTGCTGTGGAGGAAGATTCCAAAGATGAAGACCTTGAACAGTTAGTGTATCATTGCAATGCTGTCTTGAGCAACTGGGAAGCTATTGAGATTCCTTTGGTTGTTCCTGAGTTAAAGTAATTTGTTGGTCTTTCTTTTCTTGTTTTTGTTTTGAATCTCCATAGCCATGCCCAAGTCTATAGGAATGTTTTGTAAGGGCCCCGAGCTTTCAAGAAAATCAATGAAAAATGAACTATTTTGTTAATTTCCTTGGGTTATTTCCTTTACTACTTTTGCTTCATTTTAAAAGAAAACTGGCAATCTTAAAAAACCCAAAACAATTTTTCTCTGTTATGTGCTGCATTTGTCTTTGTGTGTTTTAATAAAATAAGCCATTCCAACGTGCAGTGATGTCCTAAAACCCATTGAGTCCTATGACTTTGCATTCCCTCCGGACTTTGATTCACCAATATACCAAGCTGAAGATGAGGATGAAGATTTTGAAATACCGGATGAACTGGTAAAGTTGGCACACCATGAGTATGCAGAACTTCAACCCTACAAAGAACAGGTAGAAGTCATTAATCTTGGCACTGAAGAAGACAAGAAAGAAGTCAAGATTGGGGCAGCTCTAGGGGCAGAAGTCAAACAGCAATTAGAAGAACTTTTGAAAGAATATGTGGATGTATTTGCTTGGTCATACCAGGATATGCCGGGTCTAGACACAGACATAGTGGTTCACAAGTTACCGCTTCGACCAGAATGCCCACCGGTTAAGCAAAAGCTCCAAAGAACAAGACCTGACATGGCTCTCAAGATTCGAGATGAGGTGAAAAAACAGATTGATGCGGGTTTCTTAGTAGTGTCCAAATACCCCAAGTGGGTAGCCAATGTTGTACCTGTACCGAAAAAGGATGGGAAAGTCAGAATGTGTGTGGATTACAGGGATCTAAACAAGGCCAGTCCGAAGGATGATTTCCCTTTACCGCATATCGACACGTTGGTGGATAGTACGACTCGTTTTGCAGTTTTCTCATTTATGGATGGGTTCTCCGGTTACAATCAGATTAAGATGGATCCCGATGACATGGAAAAAACTACTTTCATCACTCTGTGGGGGACTTACTGTTATAAAGTTATGCCTTTCGGTCTGAAGAACGCAGGTGCTACTTATCAAAGGGCCATGGTAACTTTATTTCATGATATGATGCACAAGGAGATAGAGGTATATGTTGATGATATGATAGCCAAATCTCAAAGCGAGGAGGACCATTTGGAACATCTTTTGAAATTGTTTAAGAAACTCAGAAAATATCGGTTGAGATTGAATCTAGCCAAGTGTACCTTTGGGGTAAGATCTGGGAAATTACTCAGTTTCATTGTCAGTCACCAAGGGATTGAAGTAGATCCAGACAAAGTCCGAGCCATTCAAGACATGCCAGCTCCACAAACAGAAAAACAAGTCAGAGGTTTTCTTGGAAGACTGAACTACATATCCAGATTTATTTCCAATATGACTCCTACTTGTGAGCCCATCTTTAAATTGTTACGCAAAGACCAGACGGTTGTTTGGAATTCAGATTGTCAGCAAGCATTTGATAAGATCAAGGGTTACCTACAAGAGCCTCCGATCTTAATACCTCCGGTTCCAGGAAGACCTCTCTTCATGTATTTAACAGTGCTTGAAAATTCAATGGGTTGTGTGTTAGGTCAGCAGGATGAGTCTGGATGAAAAGAACATGTGATCTATTATTTGAGTAAGAAGTTTACTGATTGTGAAAGTTGATATTCGCTTCTGGAGAAAACTTGTTGTGCTTTGGCATGGGCGGCCAAACGTTTGAGGCAGTACATGATTTGTCATACCACTTTGTTGATTTCAAAAATGGATCTGATAAAGTATATTTTTGAGAAGCCTGCTCGGACTGGAAGGCTCACCCGCTGGCACATGTTGTTATCCGAATATGACATCCAGTACGTAGCTCAGAAGTCTATCAAAGGTAGTGTTTTGTCATAATATCTTGCAGATCAACCAGTGGAAGATTATGAGCCTCCCAAATTTGATTTCCCAGATGAAGACATCATGTTAGTAAAAGATTGTGAAGAGCCAAGTCCTGATGAGGGTCCACAGGAAGGTCTTTGGTGGAAAATGATGTTTGACGGTTCCTCCAACTACAATGGGCATGGCGTAGGCGCCGTTTTAATGAATCCGGAAGGTGGTTACACTCCATTCACAGCTAGGTTAGATTTTGACTGTACAAACAATATCACTGAATATGAAGCATGCATTCTTGGCCTCGAGGCAGCTATCGACCCCGAAATCAAACTTCTTGAAGTCAGTGGGGATTCAGCTTTGGTTATCTATCAGGTTACTGGAGAATGGGAAACTAGACATGAGAATTTGATCCCTTATAGAGCCTATATTGTCAAAATGATGGAGTGTTTCGATGAAATCACTTTCAAGCATGTCCCGAGATCTGAAAATCACATTGCCGATGCCCTAGCCATGTTAGCCTCAATGTGGAAAGTCAGGGATATCAATAATGTCACTCTCATTAGAATTGAACGCAAGACCGAGCCCACTTACTGTCAGATGGTCGAAGAAGAGACTGATAATGAACCATGGTTCTATGACATAAAAAATTACCTGTTAAAACAAGAGTATCCAGCAGATGCTACGTCACTTGACAAGAAAACTCTGAGACGATTAGCATCCAAGTTCTTTCTCAGTAATGATGTGCTTTACAAAAGGAATCATGATATGGTCCTGCTTAGATGTGTTGACAGACGAGAAGCGGAGTTGCTAATGCAAGATGTTCACGAAGGAATGTTTGGTACTCATGCAAATGGATATGCTATGGCTAAAAAGATTTTGAGGGCGGGTTATTACTGGTTGACCTTGGAAACTGATTGTATTCAATATGCCAGGAAGTGTCACAAGTGTCAGATTTATGCGGACAAGATGCATGTACCTCCGACGTTGCTAAATGTGTTGTCATCACCGTGGCCTTTCTCTATGTGGGGCATTGATATGATTGGGGGCAATTGAACCAAAAGCTTCTAACGGACACCGATTTATTCTGGTTTCTATTGACTATTTCACAAAATGGGTTGAAGTCGCGTCCTACACTAATGTTACTCGGCAAGTAGTGGCTCGTTTCATAAAAAAGGAGATTATCTGTCGTTACGGAATCCCGAGCCGAATCATAACGGACAATGGTACTAATTTGAACAACAAAGTCATGAAAGAATTGTGTGATGACTTCAAAATTGAACATCACAATTCTTCTCCTTATCGTCCCAAGATGAATGAGGTCGTAGAAGCTGCAAATAAAAACATCAAAAAGATTTTGCAGAAGATGGTGAAAACTTACAAAGATTGGCATGAGATGCTGCCATTCGCCTTGCATGGATACAGAATGTCCGTCCGCACTTCAACAGGGGCAACCCCTTTTTCTTTGGTATATGGAATGGATGCGGTACTTCCCATTGAGGTTGAGATACCTTCTTTGAGAGTCATAATGGAAACCAAGCTTGAAGAAGCAGAATGGGTGAAAGAAAGGTTTGATCAGTTGAATCTTATCGACGAAAAGCGCATGTCTGCAATGTGTCATGGTCAGTTATATCAGAAGAGGATCAAGAGAGCTTTTGACAAGAAAGTTCGTGTCCGAGAATTCCGCGAAGGAGAACTTGTACTCAAAAAGATTTTACCAGTTCATAAAGACGCACGGGGAAAGTGGATGTCCAACTATGACGGCCCGTTTATTGTGAAAACAGTCTTCTCAGGAGGCTCATTAATTCTCACCACCATGGATGGAGAGCAGCTTACTCACCCAGTAAATTATAATGCAGTACGAAAATATTACGCCTAAAAAGAGCCCAATAAGTCGAGAACTCAAAGGAACGGCTTATGCAAAAGTTAGGGTTAAAGAAAAAAGAAAAAAGAACAAAAAAAGGAGAAAAATAAAAATAAAAGCTCGCTAAGTTGAAAACCCGAAAGGGCGGTTTAGGCAAAAATGAGCGTCCCGGTGGATTGAAAACCCGAAAGGGCGGTCCAGGCAAAAGTTAGGGAAAAAGGCGTTTCACTGCATCAGAAGAGTTGTCACTACTTCAAAAGGTTGTCACCATTGCAGAAGATTGTACAGGAGATCCACTTCCAACCGCTCTCGTCAGAAGCAAGGATATTGGGGAGTTTTTAGTCTTTATGGATAGTTTGGTCATGGGATTCAATGTAACCTTGTCCACTTTGCCATTTTTCACTTGTAAAATTTCTATGGAATTTTATCATTTGCAAGATTTCATCCTTGAATAAAATCAGTTTTGAGCCATTCTTTCCTTTGCAAAATTATCATTTCCTGTATTTTCTTTGTTATGCAAAATATTGTTCGTTGATCAACGATAGTTTTGAAAGCATTAGGGTCAAATTATTCGAATAAAACTTGAAAAGAGTAACAAACGTAAAAAAAAAAAACTTCAACTCATGGAAAAAGTCGAGGAAAATCATACTTCCCCGAAACCTCAAGGTAGCGGAAGCTTTGATAAAGTAATCCAATTACACTCCCCAAGGAAGTGAAAGCAAGTCGACTGCTGATTTTCCTTTGATCATGTGTGGGTATCAAACCTTGAAGACTGTTTCCTCAAAATAGCTTCTTATGATGATGTGAAGGCTCGTCCTAGTAGAAAATATATGAGCGCTTGAACTTACTTTGTCATCTCTGAATAGCTTGTTTAAAGCACGATTCCCCTGTGGAGAATGGATCTATTTTCAAAGAACTGCAAACACCTTTTCAGCCAGGGTTCAGTGTGATTCATTCGGTCTCTCGAGTTCGGTGTGCTATCTGTCGATTATGACCGATCACTACTAGTGAGCATCCGCCTGAAAGTCCAGTCGTAACCAGCATTGTTTTAGAAGCCAATCGTTATTGGTTTTCTGTTGGTCGTCACCATATTTTCCTTTAAAGTCCAGTCGTAACCGGCATTGTTTTAGAAGCCAATCGTTATTGGTTTTCTGTTGGTCATCACCATATTTTCCTTTGAAGTCCAGTCGTAACCGTCATTGTTTTAGAAGCCAATCGTTATTGGTTTTCTGTTGGTCGTCACCATATTTTCCTTTGAGGCCCAGTCGTAACTGACCTTGTCTTAACTTCACTCGTTATTACCTTTTGGTTCGGTTGTTACCAACCTTTTCCCTCTGAAGTCTAGTCGTCACTAGCGAATCCCCTGTGAAATCTAGTCGTTACTAGTTGATTTTTCGTTTAAGTCCAGTCATAACTGGCAGATGTTCGAAATCCAATTGTCATTGGTAACTTGTTGGTTGTCACCAACCTTCCCCATGGAAATCCAATCATAACTGGCATCACTTGGAATCCAATCGTTATTGGTATCTTCTGGTTTGGTCGTTACCAACCTCCCCAGCTAAAGCCTAGTCGCTTGCTAACTTTCTCATAACCACATGTGTAGGTATGCCTTGATTTGGTCGTCACCATATATTTCTTCCGAAGTAGAGTCGTAACTGGCATTAACTTGAAAACCAATCGTCACTGGTACCCTGACACTGGTCATTACCAATCTCCCTTAAGTCCAGTAGTTACTGGCATTGCTTGAAATTTGGTCGTCACCAATTTCCCCAGTCGAAGTCTTGTATTACCGATTGGATTTGAAATTTCATTTGTTGTTATCTCAGGTTGGTCATTACCTCCAGGAAATCTAATGGTTACTAGCACTGCCTGAGCCATTTGTTAAAACTGGGTGACATCATTATCCCCAGTGAAACCTTTTTCCCAGACAAGTCTCGGAGATCTAGTCGTCACTAGTATCCCCAATATGTTTTGTCTTTGTTTTTAATCCATTCCTGAAGATCCCGTTTGAACTCTTAACTATAGGAATCTCCTCATCTGATCATCCCCAGTGAGGTTCGTGTTTTAATTTCCCCAGTAAAAAGCTGCTCTTGTCCCCGGTGGAAATCTACCTCTTTCCCCGGTGAAGTGTTTGCTTTTCCCCAGTAAGATTGTCATCTTCATTGGCTTTTGTGCATCCTCATGTAAATTTGCTTCTCTCCATTATCACCAGTCATGTTTGAACTATTGATTGTTATACCTCGGTATTCCCCAGTGTCGGATCCACAATGCCAGGTCACCGCGAGTAGTTACTCGTTGTTTTGTTTTTCTGTCTTCTGCATATGTCTTGCATCCAAGCATCAGGAAGCATCGTTTAGAATTCATGGCATATCATGACCTGTCCTTTTGCATATCATCGGATCTAAGGGACAAAATTTTCGGTTTTCTATATTTAAATACCTTTCACTGCGATTCTACGAGGATCGTCATCTCTCAGTTTCATCTAGTGAAGATATTTAAATAGGGGCAGCTGTTGCACCCCAAATTTTGACCCCTTAGATTCTCATTATCATTTTAGGAGCATACTCATGAATTATCTAACCTTGACCCAGTGCAAGTTTGTCTTTGTCAAGTTGCAGGTGAATTAGGGTTTCGTGCAGTCAAAATTGAAGCTTCAAGGTTTGTGATTAGTCAATGTTTTGGGCTCATTCAATTAGGAAGCAAGGTCAAGGGTATCATATAATGTCAATTGAGAAGCCAATTTGAGGTTGTTACCCCAGAATTCAGAGCAGTGCATTTCAGAGCACCCGATTAGGGTTTTGGACCAGTAAAAGTCAACCGTAGTTTGACTTTAATGTTGGAAGATGTTTAAATGGTGGGATTATGATTCATGAAGTTCATATAACTTAATAAAGTTCATCCAAGAAGTTTCAAAGTCTCAGGAGGCCCAGAATGTCAACAGACAACTCGGTAGTCACCGATCGGTCGTACGGTTGACCGAAAAGTCAACTCTCCAAATTTTAGGAATTATACTTCAAGTTGTGAAACAAAATTTTTCCTTATGTCATATTGGACTGGCATATCAATTTTCATGACCATTGGATCAAGGATGAAGGAGTAATCGAAAAATCGGGAAATTAGGGTTTTGAAAGGGGCTAAACCATAACTCCTTAACCACACATCCAATTGAGTTGGTTCAAAGCTCATTTGGAAGCTCTTGACAAGTCCTAAAAAAGTCCCTAAGTGGTCCATGATCAGAAAATGCATAGATTTGGAGTTATGATCAAATTCATTTCTAGAGGGGAAAAGGACTTCAGAGAAATTTCACTTTTAAGTTCATTTTTTAGCAACTTTGGGAGGCTTTTTGGCCAAGTTCCTTTGGGAAATTGAAACTCATGAAAACAAAAATTTTTTAGAGCTATTTGAGGGCTTTCTAAAAAGTACTAGCACATCTCAAAAGGATTTGTGAGCTGAAAGTTATGGTCATGGCAAGTTGGTGGTTTTTCACTTTAGTCCCACATTGTCAAAATTCAAAAATCACTTCCTTCATCAAAATTGATCAATTCTAACTTGTGAATCCTATTTTATCTGATATGTAAAAAGTTTGTAACCCAAGAAAACCAAGGAAATGCAGAAATATGGAAAAAGACAAGTTTTACAAGTAGCTTGCAAGTTGCCTTGCAACTTGCCTTCAAAAGAGAAAAATAAGCATGAGGTGTAAAGCCAAGTTCTGAAACAGCCATGATGCTACACTCTAGCCTGCATTTAGACACTTCAAATTCATCATGTTTTTTTACTATTGAGGCTGGCCTTGCAGATTAAGGAAACCCACTTGAGGAGGTTTGATTTCAAAAGTTCAAAACCTTTCTTCAAAGTGAAAAAACTTCAATTCTGCCCAAGCCACTTCATTTTCCTATACATAGGACTCTCCCTCACTTCATTTTAATCATCAACAATCTTCTAAAAAATAGAGGAAACCTCTGCCCTTATGCACTTTGCCTCAAAACTTCAAAACCACAAAATCACCATTTCCACCAAAAACACAAAAAAAATCTGCCTTGCTACTAGGGCTGCCAAAACCATTTCTCTACACTAAAACACCCCAACAATCATCCATACAATCTCTAAATATGGTGTAGAAGGTGTCTAAACCATTAAACCTCCCAAAAACTTCACCAATCAAAAAGTCAACTTCATCACCAAGTTACTTTGACCAAAAGCTACAAATTCTACCAAATCTTGTTCTAAGCACTTTCCTAGTGTTTTAATCAGCCTAACACCTCTTATATATTGTTTTTCAACTGTCCAAAGTGTTAGAACTCATTGGTGAGACCTATTTCTCCAACTGTCATCATATTTGCATATTGCTTCAAAGTGAAGAAAGGACTCAAGGCAAAAAGGTAGATTGAAGTTCTTTGGGTTTCTTGATTATTTTAGCTTGTTCAACAAAGTCTACAAGAGGTATGTAGCTTATAAACATTGCCCTTTGCATCATTTTCCATACTTTGGCATTTTTGTGCAATATTGAGAAATATGAACTATGGACTTTCAATGATTTTCATGACACTTTATATTTTGATGAATGTAAGGATTTGATGAGTCTTAACATGTGTGTTTGACTGGTTCTTGTCAAGTTTCAAATATTAGAATGTTGAAAATGGTTGTTTTGCTGTCAAAACAGTTTTGGAGGAAATTGTTAACATTGCATTTTCTGCTAGAATATAAGTTTGGTTGGATTTGATGCTGTGTTTGATTTCTGATGTGGTTGGGATCCTATCAGCCATTAGGTTGTTGTTGGTTTTAGGAGATGTTCAGGTTTAGCTGGTGCCGGGGCTAGGTCCCTATTTTTTAGATGTTTGGTAAGTGGTACCTAGGAATGTTAATCCATGCCAAATTTGGATGACCATTTGATGTGGAGTTGGTCTGCTTGCTGTCAAAACTTGTTAATCATGCCAAGGTTAGATTGGGAAGATGAGGCTGTTCCAAGTCTTGGTTAAATTGTGCATTTATTACCAAGACTGTTTTAGGTTGGAGTGTATCAATTTAGGATGTTTTTCTTGAGCATACATTGGCCTGGCTTGGCATTGTGGTGATTTATAGTACTGATTAGGTTCAAGACAGTTTCCTTGTTTGGTTGGGAGAATAGTGACCTCATGTGGTGATTTAGCTTGGTAAATGAATTAGACTTTGGCAAAGTAGTCATGCTGTCATAACTGTGATGAGGATTCATCAATAACTTTGATTGAGACACTAAAGGGCTAGCTGCCATGTACTTTAAGGTTGGTCAGTTTTTGATACCAGCATAATGCAGTTATTGTCTGCTTTTAAAACTGCTTGAGTTTCTAGGGAGTATTAACAGAATGAAAGGTTGGATTTATCAATCCATGAATCCTTTGAGGCTCAGAGATGAGGCTCTGACCATAGGGCAATTTTCTTTAGCTATTCCATTTGAATTGATTATGTGGAGGTCTTTGGTGTTGTTAGCTTTTTGTTTGAATAGGTGAGCACTAATACTGCTGTGTTGGGATAAACCATCTCATTCCCCTTTGCAGTTTGTATGATTTCAGCTTAGGCCAATGAAATAGATTGATGCCACCATCTTGTTTCTGTTTGAATGCCTTTGAGACACAATACAACCCCCAAATGCAAATATCCTTAGTTTTCATTTAACATGCCAATTTCTCATTTTTTGGTGTTTACCTCAAACTTGTTGTCCAAACCTGTTCCATATCATGATTAAAACCTGTTCAAATCATTGCTTTCATCTGCTTCCATTTTTGAAGTTTCAAAAGTATCCATGTGCATTTTCAAAACATCGTTTTGCAACTCACACCTCATTTCTCATTACAGACTGTTTTAAGCTAAAATAATGGACTGAACACATTCACTATCATGTTTGCATTGAGTGTACATATTCACTATGTTTGGAAACTGACTGGTGCATGATCCATACTTCAAAATGCATTTTTAAAAACATTATACTTGCCTGATCATACCAATATTTGTTCTGTTGTGTTTTGATCCAAATCAACTATTGGAATACCTCAAATGCATCATTCTTAAAATGTTCAAACCCTTATTTGATTATTACAACAGTTAGTTTATGTTTTAGATTTCAAAATGCATAACAAAGTGCCAAAGAGCATGTGCATTCTAATTTTTAAGTAGAGTAAGAATTTCAGAAAAATAACATCACCATCATGATCCTCATATTTTTCTGGTCAAGATGCATATAAATTTCATCGCGTTTGGTTAAGAATCGAGAAAGTTACGAGTGAAAACGTAAATCACATTTGTGAGTGTTATTCTTGCCCAGCTTGCTTTGATTTTCACCCATATATATTTATGGTGTGGCATATACAAACGGATGTATAGCCACCCCAGTGGTAAGACCATTATGCCAAAAACGCCTTGCACGCCTTGTACCTGAGTTCGACCCCTGAGGAGGGCAACTCTTTTATTATTTTTTTGTCATTTTTCACTCCACTTTCAAAAATTCGTATCTCTCTCAATTTTAATCGTTTTTCACCCGTTCTTTTTTCATTGTGTTCATCTTGATGTGTACTTCCATGCCATATTTTTTATTTTCATGTTTGACAAATTTTTCGTCTCTTTTGACTTCGTGCAAGTTAAGTGCATTTTACGTTTGTTTACGCATGTGCAGATGAATTTTTCTTTGGTTACACTTGAATTTGTTCGTGATACTTGTGTGTATTTATATCCTTAAATGTTAGTTGACATGTTAAGATTTTCTTTGTTTGTCGCCATGTTTATTTTGTTCCCTCTGTTGAATGTAATTGAACTCGATCTGTCGTCACAATTCCTGATAAGTCATCTGTTTTGATTGTCATCAAATGTACTTTCATCTTTGTCATTCCATATGTTTATTTAATGGTTGTCACCATGAATATGCCTTTATCATGTTTTTATTTTATTTGTTAAGTTATTTTCTTCCCCGAGTGATGAAGCTTGTTAGCTCTCATCCAGTTTCTTACCCTGTATACCTCCAAAGGAAAAGTCTGTCCATTTGACCCTCATGTCGTGGATACATATCTTATCACTCTCTTGACTTTGTTAAGTCACTTTAACCCTAGATTAGAAGCCATTGGACTTTTCTTTAAGTCTAAATAACCCACTTGTATTAGGAGTGTTCTTCAAACTAGAACCCTAAGAAAGAGTTTGTCAACTCTATGTGAGAATCATCGTCATGATTTCTTACTTCCCCTTTTGAATATTACAACTTAGATTAGGGAGCTTTGTTAAACTCCACACAAACATTGTCATGTTTGTTTCCCCTTGAACCTTGATCATAATCAAGTGTTCTTCTCCCCTTGTGAGGCGAACTACGATTGCTCTGATTCTATCCTAGTTAGGATACGTAGGCAGAAGATGCGACGTCTTTGCGAGCAAACTTAGAAAACCAATTAGGTATTTACTTATCTTTACACTCAACTTCCCTCATCCCAATCCATAGTACATATTTCACAAACTTAGCAAGCAGTAAAAAAAAAAGGTTCCTGTAGAGTACTACAGATGCTTAGGGTGCTAACACTTTCCCTAGGTATAACCAACCTCCGATCCCCGAATCTCTTAAGCATTGTCGTTACATCGCAAAAAAGGTTTTTCTTTCTTTAGACCTTTCCTTTGGATAAAATAAAGTTTGGTTGTAAAAGAATTAAGGTTCAAGTTCATTTAATCGCTTAATATCCAATTTTCACCGCAACAAACGTTCTATACCCATGTAAGGCAAATGGCAGCATCTCATGCCAATCCTTATAGGTCTTCACCATCTTTTGCAAAATCTTCTTGATGTTCTTATTTGCAGCTTCGACAGCTCTGTTCATCTTGGAACGATAAGGAGAAGAATTGTGATGTTCAATTTTGAAGTCGTCGCACAACTCTTTCATGGTCTTGTTATTCAAATTTATACCGTTATCTGTTATGATTCGGCTTAGGATTCCGTATCGACAGATAATCTCCTTCTTGATAGAATGGGCCACCACTTGTCGAGTAACATTGGCATAAGATGCAACTTCAACCCACTTTGTGAAGTAATCAATAGCGACCAGAATGAATCGGTGTCCATAAAAAGCCTTTGGTTCGATTGCCCCAATCATTTCAATGCCCCACATAGAGAATGGCCAAGGCGATGACAACACATTTAGCAATGCTGGAGGCACATGCACCTTGTCCGTATAAATTTGGCATTTATGGCATTTTCAAGCATATTGGATGCAGTCGGTTTCCAAAGTCAACCTGTAATATCCAGCCCTCAGGATCTTTTTGGACATGGAATATCCATTGGCATGAGTGCCAAATATTACTTCGTGAATATCTTGCATTAGCAAACCCGCTTCTCGCCTGTCAACACATCTAAGTAGAACCATGTCGTGGTTTCTTTTGTATAACACATCATTACTTAGGAAGAACTTGGATGATAATCTTCTCAGAGTCTTCCTGTCAAGATTTGTAACATTGGCTGGATACTCTTGGTTTAGTAGATAATTCTTAATGTCGTGGAATCATGGCTTGTCATCAGTTTCTTCTTCAACCATTTGAAAGTAGGCAGGCTCAGTCTTGCGTTCAATTTGAATGAGTGTAGCATCATTAACAAATCTGACTTTCCACGTCGAGGCTAACACGGCTAAAGCATCGGCAACATGATTTTCAGACCTCGAGACATGTTTGAAAGTGATCTCATCAAAGTACTCGGTCATTTCAACAATGTACGCCCTATATGGGATCAATTTTTCATCTCTAATCTCCCATTCACCCTTAACTTGATAAATCACCAAGGCTGAGTCACCACTCACTTCAAGGATTTTGATTCGAAGATCAATTGCTGCCTCAAGGCCTAGAATACAAGCTTCATATTCGGAAATATTATTGGTACACTCAAAACATAATCTGGTTGTGAACAGAGTGTATTCACCATCGGGATTCATTAAAACGATGCATATTCCATGCCCATTGTAATTGAAGGAACCATCGAACATCATCTTCCAACAGGAACTAGGTTCGGGACCTTCATCTGGACCTGGCTCTTCATAATCCTTCTTTATTAACATGATATCTTCATCGGGAAAGTCAAACTTCAGCGGTTCATAGTCTTCTACTGGCTGGTTTGCAAGGTAATCTGACAAGATGCTACCCTCGATAGACTTTTGAGCAACATATTGTATGTCATATTCTGATAATAACATATGCCAACGGGCGAGCCTTTCTGTATGAGCAGGCTTCTCGAAAATATACTTTATTGGGTCCATTTTTGAATCAATAAAGTAGTATGACAGATTATATATCGCTTTAAACGCCTGGCATCCCATGCTAAAGCATGACAAGTTTTCTCCAAAAGTGAATATCGGCTTTCACAGTCAGTGAACTTCTTGCTCAAATAATAGATGGCATGCTCTTTCCGTCTAGACTCATCTTGTTGACCCAACACACAACCCATCAAATTCTCGAGAACCGTTAAGTACAAGAAAAGAGGCTTTCTAGGAACAAGAGGAATTAAGATCGAAGGTTCTTGAAGGTAACCCTTAATCTTATCAAAAGCTTGTTGACAATCCAAATTTCAAACAACCGTCTGATTTTTACGTAATAACTTGAAGATGGGCTCACAAGTGGGAGTCATATTGGAAATAAACCTAGATATATAGTTCAATCTTCCAAGGAAACCTCTCACTTGGTTCTCAGTCTATGGGGCTGACATATCTTGAATAGCTCAAACTTTATCTAGATCTACCTCAATCCCTTAGTGACTAACAATGAAACTGAGTAATTTCCCAGATCTTACTCCAAAGGTACACTTGGCTGGATTCAGTCGCAATTGATACTTCCTGAGCCTCTTAAAAAACTTCAAAAGATGATTCAAGTGGTCCTCCTTACTCTGAGATTTGGCGAACATGTCATCGACATACACTTCTATCTCCTTATGCATCATATCATGAAATAAAGTCACCTGGGCTCTTTGGTAAGTGGCACCAACATTCCTCAAGCCGAAAGGCATGACTTTATAACAATAAGTTCCCCAAGGAGTGATGAAAGTAGTCTTTTCCATGTCATTCGGACCCATCTTAATTTGATTGTATCCGGAGAAACCATCCATAAACGAGAAAACTGCAAAGCGAGCCATATTATCCACCAAAGTATCAATATGTGGAAAAGGGAAATCATCCTTTGGACTGGCCTTGTTCAGATCCCTATAATCCACACACATTTTGACTTTCCCATCTTTTTTCGGTACAGGCACGATATTAGCCACCCATTCTGGGTATTTGGATACTGCCAAGAAACCCACATCAATTTGCTTCTTCACTTCATCTCGAATCTTAAGAGCCATGTCAGGTCTAGTTCTTTGGAGCTTCTGTTTGACTGGTGTACATTCTGGTCGGAGTGGTAACTTGTGAACCACAATGTCAGTGTCTAAACCTGGCATATCTTGCTATGACCAAGAAAATACATCAACATACTCTTTTAAAAGCTTCACCAATTGCTTCTTGACTTCTGCCCCAAGCGTTGCCCCAATATTGACCTCTTTCCTGTCTTCCTCGGTGCCAATATTAATAACATCCACCTGCTCCTTGTAAGGTTGAAGATCTGTGTACTCATAATATGCCATATTTTCCAGTTCATCATGGATCTCTAAATCTTCATCCTCATCTTCGGCTTGGTATATAGTTGAGTCAAAGTCAGGAGGGAAAACAAAGTCATTGGATTCAACAGGTTTTGGGTATCATTGCATGTTGGAATGGCTTAATTTGTTAAAACACACAAAGGCAAATGCAGCAAAAGGAAAATTGTTTTGTTTGATTTTTAAAAAAAATTGCCATTTTCTCTTAAAATGAAAGTATTAGATAATAAATGAAACAATAACGAAGGATTTAACAAAACAAACTTTAAAGCACGGGGCCCTTACAAAAAAATAACCTATAGCCTTGGGCATGGCTATGGAGGTTTGAAAAACAACAACAAGTCAAGAAAACAAGCAAATTACTTCAACACAGGAAAGATCACGGGAATTTCAACAGCTTCCCAGTTGCTTAAAGCAATCTCGCAATGATATACCAAATGTTCAATATCTCGGTCTTCAAAGTCTTCTCCCACAACATTAACTTCGAATCCCCCACTGATGAAAACCTTTTGGATAGTCTTCAGACGTCCTTCAGCATGTGATGATGCTTCAACATGAGTTGGTTTGTAACCCAATCCTTGGTGATCCAATCTCACCTTTACTTCGATAACCTCTCCCCAGCCTGCAGGAGTACCCTCATCTAATGTAGACTTTATGCTCTGGGGGGATGCAAAAGACGGACCACTCTTTGCCACTACTTCTTCTATCATCACCGTGTTATCTATTTCAAGCGCTTGGAAAGAAGTTTCCAACGCATCCTCATCTGCCTCAATATACCTGAACAACAAAAAATTACTCACCATTAAGTCCTCTTTGCAATATACAATTACCAGCTTGTCATTTACAACAAATTTCATCCTTTGATGCAAAGTGGAAGTCACCGCTCCAGCCGCGTGAATCCAAGGTCGTCCCAACAAACAGCTGCAAGTTGGGTTAATGTCTATCACTTAGAATGTAATATCAAACACGTAGGGGCCTATCATAATCGGAAACTCCACTTCCCCAACAACCGTCCTTCTCGAACCATCAAAAGCCTTGACAATTAATGACGTCGACTTCATTTATGCCCCTTCATATGCCAATTTTGTGAGCGACCTTTAGGAAATACATTCAACGAGGATCTAGTGTCAACCAAAACCCGTGCCAACGCATCCTCTTGACATCTGATAGATACGTGCAATGCACGGTTATGATTATGTCCTTCCCTTGGCAGCTCTTCATCACTGAAACTCAGAGTGTTGCAGGCTGTAATGTTGGTTATCACCGAATCAAATTGGCCAATGGTTATATCTTTTGTCACGTGTGCCTGCATTAAAACCTTTTGTAAAGCCTCTCTATGGGACGGAGAATTCATCAGGAGAGACAACATTGATATTTTTTAGGGAGTTTAACTCTGTAATCACTTTTTCGGATGATTCTTGAAAACTCCTCAGCATCTCCTTCAGTGGTTGGCACTTCTTTGTCTTTTATTGTCGTAGCAGGGGTAACCTCCTTTTGAGCGACCACTGTTATTTTGGGTTTATATATTCGACCGCTACAGGTCATCTTACTTGTTCCCGCGATATTTGTCACGTCAACTTGGTCACCCTTTACTTCCTCGTTTTGAATAACCTTCCCAGATCTTTGGTCTACCACAGTCATATCATATCTCCATGGGACCGCCTTTGTACTCTCAAAAGGAAACGATCTCGGCTTCTGAATAATAACTAGTCGGGGATGATCAATAGTAGATTTTTTGAAAACAAGCTTCACATTTTTTCTGGTCATATTGAACACAGGAACTTTTTCACCTTTCTTCGGTAGATTGAAAATAGGCTCAACCACCAAAACTTCCGCCTTCTTTACCTTGCTGCCCACTTGCAATAGTCCCTCGTCGATAAAATTTTGCACATTCTTTTGTGCCACACCACACCCTTTAGGATTAACAGAACATTCCTCACAATCATCATGAGTACCTTTAATCAGTCCCACTTTTAACAGATTCTCATGAAGTGACCTTAACGGGGTCTTGATTTCTGACACATCACAAACTAACTTTTCATCTGAAACTTCTTCTATAGCATTAACTCCTCTGTGATTCGGCAATGGATTATTTTTAACATTAGGTTATACGTCATCAAAAGACAAAATCTTCTTCTCAATAAGCTCTCTGACAAGATGTTTCAAGGCAAGACACCCTTCTAAGTCATGGCCGGCAGCATCATGAAATGCACAATGAGCATTTGGGTTATAGTGAAGAGATGAAATGTCTAAAGGTGGTCCTAGCGATCGTGTTATTATCAACCCTTGTTGCACCAAAGATGGGTACAACTATGTATAAGTCATTGGTATTTGAGGAAATGGAGGTCTCGCTGTTGGTCTTCGATTTTGATAATTTTGCCTTGGCGCTTGAGCCCTAAGTTGCTGATATTGCTGATAGGGTGGAGTGTTGGGAGCTCGTTGGTACCCTTGTTGTTGAATTGGTTGATACATAGGTGTCGGCTGCACCGTTTTATAATTTGGAACAGAATAATTGAAAGCAGGTGTGACAGCTGCCACATATGGTTGTTGGGTATATTGTACCAGATACATCGGTTGTTGTGTCAAATTTTGCTGAGGTTGCTGAACATAGCCTTGTGGAGTGGCCATTCTTCGGTAATACATGATCAAGTACGTCCGAGGACAAGTAGCACTAGAGTACTAATCGAAGTTGGGGACCTTGAATTTTGGCGGGATTACCAATCCAGACACTAAACACATATCTCTGGCATCAGTACCAAAGATGTTGTTTCCCTCCTTTGCTCTAACTTTCCTCCATATGGTTTCTATGCTTTCCTTCAATTTCTCATGTCGTCCACTTCCTTCTTCGGACCCATCAGGAACTTCAAACACTTATTGATGATTGTGAAAAATAGGGCACACTTGAGCTTGCACAAAAGCTGGAGTGTAAGTTGGAACAACTTGAGGAATCTTTGCCCCTAGAGGAACTGACTGTTAATTGACCGGCAGTGGAGGTATAAAACCGGGTGGTAACCCATAGGGTGGTATATTTGCAACAGTGACCGCCGCTAGGATCGGCTCCATAACTACGTTAGTGACTTTAGAAACTATAGTGGCCTAAGTATCCATCTTTGCGCTGATGACTTGTGGGACCTCCATAATTCGCCCTACACTTCCTCGTAGCTCTTCAAGTTCATTGTCAACCCTATCCAAATTCAAATAATGTTCTTCCATTCTTTGACGAGCTTGGGCTCGTGTGTAGTATTGATGTCGAGGATTCAGTGTGACTCTGGAAATAAGACAATGAGATGAGACACAGAATATGAAATGCACATGAAATACTTTTGAGTGCAAATGCAAATGCAAAATTAAACATTCAAAGAATACAAATAAAAATTCACAAACATTATAATAATGGGGAAATAAAGCAATTCAAAGTCTTCATAAATTATCAACTGATATTTTTACATAATAATTCGAAACTGAAGCACAAATCTTCAATACAAATTAATGACAAAACACAGAAAATGAGATTCTAAATCTTCTGGCGAGAGGGTCCTTCATCTTCTGGTTGACTCTTCCTTCCACCTTGATGGATCAACTTCTGGAGCTCTTCCTTTTCTTGCATAACCCTGAAATACTTATCTCTCCATGATTTTCCTTCTTCTTTAGCCTTAGCCAAAGCAGCTTTCAATTCTTCAGCAAGAGTGGGTTTTGTAGGACTAGGCTCAAAACGGGAGTAGAACATCTTCAATGCTCTTTCTTTCACCCATGATAAGTAGGATTTTGAAACAGAAATGTCAGGGTAATCCAAAGCATCCATCCCCCTCGTGTGAATGTGACGCCAAGCATACATAATCTGAGCCTTGTAGGCTGGATCTTTCCCTTCTTCAAGGTAGAAACTCCTCAAAAGAACTAGGTTCGGTTCATTCTTCATTGGGTATCCCAACTGGCGGCAAGTTAGGATAGGATTGTAGCTAATGAAACCATTAATGCTGATGAGTAGTACATTTGGGAAATCCCCGTAGCTCTGAATCATGGCAATCCCTCCATACATAGGGTCATACCATTTAATGTTTAAATGTTTGAGTAACAACAATCTCTTTATCCATGAGAGTCCATTCTGCATATCCCAGAATGCTTGTAGTCTCGGCAAGTGCGAAATAACCCACTTGTAGAGAAGAGCGGTGCAACATACAATTTGTCTAACTCCATGACGGTTCCTACGGTGGATGGAAAAGTACACGTCAACCAACAAAGTGGGTACAGGATTCTTAATCAAGAAAAGGTTGATCACACTCTTATCAACAAAATCATCAGTAGTTGGAAACAGGGAGAGTCCATAAATTAGAAAAACCAAGATGGCCTCGAATGCTTCAGAATTCTTCAACTCAGTATAGAACTGAGCTTTTTCAAATAGGAACACAGCTAACAATCCGTAAAAACCTCCCCTAACAGTCATGTGAGATTGTACTTCATTCATCTCCAGATGCGCAGCCTCTGTAATTACTCTTTCACTAGAGCCCCTTCTCTTCCAGAAAATGGTTTAGGAGTGATGCCTAATCCCATCAGCATAGAGTATTCTTCCAAAGTTGGCAGCAATTGGTAATCTGGAAACGTGAAACAGTGATAAATCATATCGTAGAACTGCACGAGCGATGACAACGTTTCTTCATCCTCTTGAAGTTTTAGTAAAGACAACACATTCCCATAGTTCTCTGGAACACCTCTGGGCCTTCTACTAAACCTCCCAACTTCCTCAGATTCTCAAATTTGGGCTTTGGAACACAATCTCTGCAGTTGTCCTTTTTCCGGAATCCATTCTATAATATCTGCAAAACAAACTTTAGTTCCTTGAATGGTTAATAAATGTGAATGCAAATGCATAAAGTGTCATCGAACTCAGATATTTGCAAACATCAAAAAGCTTTATAGACTTAACTTCATTGCTCAACAAGATTAAATTACAAAATATCAGTACTTCTTACAAAAGTCTTAAACAGAAAGCTAAATAAAAGCTAACAAAAGTCCTAAGAAGGTTCTCCTAACAGCCTCATGTTAAGCTTCTTGATCTCTTCTTCCATCTGAGCCTTCTCAAGAATGAGCTTATCCATAATCAGCTTCCATGGAGTCGACTAAGGGCTAGAAGAAAATAAATCCTCCTGCGCCTTCCTCTTCTTGCAAGAGAGCACTTCTTCATTCTTCAACTGCAGTTGTTTCTGGAGTTCTACGTTTTCTTCAACAACCACTTGATACTTGTGCTTCAAAGCATCTTCTGTTTGTTGCACTTTTCTCAAAGCGATTCTCAGTTTCTCCTCCTCAGACATGAAGATCAAGGTGCACTCCTCCTTCAAAACCATGGGTTCTTGCTGAGAATAAGGCATTTTCAACTCGATGGCTCTCTTTCGGACCCATTGGAGATATGGTTCCAAAGAGACACAATTAGTTTTTCCTAGGTCTCTCTTCCCTTTCTTATGCAAATGACTCTAAGCTTTTAGGATCTTCTCTTTCAGTTCTTGGTTATCCTTTTCTTCCTTGAAAAAATACTTTCGACATGAACATTGTTGTGTTTTTCCTTCAAAGGATATCCTAATTGTCGACGAGCAAGGACCGGGTTGTAACTAATTCCTCCATTAGTACCAAGAAGAGGTATATTACCAAAATCTCCAAAGCTGTCAATGATCATTACTCCATCATAGTCACGATTGTACCAATCAATGTCAGAGTGAGTGAGAGCCATGATCTTTTGTGACCACCAACCTTTCTTCAGATCCCAAAAAGAATTAGCCTCAGGAAAGTGTGAAATAAACCACTTGTATAGTAAAGGAGCACAACAAGTGATCATCCCTCCATTATGGAAATTCCTCAGATGAACAGAATGATAAGCATTCGCTAGCAAAGTAGGCACATGGTTCTTTTTCAAGAAGATTTTGATGGCATTGAGGTCCACAAAATTTTCAAAGCTAGGGAACAAAAAGATACCATAAATGAGAAAGGCAAGGATAGCCTCGAACGCGTCCATACTCAGATGATCAACATAGTATTGAGCTTTCCCTACCAAGAATTCTGCAGTCAAACTAAAAACTCCTCCATTGGTGGTCATATTATTTTGAATATCGACTAATCCCAATCGTGTAGCCTTAGTAATATCCTTCTCCTTAGGGTTTTTCTCCATGATTGGAAAAGGAAACTCATCAAGAATGGGTAATCCAACCAAATAAGAGTATTCCTCTAGTGTGGGTACCAACTGATAATCGGGAAAAGTGAAACAATGATAGACTCAATCATAGAACCGGAGAAGCATGGAGAGGAGTCCATTATCCATATTTATCTTTAACAATGACAATTATTTCCTGTATATTCCCTTGAATCCCTCTGGATCTGTCACCAAGGTACTCAACCTCCTTAGGTCATCCAAGTTAGGACTCTTGTAAGTGTACTTCAAAGTTTTCTTGCTTTTATCGTCCATAACAACCCTGATGTTTACAACAAAAGTCTAAGTTCCATGAAACTTTATGATACGATGCTCATGAATGCTAGTATGCACAAACACAGGCGAGCAAAGATTCACATATACACAGGTAAACAGATAAACAAACAAGGGCCTAGGTTTAAAGAACACGAGCGTGGAGCCATGGTCTACACATTCCAGAAGGTGTGCGTTAAGGGTTTATGATCTGCAGAACAGGGTTCTAAGAAGTTCCTAGAGTCAACAACCCATCTTTCGGATATTATCAATTTCCCAAATCACTCGGTAGTCGATAATATTCTCAAGAGAGTCTCGTCCAAGTGTAGTACCGCATATCAACTACTTCGGGACTACTCCCTCATAGTCATCGCACTACGTCCTAACAAGGCCAAAATGGGGTGAAAATGTAATCTAAAGGTCCTCAGTGTCATGAGCTCCTAGGTCGAAAGTAGCAATGTTTTCACGAATACTCGTTTAACAAAACTACTCCCAATAGGGCCTCCACTGAGCGGTGGTTTCTCAAGTCAGCTTAGTCGGGAATCAACTCCCTATAAGCCTTCTTGAATATACCACCATCCTATCATAGGTGCACTCAAGTTCGAGTATAGGACTTCCTCACCACTCACCATAACAACCCTGAATACAAAAAACCCAACACAAGCAGATATATACAGATATTTACAAATATACAGATATACAACCAAGCAAACATATACAAACAAGGTGGGCTTAACCCTTTTAGGGAATGCCTTTTCCCCAATGAAGTCACCATTTCTGTTGTGGTGAGAATCAGATATCAAGCTATTAACTAACTTGAATCACAAATCATGAAGTTCACCACCAAGCTTTGATTTATCCAAAGGAAAGGGTAAAGATCGAAGAAAACCTTAAGTGCGCTATATAACAATACAGCTAGAGATCTAAGGTTCGGGGGTTGGTTATGCCTAGGGTAGGTATTTCACATCCTAAGCATCTGTAGTACTCTACAGGAACCTCTTGATAGTATTTGTGCTATGTTATTATTTGCTTGCTAAGGGAAATGTGCTAAGGTAAAAAGACCTAAGGGTATATACACTAAGTATGCTCGCCAAGACATTGCATCTCATGCCTACGTATCCTGACTAGGATGGAATCAGAGCAACCGTAGTTCTACTAACTAGGGATGAAGAACTCTTGATAACAATCAAGGTTCTAAATGGGAATAAGTATCCATAACCATGGTAGTTACATGGAGTTAACATACTCCATAAGTCTAAGTTGAAAAACTAACTAAGATTGACTTTAATAAAAGTCAAAGGGGAAATGAGTACTACATAACAATGATACTCACATAGAGTTTACAAACTCTATACCTAATTCTAAATTGCAAGATAAAACGGCTCTAGCAAGGCCATAAAGATCCTAACAAGGTCAAAGTGGGTAAGAAAACAACTAAACTATTCTAAAGGTATGACTTACAAGTCAACATGGGAAACCTTCCTTTGGAATGGCGTAAGAAAAAAATAACAAAAAGGAGACCTCCAGTATCAAGTGTAAGATGAATGACAAAATACAGTGAATACCCAGACAAGTTGAAAACTCAAAAGACAAGACATCAACATTAGAATTCAATCATAGCCAAAAACTCAAAAGACAAGACATCAACATTAACCCCCATGACAAAGCCACCGAATCTAAATAGAAACTAATAAGAAAATCAATTCAAACTCTAACTAAAACTATTTAACAAATTCTAATTAAAATATAACAAAACTAAATCAAACTAATTTAATAAAACTAAATAATTAAAAATAAACTAGTTTCGAAAATAAAAAGACTAACTAAATCTAATTTAAAAAAACTAAAGTACTAAGTAACTAGTTAAATTGTAAAAATAACTAACTAAAATAAAAAGACTAAGCATTACTAAAAAAGAAAAGGAGGATAAAACTAAAATGAGAGGCCAGGAGTCATGTGGGGCGTAGCAGGCCCAAACTAATCCTCTGGATTAGGTCAGATGAAAGATCCAGCTCACACATCTCCACACAACAATCATAACCATAAAATGAAAAATAAAAAAACAAAACGGCTACCTCCAAAAAACAGAAATGCGATGTCTCCTCCTTCAATCATTGTAATCTCGCTCACCATGTTTCTGCAAACCAGAATCAACCTCTTCTGTTCGAAATTCTAAACCTCTCGCTCACCTTAATATCTTGACATGAACACGTAATCCCTCACATTTTCCTTCAAGATCCGTCCCCTTTTCCTTCAATCACTCAGTTCACCTCTCTCCGCTTCCAACTTTCATTCGCATCTCTCTGTATTCCTGATCGCGACTTTCTATGTCTAATACAACTAACTGCAAGTGCACAGCCTATCGCGTAGTAATAAAAGATATCGATCCCACAGGGACTCGTAATCAAACTAGTGTTCTCGGGAGTTACTATGTTTAGCTAGGTAGAATATGTTTTAAGGGAATAAGATTGTCACTAAGAGGGGAAACTAAGATTACTATTTAGATTTTAATTAATTGAATCGATACATAGTAATTATGTTCTTCAGGGATTTGATAAGTTACTGGTGTATGAAATAGTTTTCGCAGTTTACTTAAGCAGAAAGTGGAGATTTGAAGACTCTCGTCTCACGATGGTTATTGACGCTAATCATAATCCTAAGGGCCTAACGTACACTTTCGTGTTCCGTTCGGGGTTAAAACTACTATTTGGAAATCTCTAAGTTCTAATTAGTTTTAAAGTGCTTTCGCTGTTATTAAAACGAATGCCTAGTGTTTACTATCTGACCTTACCGCAGCTTTCGCTTGTTGGTTCGTATCTTAATTAATTTCCCATTTTCGTGGAAAAACTACTTTAAAACAAGTTCTCGCTTTCGCGACGAAGTTTATTTCGTAAATCAATTTTTAAACACTTAGACCATAAGTTATTTTTGTGAAAAGAAAGTTTTCAAACAAGAGTTATCAAATCCCATCCGAATTATTACTACATATCGATTACCTAAGTTTAGCTAGACATGGAATTTGGAAAAATAAAACATAAATAATAATAATAAATAATAAATTGCATTATGATAAAATAAGAGTCGATCAAAATGAAAACCTGTAAATAATGCCAATTGGCCTTTAGGCAGATCCTCCACAGATGTTGGCAGGATTCTGTCTTTAGTTCCAATTCGATCGTACAGTGCAGTAATAAATACATAAGAGCAGAAATGGGAAAGAGTAGAATGGAAAGGGAAATAAAGGAAAGGGATACAATTGAAACTGGAGAAATGGATACAAATAATAACTGAAAGTAAATTTGCTGGAAAGTAAATTTGGCAGCACTTCGTGGTATGAATGCAGCTCCCTTTTTGAAGTCCCCTGCTTCCCTTTTTATAGAGGTGGAATTCCAACGGTTACCTCTGAGGATGATGGACCTTGAGGCAGATAATTTAGGGAGTAGTGGACCATTTAATGGGAATTGGAACTGCTCTTTTGACGTGTAATCTGAGTGGGGCGTTTTTGCCTGCATGACGGTCGTCACAAGGTGAGACGGTCGTCACCCGTGTGACGGTCGTCATGCATCTGTGACGGTCGTCACATCAGCAAAAACTGTCTGCTGCGCTTTTCATTGTGTTTTCACTCCTTTTTCGTCCATATTTCATCTGGGATTGCTTCTTTTCTTCATGTTGCCTTGTTTAGACATGATCGTTGAATACCTGCAAAAACATCAGACAAATACATGGAAATAACCCGAAATCGGATCGAAAACGGTTAGACTTTAGTTGAATTATGCATGAAAATATCTATATGATTTCGTGTTATCAAACTCCCCTAAGCTTGAATCTTTGCTTGTCCTCAAGTAAAACGTGGAAAAGTCGGCAAGCACGAGGTTGCTTCTTCGTTCGCGGAGTTTGGAAAAACCGGGATTCTTGGTAGGAACAAGACGAGTATCGCGGCGACACTGGACTACAAGTCTCCGGAGGTCTCCCTTTTATGCAAATCGGTCTCAGTCATGCTACTGTATCTTGGTGTCAAGGTTCTCGTGGCAAGTTCACCCTGTTTGTTCTAGCGCAATCACATTAAGCCCGTTGTCCGCACACTCTCATGGCAAGTCGACCTGTTAGTGAATATGATCTTGTTTTTGTTTTTGATCTTCTTCATTGATCATAATTTGGTGTCATTGATTTTTCAATGAGTTTTTCGTTCCGTTGGGCTAAATGCTCGGGTGAGGAGCACCTAACTTAGAAGGAAACAAATCTTATATTCTTGGGCTTTTTAGCTCTCTTTTCATGATTTTTCATCTTTTTGGAGATCATACACTTATTTGCATCGGTCGCTCGCTTAGAGGTGTTTTTAGGATGGTGCTGATTGCTAGTATAAACTACTTGGGGTTGAGTTCGCGTAGACACTTGAGACTTTGGTACACGTAGGTGGTGAAACCGACTCGCATAAACTAGAGATCTAAGGTGTATGAACGATACTGGTTTTGTTAGAACTGTCGTTTCCTCGGGGTCTCAAAACTCGGTTTGAACTCAGGTGCATTCTCGTGATGCTTTTGCTTTTGAGGAACAAGTGAAAGTTTTTGTTTACGTCGAAAAATGTGGGGATTGTTTGCGTAACGTGAAAAATATATAGACGCGCTTTATTTGCTAGAAATAGAAAGTGTAAAATAGAACTTACTAAAATTCAAAAGTGCAGTGAAATGGAAATAAAGGAAATAAGGGAAGTTCAGAATACAGTGGAAATAAGGCTCCGCTCCCACACTATCTCGATCAGTGTCCTCACTGATTCTTGAAGCATGCGAGAGGGAGATACAACTGAAAATGAAAATACATAGAACAGAAATATAGTAAACAATAAAGGGAAAAAATGAAAATCTAGTCCCGGGGCCTGTCACGTCCACGCTGGCGTCCTCTGGTTCTAGCAAGGGCTACTCTATCCTCATAGCTCATGGCTCCGGTGTGGTAGACCGTGTCACGGAGGCCTTCGACCTGCAGGGTCAGATTCGCTAGACTCTCAGTAATCGTAGCTTGGCCGGTGTGAAGTTGTTGCATTTGAGTCTGGTGCCAAGCTTCGAACTAGTCAGCGCGCTGGTTCTGCTGCTGCAGCATCGTGAGTATCTGTGCCTGCTGGTCTAGGGAGCGACGGAGGTCCTCTTCGGTGTAATCGGGCACGGGATGGTGACGGCGGCGGCGGGATGATGTACCTACTGGAGGAGGAGGCTGCGATGCCTCTGGCTGCTCGGACCTGTCCAACTCAGCTTGGATTTCATCTTCGGAATCATGAGTGGGATCCTGAGTAGGAACAGCGGCAGCAGGAGGGGCAGTGAGGTCGAACAACCAGTTGGTACGGTCCTCAGGATGGATGCGGGTGCGGGACGGAAGGATGATGCTTATGACGGTCTTGCCACGCACAACCGAATGATATTTCCCGTCAGCTCGGGAGCGGATGAGATGGGAGGCCCTGCAGTGGTCGGTGTCAAGGAACACCGAGGGGATGGACTGGAGGTGCTGAAGGCGGTCGCCAAGGTTCAGCCCAAGTGCAATCGTCGTGACAATCCCGCCAAAGTAGAATGGCTTCGAGCCACGGTTGCAGTTGGCCTGAATGTGGGCCAGCAGGAACGAGGCAGCGTTGACGGGTTCATTGTTGAAGACGCAATGCAGAAAGAAGAGCTCCTTGGAGTTCACTTTGTGGTTGCTGTCTCTGGCAAAGATGATATTGCTCAACACCCTGTGAAAGTACCTGATGGCGGGGTTATGGATGTGAGTCGCGTGAAGGGAGTCCCAGCCATCGGCATTTAGGCCGGTCAACTGATACCACAGCGCGAAGGCGTCGTGCTGGAACTGATCAGTGATGCGGCGATGAGCGTTGTCACCGCGGGGTAACTGTAGGATGCCGGCAATCTGGTTTTGGTGCAGCTGATAGTTAACGCCAAACATCCGGAAACAAGCGGCACCTGAGTGCTGGTTGAGTTCGCCGCTGCTGGTGATGTAGGAGAACGAACTCAAGAACTCAAGGTTGAGCTGTTCGTAGGTCGGCTGGAGGTTGGAGCAGAGGTTCCAGATGCCTGCTCATTGAAGCATCCAGGTTACACCTTCGAGGAGTCCGAGCTCCGTAAGTGATGGAAGGTGCGGGTAGTGAGTTGGCTGGAGAGACCTCTGATGAAATGCATTGTACTGTGCTCGTTGTCTCTCGCCTAACTCGCCCTCAGGGAAGGAAATGTTGTTGATGTCTGCATTTCCGGCCATTGTTGAAGATGGAGAGGTTTCAGAGGTTTTGGGGTTTTTCGGCAGAGATGGAAATGTGACAGAACGGTGGTTTGGAGGTTGAATTTGGAGTTGGGGTTTATAGTTTAAATGGAGAGGACGAAAATCGTAGTGGGGTATGGATGTTGGAAGTTTAAAAGTGATAATGGGGGAGTGGAAGGGTACACGACCTCTGTTATGCCAGATTGCAGTTCTGGGCTGCGTGACGGTCGTCACAAGGGTGTGACGGTCGTCACCCGTGTGACGCTCGTCATGGGACTGTGACGGTCGTCACAGCAGCAAAATCTGCAGAACGCAGGATTTTGCTCTGAGGGCGTATTCGGGGTGATTTTAAAGCGTAGTATTGCTGCGGTGATGTAATATAACAGCCAACAATCAATAAATAATGCGAAAACAGAATAATTGAACAAAACTAGAATTGAAATAACATAAAATGGAAACAATTGTATGTAGTACATAATGAAACGAACAATGCGAAAATTCCAAATGAGTGAATTAAACTAAACTAGACTAGACTAAACTGAAACTACTGCTACGAGCTAATAACTAATCTTTCCGTGCCTTCAACTCATCAAATTTCCGTGAATAGTAGTCGAGTTGGTCGCAGACTAGATCCATGAAGCCTACCAGGTCACTGTGCACGCTTGCGATATCAGCTTTTACATTCGTCAGAGCTTTATCAACGTCGTCCAATCTGAGTAACACAGTATCCATTTTGTCGGTTGTTTCCTCAGGGATAGGTTCAGGATAAGTATTGTAGTGTGGAGGAGTCATAGGGTCTACTTCATTTTCAGAGGCGGCGTCCTCAAAGTACATGTAATCGTGTGCCTCAGAAATGTGGTCACTGTCATACATATAGTTCTGGGGTGTTGACTGTGGTGAAGGAGGTCCCATAGGCTCATCCAATTCATAGAGCCAGTTATCCTTGTTGTGGATGCTTGTCATCAGATGATCAGGCAGTGTGAATAGTTGTACTGGTTTTTCGTTAATAAGGTACTTATACGATCCAGGTCCCATATTCCCTAAGATGCGCCTGTTAAAGCAGAATTGTATATTCATGGGTCTGATGGTACCAAAACGAGTGCTGGCATTTAGATGGAATCTAAGGCCAAGTTCGTGGGCTATCATTGTTACTAGTCCTCCTATAAGAATAGGTGTCTGAGGTTCCAGCGTGAGTCGTTTGAAGGATCTCATCATGAAAGGCACTGCATTTACTGTCCGTCCCTGAGAAGCACAGAACATGATAAATAACTCTTCCTTAGACACTGTGGTAATATTTTCTTCTTTTCCAAACAAGGTGTGAGCTAGTATCTTATGGAAGTATCTAAAGGCTGGGTTATGAATGTCTTCATTGTACATTCTGTCTGGTTCAGAGTGATAGTCGCCTGTGATTCTACCCCAGAAGTGCTTGAGTTGCAAGTCAATATCGTCATCTTCTGCACTGATGAACACATGCGGTCCGCTAGGGAATCCTAGGAGGTTAGCTAGTGACATCCGGCTATGAGTTTGGTCCATTCCAAACAATCTGAAGGTAATCAACTCTAAGCGGGTTCCAAAGCCATAGTTGGGTGTGTATCTGAAAGAACTGAGGAATTCGTAGGTAAGATCCTTGTAGGTAGCAAAGCGTGTTTTCAGAGCAGTGTTCTCCCAACCCAGTTGATTGAACAGGTATTGAATGCTATCCGTGATCCCTAGTTTATCCATAGTAGCCTTGTCATAATACAACGTTAAGGCGAATTCTCTTTCGGTCAGTGCTGCAAATCTTGCCTTCTGAGCGAGTCCTTTGAAGTGAACCTTTGTGAAATCGTACTCGGCCATATTCGTAGGTAATTCGGAGAAAACAGAAGAAATGTTTTGAAGGCTTTAAAAATCCTGAAAAGTTTGAAACAAGAAATTTGAAGTCAGGATTTTTAGAAACGAAAAATGGTAGAAACAAAAGGCAAAAGAGAAAAAATAAAATAAGAATAAAAGTACGAAAATGAACGAAAGTAGAAAGTAGTAGTAATTTTAGGCTTTTTGTTGGATTTTTTTTTCAAAGTGGAATTTTAAAGGGAAAATGAAATGCAATAACGAGGGAAATTTGGGTTGCCTCCCAATAAGCGCTGTTTTTAACGTCTAAAGCCTGACGATAGCTTGGTGAGAAGCTATTCGGGTGTTTGAGCCGGAAGCTCAAACAATGTTATATTTCTGACTTGAGGACTGTTGTCGTTCTTATTGTAATGTTTTAGACGTTGCCCGTTTACGATAAACGGTGCATTTGTCTTGTCGGTAATTTCAACAGCTCCACTCTGAAGTACTTTAGTCACTTCATAGGGTCCAGACCACCTAGATTTTAGTTTTCCTGGGAAGAGTTTTAATCGTGAATTGAAGAGCAATACGATGTCTCCCACACTGAATTGTTTCCTGATTGAACGTTTATCATGCCACTTTTTAGTTCGTTCTTTGTAGATACGGGCATTTTCGTAAGCGTCTAATCGAAGTTCTTCCAACTCGTGTAAGTTCAGGATTCGCTTTTCTCCTGCCTCGGTGTAGTTGAAGTTGAGTGTCTTAATGGCCCAGAAGGCCTTGTGCTCTAACTCTACAGGGAGATGGCAGGATTTACCGTAAACTAATTTATAGGGGGTAGTACCTATTGGTGTCTTAAATGCGGTCCTATAAGCCCATAAAGCTTCTTGTAGCTTTGATGACCAATCTTTTCTCGAGGTAGCGACAGTCTTTTCCAAGATCTGTTTTATTTCTCTGTTTGAGACCTCTACTTGTCCGCTAGTTTGCGGATGATAAGGTGTAGCTACTCGGTGCTTGACTCCATATCTAGAAAGAAGTTTATCGAATATTCGTGATATGAAGTGAGATCCTCCGTCGCTAATGACGAGTCTGGGTACACCGAATCTAGGAAAGATAGTGTTCTTGAAGAGTTTGATTACTACTCGTGCGTCATTTGTTGGAGCAGATATGGCTTCTATCCATTTAGACACGTAATCGACAGCGACGAGTATGTAGTTATTTCCAAAAGAAGATGGGAAAGGTCCCATGAAATCTATTCCCCAGACGTCGAAGACTTCTACCTCTAAGATTCCTTTCTGAGGCATTTCATCGCGTCGTGAGATGTTGCCAGTTCGTTGGCATCTATCGCACTTTTGCACAGCGATGTGAACGTCTTTCCAGAGATTAGGCCAGAATAAGCCAGCTTGGAGAATCTTAGCGCACGTCTTGGATGTACTAGCATGACCACCATATGGTGCTGAGTGGCATTGGGAAATAATATTTTCTATTTCTTCCTCCGGGACACAGCGACGATATATGTTGTCGGCCCCTCTCTTGAAGAGTAGAGGTTCGTCCCAATAATAGTGTTTCAGATCGTGGAAGAATTTCTTCTTTTGCTGATAAGTAAGATCTGGTGGAAGCACGCCTGCGGCGAGGTAATTAACGATGTCAGCATACCAAGGTAATGTGACTTGGGCATAGACAGCTTCTACGGCTTTTTCGAATTCTGGATCTTCCGAGATTGAGTTGGGTGTGTCACTTTCTAATTTGGCTATCAGACGTTCGTACGGGAAATCGTCATTTATCGGTACTGGTTCGTGTCTGATGCCTTCTATTCGGGATAAGTGATCCGCAACAACGTTCTCGGTTCCTTTCTTATCTTTGATTTCTAAATCAAACTCTTGTAGTAACAGGATCCATCTCAATAGTCTTGGTTTGGCATCCTTTTTGCTTATGAGGTACCTTATGGCAGCGTGGTCTGTGTATATTATAATTTTTGCTCCTACTAAGTAAGAACGGAATTTGTCAAGCGCAAATATAACTGCTAGAAGTTCCTTTTCTGTGGTAGCGTAGTTCATTTGGGCAGGATCTAAGGTTCTACTGGCATAGTAGATAGCATGGAGTTTCTTGTCCTTCCTTTGTCCTAGAACTGCGCCTACAGCGTAATCACTCGCGTCGCACATGATTTCAAACGGTAGTCTCCAGTCTGGTGGTTGCATGATTGGTGCGGTGATAAGGGCTGATTTCAATGTTTCGAATGCTTTTAAACATTCGTCGTCGAAGACGAACTCAACATCTTTCATTAACAGGCCGGTCAAAGGTTTTGTGATTTTCGAGAAATCTTTTATAAATCTTCTGTAGAAACCGGCATGTCCTAGAAAACTCTGTATTTCTCGTACGGATTTTGGAGGTTGGAGATCTTTTATAATCTCTATTTTGGCTTTGTCTACCTCAATCCCTCTATCTGATATGACGTGTCCTAGAACCATTCCTTGTCGGACCATAAAATGTCATTTCTCCCAATTTAGGACGAGGTTTACTTTTACGCAACGTTCTAGTACCATTTCTAAGTTTTGTAAGCATCCTTTGAAACTTTGTCCACATACCGAGAAATCGTCCATAAACACTTCCATAATGTCGTCTATGAAATCTGCGAAGATTGCCATCATGCATCTTTGGAAGGTTGCTGGAGCGTTACAGAGTCCGAACGACATTCGGCGGTAAGCAAAAGTACCGTAAGGGCAGGTGAATGTAGTCTTTTCTTGGTCATCAGGATGGATGGGAATTTGGAAGAATCCTGAGTAACCATCTAGATAGCAGAAATATGAATGTTTTGCTAATCTTTCCAACATTTGGTCTATGAAGGGTAGCGGGAAGTGATCTTTGCGCGTAGCCTTGTTAAGCTTCCTATAATCAATACACATCCTACTTCCAGTCACGACTCTTTTTGTTATCGATTCGCCTTTTTCGTTTTTAACTACTGTGACTCCTCCTTTCTTTGGTACGACATGAACTGGGCTAACCCATTCACTATCGGAGATCGGATAGATGATTCCTGCATCTAGTAATTTCTTCACTTCATCTCTGACTACAGTGCTCAGGATGGGGTTTAGTCTTCTCTGATGCTCTCGAGAGGTTTTAGAGTCTTCCTCTATTGTAATTCGATGCATACAGATCGAAGGGCTTATACCTTTTAGATCGCTTATGTTATAGCCTAACGCGGTGGGGTACTTCTTTAGGACTTCTAATAACTTTTTGGTTTCTGGTCGTCCTAAGTCGGCGTTGACTATTACTGGTCTTTTTAGTTCATCGTCTAGAAATTCATATCTGAGGTTTTTGGGTAGAGTTTTAAGCTCTAAAGATGGGTTCTTCGGACCTGGCATATGGTTTGGTGTCAGTGCTAAGCTTTCGCTTAGGTTGTCGTCTTTATACGGTTTACGCCAATTGTCGTCTTCAGAAATGTCGGGTATTTGAATCTTTATTATTTCTGAATACGTGGTCTCCTCATTTTCAAGTTCTCTTATGCATTCGTCAATTTCATCTACTAAATAGCAGGTATCGTCTATGGCTGGTGCTTGTAAGAACTTGGTGAGAATGAACTCTATCTTTTCTTCTCCTACTTCGAATGTTAGCCTTCCTTTCTTCACGTCTATAATCGCTCCGGCTGTAGCTAGGAATGATCTTCCTAAGATAATTGGGGTTACAGTGTCCTCCTTGATGTCCATGATTATGAAGTCGGTTGGAATGTAGAATTGTCCTATGCGTACTGGAACGTTCTCCAGTATTCCGACGGGGTATTTTACTGATCTGTCAGCTAATTGTACGGACATTTTGGTTGGTCTGAGGTCTCCCATATTCAGCTTTTTGCATATAGATAAGGGCATAACACTGATACTGGCTCCTAAATCGCATAGAGCTTTGTCTATTACGAACTTTCCTATGACGCAGGGTATGGAGAAACTACCTGGGTCTTTTAATTTAGGAGGCATGCGGTTTTGAATAATAGCGCTACACGCTGCAGTGAGTGTAACTGTTTCGTTATCCTCAATCTTTCTCTTATTTGACAGGATCTCTTTGAGAAATTTGGCGTATGACGGCATTTGAGTTATCGCTTCTGTAAAAGGAATAGTAATATTCAACTGTTTAAGGAGCTCTACAAATTTCTTAAACTGTCCTGAAGTTTTAGAGTTTATTAGTCTTTGCGGATAAGGGATAGGTGGTTTATATGGCGCTGGAGTTGTTTGAGTTTTTTCACTCGCGGTATCCTCCTTCTCATTGTCTTCCTTCTTCTCTAACTCAGATTCCTTTTCTGCTTGTTCAATTGGTTTCTGTTGCATGGCTGAGTTTTCAGTCCTCGGATCGATCGGTTCGTCCAATTCTTTTCCACTTCTTAGTATCACAGCATTTGCTTGGCCTTTGGGATTCTGTTCGGGTTCTCCAGGAAATGTGCCAGCAGGTGCGGCAACAGATGCTTGCTGTTGAGCCACTTGTGATATCTGAGTTTCTAACATCTTGTTGTGGGTGGCTAAAGCGTCTACTTTTCCTGTCAACTGTTTAATTTGCTCGCTAGTGTGTATGTTTTGATTCAGGAACTCTTTGTTCGTTTGAGCTTGAGTAGCTATGAACTTTTCCATCATCAATTCGAGGTTTGATTTCCTAGGTGCATTCTGAGCAGCTGGTTTTTGATATCCTTGCGGAGCAGTAGGCATTTGCAATGCATTTTCGCTTTTGTAAGAAAAGTTTGGATGATTTCGCCAACCTGGGTTGTATGTATTTGCGTAGGGATTTCCTTGAGCATAATTTACCTGGTCTGGCGGGATTCCGGCTAGCAATGGGCATTCGGGTGCATTATGAGTGGTACTTCCGCATAACTCTCAATTTGGAGTTACTGCAGCGACAGTTGCAGTGGGGTTAACGGTCAGACTATCGATCTTTTATGCTAGAGCATCTACTTTAGCATTGAACTTTTCAAGGCTGCTGATTTCGTACATCCCACCTTTCGCTGAGGTTTTCTCATTTGGAGTGCGTTCACCTCCCCATTGGCAATGGTTTTGTGACATGTTTTCTATCAATTGATAGGCTTCATCGTATGGCTTATCCATAAGTGCACCGCCCGCGGCAGCGTCTATGGTTAATCTAATATTGTATAGAAGCCCATTATAGAAAGTATGGATTGTCACCCAGTCTTCTAGACCGTGGTGAGGACATGTTCTCATCATATCTTTGAATCGTTCCCATGCTTCGTAAAGAGATTCAGTATCTTTTTGTCGAAATCCGTTGATTTGAGCTCTAAGCATAGCAGTTTTGCTTGGTGGAAAATATCTCGCTAAGAAGACGTTCTTCAATTGCTCCCACGTTGTAACGGAGTTGGATGGTAACGATTGTAACCATGTCCACGCTCTGTCTCTAAGAGAGAATGGGAAAAGACGAAGTCTTATCGCGTCTGGAGTTACTCCATTTGCTTTCACTGTGTCTGCGTATTGTACAAACTTCGTTAGATGTTCGTTCGGATCCTCAGTTGCGTTTCCTGAGAATTGGTTTTGTTGTACAGCCGACAGCAATGATGGTTTCAGCTCAAAATCATTTCGGGTAATAGCTGGGGCAGCAATGCTACTTCTAGGCTCCATCTGAGATGGTGTAGCGTATGCCTTCAGTGGTTTGTTCGGAGGTCCTTCAGCCATCTTTGGTTCTTCTTTGGATTTGGGAATGGGAGTGAGAGGATCGGGAATGTTATGTTTGAGTTGGTACTCAATGATTCGGCTTCTTAGATGTAAGAAGCGTTCTAGTTCTGCGACTGAAGGTTTCAAGATATCGCTTTGTGGGCGATTACTTGGCATACAATCGACAGCACTAGTAAAGGAAAAATGAAAATTGTTTGCCTAGACTACACGGCGTAACAGAAGGTTACACTATTGACTAAACTGGTCCCCGGCAACGGCGCCAAAAACTTGATCGCGACTTTCTATGTCTAATACAACTAACTGCAAGTGCACAGTCTATCGCGTAGTAATAAAAGATATCGATCCCACAGGGACTCGTAATCAAACTAGTGTTCTCGGGAGTTACTATGTTTAGCTAGGTAGAATATGTTTTAAGGGAATAAGATTGTCACTAAGAGGGGAAACTAAGATTACTATTTAGATTTTAATTAATTGAATCGATACATAGTAATTATGTTCTTCAGGGATTTGATAAGTTACTGGTGTATGAAATAGTTTTCGCAGTTTACTTAAGCAGAAAGTGGAGATTTGAAGACTCTCGTCTCACGATGGTTATTGACGCTAATCATAATCCTAAGGGCCTAACGTACACTTTCGTGTTCCGTTCGGGGTTAAAACTACTTTTTGGAAATCTCTAAGTTCTAATTAGTTTTAAAGTGCTTTCGCTGTTATTAAAACGAATGCCTAGTGTTTACTATCTGACCTTACCGCAGCTTTCGCTTGTTGGTTCGTATCTTAATTAATTTCCCACTTTCGTGGCAAAACTACTTTAAAACAAGTTCTCGCTTTCGCGACGAAGTTTATTTCGTAAATCAATTTTTAAACACTTAGACCATAAGTTATTTTTGTGAAAAGAAAGTTTTCAAACAAGAGTTATCAAATCCCATCCGAATTATTACTACATATCGATTACCTAAGTTTAGCTAGACATGGAATTTGGAAAAATAAAACATAAATACTAATAATAAATAATAAATTGCATTATGATAAAATAAGAGTCGATCAAAATGAAAACTTGTAAATAATGCCAATTGGCCTTTGGGCAGATCCTCCACAGATGTTGGCAGGATTCTGTCTTTAGTTCCAATTCGATCGTACAGTGCAGTAACAAATACAGAAGAGCGGAAATGGGAATGAGTAGAATGGAAAGGGAAATAAAGGAAAGGGATACAATTGAAACTGGAGAAATGGATACAAATAATAACTGAAAGTAAATTTGTTGGAAAGTAAATTTGGCAGCACTTCGTGGTATGAATGCAGCTCCCTTTTTGAAGTCCCCTGCTTCCCTTTTTATAGAGGTGGAATTCCAACGGTTACCTCTGAGGATGATGGACCTTGAGGCAGATAATTTAGGGAGTAGTGGACCATTTAATGGGAATTGGAACTGCTCTTTTGACGTGTAATCTGAGTGGGGCGTTTTTGCCTGCATGACGGTCGTCACAAGGTGTGACGGTCGTCACCCGTGTGACGGTCGTCATGCATCTGTGACGGTCGTCACATCAGCAAAAACTGTCTGCTGCACTTTTCATTGTGTTTTCACTCCTTTTTCGTCCATATTTCATCTGGGATTGCTTCTTTTCTTCATGTTGCCTTGTTTAGACGTGATCGTTGAATACCTGCAAAAACATCAGACAAATACATGGAAATAACCCGAAATCGGATCGAAAACGGTTAGACTTTAGTTGAATTATGCATGAAAATATCTATATGATTTCGTGTTATCAATTCCCACCTCTCGCTATGTTTCTGCTTACTCTCTATCATGATTTTGTCTGCTCGTGACAAATTTTCGGATGGAAATGAATGGAAAATAAACAACCAACTTGCTTACATGTGAAATTCGGTGCCAACATACGAGAGATCGATGTTCACATAAAACAAAAAGTCAAAGAAAGGATGCAAGGGATACCAAATGGAAATCTCATATTTCGGCGAACTGACGGCGGCGCTGACGGTTCTCCGATGGGCTTAAGGTTTCGCAGGTAAAAATCCTTGAATCAACTCTTTTCTTGCCCCTCTATCAACTCTTTATGCATTTGTGTTGTGGTAGCTTTTGAAATTTTTGAATTGTTGATGACTATTTTTTCAGTGCCTCTGATAAGGGTTCTTGATGGTTTGCGGTTGTTTGGTTTTCCTGATGCAGATGGTTGTTGTTTTATTTTTTTTACTTGTGATTTGATGGAGAAGGGATAAAAAAAACGGGTTCAAATGGTGTTCAATTGAAAGACCATGATTTCGTAAAGCTTACAGAGGTTATTTTTTTGAAGATTCATGTTTTCCTTTTTTTGTTCTTTTGGATGAAGGTAAGGTTTTTTCTCCGTTCCCTTTTTCATATCCCCCCTTTCTTCTTTATCCTGTCTTCCCTTTTAAGCTCTAAAACCAAAATGTCTCCTCTAATTTTCCTGATACTGTCCTTTTCATGTACTGGCTTGGCACAGGTTTGTGCAGGATGGTGATGCAGGTTTTGGCCTTGGCATAGAGTATGTGAAGTCGTTATTTTGTGCTGCAGAAGATTTGCAAGTTTACGTTGGGGCTGGTGCTGCTGTTTTGGAGCTTTGTGACATGAAAAGTCCTTTTTTCTATTGCATGTCCATTTTTTATTGTATATCCACTGCTTTATGCAAAATAGTAGCAAGTTTATACAAGGATAAGGCTCTTTGGATATTGTCTAGGAAGCTTTGCACAGGGATGTAGTGTCCGTATGGTTTTGAAACAAGTTTTGTGGCATTTTATGGATAGCTAGTAAAGTTGGCAGCAGAGGTTTGTCCTTTGTAGCAGAAGCGTGCAGTTGTTTTTTTGTCATCTTGTTGTTGATTTGTCCTTGTTTGTGCAGGTTTGGTACAAAGGGCCTGGAGATGAGTTACAAGAGGTCCTCTCTTTTTTTGGAAATTCATGACTTATTTGGATGGTAGTAAGAAAAACTAGGATGGTACGGTTATTGAGTGATGGAACTTTTCTGAATTATTTTGCAAACAGCATGATTTAGAATTTTGTGTAGGAATGTATTTTTTTTATTTTTGTTGTAAATAAGAAGAGGAAAAGGGCTTTTGTATGGACTTAGAGATGTAACTATTTTATAAAATGTTTCTCTTTTTTTAATTCTTGTATTTCATTTCATGTAGTAACTTTGAAATCTTGATGGACTTAATTGAAATGGTTTACATGAATAAAAAAAGGTTAAGTGAAAATTGTACGAATTTAACATAAAGATATGGATGTGAATGGTAATAAAAAACTAAATATGGATAGTATGGGTGATTGGTTAAATAAATAGGTACAAAGGAGTGAATCTAAATAAAAAAGATAAGAAGAAAGGGTGACCGAAATGGTATTTGACAAGAAAAAAGGACAAAAAATAGTTAATGGATTGAATATGCGCTTCCACACTTGAACATCACCTAACCCTCGACAATTGCACCTGACTGCCACCAATCCTAAATTATATCACAACTTTGAATCTATTTCAAAATGATCTTGACTGAACAATGAATCTGATGAAAATTTTAGATCAATGACGAGGGTTTAAACCACACAAACAACACTTGTACCCAACTCCAACGCTTTGACCTTTGATGGCACTATAACCTGACCAACATTAGTTCACATCCAACTGAAAGAATAATGTGCACACATACTTAACCTACTAGCCTCAGAAAAACTCAATCATGAATGACACTTTCCTGACATAAATACAAAAGTTGAGGAGCCCTAACCCTCGCCTTGAGTACATACTTATGAATAAAAACTTGTTGAGGACCAAAACCTTGATTCAAAATTTTTCCAGTCAAACCACTGATGAAACCCTATCAAATGACATTCTTGTGGCAACTCAGAGAACTGATATCAGGCCTTGAAAAACCTCTGATAGGCACTCATCAGACAAACTCATGTCTAAAACCCTAATTTAACTACCTCTGAAGCTTCTGAAGTCTAAACCTGATTCGTAAGTGAAATAACACAAGCAAAAGAAGATAAATTGGTTAGTTATGCAATATGATTGGCATAGAATGATATGTGAAAGCTCAAAGAATCTAAGGGTAAAAATTTGGGTATGACAGATTCCTTCTTAGGACGAGGCTGCCCACATGGAATTCTTGTCGGATGACCTTGGCGTTGTGCCTAATCATTATTTTTTGTTTGAGTGAGGCTTCGTGGAGGGTTTCCATTGTCTGAACTTCTTCGATGAGGTTGATTTCTTCCCTCAGGGCCTCGTTGTTTGTTTCTTCGTCCAAAGGTGCTTCAGATTGTCTGGTCAGCACATGAGTTTCAATGGGGATTACCGCCTCTGTCCTATATGATAGGCTAAAAAGGGTTTCCCTGGTTGACGAATGAGGTGTAGTGGGATAGGCCCAGAGCACAATGTGCAGCTTCTCGACCACTACCTCTTAGTTTTGTTCAGTCTTCATTTGAGCCCTCGTAAGATTACTATGTTCGCCGCTTCGGCTTGCCCGTTAGTCTGCGGGTGCTCGACGGATGCGAAGTGTTGTTTAGTGCCAAGTTGAGTGACGAATTCCTAGAATATTTTTTCGTGAGTTGTGTCTCGTTGTCTGTGACGGTTGCTTAAGGAATGCCAAAACGGGTAAGGATGTTTCTCTTATAGAAACAAAGTATGTTGTGGGTCGTTATCTTGGTCAGGGCTTCAACTTTTATCCACTTGGTGAAGTAGTCCGCGCCCACTAATAAGTATTTATTTTGGTTGGATCCTACGACAAAGGGTCCCAGGATGTCAAGGCCCTACCAAGCAAAGGGCCACTGGAAGGACATCACCTTGAGCTCGTTGGGCGGCACTGGGAGCATGTCCCCGTGCCATTGGCATTTGTCGCATTTCTTCACATGCTCTTTTGCATCGTCTTGCATGGTCAGCCAGTAGTAACCTGCTCGCAGAGCTTTCCTCATGAGGGGCCTCCCACCTAGGTGTTGGGCGTTAACTCCTTCGTGGATCTCGCGTAGGATGTGGGTGACCATCTCTTCTTCGACGCATTTGAGGAGGGGTATGGAGAATCCTCGTTTGTACATTTTTTTCTCGACCAGAACGTAGAAGCACGATCTACGCCTTACTATGCTGGCCTCCTTTGGGTCAGGTGGTAGTTCGTTTTTAGTGAGGTGGTTGTATACAGGGGTCATCCAGTAGTGGTTGTCATCGACGACATGCACGTCGAGGATCATAGACGTTCTCTCGATGCTAGTTCGTGGGAGTATCTCCTGGATGACAAATTTGTTCCCCTCTTTCTTCTTCGTGCTGGCTAGTTTCGACAGGATGTCTGCTCGGACGTTGTGTTCGCAGGGAACATGTTTTACTTCCACGGAGGTGAACTTTGCCATCTTCTCCTTGACCAAGGACAGGTATTTGACAAGTTATCATTTTTGACCTAGTATTTCCTGGGACTTTGAGGGCCACTAGCTGAGAGTCAATGCAGATGACGACTTCTTCTACTCCTAAGTCTTCGGTGAGGCGTAGACCGGCCAAGAAGGCTTCTTATTCAGCTTGGTTGTTGGAGGTGGGGAAGGACAGTGTGAGCGAGACTTTGACAAGGATTCCCTCCTCGTTTTTTAGGATGACACCCGATATACTCCCCGTCGAGCTGGATGCTCCGTCAATAAATATGAACCACCTGCGAGCACCCTCGTTCGGCTGGCCGAGAAAGGTCATTTCTACTACAAAGCCAACTAGTGCTTGTGCCTTGAGGGCCTTTATGCTCTTGTATCGGATGTCAAACTTGGATAGTTCCAAAGACCATTTGAGCATCCTTCCGCCCATGTCTGGACGGCCCAGTAGTTGCTTTATGGGCTGGTCCGTATGTACCATAATAGTATGAGCCAGAAAATAGTGCCTCAGTCTCCTTGCAGCATTGATAAGGGCGAGGGCCATCTTCTCTATCTGTTGATACCGCAACTCTGGCCCTTGCAGCGCCTTGCTTGTGAAATATATGGGCTTTTGCCCGTCATGGGTTTTACGGATGAGAGTGGCACTCACAGTCTCGGTTGCGACAGCGAGGTAGGGAAAAAGTGTTTCCCCATTTTCTGGCCGGGAGAGGACTGATGGTGCAAATAGGGCTTGCTTCAAGTGGAGGAGAGCTTTGTCACATTCCTCTGTCCATTCGAATTCAGCTTCCTTGCGGAGGAGTTTGAAAAAGGGGAGGGCATGTTCGGTAGATTTGACTACGAAGCGGGAAAGCTATGCGAGTATTCCATTGAGGGGCTGGATGGAATTTTTTGAGTTTGGTATGGGGAACTCAAAGAAGGCTCTGCACTTGTCGGGGTTGGCTTCAATTCCTCGTTCGGTTAGATAGAAGCCAAGGAACTTTCCTGCTCGTACCCCGAACGTGCACTTCTCTGGATTGAAGCATATCTTGTACTTTTTGGCCTGCTCGAAGACCTTCCTCAGATGGGCTGTGTGATCGGATTCGTCGTGGAACTTCACAATCATGTCGTCCACATAGACTTCGAGCATGTCCCTAATTTCTCCTTGGAAGACTTTGTGCATTACCCTTTGGTAGGTAGTGCCGACATTCTTCAGGTCGAAGGGCATTACGTTGTTAATAGTTGTCTGATTCGGTCATGAAGATCGTGTACCTCTTGTCGCTTTTTGCCATGGGTATCTACTTGTAGCCCGAATAGGCGTCCATGAAAGATAGCAATTTAAAACTGGTATGATTATCAACTAGTTTATCTATGTTAGGAAGGGGATATGTGTGTCTTAGGGCAGGCCCTATTAAGATCGATATAGTCAACACACATGCACCATTTTCCGTTATTCTCTTTAACGAGTACAACGTTGAACAGCCAAGTGGTGTACTTGGCCTCTGATATAAAGTTTTCCTCTAAAAGGTCTTTTACAGCTTTCTCGACAGCCACCGTTTTTTCCGGGGACTGTCTTCGTCTACGTTGGGCAAACGCCCTGACAGCGGGGTCGATGGTGAGGTGGTGACAGACCACATCGAGGTCTAATCTGGGCATCTCCGCGGCACTTCACATAAATAGGTATGCATTCTCCTAGAGGCATTCTCTCAGTTGTTTCCTCGCTAGCTCGGGTAGACTAACTCCAATATTTACTCCTCGCTTGGGGTCACCGCCGAGTGGGACAAGCTCGAATTCTCCATCTGAGATGGGGCGCATTGGATGGGCGGCTTCACTGCTACTGGAGGGGGTGCTCGAAGATGATCAGATCTCTTTTCCCTTTGCCCTCTGAGTCTTCTGATCTTCTTTAGAGAAGTGGTTGTTGAGGTCGATAGAATCGATGTAAGGAAGCAAATTCGCCTCGTCGGAGATGTTGGGCATGAGTCTTTGGCCTTGCGGCAATTGCATTCAGTCCCTTGGGCGCTGCTTCAAAGCATCTCCTTGCGGCTTCTATGTCCCTGTGCAGAGTTACAACGAGACCTTTAGAGGTATAATATTTCATCTTCAGGTGTACCATTGAAGGTACAACCACCAGCTCGGCCATAGTTGGTCCCCCGAAGATGCACTTGTATAGTGACGGACAGTCTATAACCAAGAGTTATACCTTGATTGATCTGGCCGTTTCACTAGATCCGAAGGTTATGATCAGCTCAACGTAACCCCGAGGCTTTGTCACTGATCCATTAAAACCTTGTAGGTCAGATCCCACGTAAGGAGTCAAATATGATTCATCCAGCTGGAACGTGGAGAACAGCTGGGAGTACATAATGTCAATAGAGCTGCCTTGGTCGACGAGTATTCGTCGAACTTCAAAACTCGCCATCTAAGCCCTTACGAGCAGAGGGATTCTTACATTGGGGGCTCCACCGAGGAGTTCCTCGCGGTAGAAGCAGATAGGGACAGACTCTCCCCAAACCCTGTCGAGACTGGAGTTCCGATTTGAGTTGTTGCTGATGAGGTGCTCAAATTTCCTCTTGAAGGATCCTACAGCCACTCTGTTAAAACCTCCTCCGAAGATGACCATGGCGGAAGGAAATGTCTCCCACGGGGTGTGCGCAGAAAAATATGGAGGGTTGTTGAGCCCCTCGGGAATGCAGAAATCTTTAGGATGTAAGACGCTCATGGAGACATGGAGGCTGGCTTCCTCAAAGGAAGGAACTTCTTCTTCGACCTTCTAGGCTTCTTGGGCGTCGGGTCGAAGAGCTTCCTTTCGCTTCGGGAACTACTTCAGATGCCCGTCCCTGATGAGTATTTCGATGGCATCCTTCAGATGGATGCAGTCTTCTGTCGTATGGCCATGGCTCTTGTGGAACCGACAGTATTTGAACTTATTAGTGTTGGGTTTGGATGGTATCTGCTTTAGGAACCGGACCCCTGCTTGTCAAAATTCTGAGTTAGCGCATTCAGTGAGGATGTTCTGTTAGAACACAGATTGGTGTTTAATATATCTCATAGTTTTGATGATAACATTAATGAAATTTTGTATAAAAGAAATATATACTCTAATTCTGTTCAAGTGTTTATTCGTTTCAGATATCAAAATTAATATTATTCTGGAAGTAAGAACGCCTCTGAACACCACAATATGATAAAGCTCTGAGCATCAGAAGCAACACATCAGAAGACTCTGATCTGCTACAGTGACTCTGAGCGAAGCTGAGAAGAATCTAAGCAAAGGTACATATGTAAATCTGCAAAAGACTCTGAGTGTAAAGGCATATGTAAAGAATAGGAAGACTCTGGAAGTACAATGCTGCAAGTACAGAGACTCTGATAAGCAAGTCTGCTCTGATAAAGAATTTCACGCTTAAGGCACTTTGCTGCAAACTTTGATAGAGTAACTCTGATCTGAAGAACTAGGAACATCATCAGAAGATTTGATGCAAGAAGTTCCAAAGTTATTGAAGAAGATGTTGTTCAAATAAAGATTCGTTGGCATATTCCTTGTCCTTATCCAAACGTTTCTTTCCTCATTTGTGCTTGACACAGGGTTTCAGACAAAAAGGATTTGTCTGAACATTCCCCTTTCTGAGAAAGGGAAAGTCAATAGAAGACAAAAAAGCAACAGAATGCTAGTCATTGCACAGTCTTTGAGATATGGACTCTGTAATACCCCAAATTTTACCCTTATATTTAGTCAGTCATTTCGCATACCATCTCATCTGTGCATCTGCTAACCACTATCAAGTTGTGGAGGTATTTGTTTTGCAGGATTGGTTCCAGGGGTATTTTGGTCATTTTACATGGATTCCGCTAATTCCTTGAAGACGGGCTGTTACTGAGCTTTGAGACACTCGAGACACTATTTCTGAGGCATTTATTTATCACCTGGTTTGATTATATCAAGGCGCCAATTCGATGTGTTCGGTATTGAAATTTGTCGAGCACAACTGGATTTAAGACCTATTTCATCGCTCATGGTTTATTTCCAGAGCACTTCCGTTTTTGTTAATAAGGCACAGTTTAATTGGGTATTATTGGATTGTTGCTCATAGCATTTGGTCAGTGGAATTCAATTACGGGCAATGTTATCGTTGATACTGAATCTGTTGTGATTACGACGCACATCTGTGTTTGGTTATAAAATTGCTGGCTAACATTTAAGTTGGAATGCAAGAGAATTTAATCAGGTGATGAGATTAGGACTACAGACGAGACAAGTACATGAACAAGAATATCATTCGTGAATAGTTATGGTTTATGACTAGGATAATGAATTTAAATATTTGTAGATTTATTCACAAATGTTTATAATTTATAACTAGAAATAAATATAAATAAATTCAAAGTTGAATGATCATGGATATAAATGAAAACTTTTGGAATTTTTATTTCATAAGAATATCATTGTACAAAAGGGAGTAAATCGTTTCACATTGCAATTGCTGTAAAATTACATTTACAGATGTTACTGCTATCCTAAAAATCCTAAGTCCTAAAGATCCATTGGTGTCTTCATGATGTTCATCCACTGGACATTACTTCATGCTTCTCCGATTAACCTGCACAATCAAAGAGAAACAAAACAGAAGCAGGAAAGGGTTAGAAGTTGTCTTCGACACTCTCAGAACAACGTCATCACTGAGTGTCGGGAGTGGCACAACCGAAGCTGCGTCCTACCCCTGTTACCGATCCGCGCCATTAGCGTCAGATTAGGTAACATCTGTTCTTATCATACGGGACAACCGAGAGATGAAGAGTAAAATGAAATGGGGACCAAAATGATTTGCCGAAAAGGATCATATGCCGAAATTGGATTTGTAAAGCCAAACTAATCATAATCCGGATATGTTTCAATTGTAAGAACAATTCAGTTCAGTTTTATAAACGAGGCAACTTGGTATCAAAAAATAAAAGAACTGAATTCGAGTTCAACTTCCACAAACGGATAACCGAACAATCCATGAAACCAGCGCATTCACAACCGAGTTCAACATCTGCCAAAAGGAATCAAACAACATCAGAAGTTGTCATAACAAAAGATGTTCCAAAACTGCATCAACTCTGAACCACATAAGTGAGTCCATGAGAGTCAAATCCCAAATGTGAACAGAAAGTAAAAGCTGCTACTAATCCTTATCAGAAAAAACAGGTTAGAAACCAACTGGATCACAAACTGCTACCAAGAGGCAGGCTACACCAGTCCATAGCAGAAGAATCAAGTCCAAATCCGAAACTGGTTCCGAAAGTCCGAAGCACCGTCAAGATCACAAAAAAGAATCAGCTCAGTGCTATGACAATCCAACACATAGGCTCAGTTTGGAAACATCATAGCCAATTTGGATTCAGACCTAGATGCCGGTAGGTCTGAACCGCGTTTTTCGAAATTTCCCAATACCTAAAACACAAGAGTCAAACAACATCAGCATTCCCCAAAGTTCGTAACAGAACTCAAAGCCAAAAACGAGTCACAAGCTGCATAAACTTGAATGGACAATTCAATTCATAAAGTATAAAGCCCATGTTCATAAAAAAGGAGGGACCAAATCCAATCATTCATGAACCACTGAACTAGAACAAGTGCAAGAAAATCAAGTTCAAGTCAATCGAAAATAGGAGACTAAGTATGATTCAACAAACAATCAGAACCAGGCCAGAGCTCAGTAAGATCCCACGGCCAAAATACCTCAAATTGCTACGAGCGTCGTGAAGTAAAGCACCAAGCATAAGGGCTCAGTTCAGAACATCACAGCCCAGTGCCAAGGATACTGAACGATATCCAATTCAGTTCCGCATCAGAAATTGGAGAAATCAAGAAATAGAGTTCAAACTTCGCAGGTGGATACAAGCAGCGAACCTGACATTAAAATGGATGATCAAACCTCAGTTGGACCTATATCAGAAAAAAGACAAATCAGACTGATAAACCAAACCCGTATCCAAACTGCATCAGACAAAGCCCAGAAACCAAATTCACACAAGCAAAGAACACAGCAGAGATTATCAAAAGCAACTGTCAAAGGCAACCGCGGTATCATAGATTCCCTCATCAGGCTCAGAACATCGTCATCATTGCCGTATACCCCTTCTCGGCAACTTTGACTCAACCAAAGCATCAGCATCCATATCTGTTCTGAAAGAAAAAGAGGAAAATAAGTGAATCCCAATCAATGGTTAAACTAAATGAAGCAAGTTCGCGAAGAACCATAGATATCGATTCATCAAGTCTCGACAAGTGGATATCCACATTGGAAACTAATTCAGTCAATCCAAAGTAAGGACCAGCCAAATTGAACACGGATAACCAAATCAGAAAGGAATCAATCAATCTCACAAAGCCCTTCGAGCAGACCTGGAAAAGGAAAGAAAAGATCTAAATAAATCTGGAAATAAAAGCCAATCATCGCGAATCAATCATATCAGTAACGTGAAAATCTAGAACCCACAAAAAGCCCAAAAAGAGAAGTTATAAAAGGAACAACATCACCATGTTGAAACCCTAACGGGCTAACGAACAACAATCGCGAGCAAAACCCTAGCGGCCGCGAGAGAGAAAGAGGAGAAGAGTTTTCGTCAAAGGTAAGCATCAGAGCGCGAACGAGAGCGAAACCGGCCGCCAACTGTTCCAAGTCGGAGCCGGGAAGCCTCAGGGAACTCATCATCGGCTATTTGACTCCGATCAAGCGTCACCTCAAAAGAAACCTATCGGATCGCGAAACCTTTCTAAGGAATCCACCGGCGCCGCTCAAAATCGACGGGCAAATTCCTCCACCATCACCGTCGCCTCATTATTTCTGCAAACACCGAAAGTTACCCATGAGATAAAGCGTAAGCAAAAGTAACACTATATCATCGTTGTTTAACGGATTTCATGTGATTTCAGGAGGAGACATCGAGGGAGAAACAAGGAACGATATAGCAAAGTGAAAAGAAGTCGCGCCGTTCGCGAATGGGAGTTGGAAACCCTAGCAACGCGTTTCTGCCTATTTTGTGTGGACCGTGTGGGTTGGGACTGGGGTTTGATCACTCAGCCCAACCCGGTTCTCTTTTTTTTAATTGTTTTGTTTTTTTGTTGCTTTTTATTCTGTTCGTATTTTTTTAATTAATTTGGCCTTTTAAGTAAATAATTTAAGTAGTTTAGGGGTGATGCTTTCTTCAAAAGCAAAATTTTATTAACTCAAACTTTTTCTTAAAAAATAACTAAAGTATTTTTAAAATAATAACTAAAACATTTTTTAAATAGTAACCAAAGCCATTTTTTTAAAAAAATAAACCTTAAAAGTAAAACTTTTTTTAATTAAATTAAAACTATTTTTGAAAATTAAACTTAATCTTTTTTTGTTAACATCTTTTAACTTAATCAAATTTCTTTCATTAAAAAAAAATAAAAATCTCCAATATTGCACTTTTTCTCCTGACCCGTCCCATTACCGTCTAACTTTGCTTACTAACGGTGTTCATCATTTGCAGCTCATGTTTACTACTATTACGTGGTTGGTTTATTTAAGTTTCATCATTATTGTAATTGCTTCTCGGTTGTAACCTCGCGAATCAATAATCGCGTTTACGTTTCTGCTTTTAAAATTATGCTGCTTGCATGATTCAAGTCTCACACATTCATCAATTATTCTGTCACTACACACATCCGAAGGTTAGGTCTAGCTTTTGGTCGCCGCGCCAATAGTCCTCAACCTCAAAACCTCAAAACTACACCCTTACAAACCCTAAACTTTCATACATGTCTCGCTATGGACAAAATTACCATTCGACCCCTAGCATTAGGTCAAAGAGCCGCCGCGCTCATTTTAGGGTTTCCCGTCATGGAATCCCTAACCTAATTTAACCCTAATTACAACTTAACAATTCAACATAGAGATTTGGAGTTTCTACACTCCACGTAAGCGTATCCTTAAGATGCGTTTATTCCCCTTGAGACCTTGACCACAGTCAAGAAGTCTCTAACCTCCCTTTTGAGGGGAACTACGATTACTCTGATTCCACTCCCGTAAGGATATGTAGGCACAAGATGCGATGTCTTGCCGAGTAAACTTAGAATTAACCCCTTAGGTCTCCTTTCTCACTTTTAATCCCTTTGTACATATACCTTAAGAATAGTAAAGCAAAATAGTAAACATCTGGACAAAAGGTTCCTGTAGAGTACTACGGAAGTTTAGGGTGCTAATACCTTCCCTAAATTTAACCAACCCCCGAACCCTAGATCTTTCCCCGCATTGTGTTTACGATGCAAAAATAGGTTTTCCCTCTTTTGACCTTTTCCTTCGGATAAATCAAAGAGCGGTTGTGAATTGAATTGCGATTCAAACTCATTAATAGTTTGTGATCCTATTTCCACCGCAACAGAAAATGGCGACTTCACTGGGGACGTCTTAACTTTTGAGGGTTATCCCTAATTTGTTCATATTTATTACTATTTGTTTTATTATTCATTTGCATGTATATATTTGTGCTCTGATTTGGGACTGTTCCTCGTGTTGTGAGATAAGTCCTACGCCCGGACTAGTGACATTATTATAGGATGGGGATATATTCGATGAGGATTATAGGGAGTTGAATCCCGACCAGGCTGATTCGAGAATCACCGCTCAGTTGAGACCTTTTCGAAAATGGTTCGGTTGAACGAGTAATCGTGAAAACGTTTTCCATGGTCGATTGGAGTATGTGATATTGGGAACCGTAGTACCTTTACACCACCTCGGCCTTATTTAGGAAGTAGTGCGGGAACTATGTGGGAGTAGTCCTACAACGGTTGCTACGCGATACTACACTCAAAAGAGGTTCTCTTGAGAATATTATTAACCCCCGAGTCAATCGGAAGGTTGATAATATCCGAAAGATGGGCTGATGACTTTGGGCACCTTTTAGAACCTTGTTCGGCAGGTACCACTAACCTATAGTACACTCCTTTTGGGGATGGGTAGACCTTAACTCCACTCATGACTTTTAACCTAGGGTTTTGTGTATTCATGTGCATGGCATCCATAAAGCATCCCATTGCATTGTATTTCATGGAATTCAAACATCATTTATATCGCGGGATACTATAAATAAAAAATAAAAATGAAAAAACAAGAAAAAAAATTTTGGTACCCCACGACATTCGTAAGTGTTTGAATTCCATGAAATCTTCATTTGCATTTGCATCATAGCATCATATGTTTCTCGCATTGCATGTGTCTTCCGTTTTCTCATGTTCGGTTCTCTCGCCTTTCAGTTTTGTCACCCTAAGTTCTCTGCATCAATACGACCCTTCAAAAGGATGGAATATCAAAACCAAGAGATCAACCGTGTCAGCCATGAACTCGAAGATCTTCGAGGAAGTGTAGGGCAGATTTTGGAGATGCTACGAGCTCTTAGTGAGAAGGTGGATGCTCAGTCTACTATTGTTTCTGAGACTAATACCGTTATGGAACCTCAACCAGCTGTTATTGTCGAGAATGTACCTCCTCACGGTCTTCAATCCGGTTTGGTGCCTCCTAGTGCTCAACCAGTTCGACGAGCTACCCCTCCCAAGTGCAAAACTCCTAACTCCGACCATGGTAAAGGACCTGCACGTTCGAGGAACCACAAAATGGCTACTCCTCAACCTTGGCAACATCAGCAGAGTTATGTTCAAGGTTATCCGTTTCCATATGTCCAACAACCCTATGTAGCTACTGTTGCACCTCCTTTCGATCAGCAGTTTCCTACATACCAGCCTGTGCAGTCAGCTCCGGTATATCAAGCACCGACTTATCAACAGCCTTCCGGTTATCCGCCCATGCAACTTCCTGTCAACAGTCAACGAGTGCCCAACGCTCCTGTTCACCAGCAATCACAAGATCAGGTTCCTTATCCCCGTAAGAGTCAGTATAAGCCTTGTCCTCCAATTCCGATGGCTTTTACTGAATTATACCCCCATTTGGTACAACAGGGTCTGATTACCACCCGTGCTTTGGGTCCTCCGCCTAATCCGTTACCTGCAGGTTACAACGCTGCCGCTCATTGTTTATTTCATGAGGGTGCGCCCGGCCATGATCTAGAGAATTGCTACGCTCTTAAGAAAGTTGTCAGAAATTTGCTAGAAACGAAGAAGTTGTCTTTTAGCAATGCTCAGCTGAAGATCGAGACTCCTCTCGGGGTCCCTCACTTGTCGGGTTCGAATTCTGCAAAGCATGCTACTCCTGTGGCAATTCAGCCGAATCCAGTAATTATTCAAAGGCCTAGCTCGCTTCATTTTAGTAACCCTCAAGATGATATGACCGGGATCAACCAAGAATCTGGGAAATTTATTTTGAAGCAACGACTGAAAACTGTTGAAGATGTGACCAGCATGACTGGGGCAAGCCATGACGACTCACAGCGATCATGAACCAGACGTCCTTTCCATTGAGGCTCCGCCAAAGGAAATTGTTACTTTTGAATGCAAGATTTCATGAACATTTAGAAGGATTGTTCCGACAGTTTATTTGTTTATTTATATGTATTTCTCTTTGATTAAGCATATTTAGCATGTGCGAACTTGTTTATCTTTGATTAATGCAACGCATATGTTTGTCTTGAATAAGTCCATTCGTTTCACTCATTCAAAATATATTTTTCATAAATCATAATGCCAACTTTACCCGATCTCTTGTTCTGATAGAGAATTGGGGGGAGGATGACGAATCCAAAACGTCAGATTTCTTGTCGTATGCTTCGATTGAAACCCACTGATGACGTAAGGCATTGTTTCAAATCCCAAACACTGGAGATATAAGGATGTTAGTCCCTCGTTAACCTCTTTGAGCCTTGAAGTAGGAGTTTTTTTTTAAGAACCCTCATCTTAACCTGGGGCAGGGTAAGTTTCAGTTAAACCGATCGAGCACTTAGACTCTAAAAGAGGAAGAGCAAACCTTCGAGAATTTATCCTTAGCATCTTAAGAAGTCCAATACAATGACTATCCCTCGGTGGCCTAAGGAGTGGGGCAGTCACGAGCCTTTCAAGAGATTTACACGACTTGTGCATAAAAGAATATTCAAAAAAATAAGAGCCCGCTAAGTTAAAACCTATGAAGGAGACTTAGACAAAACTGGGGCATCCCGCTGGACTCCAAAGTCAGATCAAAAGACGTTGTCCAGACAAAAGTTAGGGAATAAGAGCAATAAACCATTAGTTTTTTTTGAATCCTTATAAAGAACAAAGTTGTGTGACCGAAACGCCATTAGAAATAGGTGAGTGGCTGCCATGTCCAAAGCCTTGATAAGTTCTCGACCATAGCAAATCTGCTTGAGATATGAGCGTTCATATCCGATTAACTGAATTAGGATTGGAGAACATCACGAAGAAGGGGTGGGTACAAATATAACTCTGAGCCTTTATCCCTTTGTTTCTTAAACCATGAGCCGAGCCACGATACAACCTTTAAAAGACCTAATTGAAGTAGGACTTCGGTTGAAAGCATACTCTACAAGATCACGTTTCCTGACTCCTACGAGCTATGCTCAGAAAAAATTCATGTTGGCATTATAATTAAAACTTATATCCCGACTAGTGATTTCGGTCACAAGTTATTGCGATATCTTTTTCAAAACAAAAATTCAAGACAGATATATGTGTGCATTGACAAGCTCAGGATAGGCATTTCAGGCATGACGACTTTGCTTGATATCTTAGAGATTTACATATGGACATAACCCGTGGAACTTGAAGATCCTGCTAAACAGGGGCAGGCAGTTTCCCAGTTCGCCTACCAACACGAGTCTGACGTTCTTAAGAGCTATTTCTCAAAGATTTCGTCGTAACACGATTAATTTGTGCCAGTTACGTCGAGACCTGACTAATCTCTCAAAGAGTTTGAAAACAGTGGGGCAACCAGACTCCGTGTTCTCTATAAAATCCTCTTGAGATGACCATACCTCACAAACACAAGTATCCTGGGGCACCGTGTTTCTTTTAAAGGACACAAATGGCAACTACTACAAGATCCTTCAAGATCAAAATTATGTGGTTTCACAACATTCTTCGTGCACCCGAGGGATTTTACTCACAGCGGCCTTCATTCCCCAGTAAACCTCAGTGTTGCAACAGGCTCCTAAACTATTGCCTCATCACAGTCCCCAGTGAGACTATAAGCTGACAACTTTTTCTTGGGTAACTCGAAAGTGTCCCTCAGGTTTTCTTCTCCCCATGTGAAGGCGTGATACTGTGCACCCAAGCAGATTACTTTCTCCCCCAGCGAATTCAGAACATTTAAAACCAGATTTGGTTCTACCATTGATCTTTCTCACCCATGATTGACGTATTGGTTGCAGAGAACGCAGGGTATCTCCGTCGAGATGTTTATTTCATCTCTCGTCCCGTCTCTAGTCTGTTTCGTCAGCATACGCAGGGGCATAAGCATCACATGCCCATTTCATGTATTCATTTCACATGCTCATTACATATTCATTTCACATGCTCATTACATATTCATTTCACATACTCATTACATACTCATTTCATAACATCCTGCATATTTAACTACATAGACATTAACATGCACCCACATTAACATGGGCATTAGCATTCACAGGTTCATTGTGTCTCGCCATCATTGGTTGTTACCGCCGAGTAACTGGGGTTTGTCCATTCTCTCCAAATAGATTGTCAGCCCTAAGCATAAAATACATATGTGTTTCCAGTTTCCCCACAGAGCTCGATCCTCGTGGATGACGGTTACTTCAGCTATCTTTCCTCACCAGGATAAGATATTTACCCTTCGAGTTCATTCCCTCGATGGAGTCTTGATTACCAGTCTTCTTTCTAGCTCGATCCTAGATTGAATCTCAGTATTGTCGGTCGTCGAGCCCAACCGGACGTGCATTTATTTTGCACCATCTAAAGATTTTCACCATACCATGGCAGATACGCGACTGTTCTCGCCCGAGAAGTTTATCACTGTACCCGAATGTGCATTTATTTTGCAAGAAAATCAACCGCAATCCTTTACAGATACACGCCAGTTCACGCCTGGAAAATCTATCGGTACAACACTTTACAATCCTACAACATCGGTATGCGACTGTTCTCGCCTGAGAAGCCTATCGATATAACAACCTTACACAATCAGATACGCACCCGTTCTCACCTGAGAAGCTTATCATCGATCAGCACCAGTTCTCGCCAGAGAAGCTCATCATCATCTGTTATCACCTCTACAAGCAGTTCTTACATGAGAAGCTTATTATTGCTACTCTTGCAAAAAAAGCGACATTTCTCGCCTGAGAAGCCAATCCTATCTTCGTTATGACTCGCAACAAATGGCCATCTCCATTGAGCAGTTGGGCTTCCATTTTACCTGTCGTCTTGAAGTATGGGAAGGTTTGAACCGAATCATATTCAGGAGAGCACGATCTTGAAGTATGGGGAGGTTTGAGCGGAATCATATTCAGGAGAGCACGATCTTGAAATATGAAGAAGTTCATTTACCCTTTAGTAAAAGAAGGAGCGGAATCATATTCAGGAGAGCACGACCTTGAAGTATGAAGAAGTTCATTTACCCTTTAGTAAAAGAAGGAGCGGAATCATATTCAGGAGAGCACGATCTTGAAGTATGAAGAAGTTCATTTACCCTTTAGTAAAAGAAGGAGCGGAATCATATTCAGGAGAGCACGATCTTGAAGTATGAAGAAGTTCATTTACCCTTTAGTAAAAGAAGGAGCGGAATCATATTCAGGAGAGCACGATCTTGAAGTATGAAGAAGTTCATTTACCCTTTAGTAAAAGAAGGAGCGGAATCATATTCAGGAGAGCACGATCTTGAAGTATGAAGAAGTTCGTTTACCTTTTAGTAAATGAAGAATCTGAAACGTATTCCAGGCACCGACCTTAAATATGAGAAGATTTATATATCAGATAAGCAGCAGCCTCTTTATTTGAGTGCTTATCCATTTTGGCATGTAAGTCCCTTCCAACGATAAGTGACAGTTCTCCCTCGAGAAGCTTATCGGGGCATTTCCTATCAAAGTCCACTTATTTTGGCATACAGCCGGTCTTTACCCTGTGTATTTGGTACGGATTTCCGAAAATCCATTCGATCCCATCACGAGGGATAGTTTATAGAAGTTTGGATGTTATTCTTTGCTCAATGCTCCAGCATTCTGTAATCGATCTTGCAATCGTGTAGATCCAGTTTTATTATTAGACATTCCCAAGTGGAGGTCATCTCATAGGTGCCATCTCCATTTAAGGATCTCGTTCTTAAAGTCCATTTATTTTGGCATACAGTCGGTTTTTACCTTGTATATTTGCAACGGATTCCCGAAAAGTCCGTTTGATCCTGTCACGAGGGATAGGTTACAGAAGCTTGGATGTTATTCTTTGCTCAATGCTCCATGCATTCTGTGATCGATCTTGCAATCGTACTTGATCCAGTTTTACTTTTAGATTCCCAGTGGAGGCCGTCTCACAGGTGCCATCTCCATTTGAGAATCTCTTTCCCAAAATGACAATAGGTCGTGTTCGCACCAGTTGACCATCATTTTAGAATTCCCCAGGGTTGTACTGTGTCCCAGCGCGTCATTTTCCCCAGTGTGTTCTTCTCGTAGCGTCTGTCCCTGTGTCGTCATATTCGTCAGCATTTTCACATTCATCATTCTAGCATATGCATCACATCATATTCATGGCATCGTCTGGTCCATAGCATTGTATATCGCCACATATAAGGGCAAAATTTTCGGTTATCTATATTTAAATCCCTCCACCACGATTCCTCGAGTCTCCGTCACTCAAATCATCTGGTGTAGCTATTTAAATAGGGGCAACTGTAATACCCCAAATTTTACCCTTATATTTAGTCAGTCATTTCGCATAGCATCTCATCTGTGCATCTGCTAACCACTATCAAGTCATGGAGGTATTTGTTTTGCAGGATTGGTTCCAGGGGTATTTTGGTCATTTTACGTGGATTCCGCTAATTCCTTGAAGACGGGCTGTTACTGAGCTTTGAGACACTCGAGACACTATTTCTGAGGCATTTATTTATCACCTGGTTTGATTATATCAAGGCGCCAATTCGATGTGTTCGGTATTGAAATTTGTCGAGCACAACTGGATTTAAGACCTATTTCATCGCTCATGGTTTATTTCCAGAGCACTTCCGTTTCTGTTAATAAGGCACAGTTTAATTGGGTATTATTGGATTGTTGCTCATAGCATTTGGTCAGTGGAATTCAATTACGGGCAATGTTATCGTTGATACTGAATCTGTTGTGATTACGGCGCACATCCGTGTTTGGTTATAAAATTGCTGGCTAACATTTAATTTGGAATGCAAGAGAATTTAATCAGGTGATGAGATTAGGACTACAGACGAGACAAGTACATGAACAAGAATATCATTCGTGAATAGTTATGGTTTATGACTAGGATAATGAATTTAAATATTTGTAGATTTATTCACAAATGTTTATAATTTATAACTAGAAATAAATATAAATAAATTCAAAGTTGAATGATCATGGATATAAATGAAAACTTTTGGAATTTTTATTTCATAAGAATATCATTGTACAAAAGGGAGTAAATCGTTTCACATTGGAATTGCTGTAAAATTACATTTACAGATGTTACTGCTATCCTAAAAATCCTAAGTCCTAAAGATCCATTGGTGTCTTCATGATGTTCATCCACTGGACATTACTTCATGCTTCTCCGATTAACCTGCACAATCAAAGAGAAACAAAACAGAAGCAGGAAAGGGTTAGAAGTTGTCTTCGACACTCTCAGAACAGCGTCATCACTGAGTGCCGGGAGTGGCACAACCGAAGCTGCGTCCTACCCCCATTACCGATCCGCGCCATTAGCGGCAGATCAGGTAACATCTGTTCTTATCATACGGGACAACCGAGAGATGAAGATTAAAATGAAATGGGGACCGAAATGATTTGCCGAAAAGGATCATATGCCGAAATTGGATTTGTAAAGCCAAACTAATCATAATCCGGATATGTTTCAATTGCAAGAACAATTCAATTCAGTTTTATAAACGAGGCAACTTGGTATCAAAAAATAAAAGAACTGAATTCGAGTTCAACTTCCACAAACGGATAACCGAACAATCCATGAAACCAGCGCATTCATAGCCGAGTTCAACATCTGCCAAAAGGAATCAAACAGCATCAGAAGTTGGCATAACAAAAGATGTTCCAAAACTGCATCAACTCTGAACCACATAAGTGAGTCCATGAGAGTCAAATCCCAAATGTGAACAGAAAGTAAAAGCTGCTATAATCCTTATCAGAAAAAACAGGTTAGAAACCAACTGGATCACAAACTGCTACCAAGAGGCAGGCTACACCAGTCCATAGCAGAAGAATCAAGTCCAAATCCAAAACTGGTTCCGAAAGTCCGAAGCACCGTCAAGATCACAAAAAAGAATCAGCTAAGTGCTATGACAATCCAACACATAGGCTCAGTTTGGAAACATCATAGCCAATTTGGATTCAGACCCAGATGCCGGTAGGTCTGAACCGCGTTTTTCGAAATTTCCCAATACCTAAAACACAAGAGTCAAACAACATCAGCATTCCCCAAAGTTCGTAACAGAACTCAAAGCCAAAAACGAGTCACAAGCTGCATAAACTTGAATGGACAATTCAATTCATAAAGTATAAAGCCCATGTTCATAAAAAAGGAGGGACCAAATCCAATCATTCATGAACCACTGAACCATAACAAGTGCAAGAAAATCAAGTTCAAGTCAATCGAAAATAGGAGACTAAGTATGATTCAACAAACAATCAGAACCAGGCCAGAGCTCAGTAAGATCCCACGGCCAAAATACCTCAAATTTCTACGAGCGTCGTGAAGTAAAGCACCAAGCATAAGGGCTCAGTTCAGAACATCACAGCCCGGTGCCAAGGATACTGAACGATATCCAATTCAGTTCCGCATCAGAAATTTGAGAAATCAAGAAATAGAGTTCAAACTTCGCAGGTGGATACAAGCAGCGAACCTGACATTAAAGTGGATGATCAAACCTCAGTTGGACCTATATCAGAAAAAAGACAAATCAGACTGATAAACCAAACCCGTATCCAAACTGCATCAGACAAAGCCCAGAAACCAAATTCACACAAGTAAAGAACACATCAGAGATTATCAAAAGCAACTGTCAAAGGCAACCGCGGTATCATAGATTCCCTCATCAGGCTCAGAACATCGTCATCATTGCCGTATACCCCTTCTCGGCAACTTTGACTCAACCAAAGCATCAGCATCCATATCTGTTCTAAAAGAAAAAGAGGAAAATAAGTGAATCCCAATCAATTGTTAAACTAAATGAAGCAAGTTCGCGAAGAACCATAGATATCGATTCATCAAGTCTCGACAAGTGGATATCCACATTGGAAACTAATTCAGTCAATCCAAAGTAAGGACCAGCCAAATTGAACACGGATAACCAAATCAGAAAGGAATCAATCAATCTCACAAAGCCCTTCGAGCAGACCTGGAAAAGGAAAGAAAAGATCTAAATAAATCTGGAAATAAAAGCCAATCATCGCGAATCAATCATATCAGTAACGTGAAAATCCAGAACCCACAAAAAGCCCAAAAAGAGAAGTTATAAAAGGAACAACATCACCATGTTGAAACCCTAACGGGCTAACGAACAACAATCGCGAGCAAAACCCTAGCGGCCGCGAGAGAGAAAGAGGAGAAGAGTTTTCGTCAAAGGTAAGCATCAGAACGCGAACGAGAGCGAAACCGGCCGCCAACTGTTCCAAGTCGGAGCCGGGAAGCCTCAGGGAACTCATCATCGGCTATTTGACTCTGATCAAGCGTCACCTCAAAAGAAACCTATCGGATCGCGAAACCTTTCGAAGGAATCCACCGGCGCCGCTCAAAATCGACGGGCAAATTCCTCCACCATCACCGTCGCCTCATTATTTCTGCAAACACCGAAAGTTACCCATGAGATAAAGCGTAAGCAAAAGTAACACTATATCATCGTTGTTTAACGGATTTCATGTGATTTCAGGAGGAGACATCGAGGGAGAAACAAGGAACGATATAGCAAAGTGAGAAGAAGCCGCGCCGTTCGCGAATGGGAGTTGGAAACCCTAGCAACGCGTTTCTGCCTATTTTGTGTGGACCGTGTGGGTTGGGACTGGGGTTTGATCACTCAGCCCAACCCGGTTCTCTTTTTTTTAATTGTTTTGTTTTTTTGTTGCTTTTTATTTTGTTCGTATTTTTTTAATTAATTTGGCCTTTTAAGTAAATAATTTAAGTAGTTTAGGGGTGATGCTTTCTTCAAAAGCAAAATTTTATTAACTCAAACTTTTTCTTAAAAAATAACTAAAGTATTTTTAAAATAATAACTAAAACATTTTTTAAATAGTAACCAAAGCCATTTTTTTAAAAAAATAAACCTTAAAAGTAAAACTTTTTTTAATTAAATTAAAACTATTTTTGAAAATTAAACTTAATCTTTTTTTGTTAACATCTTTTAACTTAATCAAATTTCTTTCATTAAAAAAAAAAATAAAAATCTCCAATATTGCACTTTTTCTCCTGACCCGTCCCATTACCGTCTAACTTTGCTTACTAACGGTGTTCATCATTTGCAGCTCATGTTTACTACTATTGCGTGGTTGGTTTATTTAAGTTTCATCATTATTGTAATTGCTTCTCGGTTGTAACCTCGTGAATCAATGATCGCGTTTACGTTTCTGCTTTTAAAATTCTGCTGCTTGCATGATTCAAGTCTCACACATTCATCAATTATTCTGTCACTACACACATCCGAAGGTTAGGTCTAGCTTTTGGTCGCCGCGCCAATAGTCCTCAACCTCAAAACCTCAAAACTACACCCTTACAAACCCTAAACTTTCATACATGTCTCGCTATGGACAAAATTACCATTCGACCCCTAGCATTAGGTCAAAGAGCCGCCGCGCTCATTTTAGGGTTTCCCGCCGTGGAATCCCTAACCTAATTTAACCCTAATTACAACTTAACAATTCAACGTAGAGATTTGGAGTTTCTACACTCCACGTAAGCGTGTCCTTAAGATGCGTTTATTCCCCTTGAGACCTTGACCACAGTCAAGAAGTCTCTAACCTCCCTTTTGAGGGGAACTACGATTACTCTGATTCCACTCCCGTAAGGATACGTAGGCACAAGATGCAATGTCTTGCCGAGTAAACTTAGAATTATCCCCTTAGGTCTCCTTTCTCACTTTTAATCCCTTTGTACATATACCTTAAGAATAATAAAGCAAAATAGTAAACATCTGGACAAAAGGTTCCTGTAGAGTACTACGGAAGTTTAGGGTGCTAATACCTTCCCTAAATTTAACCAACCCCCGAACCCTAGATCTTTCCCCGCATTGTGTTTACGATGCAAAAATAGGTTTTCCCTCTTTTGACCTTTTCCTTCGGATAAATCAAAGAGCGGTTGTGAATTGAATTGCGATTCAAACTCATTAATAGTTTGTGATCCTATTTCCACCGCAACAGACTCCTAGTACTATAAAAGCAAGTCTCAGCATCACTTCAACATTGACGATTCATTTGACAAATCACTTGACAAGTTATTCAAATATACTCATACAAACATTCTTCAAGCTGAATAGTTTTCATATTCGTTCTTAAACTTGTGTAAAAATCACTGTTGTGATATAGCTTTTTAGAAGCAACTTTTAAACACATTGTTAGTTTATCTTTTGTAAAAGATTCCTTAAGATACCAAGTGTGGTTAGATTTCTTGAGAAGACTAAGACAGTTGTCTTAGTGGTTAACAGTGTAATCAAGTTTGATTTAATGGATTAAGTCCTTGTTGAGAAAGGCAAATCACCTGGGTAGGGTGGATTGGAGTAGTTTGAGTTCAAACGAACCAGGATAAAAATACCTTGTTATTTCTCTATCATCCTAATTGTTTTAAAACCCTTATTCAACCCCCCCCCCCTTCTAAGTGTTTTTCCTACCTTCAGTTGGCATCAGAGCTCCGGTTCTGTAAGTGCTCTCACTTAACCGTGACAGAAAAGGATCCTGTTGGGAAAAAATCTTGATCTATTATTCTTGTTTTATCATGGCTGAAGCTTCAACTTCAAACAACAACAAATATGATGATAGAGACAGAATCAGCACCAAACCTCCCATGTTTGATGGTGATAAGTTTGGTTATTGGAAAGATAGAATAGAAAGTTTCTTTCTAGGCTATGACGCTGACTTATGGGATTTGGTCGTTGATGGTTATATTCATCCTATAAATGATGAAGGCAAAAAGGTTGACAGAAATTCTATGACTGATCAACAGAAAAAGGATTTTAGAAACCATCACAAGGCGAGAACCATTCTATTAAATGTTATATCTCATACTGAGTATGAGAAAATAACAAATAGAGAAACAGCATTTGATATGTTTGAATCTCTAAAAATGACGCATGAAGGAAACTCCCAAGTGAAGGAGACAAAGGCCTTAGCGCTCATTCAGAAATACGAAGCCTTCAAGATGGAGGAATCTGAATCTGTGGAAGCTATGTTCTCAAGATTTCAGATTCTAACTGCTGGTATGAAGGTTCTGGACAAAGGATATTCTACTTCTGACCACGTCAAGAAGATAATCAGAAGCTTACTAACAAAGTGGAGACCAATGGTGACAACGCTGAAGCTTGCAAAGGATCTGAATAAGATCACTCTGGAGGAACTTATCAGTTCCTTAAGGAGTCACGAGATTGAGCTGGAAGAAGAAGAGCCTCAGAAGAAAGGTAAGTCTGTTGCGTTAAAATCTAACAAATCTGCTAAAGCTTTGCAAGTAATTGAAGAAAGCTCTGAAGAATCTTCCTCTGAAGAAGATGAACTGTCTTTACTGTCCATAAGGATAAACCAACTCTAGAAGCATAAACAAAAGAAGTTCAGAAACTTCAAGAGATCTGATAAACATGGCGAATCTTCTGGACATAAGAAATCTGGAAAGAAAGACGTAGTGTGCTTCGAGTGCAAAGAGCCAGGCCACTATAAAAATGAATGTCCCAAACTTCTGAAGGAGAAACCCAGAAAGAAGTTCGAAAAGAAGAAGAAGGTTCTAATGGCCACGTGGGATGATTCAGATGCCTCTGAATCTTCATCAGAGTCAGAAGATGAATGTGCTAATGTGGCACTAATGGCTGACGTGGAGGACCAAGAAAAAACATCTGAATCTGAATCTGAATCAGATTCAGAAGAGGTATTTTTTGAACTTACTAGAGCTGAACTTACTGAAAGTTTATCAGAAATTCTTGAAAGCTACAGCAAGATCAAACTCAAATACAAGAAGCTTCAGAGCTATCTTGCATTTGAGACTGATCAGCTGAGATCAGAAGTTGCTGAGCTTAAAGCAAACAATCTTAAAATGAATAATGATTTAGAAAAAGCTCAAAAGACTGACTCAAATCCTATGTCATGCTCTAAAAACATTTTAGAAGAGTATGATTATAGCTTTTAGAAGTTTCTGTCCAGAGGCCTAGATAGAAGCAATGATCTATGGCGTAAGCAGAAACAATAGAAAAGGAATTGGATATGAATCACCTTTTGGGAAGGATTTAAATCTAAAACCTGTTGATAAACTGATCATTAAGTATTCTCCTCTGTACTCCCAATTTAAATATGGTCATCTGAATGATATTAAGCACACACGTTCTGATCAGAACAACCCTGTGTTTAATAAACCAAAACTTTATCAGAATAAAGATGCTTTTAAGGGAATGAAATTCAGACAGAATTTCAAACCTACTAACCCCAAAGGACCCAAGAAAATATGGGTACCTAAGGACAAAATAATCTTTGTTGCATATGTCCTTAGCAGCAAAGTTGAGACACCAATCATGGTACCTGGACTCTGGCTGCTCGCGTCACATGACGGGAAGAAGGTCTATGTTCCAAAGCCTGGAACTTAGATCTGGAGGTGACGTGAAGTTTAGAGGGAACCATAAGGGCAAAATCATAGGCTCTGGAACTATAGGTAATGGTAACCTCCCTTCCATATCTAATGTCTTACTTGTTGAAGGATTAACACATAATCTATTGTCCATATGTCAATTAAGTGACAATGGTTATGATATAATCTTCAATCAAAAATGTTGTAAAGCTGTGAGTCAAAAAGATGGTTCAATCCTCTTTAATGGAAAAAGGAAGAACAACATTTACAAAATCAATCTTTCAGAACTAAAAGTTCAGAATGTAAAATGCCTTCTGTCTGTTAATGATGAGCAATGGGTTTGGCATAGAAGATTGGGTCATATTAGTATGAGACGTATATCTCAGATTAATAAGCTCAATCTGGTCAGAGGACTTCCTCAGTTGAAGTTCAACTCATATGCTCTTTGTGAAGCATGTTAGAAAGGAAAATTTTCAAAATCTTCTTTCAAAGCAAAAAATGTTGTTTCTACCTCTAAACCATTAGAGCTGCTTCATATTGATCTGTTTGGACCAGTGAAAACTGCATCCATCAGAGGCAAGAAGTATGAATTAGTTATAGTTTATGACTACAGCATATGGACATGGGTAAAATTCCTGAAACACAAGGATGAGTCACATTATGTATTCTTTGACTTCTGCAAACAAGTCCAAAACGAAAAAGAATTTAAAATTGTTAAAGTCAGAAGTGATCATGGTGGAGAATTTGAAAACAAATATTTTGAAAAATATTTTAAAGAAAATGGCATTGCACATGATTTTTCTTGTCCAAGAACTCCTCAACATAATGGAGTTATAGAAAGGAAAAATAGAACATTGCAAGAAATGGCCAAAACCATGATCAATGAGACTAACATGGCAAAACATTTTTGGGCAGAAGCAATTAATACAACTTGTTATATTCAGAACAGAGTGTCTGTAAGACCTCTTCTGGAGAAGACTCCTTATGAATTGTGGAGGAATAGAAAACCCAACATTTCTTATTTCCATCCTTTTGGATGTGTTTGTTTTATCTTGAATACTAAGGAAAATCTGAACAAGTTTGATTCTAAAGCTCAGAAGTGTTTCATGCTTAGATATTATGAACGCTCTAAAGGTTACAGAGTATACAATACTGAGACACAGATTGTAGAGGAATCAATTCATGTTAGATTTGATGATAAGCTTGGCAATCAAAAGCCAAAGCAACATGAAATTTCTGCAGATAGAGAAGTCCTTCTCACAGACTCTGAAGAATCAGAGGCAAACAAAGCTCAAGCAAAAACACCAGAAGCAATGTCAGATGCTACTCCTTTGACTGCTCAGATGGACAGCTTGACAATTTATGAAGAACCAACTGTTAAAGGTTCATCCAGAATCAAAGCCTCTCATCCAGAGGAAATGATAATTGGAAAGAAGGATGACCCTATCAGAACAAGATCCTTTCTCAGATCATCTGGAACGTCATTGTTTGGTTTGGTATCAGTCATTGAATATACCTCTATGGATGAGGCTCTGAAAGATAATGATTGGATACTTGCTATGCAAGATGAGCTTAACCAATTCACAAGGCATGATGTTTGGGATCTGGTTCCAAGACCAAACGGATTCAATATTATTGGAACAAAATGGGTTTTCAGAAACAAGCTGAACGAGCAAGGAGAAGTTATCAGAAACAAGGCTAGGCTGGTTGCTCAAGGATATAGTCAGCAAGAAGGTATAGATTACACAGAGACATATGCTCTTGTGGCAAGGTTAGAATCTATCCGCTTACTTATTTCTTTTGTTGCACAGAATAACATCACTCTGTATCAGATGGATGTTAAAAGTGCTTTCTTAAATGGCTTCATAGAAGAGGAAGTTTATGTTCATCAACCCCCTGGTTTTGAAAATGAAAAATTTCCAGAACATGTTTTTAAACTGAAGAAATCACTCTATGGCTTAAAACAAGCTCCCAGAGCTTGGTATGAGAGGATGAGTAATTTCCTTCTGGAAAATAATTTTATCAGAGGAAAAGTTGATACTACTCTCTTCCATAAATCAATTAAGAAAGACATTTTAATCTGTCAGATTTATGTTGATGACATTATTTTTGCAACTACCAATATTACGCTTGGAAAGGAGTTTGCTCAATCTATGCAGGCAGAATTTGAAATGAGCATGATGGGAGAACTCAGATTCTTTTTGGGAATTCAAGTGAATCAAACTCCAGAAGGCACCTACATACATCAAACAAAGTATGTCAAGGAGCTTCTGAAGAAATTCAACATGACAGAAACTAAGCTAGCAAAGACTCCAATGCATCCAACAAGCACTCTAGGTAAAGAAGAGGTAAGTAAAAAGGTATATCAGAAGCTCTATAGAGGTATGATTGGTTCTCTTCTGTACTTAAATTCTTCTAGACCTGATATCCTCTTTAGTGTTTGTCTATGTGCTAGATTCCAATCAGATCCTAGAGAATCTCACTTAACAGCTGTTAAGAGGATTCTGAGGTATCTGAAAGGTACTACTAACGTGGGTTTGTGTTATAGAAGATCTGATGAATACAAATTAGTTGGATTTTGTGATGCTGATTATAATGGAGACAAAATAGAACGTAAAAGTACTTCTGGAAGCTGTCAGTTTCTGAGAAGTCATTTGATCTCATGGTTCAGCAAGAAGCAACCCACAATAGCGCTTTCAACAACAGAAGCAGAATATATTGCTGCTGCTGGTTGTAGCACACAGATGCTCTGGATGAAAAGTCAACTAGAAGATTATCAGATACATGAGAGTAACATTTCTATCTTCTGTGATAATACTTCTGTTATTTGCCTATCTAAAAACCCTATTTTACATTCTAAGGCAAAGCATATAGAAATTAAACATCACTTCATCAGAGACTATGTTCAAAAGGGAATTATAAGCTTAAACTTTGTTGATACAGACCATCAATGGGCTGATATCTTCACAAACCCCTTGCTGAAGATAGGTTTAAATTTATTCTGAAGAATATTAGTATGGATTTTTGTCCAGAATAAAACTATTATTCAGAAGCAAATTTATTCAGATGCAAAAATGATTAATGCCTATATTCTGAAGTGTTTCATCTGATTATTTCTTTTGGTACGTTATTTTTTTTGTGAAACTCTGATCTAACAAGTCTCAGAAGATCTGAACGTTGATTAAAGTTTCTTATTCTAAGAGATTCAGAGGCACATCAACATCAAACACGTGTCACATGAAATCTGAAAAGGTGGAGTGTAAACAGTGAGACACCGTTTTGAGGTACTGTTTGAATTCTCAAATTTCTCATTTTCCTCCCCCACGCTTGTCAGAATCATTAATTGCTTTTAATTATTATTATTTTTTATGTGACTTTTTGTTTTAAATTAATTGAATTAAATGCTGAACGTGTGTAAGTGTGCCCTAATTTTTGCCCCTATATATTCCACAGCACAACACATTTCACATTTTTCACTCTCTTTCACTTATACGCATTTTTGCTTGCTTCATTGCTTCTTCCTCTCTCCCAAACCAAAATCTTAACGAAGATCTCGTTATCTCACCACTTCAACAATGGCAACTTCATCTTCAACCTCTCAACAGTTTGAATCAACAACGGTTGTGGTTTCTTCTTCTACCATGGGTCCTACTCCGTTCAAAGAACCTGTAAGAACTCTTCTCACACCTGTTGATGAACTGGAAGTTCTATGTGAGTTCTTGATAGATTTTGAAAGCATTGCTGAAAATGGATTTGATTTGCGTCCAACTGTGTCATCACAAGGATGGACAAAGTATTTTGATAGACTGATAGGTCCAGTTTATCCTTGCTTGGTAAAAGAATTTTGGATCCATGCAACCGTTTACCCTAAGTTCATCGTTTCTTCAGTTCTGGGTAAAGAGATTATTATTACTAAAGTTCTGATTCGCAAGCTGATAGGATATCAAGAAACAGATGGTGTTACTCGTCTTCCAGCAGGTCGTATTGAAGTGGCTGAGGTTTACAATGAAGTTTTCACTTCTGGGGAATTTTCAAGCAAAATAAAGGATTTAGAGGTTCATTACAAGATCTGGCCAAAGATCTTCTTAGGCTGCATACATCACAGAAAATCCACTAATTCTCCTGACTACATCAACGCTGATCAGATGTATTGCATGTATTATCTGGGTAAAGGAATCAAGGTGGATCTGGCTCACTTACTTTTCACTCATCTATGGACTCATGTGAAACAATCCAGAGAAGAAGTCAGAACTAAGCACCAAAAGATCAGAAACTGGATCCTTATGGGAAGACTCGTCTCAGATATTCTAACTGAAAATGGATTGGTGGCTCATCTGACAGAAGCTGGTCAGACAAAAGAGTTAGCTTCAATAATTGGAAAACCTCTGAATGGAAAGAGCCTCTAGAGGATGAGGATAGTGGAGGAACTTACTTCTGCACCTATTCAGATTAACACAGAAGAAGTAAGCCAGAGGCGAATTCCTTTAGATGATTTCCCCATGTTCACTGCTGAAGAACCAAGGGAAATTGTTCTGCAATACATTGTTGATTGCTTAGCAGAGGGAATCCTCATACCACCAGATCTACTCAAGCGAGCAAATGAACCAGGTCCAGATTTTTATGGAGATAGACAAAGAAAGAGAAGGAAGGTCTCAGAGGAAGGATCTTCAAAGCCAAAGAGAAAAGCTTCTGGCGAAGCATCTTCTGCAAAGCCAAAACGCTTCAAGAAGCAAAAAGGTAACCCTTATGTACATTTACCTTCTATGTCAGAACCAGCAACAGTAACGCCAACTTCTGAACCCCCTCCTCCTTATTGTCGCACCCTAATTTTTGACCTTAAGATTCCACCTTCATGTGCATTTTCTTACATTTTGTCTTTTATGTGCAACTAACGAGTATGTGTCGGTTCATTTTGCTTAAAGGACGTCTCTGGCAGATTTTTTATGATTATATCCCCTTAAATCGAGATTTTGGTCCCTTTCAAGTTTTTCTCTTTATCAAGGAAAGATTCCCAGGACAGGATTCGTACAGGAATTGTGATCATGAGCTCTAGGTAATTGAGGCATTTGTAGTGCAAGATATTTCAGGTTCAAGGTTTGAGAATCGTTCATATCCAGCGGTTGTAATTTAATCAAGCGGAGTTGTTTGGTTTGTGGTGAAATTTAACTCGTACCATGTTGGGTTTGATTTGGTGCACTATATGTGGATTTAATTGGTGAATATAACAAGGTTGTAGCATCCGAGTATGAGAAATCCTCAAAGTCATGTTCATGTGGATTACGATTATTGTTGACGAGTGAGAGCATCTGAATACCCAACCTTTGTTAATTGTGTTATGGAAATTAGAGACTCTTGTTCTTCAACGAGCTCATATCAGAATTCAAACACGTCTCTGTGTTTATCTAAATGCTCAAATTTTAAGAATTTATAATTTAAGGATTGAATATGAATTACGGGTTAGTTGGTCAAGCTTAAAAGGAGTACATTTAACTTTGATTAGAAAAACACCAACAACATTTAATCATTAATATTTGTGGATAACTACAGCAGGTTACACGATGGGTAAATGAAGAAGAAAATTCAACTTTGTTCACTTCTAGTGTGGCTAAATCAAAAGTGATTACATAAACTAGAGACATTGTACTACTACAATTGAAATGTCATGTGGGTAACCCTTGCAAGTTAGATTTCGCAACAACTTTCAGCCTTGTCCTCGAAAGCATCTCGACCAAAGAGCGTCTTCAAATTCTGCATTAATGGTTGTACTACGAGCATGAGTAACAATCTGAAAATCGAGAGATATTTCATAAGCCATAAGGAGACTTCCTATTGATAGAGAAATAAGTTAGGTTGGCGACATCATCTATACCGCGAAAGAGAACGTCGGTTCCGCTGTGAAATAATCCCTGTTTCATGAAGACATTAAGCTCAGAACAACAAATAGCAAAAGCTTCACCTAGTATGTCCAAGCTAACCATGTCGTCCACCAAACGGAGCCAAGAACCTTTTCAGCGACCTGTAAACCAAAACCGACAAACAACAGCCATTAGCAAGCATACAAGGCTCATAAATGCACAACACTTCTTAACTTTAGGAATTTCTTTGCACCCAACCTTGAACTCTAAAATTCAAAACTCTAAGGCGTCCTGGGCTGTCACAAATAGGAAGGATTCATCACATCCTCTAACTTGTCCTGATCTTTGAAGCAAACATCGCAATTGCCGATACTATCTCGTGTCGTACTCATTATATTCTTCAAATGTGGATGTACCTGTGTTCAAAAGAAACATTCCAACTTCATGAGCAGTCACAACACAAATTGGACAGATTGATTTAAAAGAAGAGAAAGGAGGAACAATGTATATATGTTGAATTTACTCCTACGACAGTTACAATAACAAATTGAATTTCAATCCCTCACCGCCAGCTTAGTGATCATGACTGTTACGGTTTCTCTTGAGGTGTATTATCGAAACACAACAAATGCCCAGAAAATCACCCGAGCTATTGCGGCTGCATCAATCCATTTTCCTCAACATTAGTGCTATTGACAAGTTACTATCAAACTGCAACTAACATCTCATCTCATTACAATTAACATGAGAATTGCATTTACGCTCCATTCCATTTCTGGGAAAGTGACGTATCCAGAACCGATATACAACTGCGTCTGTAACTCCGAGAATGTCGGCATCCAACGCACTAATAGTACAAGCACGATTATCTCTCCTAATGTGGAGGGCCTGTTCAAGAGAAATCTGATATTACCCACTCATTAAACCAATATTTGCAACTTAGCTGATCTACCTGTGATTATCTTACAACAGATGGCCAGCTAGATTGTTATATTACGAAGCTCCTCGACGACAACCTGCGGTTTCTGGGGAAGCCATGTCCCAGGGGCCAATTCCTGCAAGAATTTTTCAAATAACATTTTTCAGTTTCTCTTCTCAGACAATAGCCAACGAATGTGTTCAAGTAAAGAACGAAATAAACTCATTAATTGTCAAACCATCCCCAAATTCCATTCAGATTGGCATTAAGCACAGATTGTGAGAATCATAAGGCAGTCTAGGTATTAACGGAAAGTTTGAAATGGGAATAGAAACTAATTAGACAAGTCTCGAGCAAATCAATAGTATTTCATACTTCCCAAAACATGTTCCGACATGTTGGTACGGAATTGGAAAGAGCTTCATTATCCATCAAGAGCATATTACAGATTTTGATTCCCAAACTGGTATAAAAAAGAGGAACGTCACACGCACAAAGGAGAAAAAAAAACAACATTCACAGAAAAATCAAAATTTCGAAAAACCTTAATGCAGAAGAGAGAGACTTAGCTTTTCACAAGATCTGCCGCAATCGAGAGCTTTGCCACGATCCAAACCCTCAGCTTCGCTATCCCCATCACCGTCGCCAGAACTCCACCGCGGACCACCATTTTCACTCTCGATCCGCCATCAAAAGAAACCCCTAAAAAAAATCCAAAACCGTGAGCTTTCTTTTAACTAAAATTGACAATCTATTGTTTTTTTTGTTTATTTTATAGAAATCAGAAGTTGAAAGGGGAAGAAAACAGAGGAGTTAATGCAAGAGATTTGAAGAAGAAGAGGAGAAGAAGTGAGAGAGATAGACGGAACAGGAGAGACTCTCGCAGAGAAAGAAGAAGAAATCGACGACAAAAAAGAATAGAGGAATGGAGAAAGAGATTGTGAACGGACGAATCGGAGAAGACGAGAGGAAGAGGGATCGGAGAAATTGGGAGTTAGGGATTTAGGTTTTTTTGTTTATTTTTTTTTATTTTGTTGTAATCATGTATGCGTCACCCACAGACACTATGGTACACCCTCAATCACAGTCGTACACCCACAGTCTGATCTCATCATGCAACACACGCCCGTACGTCTACCGTAAGCCTTCGCAAACCTCCCACGCATGATTATCCACTCTACTAACCATTTCATTAATCAACCCTTAAACCTCCCATTAACTTTCAAGTAGCCCCTTTTTATTTTAACCAACCGTTAATTAACTAATCATTTATTTTAATTAATTAATTAACCTTTAATTAATCTTTTTTTCTTAATCAACTTTTATTTAAATAATTAAAAACTTTTTTTTTAATTAATCTTTTCTAATTAATTAACTTAATTATCTAATTAATTAACTTACTTTTATTTAGTCAATTCATTTTTCTTATCCATTTATTAATAATCCCAAGTTATTTTATCAACTAATCCACCTAAAAAAAAACCTTTATTAAATAATATGTAAAATTTGTTCAACAAAAATCTATTAATTTATATTTAGAATTTGTTTAATAATAATAACAAACTATTTTTATTTAATGATAAAACCTTTTTTCCTAATTTATTAACTTGTACCTAATCATAATAACTAAAAATCTTTTCTTCTAAATAACTTGAATTTTAATAATAACCTTTTCTATAATGACTAATAAGACTTTTTTCTACTCACTAAAACCTTTTATTTCATAAAACCAATTTTTATTTATTTATTTAAAATTATTTTTATCTAAATTTAGACCACTTCTAATCTAAGCTAATATCACTAAAATAATAATCAAATAACTCTTCTCAAATTAATTTGTCACCTAAAACTTTTAATAAAACTAAAAAACCAATTCACCCTTTAATATAATTTCTCATAAATCAATCTCCCTAAAAGCTCAATCAACCCGATTAAAATCAATCATCCATCGCTTACGTCTTTGTTCCGACTCCGTTCACGTATTCACTTTCACTCACTCGTGCACCTTAGCGCTTTCATGCGTCTGTGTATGGATTTATTTATTTGTCTTTATTTTCCGCAATTAACTTTTCCGCAATTTATTTCATCGCATTGCATAAACGTTCAAAGGAAGAACCTGCGCATAACTTAAACGATTGTGCGTATGCATCTCATTTGCATCATATTCCCTATTGATCCTTGATCTCATTCAAGTAGATCTTTTAAGATAGATCCTACCCTATAGGAAGGACTTTTATTTTATTTTACAACATAGGAAAAATACATTCAACAACTCAATTCAAACTATTCAAACACATTAGAGAATAAGATGTTAATCATCTTAAGTGAGATAAAAATCCTACCCCATAACAATTCAATCAATATGTAGGGACTTTGCCTTAAGATAGATAGAGGCGTACTTGTTGACAATCCGAGTACTTGAGCCCTTCTCTTAAGACGATGCAAAGACTATTTTCCTATAAAGTTGTGGTGGTTAAATCAAGTAATCTCCCTTAAAATTACAACTCATCTTTTCTTCTAAGATCAATCAATCAACTACCCTTTATCCCATAGGAACTTTGACCACGGTCAAAGAATTCCTCAAACCCTTTAGGGGAACTACAGATACTCTGATTCCACTCCCGTCAGGATATGTAGGCATAAGATGCGATATCTTATCGAGTATAATTAGAAATAAATCCCTAGGTCTTTCAATCTTAAGCAGATAAACATTAGCAATAAACAACATAAAACAAGAGGTTCTTGTAGAGTACTACAGAAACTTAGGATGCTAGCACCTTCCCTAAGTTTAACCAACCCCCAAACCTAAAACTCTCTAGCTTGCATTTGCATTTCATTGTGGGTAATTCGATCTTTTTCCCTTCCTTTGGACAAATTAAAGTTCGGTTGCAAATGAATTAAGATTCAAGCTCATCAATAGCTTGGTATCCAAATTTCACCGCGACACTTATGACCCCATTCCAACACCTTCTCCTCCTCACCACTCTGAACCCATAATTTCTGAACCACAAAAATCTCAACCACTTCACTCTGAACCTCCACTACATCAAACTTATGAACCTCAACAACCAATATCATCTAAACACACAACTTCTGTACCATCCACACCTTTTGTCAACATCCATCAGAAAACTACTTCTGAACCACACCCCTCTATAAACCAACCTTCTGAACATCCCCCATCTGTAAATCAAACATCTGAACCAATTCAATCAGAACCCATACCATCTGATCCTGAATCAGTTGTTTTTGATCTCCAAACTCTGACGACTGTATTTCCAGTTCCATCTGGATCATCTGAATCTTCTGATTCATCTGACTCCACTGATTCTGATAGATCAGACGTCATCTATTCTTTTCTCAAACCCTATGTTTTTATTCCATCTGACCCTGATGATGATAAGTTTTCATCTGAACCATCCCCATCTGAACCTAAGACTACTACAACTTCATTTGTCCATATTCCTTCTTCATCGTATCCACCTTTTATCATTATCCCTTCTTTTTCCATACCTTCAACATCTGCTACCCCTAGAACATCTCGTTTAGAAGCCTATCTAAAACCAAAACCTAGGCTTGATGTTGGTACACTGTTTGCTGGTTTTGAAAAAGAAATGAAAATGTGGTTATCTTCTGTCAAGAAGGAGTGTCTTTCAAGTTTGAACCCTGACGATTATGAAGCTATCTGGAAGAGATTCAGATCCAGATTCGATTCTATGGCTTCAAATCTTCAAGAGATTTGTACTGAAGATGCAAAGGTCAAATTTGCTGAAGTTGTTAGACAAACTCTTTTGAGAGTCAGCAGAAATCCAACTTTGCTTCTGGAAAACACACCTTCAAAGGATGTGTGTATTCCTTCTGACGACTTGGCTGCTTCTGAGACTGCTGAAGTGTCTAAGCCTGAAGAAGTTATTACAGAAGTTTCTGCTCCTGGTCCAGAAGAAACTCTTGTCTTTGTTCAACCTTCTGACGTTATTGCACATAATGCATCTACTTCTTTGGTTGTTCACACTGCACCTGCTTTTGCATCTGCTCCTGGGTCATCTGAAGTGAAGAAAGAAGATGGTGATCTGAATGCTAAGTTTGCTCAGCTGGAGGCTAGCAACACTGAGATCAGATCTTGGATGGTTAAGCAAGAGAAGACCACCGAAGAAATCAAGACTTGGATGGCGAAGCAAAGAAGAATCCACATCTGAGATAACGAATCTTCTGAGGATTTTGGCTTCCCGTTCTGCATCTTAGTTTCTTTGTGTTTGTGTACTTTTGTGTTATCTGTCTGTTTATTTCTGTATCTGGATTATGTTTATAACTACTTCTGTGAATGTTATGTTTTTCCATCATAATCTATCTTATGATTTATTATTTTCCTCTGTTATTTTTTTTCTGTCTTAAAGTTTTTCTTAATCAGATAAGTCTTTTTGATATGACAAAAAGGGGGAGAAAAATGATAATTTTGATGCTTCACATAAACAGATACCAAAGGCCAACTCATACACGATATATCTTATCTAATCATATTTTTGAGTGTTTTTAGAGCTAATAACTCTCATCTGACAAAATTCTAAGAATTAACTCTGAACCAAAGTCTGAGAATCTACGAGTATGCTCTGACGCTGAAAAGAATACAAGAGCTGAAAGGGGAGTATTTATTCTTTCTAGAAGTATTCATTTCAGCGGGAGATTAATATTCTCAGGGGGAGTAATCTTTTTCTTCTGTTTAAACAAAATTTTCCATAGTTTTTGTCATCATCAAAAAGGGGGAGATTGTTAGAACACAGATTGGTGTTTAATATATCTCATAATTTTGATGATAACATTAATGAAATGTTGTATAAAAGAAATATATACTCTAATTCTGTTCAAGTGTTTATTTGTTTCAGATATCAAAATTTATATTATTTTGGAAGCAAGAACTCCTTGAACACCACAGGACGATAAAGCTCTGAGCGTCAGAAGCAACACATCAAAAGACTCTGATCTGCTACAGTGACTCTGAGCGAAGCTGAGAAGAATTTAAGCAAAGATACATATGTAAAGTTGCAGAAGACTCTGAGCGTAAAGGAATATGTAATGAATCAGAAGACTTTGGAAGTACTCAACTCTGCAAGTACAGAGGCTCTGATAAGCAAGTCTGCTCTGGAAAAAAATTTCACGCTTAAGGCACTTTGCTGCAAACTATGATAGAGTAACTCTGATCTGAAGAACTAGGAACGTCATCAGAAGATCTGATGCAAGACGTTCCAAAGTTGTTGAAGAAGATGTTGTTCAAATAAAGATCCATTGGCATATTCCTTGTCCTTATCCAAACGACTCTTTCCTCATTTGTGCTTGACATAGGATTTCAGACAAAAGGTTTTGTCTAAACATTCCCCTTTCTGAGAAAGGAAAAGTCAATAGAATACAAAAAGCAACAGAATGCTCAGCATTGCACAATCTTTGAGATATGGACTCCTAGTACTATAAAAACAAGTCTCAGCATCACTTCAATGTTGACGATTCATTTGACAAATCACTTGACAAGTTATTCAAATATACTCATACAAACATTCTTCAAGCTGAATAGTTTTCATATTCGTTCTTAAACTTGTGTAAAAATCACTGTCGTGATATAGCTTTTTAGAAGAAACTTTTAAACACATTGCTAGTTTATCTTTTGTAAAAGATTCCTTAAGAGACCAAGTATGGTCAGATTTCTTGAGAAGACTAAGACAGTTGTCTTAGTGGTTAACACTGTAATCAAGTTTGATTTAGTGGATTAAGTCCTTGTTGAGAAAGGCAAATCACCTGGGTAGGGTGGACTGGAGTAGTTTGAATTCAAACAAAACAGGATAAAAATACCTTGTTATTTCTCTATCATCCTTATTGTTTTAAAACCCTTATTCAACCCCCCCCCCCCCACCCCCTTTCTAAGTGTTTTTCCTACCTTCATGTTCTCCCTCGGAACTCCTAGGAGAGTATATTCGTGGAACTTGCCGAAGGGTCCCTTGTTATCCTGGGGCTCGCAGGGACGGTCTTCTCTTTTTTTATCTCCTCGACGGGATGTCGAGGGCTCGTCAGATCTGGAAGGACGGGTGTTTTCCCTGTGCCTAGAATCACGGGCAGAGCTGGCAGCCTCTCTTTCCTCGTACTAAATATACGCTTGGGCCTTGAGGAGGAAAGCTTCAAGCGTTGCCGGGGGCCAGATGCCAACAACTTTAGCGAATTCTGTGGGGGGGGGGGGGGGGTGGAGCCTGCGTTCGAGCATAAACTTTTTCATGTCATTGATGGTAGAGACTTGGATGGCCTCCTTATTGAATATTTCAATGTAGGCTCACAGGGGTTCATCTATCCCCCAGATGATGGCCTCGAGGGAGGCTTCGGTCTTCGAATGTCGGTGAGAGGTCGTGAAATGTCTGGAGAAGAGTCTCCCCAGTTGCCTCCATGAGGTGATGGAGTCGTCAAGAAGCCCTTTGTACTATGTCATATCCCCCTTCATGAGTGTGGTCAGGAATAACCTGCACATGATGGCACCCCAGACGCCACGATATTCGAGTAGCGCATCGATGTTTTGGATATGCTCATCGAGGTCAGTTGTTTCGTCGTATGTGCCTAGAGAATGAGATGTCTCTAACGGTGTCATACCAATACTCGAATGAAAACTGTTGTTGTAAGTAAATTCAATCAAAGGTAAGTAGCTATCCCAAGCTCCTCCCTTCTCCAACACACAAGCTCTCAAAAGATCCTCAAGTGACTAAACCGTTCTCTCAGTCTGACCATCGGTCTGCGGATGATAAGCTGAACTCAAACGCAACTTCGTACCCAAAGCACTTTGCAAACTCTCCCAAAATCCCGAAGTAAACCTCAGATCTCTATCTGACACAATGCTAGACGGAATACCATGCAAACTGACAATCCTCTCAATGTACGGCTTTGCCAATTTCTCCAACGGGTAATCCATTCGCATAGGAATAAAGTGAGCAGATTTGGTCAATCTATCCACAATAACCCAAATAGCTTCAAAGTTACTCGGCATTCTCGGTAAACCAGATACAAAATCCATAGAAATGCTATCCCATTTCCACTTAGGAATAAACAACGGTTTCATCAAACCCGACGATTTCTGATGCTCAATCTTTGACTTCTGACAAGTCAAACAAGAATACACAAACTCGGCAATATCTTTCTTCATACGAGGCCACCAAAATACTTTCCTCAAATCTTGATACATCTTAGTAGCACCCGGATGAATACTCAATCCACTACGATGCCCTTCCTCAAGAGAATACTCTTCTTCAGCTCAACAACATCAGGAACACAAACTCTATCATGACACCTCGTGATACCATTTTCATCAATCTGAAAATCACCACCTTGACCTTGATTGATCAAAGTCAACCGATCAACTAAACTCAAGTCAGATTTTTGTCCTTCTCGAACCTCGTCCAGAATACCACTAGTAAGCTTTAACATACCAAGCTTAACTCCATAAGAAGTCTTCTCACACACCAAAATCAAATCACAAAATTGCTCAATCAATTCCAACTCTTTTTCCATCATCATCGACATATGCAACGATTTCCTACTCAATGCATCAGCTACCACATTTGCTTTACCCGGATGGTAATTCAAACCAAAATCATAATCTTTCAGAAGTTCCAACCATCTCCTCTGCCTTGCATTCAATTCCTTCTGATCAAAGAGATACTTCAAACTCTTATGATCACTAAACACCTCAAATCTCGAACCAAACAAATAATGCCTCCAAAGTTTTAGCACAAATACAACGGCGGCCAACTCTAGGTCATGCGTCAAATAATTCTTCTCATGCACTTTGAGTTGCCTCGAAGCATAAGCTACAACTTGTTTATCTTGCATCAACGCACCTCCTAAACCCATCAAAAAAGCATCACGATACACAACAAACGGTTCTGTCGGATTCGGCAAAATCAAAACAGGGGCTGTCGTCAATCTCCTCTTAAGCGCTTGAAAACTTCCTTCACACTTTGCATCCCAAACAAAAGCTTGACCTTTCCTAGTCAACTGTGTCAACGACAATGATAACTTGGCAAATCCCTCAATGAATTTTCGATAATATCCCGCCAAACCAAGAAAACTTCTAATCTCAAAAACTGATTTCGGAGTCTCCCATTGCGATACCGCTTCAACCTTCGACGGATCAACTACAATACCTCTACTCGAAATCACGTGACCAAGGAAACTCACTTCCTTCAACCAAAATTCACACTTACAGAGTTTAGCGTATAATTGTTTCTCTTTCAATACAGATAACACAATCCTCAGATGCTCGGCATGTTCTTCTTCACTCTTCGAATAAACCAAAATATCATCAATGAACACCACCACAAACTTGTCCAAATAAGGATGGAAAATCCTATTCATGCACTCCATAAATACACCTGGTGCATTAGTCACACCAAATGGCATCACAGAATAATTATAATATCCATACCCCGTTCTAAAAGCAGTCTTCTGAATATCCTCAGCCTTCACACAAATCTGATGATACCCAGATCTCAAATCTATCTTACTAAACACACTTGCACCAACCAACTGATCCATCAAATCATCAATCCTCGAAAATGGATACTTATTCTTGATAGTTACCTTATTCAATTGTCTGTAGTCCATACAGAGTCTCATAGAACCTTCTTTCTTCTTAACCAATAACACTGGTGCACCCCACGGTGACACACTCGGACGAATAAACCTTTTCTAAAGTAGATCTTCAAGTTGACTCTTCAACTCTTTCAATTCCGATGCAGACATACGATATGGAGCCATCGATATCGGACTATTTTCAAGAATTAAGTCGATCACAAACTCCATTTCTCGTTCCGGCGGTAAATCTCTTATCTCATCAGGAAAAACTTCCGGAAAGTCACGAACAATTGGTAAAGCATCAATTGTTCCACTCTCACTAATTCTCATTGTTTTCATCAACAAAAATACCTTAGCACCATCTTGCAGTGATTCCTTCACTTGCTTAGCAGTCATAAACAAATCTCTTTCATCATCAGGTTCAGGAAAAATAACCGTTTTGTCAAAACAGTTAATATAGACACGATTGAATTCCAACCAATTCATCCCAAGAATAACATCAAGTTGATCTAAGTGAAGGCACACTAAATCAACTCCAAAGTCTTTACCGAAAATACTCAACGGACAATTCAAACACACATACGGGGTAGTTACCGAACCCATAGCAGGAGTATCAATAACCATACATCCACTCATAATAGACAACTCAAGACTTAATCTCTTAACACAATCAAAAGAAATAAAAGAATGTGTAGCTCCAGTATCAATTATAGCGATCAAAGGTATACCATTAATGAAGCACGTACCTCGGATCAATTGATCTTCACTAGCAGTCTCCGATCCTGATAGAGCAAACACTTTCCCATTTACTTGAGTCTTCTTTGGCTTGTCACACTTGGTACTAATGTTCCCTTGCTCACCACAGTTGTAGCAAGTCACATTTGCACCGCTTCTGCACTCAAGAGCTTTGTGGCCTGGCTTCCCACACTTGAAACACTTCATCCCAACACTCTTACACTCAGGAGCACGATTTCCCGCTTCACCGCAATTATAACATCTTACCAGGGTGGAAGCTCCTCCCCTACTCGGCTTCTTGCCGTAACCATCTTTCTGTTTCCCCTTATCTGCAGGAGTTACATACGGTTTTCCTCTAATTTGACCTTTTCCTTTCTTGTCACTTAAACTCTTGTAGTGACTAGACCGAGCCCTATTTTCTTCATCATAAATTCTACTCTTGTTCACCAACTCAGAAAATCGCCTAATTTCCTGATAACCAACAGCTTGCTTGATTTCAGGCCTCAAACCATTCACAAACTTGAGACACTTGGATCTCTCTGCATTAGCAGTGTTATAATGAGGACAAAACTTAATCAATTCCTCAAACCTTGCGGCATACTCGACCACAGTTAAGTTACCCTGCCTCAGCTCAAGGAATTCAATTTCCTTCTTACCACGCACATTTTCTGGAAAATACTTCTCCAAAAATGCCTCTCTAAAAACATCCCAAGTAACCACAGTCTCATCCTCCTCAAACCTTTGTTGAGTATTACCCCACCAGTCCTCAGCTTCCTCTTCAAGCATATGAGTTCTAAACTGCACCCTCTGCGCATCTGAACAATTCATGACTCGAAAGATCTTCTCAATCGCTTTCAGCCATACTTGTGCTTTGTCAGGTTCATGGGTTCCCTTGAAAATCAATGGATTGTTCCTTTGGAACCTTCCCAAAGCACGAAACTCATCATCAGCGTTATTTCCCACATTCACATTGGCTTGAGGATTCTACCCAATCGCTCCAGCCAACCTCGTCAACGCCTCCGCAATCGCTTCATCATTCCTGCCTGCAACCATTGTTCTTGATTCCCACAACAAATCCTCGTTAGAACAACCATATGGATAGTGCTACACACACATACCAAATGCATAAGGGAATGAACACATTAGCAACTTGGTCAACAGACCGACCTGCTCTGATACCACTAATGTAACACCCCCTTCTATACCCCCAAATAAACAAATAAATCACATAATAAAATTTCATCAGAGTATAAATAAAATATGGTATATAAGAGATATGTCACATCATCACGAAATAACATACAACACCTGCTCTATAAAAGACATGCAACAGTGGGGTAGCTTAACAGAGGAACTTAGTCCTTACACCCACATCTCGATATTTAGAATTAAAGCGAAAAATCTAAACATTGAATTACTTAAAACATGTAATCATATAAATACATATCATTCAGTTTGTTTCATCACATCATTCGTGGTTACATAAACTTTTACCATCAGATACATATACAAAATGTATCCCAAAAGAATACTATACAATCCTAACTACCCGGTGCTACATATCAGAGCATAACCTGTAAGAACACAGATTGTTTCTTAGTAATATCTCTATGTTTTGATGATAACACTTATGAATTTTGTATTCAAGAATTATATACTCTAAATTTGTTCTAGACTGTTTGCTACAGGTACTAAAGAAAATATTCTTAAAGAGCAAATTTGGATCTGAACAATGATATTATGAAAGGCTTCAAAGGATCAAGAGCATCTTAAATAAAGATCTGAACACTGTCTCCAGAAGAATCTGAGTGTTGTCTACTGAAGATTCTGAAGAAGAAGCCTCTAAAGAATAGAAGACTCTGAGAGTTCAGAAGCTTAGTCATCAGAAGACTCTGAAGATACTGCGCTGCATAGTATTGAGAATCTGATATAGAAGACTCTGCTCTGACAAAACTACATGCTCAAGCACACAAGCTGCATATACTCTGATTCAGCATAATCTGAAGAACATCCCAAGACTCTGAAGATCCAGAAGATCTCTACTCTGGAGATTCTGAAGATCCAGACTCTGATGTTGATAGCTGAACTTACTTAGTGAAGAAGATTTGAATATGTCTGTTGGCATATCTCAACAGCTCTTTCCTCTTTTATGCTAGACACAAGAACACAGACAAAAAGGTTTTATCTAACGTGAAGACAAAAGGCACCAGGCTTTTTCAGCACAGCCTCCAATGTAAAGACAAAAGGCACCAGGCTTTTTCAGCACAACCTCCAACGTTGAGAAGACTTCATGGATCTAAGTGCCTATATAAAGAAGTCCACTCCATCTTCTTCAGAGACGAACTTCTTGCAAAAATCACTTATCAAAGCTAATCTCTCAAAAGCTCTTATATTCTATTTGCTGTAACAGTGTTCTTAAACTTAAGAGAAATATCACAGTTGTGATAATTGTAACACCCCCTTCTATACCCCAAATAAATGCATATAAAACAATTAAGCACACACAAATTATCAGAGTAAAAATTTTAGGATAAGGTATAAAGGAAGAATGTCACAATTTCACCAACAAAACTCTTTAACATTTTGCTCCATAAAATATGTAACATTTTCGTAGTTTTAGAAATCACATTTCAACATTTAATTTAAGCGGAAGATAACATCATTTAATCAGTTCCAAAATATTAATTCAAATGCACATAAGTCATCCGGATTAATACATCATATCAGTTAGATTACAAAACCACATCAGCTGATACATCGCAATGTATCACAAAAGAATGACTACACTAGTCTAACTACCCGGTGTTACATATCAGAGCAGCCGACTCAAAAGAATGAAGACTAACTTCACAAAAGGACTCCAGCATCCTAATCTGCAATGCCTCATAGAGCATTATAAAACAGCAGAAGGGTGAGAAATATAACCATAATAATCAAGGCATAAGATCACATATATATAGGTAATCATATAACACTTATTCACATTTCTCACCACACTTCATTCTCATAATCATAATTATATCGCGTTCACATATATCAACATTATGAACATTCACAAGCACATCCCTTCATGCTTAATTTCACAATCATTCACAAGCACATTTATACAACAACAATATTATGCAATGTGACTCAACATATCCAATGCAACTCAATGCTATGCGGTACCGACATTAGTTATCTTTTTTCGGTTTTTCACTCTAAACCGGGTCCACCCTTTTAGACCGATAACTTGTTATCATTTTTCGGTTTTTACTTTAAACCGGGTCCACCCTTCTAGACCGATAACAACCAAGCCCGTCCCCTAGGCTTCAAACCCACCCTTCTAGGTTTGGGACAAGCCACTAGTTTCCACGAAACTAACAGACATTGCCTCTTGACTGAATGATGCATGTACAATCAACCAATCACAATAAATGCACTTAAGACCGTTCCCGCGTCTTAATCCCATGCATTCGAATAATTCACCCCTTCGAGAATTTCATCATGATTGCACATACAACATATATCAAACATTTATCAATGTATTCATTTCACACATCATCATCATCATACTCAACAACAATGCACACATACCACATATGTTCCCATGCATTTCCATACAATCGCATATAAATATGCACTCACAATTCATTAAACAATACACATACATTCATCATTGTATTCACATGTATTTCTATTTATCACAATTAATGCGCATCGCATATCAACTAGGATTCACGCCCGGAGGCTACCCACACCACACATCATCACAATAGATCATATCTATATCATATCATAAGAATATCAATCTATGTGAAACCACCAAACTATCACCACATGAGCAACACAGCAAAAGAGAAATGCTGTCAAATTCGCCTTCGTTCGCCTGGCGAACCCTCGCAGCGAACCTTCGCCTGGCATTCGCCTGGCGAACTCTCTCAACGAACACTCGCTAGGCTTCGCCTCGCGAAACTTCCCAGCGAGCCCAAGTCAGTAGCTATTGACTTCATTCGCCACCATTCGCCAGCACCTTCGCTGGGCGAACCTTCGCTACCCAACTTCGCTTGGCGAACTCGCCAGCGAAGTCCACTGGGATTTAATCATAATTACTCGCCAGCATTCGCTAGGCTTCGCCTGGCGAAGCTTCGCCTTCGCTCGCCTGGCGAGAGCCAGCGAACCTGCGCAGAACAGAACCCTATTCTGCCTCTCCTCCATCAATCCACCATCCACCAACTCTTGAACATCCAAATCAGTACAAATAGCATCAATACATGTTACCCGACTATTCTACGGCATTATTACTCAGTTCCAACCGATTAAATCACAGTTCTACCGATTATTCCAACTTTTGCCCTAAATGAAAAAGGATGGAAACTACACCAAAACCCCAACCCAACATACATAACATCATGCAATGATCAAATAGAAACATTTCTCACCCTTACCTCGATTAATCGGAGCTTTGATGTTGGTTCTTGATGATTTCCACTTTTCCTCTTCTTCTCTTCTCTTTCTCTCCTTTCTTCTTCTTTCCTCTTTCTTTCCAAATGTTTTCTATCTTTCTTTTCTTTTCTTTCTCTCTTATATATTTCCTTCATTTTCCTTCCTCTCTAATTCCTTCTTAATTTTCTATCCATACCAATTAATAAAAATTAATTCCAACATTAATAAAAAATCCCACTAAATCAATTAATTACTACAATTAATTATTTAATGAAATTTGGGCTGTTACAACTCTCCCCCACTTTAGGAATTTTCGTCCTCGAAAATGTTACCTGATTCAAACAGCTCTGGATAAGACTCTTTCATCCGACTCTCAAGCTCCCAAGTAACATTTCCACCAGCCGGTCCTCCCCAAGCGACCTTCACTAAGGCAATCTCTTTACCTCGAAGCTGCTTCAATTTCCGATCCTCAATCCGCATAGGTGATGTCTCAACAGTCAGGTTATCTCTCACCTGCACATCATCTATTTGGACTACATGAGATGGATCCTCAATGTATTTCCTCAACTGAGATACATGGAATATGTCATGAAGATTAGCAAGCGACGGTGGTAAAGCCACACGATAGGCCACTTCTCCTATCCTTTGCAAAATCTGATAAGGACCAATGAAACGCGGCGACAACTTGCGCGACTTCAGTGCCCTACCAACACCTGTCATCGGAGTGACTCGAAGAAACACATGATCTCCCTCTTGAAATTCAAGTGCCTTCCTCCTCTTGTCATAATAACTCTTCTGACGACTCTGAGTAATTCTCATCTTCTCTTGAATCATCTTGATCTTATCAGTAGTCTGTTGAACTAACTCGGGTCCAACAACAGAACTCTCTCCGGACTCGAACCAACACAATGGTGTCCTACACCGCCTACCATACAACGCCTCAAATGGTGCCATACCAATACTCGAATGGAAACTGTTGTTGTAGGTAAACTCAATCAAAGGCAAGTAGCTATCCCAAGCTCCTCCTTTTTCCAATACACAAGCTCTCAAAAGATCTTCAAGCGACTGAATCGTCCTCTCCGTCTGACCATCAGTCTGAGGATGATACGCTGAACTCAAACGCAACTTAGTACCCAAAACACTCTGCAGGCTCTCCCAAAATCTCGAAGTAAACCGCGGATCTCTATCCGAAACAATACTTAACGGAATACCATGCAGACACACAATCCTCTCAATATACAACTTAGCCAACTTCTCCAAAGGGTAATCCATACGCATAGGGATAAAGTGAGCAGATTTAGTCAACCTATCCACGATAACCCAAATAGCCTCAAAATTACTCGGCGTCCTCGGCAAACCCGATACAAAATCCATGGAGATACTATCCCATTTCCACTCAGGAATAAACAACGGCTTCATCAAACCCGATGGCTTCTGATGCTCAATCTTCGACTTCTGGCAAGTTAAACAAGAATACACAAATTCCGCAATATCCTTCTTCATACTAGGCCACCAAAATACTTTCCTCAAATCCTGATACATCTTAGTAGCACCCGGATGAATACTCAATCCGCTACGATGTCCTTCCTCAAGGATGCTCTTCTTAAGCTCAACCATGTTCGGAACACAAACTCGATCCCGACATCTCATAATCCCATTCTCATCAATCCGAAAATCACCACCTTGGCCTTGGTTGATTAAAGTCAACCAATCAGCTAAGCTCAAATCCGATTTCTGTCCTTCTCGAATTTCATCCAAAATACCACTTGTAAGCTTTAACATACCCAACTTAAATCCAAAAGAAATCCTCTCACATACCAAACTCAAATCCCGAAATTGCTCAATCAATTCCAACTCTTTCACCATCAATGCCGACATATGCAATGATTTCCGACTCAATGCATATGCTACTACATTCGCTTTACCCGGATGGTAGTTCAAGCCAAAATCAAAATCCTTCAAAAATTCAAGCCATCTTCTTTGTCTTGCATTCAATTCCTTTTGATCAAAAAGATATTTCAAACTCTTGTGGTCACTAAACACTTCGAATCTTGCGCCAAATAAATAATGCCTCCAAAGTTTCAAAACGAACACAACGGCGGCCAACTCTAAGTCATGCGTCGGATAATTCTTCTCATGCACTTTGAATTGCCTCAAAGCATAAGCTACAACTTGGTTATTCTGCATCAACACACCTCCTAAACCCATCAAAGAAGCATCACAATACACAACGAATGGTTCTTCTGGATTTGGCAGAATCAAAACAGGAGCTGTCGTCAACCTTCGCTTAAGTTCTTGAAAACTCGCTTCACACTTGGCGTCCCAAACAAAGGCTTGACCTTTCCTAGTCAACTTTGTCAACGGCAACGATAACTTAGCAAATCCTTCAATAAACTTCCGATAATAACCGGCTAAACCAAGAAAACTTCTGATCTCAAAAACTGACTTCGGAGTCTCCCATTGCGACACCGCTTCAACCTTCGACGGATCGACCGCAATACCACTACTAGAAATCACATGACCAAGGAAACTAACTTCCTTCAACCAAAATTCACACTTAGAAAGCTTCGCGAACAACTGCTTCTCTCTCAGCACAGATAACACAATCTTCAGGTGCTCGGCATGCTCTCCTTCGCTCTTCGAATAAACCAAGATGTCGTCGATAAACACCACCACAAACTTATCCAAATAAGGATGGAAAATCCTATTCATGTACTCCATAAATACACCCGGTGCATTAGTCACACCAAATGGCATCACGGAATACTCATAGTGTCCATACCTCGTCCGAAAGGCCGTCTTCTGAATATCCTCAGCTTTCACACGGATCTGATGATACCCAGATCTCAAATCAATCTTGCTGAACACGCTTGCACCAACCAACTGATCCATCAGATCATCAATCCTTGGAAGTGGATACTTATTATTAATAGTCACCTTGTTCAACTGTCTGTAATCCACACAGAGCCTCATAGAACCCTCTTTCTTCTTAACCAACAACACCGGTGCACCCCACGGTGACACGCTCGGACGAATAAACCTCTTTTCAAGCAAATCCTCAAGTTGACTCTTCAACTCTTTTAACTCCGAGGCCGACATACGATATGGAGCCATCGATATCGGACTAGTTCCAGGAATTAAATCTATCGAAAACTCCACTTCTCGCTCCGGCGGTAAATCCTTTATCTCTTCAGGGAATACTTCCGGAAAATCTCTAACAATGGGCAAAGCATCAATCTCTTCACTTTCACTAGTCCTCAAAGTTGCCATAAGCATAAATACCTTAGCTCCATCTTGCACCGATTCCTTCACTTGTTTCCTCGTCATAAACAAATCCCTTTCAACATCCGAGTCGGGAAAAATAACCGTTTTGTCAAAACAGTTAATATACACACGATTGAATTTTAACCAATTCATTCCAAGAATGACATCCAGTTGATCTAAATGAAGACACACTAAATCGATCCCAAAATCTCTACCGAAAATACTCAACGGGCAATTCAAGCAAACATACGGTGTAGTTACCGAACCCATAGCAGGAGTATCAATAACCATACCGCCACCAATCACAGACAACTCAAGATTCAACCTTCTAACACAATCCAAAGAAATAAAAGAATGCGTAGCTCCGGTATCAATTATAGCGATCAAAGGTGTACCATTAATGAAGCACGTACCTCGGATCAATCGATCGTCGCTAGCAGTCTCAGATCCAGATAGAGCGAACACTTTCCCGCTCCCTTGATTCTTTTTCGGCTTATCGCACTTGGTACTGATGTGCCCTCGCTCACCACAGTTATAGCAAGTAACACCCGCACCACTTCTACACTCTAGAGCCTTGTGGCCTGGCTTGCCACACTTAAAACACTTCTGTTCAACACTTTTGCACTCTGGAGCACGATGTCCCTCTTCACCGCACCTATAACATCTCACCGGAGTAGAAACTCCCCCACTTGGTTTCTTACCGAAACCAACCCTTTGTTTTCCCTTATCAGCAGGAGTTACGTAAGGTTTTCCTCTGAATTGTCCCTTTCCTTTCTTGTCACTTAGACTCTTGTAGTGGCTAGACCTAGCCCTACTATCTTCGTCATAAATTCTGCTCTTGTTAACCAACTCAGAAAACCGCCTGATTTCCTGATATCCAATAGCTTGTCTAATCTCGGGTCTCAAACCGTTCACAAACTTGAGGCACTTAGACCTCTCAGCATTACCAGTATTATAGTGAGGACAAAATTTGATCAACTCCTCAAATTTCGCCGCATACTCAGCAACCGTCGAATTACCTTGCTTCAACTCAAGAAATTCGATCTCTTTCTTCCCCCGCACATCCTCTGGAAAGTACTTCTCCAGAAAGGTTTCTCTAAACAAATCCCACGTAATCACAATATCATCTTCCTCAAATCTTTGGCGAGTATTACTCCACCAATCTTCAGCTTCTTCTTCGAGCATATGAGTCCCAAACTGCACCTTCTGTGCATCCGAGCAATTCATAACTCAAAAAATCTTTTCCACAGCTTTCAACCAAATTTGTGCCTTGTCCGGTTCATGAGTTCCCTTGAAGACCGGAGGGTTATTCTTTTGGAATTTCCCCAAAGCACGGAATCCATCATCAACAGGATTCCTCACATTCACATTGGCCGGAGGATTCTGCCCAATTGCCCCCGCCAATCTCGTCAATGCCTCCGCAATCGCTTCGTCGTTCCTCCCTGAACCATCTTACTAATTCCAACACCAGAACTACGTAAGAACAACCAATATTGATAATGCATCACACGCATATCAATAACACACAGGGAAAAACACTCTAACAACTTGGCCGGACGGACCGACCTGCTCTGATACCACTATTGTAACACCCCCTTCTATACCCCAAATAAATGCATATAAAACAATTAAGCACATACAAATTATCAGAGTAAAAATTTTAGGATAAGGTATAAAGGAAGAATGTCACAATTTCACCAACAAAACTCTTTAACATTTTGCTCCATAAAATATGTAACATTTTCGTAGTTTTAGAAATCACATTTCAACATTTAATTTAAGCAGAAGATAACATCATTTAATCAGTTCCAAAATATTAATTCAAATGCACATAAGTCATCCAGATTAATACATCATATCAGTTAGATTACAAAACCACATCAGCTGATACATCACAATGTATCACAAAAGAATGACTACACTAGTCTAACTACCCGGTGTTACATATCAGAGCAGCCGACTCAAAAGAATGAAGACTAACTTCACAAAAGGACTCCAGCATCCTAATCTACAATGCCTCATAGAGCATTATAAAACAGTAGAAGGGTGAGAAATATAACCATAATAATCAAGGCATAAGATCACATATATATAGGTAATCATATAACACTTATCCACATTTCTCACCACACTTCATTCTCATAATCATAATTATATCGCGTTCACATATATCAACATTATGAACATTCACAAGCACATCCCTTCATGCTTAATTTCACAATCATTCACAAGCACATTTATACAACAACAATATTATGCAATGTGACTCAACATATCCAATGCAACTCAATGCTATGCGGTACCGACATTAGTTATCTTTTTTCGATTTTTCACTCTAAACCGGGTCCACCCTTCTAGACCGATAACTTGTTATCATTTTTCGGTTTTTACTTTAAACCGGGTCCACCCTTCTAGACCGATAATAGCCAAGCCCGTCCCCTAGGCTTCAAACCCACCCTTCTAGGTTTGGGACAAGCCACTAGTTTCCACGAAACTAACAGACATTGCCTCTTGACTGAATGATGCATGTACAATCAACCAATCACAATAAATGCACTTAAGACCGTTCTCGCGTCTTAATCCCATGCATTCGAATAATTCACCCCTTCGAGAATTTCATCATGATTGCACATACAACATATATCAAACATTTATCAATGTATTCATTTCACACATCATCATCATCATACTCAACAACAATGCACACATACCACATATGTTCCCATGCATTTCCACACAATCGCATATAAATATGCACTCACAATTCATTAAACAATACACATACATTCATCATTGTATTCACATGTATTTCTATTTATCACAATTAATGCGCATCGCATATCAACTAGGATTCACGCCCGGAGGCTACCCACACCACACATCATCATAATAGATCATATCTATATCATATCATAAGAATATCAATCTATGTGAAACCACCAAACTATCACCACATGAGCAACACAGCAAAAGAAAATGCTGTCAAATTCGCCTTCGTTCGCCTGGCGAACCCTCGCAGCGAACCTTCGCCTGGCATTCGCCTGGCGAACTCTCTCAGCGAACACTCGCTAGGCTTCGCCTCGCGAAACTTCCCAGCGAGCCCAAGTCAGTAGCTACTGACTTCATTCGCCACCATTCGCCAGCACCTTCGCTGGGCGAACCTTCGCTACCCAACTTCGCTTGGCGAACTCGCCAGCAAAGTCCACTGGGATTTAATCATAATTACTCGCCAGCATTCGCTAGGCTTCACCTGGTGAGAGCCAGCGAACCTGCGCAGAACAGAACCCTATTCTGCCTCTCCTCCATCAATCCACCATCCACCAACTCTTAAACATCCAAATCAGTACAAATAGCATCAATACATGTTACCCGACTATTCTACGGCATTATTACTCAGTTCCAACCGATTAAATCACAGTTCTACCGATTATTCCAACTTTTGCCCTAAATGAAAAAGGATGGAAACTACACCAAAACCCCAACCCAACATACATAACATCATGCAATGATCAAATAGAAACATTTCTCACCCTTACCTCGATTAATCGGAGCTTTGATGTTGGTTCTTGATGATTTCCACTTTTCCTCTTCTTCTCTTCTCTTTCTCTCCTTTCTTCTTCTTTCCTCTTTCTTTCCAAATGTTTTCTATCTTTCTTTTCTTTTCTTTCTCTCTTATATATTTCCTTCATTTTCCTTCCTCTCCAATTTCTTCTTAATTTTCTATCCATACCAATTAATAAAAATTAATTCCAACATTAATAAAAAATCCCACTAAATCAATTAATTACTACAATTAATTATTTAATGAAATTTGGGTTGTTACAATAATAGCTTTTTAGAAGCATTCTTACTCTTGTAATAGTTTTATATTGATTGTAAAAGGTTTCCTTAAGAGGATCCAGTTGGGATCAGTAGCTCTTGAGAAGACTAAGATCAGTTGTTCTTAGGTGTTACTATTATAATCTGTTTGAATAAATAGTGGATTAAGTCCTTGACTGAGAAAGGCAAATCACTCTTGAGAGGGTGGACTGGAGTAGTTGAGTTCAACGAACCAGGATAAAAATAACTGTGTTTGAATCTTTGATTATTTGTCATACTTATTCAACCCCCCCCCCCCTTCTAAGTATTTTCTCACCTTCAGTTGGCATCAGAGCTTCGGTTCTGCGTGTGCTACCACTTAACCGTGTCAGTAAAGATCCAGTGAGAAAAGTTACTTTGATATATATTTGTTTGTCATTATGGGTGATGCTTCTACATCCAATTGTAACAAATATGAAGGGGATAGAATCAGCACAAAGCCTCCTATGTTTGATGGAGAGAAATTTGATTACTAGAAGGACAGGATAGAAAGTTTCTTCCTTGGTTATGATGCTGATTTGTGGGACTTGGTCATTGATGGCTATAAACATCCTACAAATGAGGATGGCAAGAAAATTGATAGAAAATCAATGACAGAAACCCAGAAGAAGGATTTCAAAAATCACCATAAGGCTAGGACAATATTGCTTAATGCAATCTCTCATACTGAGTATGAAAAGATTACTAACAGAGAAACAGCTCATGGAATGTTTGAGTCACTTAAAATGACTCATGAGAGAAATTCTCAAGTGAAGGAGACCAAGGCTCTGGCGCTTATACAGAAGTATGAAGCGTTCAAAATGGAAGAATATGAAAATATAGAAACTATGTTTTCTAGATTTCAGATCCTCACAGCTGGTCTAAAAGTTCTGGACAAGGGATACTCCACATCAGATCATGTAAAGAAAATCATCAGAAGTCTACCTACCAGATGGAGACCAATGGTGACTGCCTTGAAGATGGCTAAAGATCTGAACAAGATCTCTTTAGAAGAACTCATCAGCTCACTGAGGAGCCATGAAATTGAGCTTGAGGAAGATGAACCTCAAAAGAAAGAGAAAGGTAAATCTATTGCTTTAAAATCTAATAAATCTGCTAAAGCTTTGCAGGTTATTGAAGAAAGCTCTGAAGGATCTTCTTCTTCTGAAGAAGATGAATTATCCATGTTGTCCAGAAGGATCAACAAACTCTGGAAGCACAAGGGAAAGAAGTTCAACAACTTCAGAAAATCTGATCATAGAAAGGAATCTTCTGGGCACAGAAGATCTAGCAAGAAAGAAGTTGTGTGCTATGAGTGCAAAGAACCTGGGAATTACAAGAATGATTGCCCCAAACTTCAAAGAGAAAAACCCAAGAAGAAGTTTGACAAAAAGAAGAAGGTTCTGATGGCAACATGGGATAACTCAGATGAATCTGAATCATCTTCTGAATCAGAAGAAGAATGTGCTAATGTTGCACTAATGGCCAGCACAGATGATCAGGAAGAGGGAACATCAGGATCTGAAGCTGAATCAGACTCTGACTCTGAAGAGGTATTTTCTGAACTCTCCAGAGCTGAACTTGTTGAGAGTTTATCTGAAATGTTGGAAAGCTACAGCAAGATCAAACTCAAATACAAAAAGCTGAAAAGCAATCTTGAATCTGATATTGATCTTCTGAAGACAGAACTTGTTGAGCAAAAAGAAATTAATCTGAAAATCAAAAATGACTTTGAAATAGCTCAACAAGAATCTGAATCTGAGACTAAGTCATGTGAAAACATTTTAGAAAAATATGAATCTAGCTTTCAGAGATTCCTTACTAAGAGCATAGACAGAAGCAAGATGGCTTCTATGATCTATGGTGTTAGTGGGAACAACAGAAGAGGTATTGGATATGAATCTTCCTCTGAAAGTAATCCAAAATCTATTGACAAACTCTTCATCAAGAAGACACCTCTGTACTCTCAATTTAAGTTTGGTCACTTAAATGACATTAAACACACAAGCTCTGAGAAGAATACTTATGTGTTTAAACCCAAGGCAATTCAAAATAAACATTATGTTGAAAAACAGAAGGTTAGACAAACCTACAAACCAACTAACCCTAAAGGACCCAAGAAGATCTGGGTACCTAAGAGCAAAATAATCCCTGTTGCAGATGTTCTTAGCAGCAAGGTCAGGACGCCAGTCATGGTACCTGGACTCTGGATGCTCACGACACATGACAGGAGAAAGGTCTATGTTCCAAAGCCTGGAACTTAGATCTGGAGGTGACGTGAAGTTTGGAGGGAACCAGAAAGGCAAGATCATTGGATCTGGCACTATTGGAAATGAAATGTTTCATGCTTGGTTATTCTGAACACTCTAAAGGCTACAGAGTATTCAATACTGAAACACAGATTGTGGAAGAATATATTCATGTAAGATTTGATGATAAGCTTGGCTCTGAAAAGCCAAAGCAGTTTGAAAGTTCTGCAAATAGAGAAGTGATTCTCACAGACTCTGAAGGCTCAGAGGCAGAAAAGGCTAAAGAGAAGGAATCTGAAGCAACTCTAGATGCTATTCCCTTATCTTCTCAATTGGACAACTTACACATTTCTAAAAGATCAAATGTCCGAGGATCTTCTTCCAGAATCAAGGTATCTCACCCAGAAGATGTGATTATTGGAAAGAAAGATGATCCAATTAGGACAAGATCCTATCTCAGAACATCTGAATCTTCATTGTTTGGCTTAGTCTCAATAATTGAACCAACATCTATGGATGAGGCTCTGAAAGATAATGAATGGATTATTGCCATGCAAGAAGAGCTAAATCAATTCACCAGAAATGAAGTTTGGGATTTGGTTCCTAGACCTAAAGGATTCAACATTATTGGAACAAAATGGGTCTTCAGGAATAAGTTGAATGAAAAGGGAGAAGTTGAAAGGAATAAGGCAAGGCTGGTTGCTCAAGGTTACAGTCAGCAAGAAGGAATTGACTATACAGAGGCTTATGCTCCTGTTGCCAGGTTAGAGTCTATACGTTTACTCATTTCTTTTGTAGCACAGAATAACATCACTCTATATCAGATGGATGTTAAAAGTGCCTTTCTTAATGGTATTATAGAAGAGGAAGTATATGTCCACCAACCTCCTGGTTTTGAAAGTGAAAACTTTCCAGATCATGTTTTTAAACTAAAGAAATCTCTTTATGGTTTAAAACAAGCTCCCAGAGCTTGGTATGAGAGGTTGAGCAATTTTCTTCTGGAGAAAAATTTTATCAGAGGAAAAGTGGATACAACTTTATTCTGTAAAACTCTTAAGAAAGATCTGTTGATTTGTCAAATATATGTAGATGATATTATTTTTGGATCAACAAATATTATGCTTGGAAAGGAGTTTGCTAAATGTATGCAGGTAGAGTTTGAGATGAGCATGATGGGAGAATTGAGATTCTTTTTGGGAATCCAAGTCAACCAGACTCCAGAGTGCACCTACATACATCAGACCAAATATGTTAAAGAGCTTCTGAAGAAGTTCAACATGGTTGATAGTAAGATGGCAAAGACTCCAATGCACCCTACAAGCACTCTTGGTAAGGAAGAGGTAAGTAAGAAGGTAGATCAAAAACTCTACAGAGGTATGATAGGATCTCTTCTATACTTGACTGCTTCTAGACCTGATATTCTGTTTAGTGTCTGCTTATGTGCAAGATTCCAATTAGATCCTAGAGAATCACACTTAACAGCTGTTAAGAGGATTCTAACGTATCTGAAAGGTACTACTAACATGGGTCTGTGTTACAGAAGATCTGATGAATTTTCATTAGTTGGATTCTGTGATGCTGATTATGATGGAGACAGAGTTGAACGTAAAAGCACTTCTGGAAGCTATCAGTTTCTTAGAAGTCATCTGATCTCATGGTACAGCAAGAAGAAACCCACTATTGCACTATCAACTACAGAGGCAGAATACATTGTTGCTGCTGGATGTTGTACGCAGATGCTCTGGATGAAGAGTCAGCTAGAAGACTATCAGATCTATGAGAGTAATCTTTCTATCTTCTGTGATAATACTTCTGCTATATGTTTGTCAAAAAACCCAATCTTACACTCTAAGGCTAAACATATAGAAATTAAACATCACTTCATCAGAGACTATGTTCAGAAGGGTGTAATAAATCTAGCTTTTGTTGATACAGATCATCAATGGGCTGATATTTTCACAAAACCCCTTGCTGAAGATAGGTTTAAGTTCATTTTGAAAAATATTTGTATGGATTTTTGTCCAGAGTAATATTTATCAGAGGCAACTTATCAGATGCAAAATGTTTAAAGATCTGAAGTATTTCATCTGATTATTTGTTCATTTATCTTTGATTGATTTATTTGTGTGAAACTCTGAACTAACAAACTCAGAAGATCTGAACGTTGGAAACGTTTCATTTCTTGAGAGACATCAGATGCACATACAAGCAAACACGTGTCACTCAGAATCTGAAAAGATGGAGTGCTCTACTGAATTGACGTTTGAGGTACTGCTTTGAAAATCTCATTTTTCTTGGATTTCCCCCCATTTGTCAGATCTTTAAATTGAAATGATTATTTTCATTAAATGTTATGTGTAAACGTGCGTATGTGTTTATTGATGTGCCCAATGTTTGATTTTTTTGGTTTTCTATAAATACCACCTATCACACCATTTTCACACTTTTCACACTCACTACACTTATGCATTTTTGCTTACTCTTCAACCTCTACCAAAACCCTAAACCCAAATCAAAATCTTCATCTTCATCAATGGCTTCTTCATCAAATGCTGCTGAAATCTCCAACAACAATATAATGTACAAGAAACCAGTACGCACTCTATTTACTCCATTTGTGGATCTTGAGGTTCTGTGCGAGAGTTTCATTGATCTTGAATCAATAGAAGAAAATGGATTTGACCTAACAACTGCCATTAAAGCTCAAGGCTGGGAGAAGTATTTTGATAGACTGATGGGTCCTGTGTACCCAACTCTTGTGAAGGAATTCTGGATTCATGCTCATGTTGGTCCTAAGTTCATTCACTCATCTGTCCTTGGGAAGGAGATAGTGATCACTGAGAAACTGATCAGGCAGCTGTTTAGTTATAAAGAATCTGATGGTGTTACAAACCTAGCCTCTGCACGTATTGATATGGCTAAGGTGTATGAAGAGATTACTGTATCTGGAACACAAACAAGCAAGGTTAAAGATCTGAAACCTATCTATAGGATCTGGGCGAAGATATTTATGAGTACAATCTTTCACAGAAAGTCATCCAACTCACCAGACTATGTGAGTACAGAGCATCTCTACTTCATGTACTGCATCAGCAAGAATACTAAGGTGGATCTGCCCTATCTGATTTTCAGTCATCTTCTGACTCATGTCAAAGAGACTAGAGAAGAGGTCAGAGCTAAAGCTGGGAAAGTTAGAACTTGGATACCTCTGGGAAGACTTATTTCAGATATCCTTACAGAGAATCAGTTGGTGAAGCATCTGACAGATGCAAAAATGACAGAGGATCTGTCCTACATCATTGGATCTGAGATAAACGGACTTACTCTGAAAAGAATGAAGATCAGTTCAGAGCTGAATGGTAAGATAAGGAAGATAAACTCTGAGGAGGTCAGTGGCAGAAGGATACCAGTAGAAGATTTTCCAATGTTCAGCGCAGATGAACCAAAAGGTATTGTCTGGGCTTACATTGCAGATTGTCTGAAGAATGGAATTTCTCTACCTGCTAACCTTGTTCAGAGACAAGGAGAAGAATTGCCCAATCTGATGAAGGAAAGGCGTAGTAAGAGAAAAGCTGAAGAAGGCTCTTTTCAGAAGAAAAGGAAAGAATCTGAAGTTCCAAGGAAGAAGAAGAAAGGAGTAAAGAAAGTCAGAATCAATTCTAGAGATGCTACTCTGGAAGAGATAAGAGACATTATTCATCAGGTATTAACATCTGATCCTACCCCTGCTGTTCATTCACCCCTTCCATCACCTAAACTCTCTCCAACCCTTAGACATAGAACTTCTAACCCCCAACCATTTGCAAACCTTTCATCTGAACCACCTTCATCTCCCCCAGTACATTCACAACCATCTTCTGTACCAACAACCTCTGATCCCCAACCTCATACTACATCTGAACCCCCTCAACCTACTTCACCAGAAATTCCACAACCAGAAATTCCACAACAAGATATTCTGGATATCCAACCCCTGAATCAATCCATTAACATTTCTTCAACATCTGTTCACTCAGAAGAATCTTCTGATTGTGAATCATCTGATTTTGAACCAGAGTCTCTCAAACAAGCTCGTTCTGACATTGCTATGAAGGAACACGTTAACATTTCTATGTTTCAAGCTTCATCATCTGAAACTCATACTCCACCCAACTCCCTACCTCAGATAACCATCCCTCAACCATCTGAAACTCATCTATCTGAAACCCAAACCATTCCTCAACCAACTGAACTCCCTCAGTCTGACACCCAAACATCTCAACCAACACCACCTCAACCACAACCATCTGAACCTACACCATCTGAACCTACTCATGTTAACACTCCTAATCCTAAACCCTCTGAACAGTCAGATCTAGGATCATGTGTTAACACTATGTTTGAAATATTCAAGAAGGAGATAGATTCTGAGTATGCTCGTGTTAAGGAAGTGTGCTTGTCAAGTTTGGATTCGGTTGTTTCAAATGCTTCTTGGAAACGTTTCATCTGGATGTTCAACAAAGCTGCTTTAAAAGTTAGAGCTAAATGTTCTAAGCTTGCAAAGACTCAGTTTGCAGAGTTAATCAAGATAACTCTGATGAACATTCCTCCTCCTCCTCCTGTGTTGCTTCTGGAAGCTGCTCCTCCAGAGGCTCCTGCATCTGAATTGGTTGAACAAGCTTCTGAAGAGAACCAGTCTGACAAGAACACTGCTGCTACTGCATCTGCTTCTTCTTCATCCGTGGTCACAGAGCTTGTGAATGATGTCAAGGAAATAAAAGATTGGATGGTACAACAAGAGAAGACAACTGATGAGATCAAGACCTGGATGTCTAAGCAAGAAGAGTCAATAGCCAAAATGACAGAGCTTCTGACCCTTATTGCCTCACGCCAGACTTAGTTTTATTTGATGTTTTTGCACATGTTATTGCTTCTGTTGTTTTCTTATTGTTTTGTTATGCTTTTTGGCATCTATCTGTTCTTTTGTGACTCTATTTGATTGTGAACTCTGATCTGTTTAAATGAAAGTTGATGTTTTTGCTTCTATATGCTTCTTTTCTTCTGTATCTTTATGTCTTTAAAAATCTTTTTGATTATGACAAAAAGGGGGAGAAAAAGAGAATCTGATTGTCCAACCTATAAGCAATTACTAAAACTGAAATTCAGACATTTTATTAACTTACTTTGAATTTAAGTCTTTCAGATTACATTGATATATCTGACATAATTCATTGAAGTTACCCTGAGACTTTTCCAACCAGAACCTGATCTTCCAAAGCAAATCTGAGTATTCAATCAACTCTGATATCTTACTCTGATACCTTTACTCTGAAAGATAATTCAAGCAAGATGATAACCAGGCGCTCTGACTGAAGGAAGTCATAATTATCTGGCATCAAGATTTGATTCTGAAAGTCAAATCTCTTGTATCAGGCTCTGAATCTGAAATATACTTAATCAAAAAGGGAAGTGTTTTCTTCTATTAAAGTATTCATTTCAGGGGGAGATTGTTAATCTCAGGGGGAGTTATAATTCATACTTTTTATTGAACAAAATTTCTCATGTTTTGTCATCATCAAAAAGGGGGAGATTGTAAGAATACAGATTGTTTCTTAGTAATATCTCTATGTTTTGATGATAACACTTATGAATTTTGTATTCAAGAATTATATACTCTAAATTTGTTCTAGACTGTTTGCTACAGGTACTAAAGAAAATATTCTTAAAGAGCAAATTTGGATCTGAACAATGATATTATGAAAGGCTTCAAAGGTTCAAGAGCATCTTAAATGAAGATCTGAACGCTGTCTCCAGAAGAATCCGAGTGCTGTCTACTGAAGATTCTAAAGCAGAAGCCTCTAAAGAATAGAAGACTCTGAGAGTTCAGAAGCTTAGTCATCAGAAGACTCTGAAGATACTAGGCTGCATAGTATTGAGAATCTGATATTGAAGACTCTGCTCTGATAGAACTACACGCTCAAGCACACAAGCTGCATATACTCTGATTCAGCATAATCTGAAGAACATCCCAAGACTCTGAAGATCCAGAAGATCTCTACTCTGGAGATTCTGAAGATCCACACTCTGATGTTGATAGTTGAACTTACTTAGTGAAGAAGATTTGAATATGTCTGTTGGCATATCTCAACAGCTCTTTCCTCTTTTATGCTAGACACAAGAACACAGACAAAAAGGTTTTATCTGTGCATTCCATTCTAAGGAAAGTGTCTGCAACGTGAAGACAAAAGGCACCAGGCTTTTTCAGCACAGCCTCCAATGTAAAGACAAAAGGCACCAGGCTTTTTCAGCACAACCTCCAACGTTGAGAAGACTTCATGGATCTAAGTGCCTATATAAAGAAGTCCACTCCATCTTCTTCAGAGACGAACTTCTTGCAAAAATCACTTATCAAAGCTAATCTCTCAAAAGCTCTTATATTCTATTTGTTGTAACATTGTTCTTAAACTTAAGAGAAATATCACAGTTGTGATAATAGCTTTTTAGAAGCATTCTTACTCTTGTAATAGTTTTACATTGATTGTAAAAGGTTTCCTTAAGAGGATCCAGTTGGGATCAGTAGCTCTTTGATCTTAGATATTTAAAATTAATTATTTTGTAACTAAATTAGTATTTAACTGATATTGTAATCTGTTTGATTAAATAGTGGATTAAGTCCTTGACTGAGAAAGGCAAATCACTCTTGAGAGGGTGGACTGGAGTAGTTGAGTTCAACGAACCAGGATAAAAATAAATGTGTTTGAATCTTTGATTATTTGTCATACTTATTCAACCCCCCCCCCCCCCCTTCTAAGTATTTTCTCACCTTCATAACCGACCAAAAGAATGAAGCTATACTTCACAAAAGACTTCCATCAAAGCTAATCTGCAATGCCTCATAGAGCATTATAAAACAGCAGAAGGGTGAGAAATATTATCATAATAATCAATGCATATAATTATATATATATATATATATATATATATATATATATATATATATATATACACAAGCATAGAATACACATACTCCGCATTTCTCACCATAATTCATTCATAACTCATCATACATTTCACAACATGTATAAACACACATGGATAATCACAAAACATGTTTCATCATGCACATATCCATAGTTCTCAACTCAACAATCCACACACAATCATATTTCATATAACAATGATATCTATGTTATGTGACCCAACACAACTCAATGCAACTCATGCCATGTGGTACCAACACTTGTTATCATTTTTCGGTTTTTACACTTAAATCGGGTCCACTCTTCTAGATCGATAACAACAAAAGCCCATCCTCTAAGCTTTCAAACCTACTCTTCTAGGCTTGGGACAAGTCACTAGTCTCCACGAACTAGCAAGCATTGCCTCTTGACTAAATGATGCATATGCAATCAACAACCAAATGCACTTAAGACCGTTCTCGCATCTTAATCTCATGCATTCTCAATAATTCATCACATAAGAATTATAACATGATTGCACACACAACATATTTCGCATAATCAAAGTATTCATACTTTAAATCATCATCACCATTTTATCAAGCAATGCACACATATTCACTAATACGTTCTCATGCATTCTTCACATACAATTACAAGCGATGCACACATATTCACAATATGTTCTCATGCATTATCAATAACATTGTGCCAACGGTAATGAACTCAATCATAATCAACATGTACTTTTAATCAATTTAAACAATGCATATATTGTCAAAAGACCACATTTCATAATCGGTTCCAAAATCTAGGATTCACGCCATACGGCTACCCACAACATATCACACCACTATTCATTCCAATAGGGATCGAACACAATTGAACCAAACAATCAACATCGGATGGAATCACAAAGAAAATGGAATGATGTCACCCTCGCTGGCTTGCTCGCCTAGCGAGTCCCTAGTGAATACTCGCTATCTATTTGCCTAGCGAACAAGCTCGTGAAGGCAAACAGAAGCTACTGACTTCGTTCGCTACCTCACTCGCTGCAGCGAGGTCCTAGCGAATCCTTCCCTACCTCACTCGCTACCAGCGAACCAGATCAAATACATTATGTCCAAGTCTGGGACCACTCGCTAACTTGCTCGCCTAGCGAGTTGCTAACGAACACTCGCGACCTGTTCGCCTAGCAAAGGTACTAGTGAACGTCTGCGAACTCAAAAACCCTCACTGCCATCAATCCTCAACTCTTCACAAAATCAACCGATTCTCACCAAACCAGTTCCTATAGTCTTAGTCTAACATCCCTTGACTAAACTACACACTTTATTCTCGAGTCCAACCGTTAAAACCTTGATTCTACCGATTAAACTCATTTATGCCCTAGAATGGAAAATGGAGAAAACATCCAAACAATCCAAACCAATCATACATAATCATATACATTGACAACATAATGATATTTCACACCCTTACCTTGATTAAATTGGAAGCTAGGAGTTGTTCTTGATGATTCCAAGCTTTTCCTTCTTCTCCTTCTCTTTTCTCCTTTTCCTCTTTATTTCTCTTCTTTTCTCTTATGTTCCTATCTTTTCCTTTTCTTCCCATTTCCCCTTATATTCCTTCCATTCTATTTCCTTCCATAAATTCTCCTCTCAAATATCTACCAATAATTCCAATAATGAAAACAATCCAAATAAATTAATTAATTAACATGAATAATTAATTATTGAAAAATTAGGCTATTACAACGAGCATCAAGATTGTTGTCACGGAAAGCCATGATCAGAAATTTGAAGAATTGTTTTGGTCTTGTGTTCTACGAAGAGAGAAAAGGCAGGGATAACAAGGTTTTCATAGACGACACCACTGATCTTACCAAATGATCAGAACCTGAGATGGGTCAAAGACAAGTGTCTGTGATGCTGGGTGTGAAAGAGGAGGAGGGGGTGTACCTGCAAGGTACTTCGATGCTCAGGTAAAAGAACGAGCAAGAGAGTGAGCAAGTACAGAATATGTGTGTTTCAAAATGAATATCTGATACCTGACCCTCTCAAATGAGAAGGTTTTATAATGCCCCCAACACTTGGCCATTGGTCCCTATTTTTGAGGCAAGATAATCGTTTCTTGAAGAATAGGTAACTTCCAGAACTAGCCGTTGGGACGGGCAGACGTGCCCATAACTAATCGTTGGTGCGGGCAGAGGCGTAGTTACAGGTACAAGCGTCTTGGCTGTTTCTGGATGGTGGAACCGTGCGTGACGGGAAGAGAGTGACGGGGAGAAGTGTTATGACCAAGGGTAAATAGGTCAGCCTCCCTGTTGAAGGGGAAGAAAGGTAAACTTTCCACCAAAGAGGTTGGACTTAGGCAATTGGGTTGTTTTGGGAGAAGAAGTGGATTGGGTCGTGCCTAGCCATTGGGCTAGTCCGGAACAACTTATTTTTACAATTTATTCATCATATTAATGTTATATTAATATCATTATCTTGATAATTATTGTAAAATAATTTTATGAGCCATTTGTGATGTTGTGAATTACGTGGATGACTATTTGACTTTGGTTAGGTTTTTAGGGTTTTCATCTTGATGAATATGATTCTTTGCTAGATACTTGACCTTAATGTTTATGTTTGTCTTGATCCTTGCCATGCTTAAGATGATTTTAGGGTTTGCTTAGAAATGATTGTTCACATGATTTGAAACCCTAAATGATTTAAGTCACTTGCTTGAACATTTATCTTTGTCATATATGATACCATACCTTGATGCTTGGTTAGTGTGAGTTATTACATTTTAAGATGCATACTTTGCTTGATACATACTTGTGAATTTTGATTGCTACCTTCATTTGTGTTTAAATCCAAAGCAAAGGACTATAGTTATCTTGTTGTCTTATGCATATCCCTTGTATACCTTGATGTATCCCCACCCTTGTATGTAATCTTGTCCATATTGCTCATGTTAGGATAGAAGTTAACTTATTAACTCTAAAATAAAACAAAAATATTAAAATCAACCTTTCAAAATCATAAAGGACTTGGTCAACACCAAGGTCCATTTTCAAAAACATTGGTCCAACACTAATTGATCACCATTTTAACTTCACCCCATTGACAACCCTTTTTCAAACTCATTCTTGATTCAACATCAAGCCCTTTTAAAACACCAAACTTGTAAGTTGATTACTTCACATATCACCATCAACCTTTTCGACCATTTAAAAACCTTTCATGAATAAATCTCGATCAACATCGAGCACATTTTCTTAATCAAAACTTTGACTTATGTCATTGCATTGTTAAAAATCTTTTCTTAATAAATACGAAAGAAGAGGACTATTGGAATCTAGCATTCTAGTAGAAACCTTAAATGATTGGTCTCAAGTCTTGCACGTTGGGATAGTCATGGATTCTTTCCTTTTGTTCCTAAAACACTTATTATTAACTTGGACAAATAAGGGTCGTTGAGATCTTACATCTTGGCATAACTCTTTGAACAATTGATTATCATCAAGAGTTTGTTGTCCATCAAACAATTTTCATAACAACTTGAATGGATAAGGATCGTTGGAATTTAGCATTCCGGCATAACTCTTTGAACAATTGATTCCCATCAAATGTTCGTCATTCACTTAAAATACATTCAACCAATCAAACTATCTTTCTCGCCACTGTGTGATTAATTCTAAACAACATTTTCATAAACGAGAGATATTGCATCTTGAGACGACGCAAAATATTACTTCGTCCTCAAACTACTTGAGTTAAGATAAGAGGCATTTCCCGTGAATGTTGATTTGTAAATCCATTCTTTTATGATGCAAACGTCCACTCCTCACCTATTTTGGGTAGAGCAATGTTTTCCATCAAATGTGACTAAATATCTTTCGCTGAAATCGACCAACAAACAAAATATTTTTACTCAGAACTACGGACGCTCTGATTTCTCATTTATTAATGAGAATACGTAGGCACAAGGGCCCTAATCTTTGGCAAGCCACCTCCCACCTTTTCTCTTTTTCCCGTAGTTCTCGAACTACAAATGCTCTAAGATCTTTATTGCACTATGGGAATACATAGGCACGACAATGCAGAGTCTTGTTAAGCCCCTTAGCAATAAAACCCTTAGGTCCCCTTTGAAGGTGTGAAAATACTTAGAAGGGGGGGTTGAATAAGTATTTATAAAAACTTTTAGCAATAAAAACACAAAGATTTTTATCCTGGTTCGTTAAACTTAACTACTCCAGTCCACCCTATCAAGAGTGATTTGCCTTTCTCAAACAAGGACTTAATCCACTATTAATAAACTGATTACAATAGCAATCACTAAGAGTAATTGTTCTTAGTCTTCTCAAGGACTACTGATCCCAACTGGATCTTCTCAAGGAACTATTACAATGAAATGTAAGATAAATACAAGTGTTTGAATGCTTCTAACAAGATTTATCACAAGAGTGATTTTTCACTTAATGTTAAGAACAAAAGAATAAACTCAGCAAAGAGAATAAGAATATTTTATGAGAGCTTGTAAGAGTTTCTATCAAAGATTCGTCTACTGAAGAAGATGAGGAAGACTTGCTTTTATATGCACAGTAGTTCACAAAGTCTTGACGTTGGAGGTTGTGTACTGAAAAGGCCTGAACCTTTTTGTCTTCACATCACATGACCTTTCCTGGAAGTAGAATGCACATAGAAATGCTTTTGGTCTGTGTTCTAGTGTCAAGCATGAAAGAGGAAAGAGTCGTTGAGCCAAATCAACGGATATAACTTTGAATTCTTCTTCAACAAATATTTCACTTCAGCAAAGTAAACATCAGAGTCTGCGTGATCAGAGTCTTGGATGCCCATCAGGGTTTGCTGAATCAGAGTAATGCAGCAAGTGTGCTTTAGCGTGTAGTTCTATCAGAGCAGAGTTTTATGACTCAGATCTTTAGTACATGCAGCGTGTAGTACTCTTAGAGTCTTCTGAAAAACTGTGCTTCTTAACTCTCATACAAAGATCTTCAATGCTTCAGAGTCTTCAGATCTTTCAGAGTCTTCTGCTTCAGATCCTTCTGCAGCTTCTGCTTCAGATTCTTCTGTAGCTTCTGCTTCTGAATCTTCTGCAGACAGCATTCAGATTCTTCTATAAGATGATTCTGACTCTTCAGAGCCTTCCATAGTTCCATGTTCAAATTAATTTGCTCTTATATATATATATATATATATATATATATATATATATATATATATATATATATATATATATATATATATATATATATATATATATATATATATATATATATATATATATATATATATATATATATATATATATATATATATATATATATATATATATATATATATATATATATATATATATATATATATATATATATATATATATATATATATATATATATATATATATATATATATATATATATATATATATATATATATATATATATATATATATATATATATATATATATATATATATATATATATATACTTTAACATCTGCAGCAAATATTCATGAACAAATTTTAGAGTATATAATTCTTTAATACAAAATTTCATAAGAGTTATCATCAAAACATAGAGATATTACTAAGAAACAATCTGTGTTCTTACAATCTCCCCCTTTTTGATGATGACAAAACATGAGAAATTTTGTTCAATAAAAAAAACAATAATTATAACTCCCCCTGAGGTTAAGAATCTTCCCCTGAAATGAATACTCTAAAGGAAAATAATACTTCCCTTTTTGCTTGAGTGTATTTCAGAATCAGAGTCTGATGACTTCTTTCAAACACAGAGTCTGGTTTTTCGTTTAGAATCAGAGTACAATTTGCTTCAAGAATCAGAGTCTGATTGGGTAATTCTCAGGATAACTTCAATGAATTTATTTTGTTAGATGAAACAATAGAATCTGAAAGACTTAAATTCAAAGATAGTTAATAATATGTCTGAATTTTGTTTTAGTATTTGCTTATGGATTGAACAATCAAATTCTTTTTCTCCCCCTTTTTGTCATAATAAAAAAGATGTGTAAAGACAAAAAAGATAACAGAAGAAAAGCAAAACAAACATTTTCATTCATTCAGATGGTTCACAAAACAGATGATAAAAAACAAGCAATAGAAAACAGATGCAAACAACAGTGCAAAAACATGAAAAGAAACTAAGGTTGGCGAGATGCAATCAGGGTCAGAAGATTTGTGATCTTTGCAGTAGACTCTTCTTGCTTGGCCATCCAAGTCTTAATCTCTTCAGTGGTTTGTTCTTGTTTGATCATCCAAGACTTGATTTCCTTAACCTCTTTCACAAGTTCTGAATTGTCAATCTTCACTTCAGATTCAGACACATCAATGTCCATATCAGATGCAACATCTTCATATGGAGAGTCTTTAGTAGGAGCAGCTTCCAGAAGCAACACTGGTGGTTTGGGAATGCTCATCAGAGTCTGTCTGACCAATTCAGCAAACTTTGCCTTAGCATCTTCAGCACAGACTGCCTTGAGATGAGAAGCCACAACGTTGAACTTAGAGATAAATTTATCCCAAGCAGCTTCAGACTTAACAGGATCTATACTTAACAGACACTCTTCTTCCACACGTGCAATCCCCATACGAACTTCCTTTTTGAAATTCTCAAACAGTTTATCAACATCTGATCTACGGATGGGGTAAAGGTATTCCTCAAGAGTCAATTTTTCAGCAGATTCAAAGTTTGGCTGAGGTTGTTCACAAGTGGTATCAGGAGGTGTTGGATCAGATGGTGGTTGTTCAGATGGTTGAGGTGCAGATGGTTAAGGTTCAGATGGTTGAGATGCAGATGGTTGAGGTTCAGATGGTAGTGGTATGGTGAGTTGAGGTGTAAGGGTTGTTGAAATTTCAGCTTCAGATGATGAAGGTTGAAAATCTGAGAGGTTGAATTTGGAGCGAAGTGAAAGTCTACGATTGATTTGGTCAGATGCTGATAGGTCAGAAAATGTAGGTTTGAATGGATCAGGAATGTGTAAACAGGAGGGTGTGTGAACTTTTGATTCAGAATCAGATGATTCAGTGGAGTGGCATGAGGTGGATGACAAGACAACCATGGTTGCAAGTGGTTCCAAATCAAGAGTGTCATTGGATGAGTGAAAGATAGAGGGTTCTGGAACAGGTAACGATTGTTCTATTATTGAGGGATGTTCAGATGGTGTTGGTTGGGGAGGTTCAGATGAAATGGGTTGAGATTGATGTTCTGGTGGTTGTTGTTATTGTTCTGGTTGTGGTTGTTGTTGTGGTTGAGGTTCTGGTTGAGGTTGTTCTGGTTGTTGATGTTCTGGTTGAGGTGGTTCAAATGGAGTTTGTACGGAAGATGGTTGAGAATGTGTAGGTTGAGATAGAGAGGGTTCAGATGAATGAATCCCAGATGATGGTGGTATAGATGATTGTGGTCTAGAAGGTGATGGAGGAGGTGAAGGTAATGGAGAGTGAATGGTTGGTATTTGATCAGATGTTAATACATGTTTGATAGTTTCTCTAATGTCTTCCAGACTTGCTTCTGGAGGAGTTGGTTTCACTTTCTTTACCTTCTGAGGCTTAGCAGCAGCTTCAGAGGCTTTTCTCTTAGGCTGAGCCTCAGATCCTTCTTCAGCAATCTTCTTTGAACGCCTTTCTCTAAGAAGATTATGCAGAACTTCTCCTTCCTTCTGTACGATGTTAATAGGCAGAGGAACACCATTTAACAAACAATCAGCTATGTAGGATAAGATGATCTCCCTTGGTTCATTAGCACTGAACATTGGAAAATCTTCAACAGGAATCCTTCTGTTGCTGACATCCTTAGTAGCAATTTTCTTAGGTTTGCTGGCAAGCTCTGTGATGACCTTCATCCTCTTCAGAGTATTGCCATTAATGATAGAACCTATGACATAGGACAGATCCTCTATCAATGCAGCATCATACAGATGTTCTACCAGACGATTCTCAGTCAGAATATCTGATATCAGTCTTCCCATAGGAATCCCATTCCTAACTTTTCCAGTTTTGACTCTTACTTCTTCTCTTGTTTCCTTTATATGATTCAGAAGATGACTAAACAGAAGATAAGGCAAGTCCACTTTCTTTCCCTTGCTCATATAGAATATGAAGTAGAGTTGTTCAGCACTGACATAATCTGGAGAATTTGATGATTTTCTGTGAAAGATGGAACTCATGAAAATCTTGGCCCAGATCATGTAGACTGGCTTCAGTTCCCTTACTTTGCTAGTTGGTGTTGCACCCCAAAATTTGACCAACAATTATTTATTCATTGAGTGTTTGAAAGTTGATACCTTCACCAGAAAGTTCAGGAGATCCTCAGAGGAATTGGTTGAAACCAAGGTTGTGTGCCTCATAGCTTGAGAGTTGTGGGTGCTCCTCAGATGATTCTGAGACTTTGAGAATGAACTTGATGTTTTGAGAAAGCCTATGAGATGTCTTTATAGCCATCATGAAGCCCAGAGAAGTCATTATGCAAGAGTTCAGAGGATTCAACCATGAATGGTAGAATTAAGGTTTTGACTGGGTCAACCCTAGATCAGCTGAAGATTTGGAGAAGGTTGAGACCTAATCCAAGGGCCATGAGATCATGGAATGATGCATAGATATGTTACAAAGATGATTCCTATACCAACTCATCATGATTGAAGAGTTTGAGAAGTTTTGAGTTAGGGTTTCTGAGGATTGTCAGTGAAAAAACCCTAATTTGATCCCTATTTTCCAGGCAGTTTTAGCTCTAGATGTGATTAATATCTCATCTTCCCCACAACATGAATGTTATAGAGCTTGTTCTTAGATTTAATTTGAGTGGTGTAAGTCCTTGATAGGAGTTGCAGAGCTCAAGTTATGGTTTTGACAAATTACAGGTCAGCTGAGGTGTGTGAATCTGGGTCCTTGAAAGTCACCCAATTTGCAGACAACTTTTGCCCTAGTAGGATGATTCCTATAATTTCTTGGTCAACATGAATGTTGGAGGGAATCTTCTTAGCTTTAATTTGAGTGGTAGAAGTCCTTGATAGGATTTGTGGAACTCAACTTATGGTTTGAACAAGACAGGGGTATTTTGGTCATTTGTCAGTTATAGGTCATTTTTAAGCAAAGGCCATATCTCCTATTTCCAAGCCTCAAATGGAAAAACTCAAAACATGAAAGTTGTTGAAAATGTGATTTTAAGTCTATAAAGAAGGTCATGAATTGTTGTAATAGCTCATAGCATGGATTTGCATGATTGGTCAAAAATGAACTAAAAATGGCTTATAAGTTTAAAAAGTTGAAATTGGAAATTGGTTTGGAAGATCCACAAATCCAAAATAGGTCATCCAATATATCATTTTGATTAGAAACATCATTTTGAGAACAATGGTTCAAATAGAATTTTGATTTGAAGCTTTAAAATGGGACATGCTTTGGAAAATTGAAACTTGCATATTAAGGCACCTTTGGAAATCATGACACAAGGCAAGGAAGAGGCTTGTTTTTGCACATTCCTTCTCAATATCTCACATAAGGAGATTTTGACACCAATTGGCAAGGTTTAAGGCATGATGCATGAGATTTTCAACTTACCATCATATGAGATTTCAAGCACTTTCTAGCTCATTCTAGAAAGATCTAGGAGTTTCCATTGATCATTATAAAAAGAGTGAATCATGGAGGGTAAAAGGTTGGTGATCATTGTTGATGAGAGGTGAGATTAGAGTGTGAAAAGTAAGATTCTTCCATTGGCAGTTTGATATCAAACCTTCATTCTCTTCAATCTCCATTCATTTCTCCACCACAAACATATTATTCTGATCATTGTGATTGAGTACATGCTGAGGTAGAAGAAGATCCATGGCAGTTTGAAGCTATTTTGAGGAAATTGCAAGAAGTGCATTTTGATATCAAACTCGAGTTTCAAGCCTTGTTCATTATTCTTGCTGCATACAGAATCCATATTGGCCTCTAAGGATCAAACAAGGAAGGTTTCAGGCACTGAATTGCAAGAAAACCATAGCCTCCATTAAAGTGTAACAGGTTGGTAATCTTGCTCGAATCTCATAGTTTATGTGCATTCTGCCATAGTTATAGGTGTAGAACTGTTAAGCTAAGGTAGAAGACCATTTTCTGAGGATTATGGAGCATTTCATGGAGTTTGATAGCAGGTGCAAGAATCTGTTATGATTGAGAACAGGCTGGATTAGTGGCTTTAGAGCACGATTGATAGCTCATGGTGGTAGGCATAACATAAAGAACAAGATTGGATCATCAAATTTGAGTTTTAGAAGAGTTGATTTCAGAGAAATATGGTGGTACCCGAGCTTTGAAGTTTTCTGTTTGAGTGATTCAAGGAGAATTAATGAAAACTACGCGCATAGTCTTGTTCCTTGTAATCTGTAGACCATTTTCCTTTTTGGAATTTTTAATTTTCATTGGGTGTGGAGGGAGAACGAGGAAGAAGAAGTATGCTGCATGAGGATAAGATTCAGAAACCCTAGGGTTTCGTTTGGGGACGATGGCTGTCCGTCGTTGGATTAGTCCCAGGGCTTGACCAATTCACCTCATCTAACGGCCCAGATCACTTGAAGAAACGGAGGGAAATTTCAAAAAGTGAAACACTGCCGTTTCAATTAGTGGAAGCGCCTGGGCTTAGCCATATTTCTATTAGCACCCCCCATATTCTGGCCCATTGAATTTTCAACTAGCGTGCATTGCTATTTTCACCCCCCCCCCTCCCCTTTAATTGTTTTCTTTTATTTTTTTTAATTTCCTTTGTATTTTCTTGCTTTTATAAAATTCATAAAAAATAGGAAATTAAATATTTTTTAATTCTTGTTTTTTTCATATGTTAGTAAATCTGTCTAGAAAATTCTAAATAAATAAAATGTCCATTTTATTTTATTTTCATATTTTTAATAGATTTTTCTTTTAAATAGCTTTTAAAATAGGATTATTTTTGTGCATGATTTTGTAGAATTTGTTTTAGGACCTTCCTTTAGTCTTTTTAATTCATTCTTTTTTGTGTAATTAGATATTGAATCATAGTTCCCCATAGGATTTAATTCTTGATTTTTAGATTAAAATTTGATGTAGTTTGATGGTTAGACATTTAGGTGCTCTAAGTAGGGTTTTAAGTTGTATAGGTAGACTTGAGCAAATTTGTTTTGGGGTTTATAGGCAAAATTAGTGTATGGGGAATACATGGGTTAAGGGTAAGTATATATAGAATCCCCTAGAATTTTGCTAGAATATTGTATGGTGTTTTAGTATTTTTCATTGATTTTTGAATGCATGGATAGTATGTGTGTTGCTTAAAGGCATAAGTTGTATTGTTGTGTTTTCCTTCCCTCTCTTTTGAGTGTGTGAGCTTGGAAGATTGAATTGAAGACCTTGTGGATCATCATTGAAGCTTTGAAGACCTTGCAGAGGAGTTTAGCATAGCTTTTGTTGTTTTGTTTATAGGTTTATAGGGGCATAGGCAGAGCCCTAGATAGAATGCTTTGTTCAATACACAAGGAGTGTCTTGTTCACCTCCTTTCTTCTCTGTGACATAGAGTCCCTTAGGGGTATTCACCTCTCTCCTTTGGAGGGATTAGTGACCTTGCCCTCTGAGGTAGAACTTTGAGAGAGCCTGTCCTTTGATGTTAAGTTCTCAATGGCATCCTTTGGAAGTCAGTGAGTACTGTAACATTCTTACCTCATCTTATTGACTGAATCTTGTTTGCTGGAGCATTTGAGCCTTTGAAGATAGAAGCTGAGGCCTTGAAGAGGATGATTCCTTGAAGATTATTGAAGTCTGAAGACTTTGTGAAGATCAAGTTGATGCTTGAAAATCCCTGAGGATAGTGAAGCCTGAAGGTAGAGCTGATCAAAGGAGCTGAAGCTCAAGGGAGAAGATGAGTTGATACTCATGTTGTAGGGTTGGTACCTGGAAAGCAAGTGATCTCTGAAGTCTGAAGACTGGGTTGCTGCTGAAGGAGCTGAGGCTTTCTTCTGTTTTCTTTGATGTATTGTGTGTTTTGTCTGACTTGTCTGCTGCATTAGACTAAGCACATTTAGAATAAGTTCAGTCTAAGAGCATGAGTGCATCTGATTGTATTGTTATTGCTTGGCTTTGCTTGTGGGTATTCGGTAGAGCCCAGCTCCCTTGCCCATGTGTTTACTTTGCTTGATAGCATGATTTCATTTTCTGTCTGTATGATTACAGTTTACTGTTTTTGCTTGATAGCATGTTGTTTATTTCAGTATGGTTACTGTTATTTCATGACTGGCTTGAGGTTGAGACGAGCTTGTGGAGGCTGAAGCCCCACACACATTTCCTCCCTCACTTGCATTGCATGCATTTTACTGTTAAAGCTGATGCTTTTGTCTATTTTGGTGTATCATTGACATGATCCCTTAGGACTCTCATTTCCTCTGATGAGGATTTGATGATAGACTTTTAGGCTGAAACCTATGCATGACAACATCTAGGAGTTCCCTGTTCAAACCTCAACCATAGGATGAATCCATGGCATGACAACAGTAGGACTTGATAGTCTCCCTCCTAGTTGGGCCTGTTCTCTTCTCACCTCGAAACAGTTTAAGATACAATAATCATGAATGATTTCTTTCGTACGTTACGAGCCTTAAGCTATCTGAGAAAGGGTTGTGGGAGAGTTTCTTTTCCACAGTCTGGATGTTTAGTATGGTACCCTTTGGGTGACATGCGACGCATTCACTCTCAGGTCATAGTCTCTAGTGCGGTCGAGATCGCAAACATAATAAAAAAAAAACACTTCTTTCAGGAGATAATCTGTAGTTTCCCGAACTACGTTTGCTCTGATCTTTCATACCAGATGAAAGTACGTAGGCATAGGACGCGATGTCCTAGCGAGCAACCTTTCACCTGTAGTTAGGCGAACTACGTTGACTCTGATTTCTCATTCTCTGATGAGAATACGTAGGCATAAAGCGCGACGCTTTGCCGAGTCATTTTTCTTTTCTTTTTCAGCCAGCCTTGATAGGTAGATAGATTATAACCAACCCGACCAAGTAAACAAACAAGCGAGGATCCCGTCGAGTACGACGGACGTGAGGGGTGCTAATACCTTCCCCTTGCGTAACCGACTCCCGAACCCAGACAACGGTTGCGATGACCTTGTCTTACCCTTTTTCGTCAGGTTTTTCCGATCGTTTCCTTTCCCGCTCTGAGGGATAAATAACGAAAGGTGGCGACTCTTCTGTCATGCCGGCACCTTATTTTCGCGCAAGCGACAGCTGGCGACTCTGCTGGGGACTCCAACGGTTCCCTGTGCGAGTCAATCCTATCGTTTGTGTGTTTGCTTGTTGGGTTGCGTTTATTTATCGCATTTTTACTTCTCGCGCTTTATTTCCCGCATTTTATATTCAGTAAAATATGATTATTTGTGCTGTTGTGGGATGGGAGTTCTGATTGAGTGAGAAGCCAGACCCAGGCTTGAGTGCACCATAGACTTAGAGTGGAAATTAGTGGGCGCGTGCTTGCTTTGCAGGCACTAGTGTCTCATGAAATCCACGCTCAGACGAGGTTCATCCGGTTGGCTTCACTTTCAACCCTTTGGGTTGAGACGGTTGCTGGTTTGGTGGATTGTCGACTCTGGGGACCGATCATTTGTGATTCAGCTAAGTGAGGCCTCTTCAGGACTTGATGATGCCACTCCTTCTGGGAATCGTATCATCAGTTTTGAAAGTCTGTGACGCTGATGAACGCATACGATGCCGTACCTCGAGTCAGTCTAGGTCCATACCTGTGAGGGGGACTGGGTTTATTGCAGGAAACTTAGACCTTCAGACTACCTGGTTTTCTTGACAGTGAATCAGTTATGTTGGGTTCTCAGTTGCAGATATGTTTGTTCTTGATAGAGCAAGGCTTTGATCAGAGGATCTTATCATCGGGTGTTTGTCTGTTCTTGATAGAGCAGGCTTTGATCAGTGTTATTTGTTCTTGATAGGGCAGATTTTGAGTGGGGTCTGAAGATCTCATCAGCAGATGTTATTTGTTCTTGATAGGGCAGATTTTGAGCGGGGTCTGAAGATCTCGTCAGCAGCTGTGTGTTTGTTCTTGATAGGGCAGATTTTTGATTTGGGATCTGAAGACTTCATCAGCAGATGTCTCTTGATCATGCACCCGGGGTCCTTGTTATCAGGCATTTGCTCTCGGCAGAGCAGAATATTGGTCTTATATATATGGTCCTGCCAGAGGGTTATTCTTAGCAGATCAGATTAGTAGTCTTACACCGGGGTTTCCTTCTCATCAGCGACTGTTGATACCGAACCTCCACAGCAGTTACCCGGATATATTATTGCATGCCTGCATTTTGCATTAGCTCGCATATTCATGTTTGCATTCCATTAGCATGTGTCTGTGCTGCAGGCGTGTTTCGTACCCTGATTCTGGTGTCCCGAGCAATATGAGATATTTTCTTCCATGAATGGATCCAGTCTTATCATTGCATTGACACTATGTTGGCACGTTGACACCAGAATTAGGGGTGATCTCCTAAACGTACAGACACCCATGGCATTAGCATAATTCATCTTGCATGACAGAAGCCGGGGCTTGTCTTCTAACCCTTGTATTTGCAGGTTTTGACTCAGAATCGAGCAACTCAGATTAATGGAGCAGGTACAAGCGGAGTTGGGAAAAATCCAAAGCCAATTGGGGCAGGTCATGAATGACATACAGGCAGTGCGCCTGGACCAGCAAGTACTCAGAGAAGAGAATCAGCAGCTGCAGAATCAGTTGAGCTTTCTCATGGGAGTGGTGAGAAGTATGCTAAAAAAGGAGAGTGGTCGAGCACCCGAGGTGGAGCCCAAAGTGTTTCCCCCATTGCCGTCAGTGCCACCTGTGCTGAAGCCAAGTGGACCTCATAGATCCTCTACACAGCATGAAGCTCGAGGTCTGTCTCGTCAACAGTCGCGTCAAGCATCTCAGAATAACCCTGAAGGTTATAGTCAAAAGAAGAAGCTACTTGATAGAGCTGTGGACCCAATACCTGTGAGTTATGCCCAGCTGTTGCCACTGTTGGTTCAGAACCGTGTTCTCAAGCTTCGGACCTCAGATCCGCCAGATGACGTGTCACTAGACGTTGATCTCAACATACGTTGTGATTTCCACTCAGGAGCACCGGGGCACCATGTTGAAACATGTAAGGCTCTCAAGAATAAGATTCAAGACCTCATTGACTCAAGGACAATTAGGCTTGTGCCGGGCGACATGAGAGCATCGGGAAAGTTCATCCCGTACCCTGCAAAAGAAGTGAATGATTCCACTCCTTTGCCTGAAGCTGAGAAAGATCTCGAATATGTCCCGCGACCTTTGGTGACTGAATCGCCTCGCTCGCAGTTTCTACCTGGATCAAGTTCAAGGACGCAAGCGCCTAAACAAGGGACCGTTGCCATTCAGAAACGACGACCTCTTGCTCCTGGGCGGAAAGAATACCAACACCAGGATCACAAGAGACCTTGTAACCACTTAGAACAAAGGAATGCTTCTTTCCATCCAGTGCCTGTGCTGTATAGCCAGATTCTTCCACTGTTGATTCAGAATTCCTTGGTGGAACCGAAAGCTCTCAAGCCCGTGCCAAAGCCTTACCCTCCAGGGTAGAATCCTCATGTTCAGTGCGGTTACCATGGTGGATCTCCGGGGCATTCAACTGAAGATTGCAAGGCTTTCCAGGCGAAAGTGCAACAATTGATCGACCAAGGGTGTACTTCCTTTCCGGACGGGGTTTTGGCGGTACGCGACAACCTCTCGGCTGTTTGAGCTCGCAGATTCAGAGGGTTATTTCCAGAAGCCAGTGATCTAGACAGGCAGACGTCCTCAGCATTGGCAGTCCTCGAATTTTTTACCATTTGCATTTGTAGTTTCTTTTCTGTTAGTTACTACTTGCTGTTAAACATTGTATGTTTCGAATGGTGATGTTAATAAAGTGACTATGCATTTTTCTGAATTAGTTATGTCGTTGTCACTCATTTACTGCATTGCACTGGCACTTGCATTTTATTTACTCCACTTTCTTACTATGATTAGCAATGAGCGGGGGGAGGATGATGAAACTGAATACTCATAACCAATGATCGTATTGCTTTCAGATAAAACCTTGCCGATGACGTATAAGGCATTGTTTCAAATCCCTAAACACCGGAGAGATAAGGAAGAGAATCCCTTGTTAACCACTTCGAGCCGAGGAGTAGGAGTTTCTTTCGGACTTTTTAACCCTTATATCTTAACCTGGGGCAGGGTAGTTGTCAGTTAGCTTGATCGAGTGTTCAAGTCTTATAGAGGAGTGTTGTCCTTCGAGGACCAATCACATTGTATTCCTCTCCAGAGGTCGTACCTCATCAACCACAATGGTTAAACCTCACCAATCAGGAGTGAGACAGTTACAAGCCTCTCGGATAAATCCAAACAGCCAGTGTCGCACGACTCGTTCCAAAAGAGAAAAAAGGAATAAGAAAGCCCGCTAAGTAAAAAAGAAAAGCTAGAAAGCAAATACTTAGGCAAAAATCAGGGCATCCCGCTGGACTTCAAAAGAAAAAATCGAAAAGAACTCAAAAGGAGTCAGTCCAGGCAAAAATTAGGGAATCAAAAGAATGAAAAAGAAAGGATTATATAAAAAGAAAAATCCTCAAATAAGGACAAAGTCGTGTAGATACAGACACCGAAAACGAAAAGGAGTAGCTGTCACTCCGAAACACCTTGTGAGTTCTTTAACCAGTTGTTCCCAATGTTCAACATACCTCTCGAAGAGGCGAGCGCTCGAGCTAAGTTAACTGAACTTTAGGATCGGAGATCATCACATAGAAGGGGTGGGTACAAATCATAATTTGAGCCAAATATCCTTTGTTTCACGAACCGTGAACCCGACCACGATACAACCCTTAAAAGACCTAATTGAGGCAGGGTTTATTCTGAAAGCGCATTACGATAAGGTTGAGTAACCTGACTCCTTCATGATTTGCTAATCATATCCTTATTGCATTTTTCACTAATCACATCAGCACTACGTTTGAACTCTTTGGTTCACTCGTCACTCACTAGCATGACACGTAAATGAGTGACATTACAACATTTTTTTGAAATTTGCATGAACACTGCATTAGAATTACCATTCGTGAATAGACAATTTTAATTGCAGGTCAGTAGCTGATGCGGAGGAACTTCAACAGGGAATAGTCAATCAGGACTGAATCGTCAGAGGTCTGGGTCAGAACGGTATGTTGTGAAACCCTGTGAATTTGGGGCAATGACTTCCTGTGAGTTTGGAATCAGTTTGTCTGAGGACAAGTCCCGGAGTATCAGTTGATTATGGGGCAGTTTATGGAAGAAGCGGTTGATCGGAAGTGAATCTTCTCGAGACCCAATCGGGGGCAGTTCTCCAGAATTCTTGCGATTTAGGGCAGATCCCTCCAGTGTTCGATCAGAGCATGTTGAGTCGCTCATCGCTCGTTCAGGGGCAAACTACTTCAGAGGTATTGAAGCCGACCATGCTGAGAGTTGATTAGTTGAGGATGAATCCTCCCGTTGTGCAGATGCTGGGGCAAGCCCTCTGAAGATTGTCTTGTGGCCAGTTGTTTTCTATTCAGAATGGATTATTCCCAAAGGTCAGATTGGGGCAAGTTGAATTGCGCTGGGGCAAGTTGTCCAAATGAGCTTATTCGCCCTAGCAAGAATTGAGTATCGGGGAATCGTGTCATTACCCCGCCAAAACCTGAGTCTTCTGAAGAAGCCTTGTTGTCATTGGATTGTTATCCTACAGCCTAACCGGTTACTTGGCTCCATGATTAGTAGCCTGTATTCCCTAGGTTGACGTTGTTGAACCAGGATCGTTTCTCATCAGAGATGTACGGTTCGAGGTTGTTCCCCCTGTACAGTTTGAGACTGCAGCAAATTGAGATGGCATTCATCCCTTATCAGATTAGGGTCAAGATTACCCTCAGCAGACCAGGATTGATATCCCCGAAGCAGGACGAGTCCTCCTTCTCCAGCAGAGTTCAGTAGTCTCTCCTCCATAGAATCTGAACGCAAGATAGTGAGCATTGATATGTCTCCCCAGGCAGAGATGATTCTCTTCCCCAAGCAGGCGCATCCTGAAGGAACGTCACCTCATCAGCTGAGTCAAGGGCCGAAGCTCATGACCCCCAGCACCGGGTCACAAGTGCAGATTTCGTAGAAATGTTCGCGTGCCGAAGCTCGTATTTTCCCCAGTAAAGTCGCCGAAGCAGGTGTCTCCCCCAGCACTGGGTCACAAGTGCAAATCTTGTAGGAAGCTGTTTGTATGCCGAAGGATGCAGTAACTGATGGTGCCAGACTGAAGTCTCCAGCGGAATTGAGATTCCCCACCAGAGTCGTATCCTCTCCTGAAGTTGGATGATTCCCTCTTCCCCAGTAGAGTGTTGGAACAGATGATGTTGTGTTCCTCTGCAGAGTTGTATTTTCCCCCGAAGTCAGATGATTCTTCCTTCCCCAGTGGAATTGAATTCCTCATCAGAGTCGTACGCTCCAGTGAAGTAGAATGATTTCTCTCTCCCCGGCTGAGTCCGCAAACCTCCAAGAGAGCCGAATCCTTGGAAGCAGTTGGGACCTTGAATGGATGTTCCCTAGCAGATATTGAACAGCTGATGCTGTATTTCCCCGGAGTCGCACTCTCTCCAGCGAAGCAGAATGACTTCTCCTTCCTCAGCCGAGTTTGCAGATGTCCAAGAGAGCCGAGTCCTTGGAAGTTGATCAGACCATACTCAGTTGTTTCCCCAGTGGAGTGTTGAGCAGCTGAAGTTGTTTCCCCACAGAGCGGTTATCCCCAGAAGAGTAGCCGAGACGGCCGCGCAGTTTATTCTCGCGATTGATATTGTTTTCCCTGCAGCAGTCAACGGAAGATCGTTTCCCCAGGCAGAGTCCGATTGATATTGGCGTGTCCACGTTCTCCTCAGCAGGATGATTCCTCTATCTGAGTAGTTCTTTCTCCTTGACAGGAGAATCTCCCCTCGGCATTTATTTTGCTGACGAGATCGCATCATTGTGCATGACTGCATAGCATTTAACACTGCATAGCATTTAACACTGCAGAGCATTTAACATTGCATAGCGTTGTGCATGATTGCATAGCATTTAGCATAAGCGCATAGCATTCCCACCGTGTGGGGCATGGCGCAGAAGCATACGCATCATAAGCATGATCTAGGTTACTATTATTCTTGTTTTACAGGTGTTCCACCAAAAGACCAGTTGCTCAGGATAATTCCTGACGTTCTCCCCAACGAGGTCGCTTTCTTAAGATGATTCTTAAGACCCCGGTGTAATCCCCACAGTCGCTCGCTCAAGATGATTTTTGAGATCCCCAGCGAAGTCTTCAGTTCAAGGCAATTCTTGAATTCCTCAGCAGGGTCGTTTGCTTAAGATGATTCTTAAGACCTCAGCACAGTCTCCCGAGTTATTTGCTTGAGATGATTCTTAAGACTTCAGTGCAGTTTCCCGAGTTGGTCGCTTAGGATGATTCTTGAGCTCCCCAGTAGCGTCCCCAGCAAGAGTTGCCCAGGAAGATTCCTGGAATATCCCTAGCAGAATAAAGTCTCCAGAATGGTTATCAGTTCAGGATGATTCTTGAAGGTGCCCGACGGAGTTGTTTGTTCAAGATTTAGCAGCGTGATATGTCTGCTCCAACAGTGATGTCTAATCTGAAGATTGACTTCGTAAACGCCTGAAGGCGGTACTAGAAGGTTCCTGTGAGTTCGGATTTCCTTGTTGATGAATCAACGTGTGGCTGAAGACAAGGTTCCAAATTTTGTATTCAAGATGATCCGTGTTGGCCTGAAGACCAAGTCAGTTGTCCTGAGGTGATGATTGATTGCGATCAAGTGAATAGTGTTTCTTCTGACTGAAGTCGAAGATGTTTCTCCAGCTGAAGCGGAGTTTTGCCTGAAGGTAAAGTGTTTGAATCCCCGTAGAGTCATGAATGGCTCAGGATACCATTTCTCTGACTGAAGTCATAGATTTCCCAAGCTGAAGCGAAGGTGCCTGAAGGCAAGGTTATCCCCAAGGTCATGAATGACCTAGGATTCATTTTTCGGACTGAAGGCCGAAGTATATCCCTGACTGAAGTCTCGGATGCTCTATAGCAGAGGTGGAGTTGCCTGAAGGCAGATTCATGTATCCTTGAAGGCCAAGGACCATTTCTTCAGACTGAAGTCGAAGATACCTCCTGCAGAGTTGCCGACGGGCAAAGTTTACATCCTTGAAGGTCAAGGATGTTTATCTTCAGGAATACTTGAAGATCTTTTCTAGCTGAAGCTGGAAGTGGCCAGGGGCCAGGGTTTCATATATCTTTAATGTTGAAGTTCTACGGTGGGCAGTGTGCAGTAGTATCCCGATGTTCGTTATGGTTCTGAGGGTGAACCCCAGATCAGAGTGTACTCGGTTAAGTCTCTCATTCCCAGCGGAGTAGTTCCAAATACGCAAGTGTACCTTTTGTTCCACTTACCAGGGGTGAACCCCAGGTCAGATTATGATTGGTTCGACGGCGATGTTGATGTTTGTTCGACGGCGAGGTTGAACGTTTGGATCTGGCGGCGAGGTCAGATCATCATTTGTCCAGCGGCGAGGTTGGATGTTTGTTCGACGGCGAGGTTGAACGTTTGGATCTGGCGGCGAGGTCAGATCATCATTTGTCCAGCGGCGAGGTTGGATGTTCGTTCGGAGGCGAGGTTGAACGTTTGGATTTGACGGCGAGGTCAGATCATCATTTGTCCAGCGGCGAGGTTGGATGTTTGTTCGACGGCGAGGTTGAACGTTTGGATCTGGCGGCGAGGTCAAATCATCATTTGTCCAGCGGCGAGGTTGGATGTTCGTTCGACGGCGAGGTTGAACGTTTGGATCTGGCGGCGAGGTCAGATCATCATTTGTCCAGCGGCGAGGTTGGATGTTCGTTTGGCGGCGAGGTTGAACGTTTGGATTTGACGGCGAGGTCAGATCATCATTTGTCCGGCGGCGAGGTTGGATGTTTGTTCGACGGCGAGGTTGAACGTTTGGATCTGGCGGCGAGGTCAGATCATCATTTGTCCAGCGGCGAGGTTGGATGTTTGTTCGACGGCGAGGTTGAACGTTTGGATTTGACGGCGAGGTCAGATCATCATTTGTCCAGCGGCGAGGTTGGATGTTTGTTCGACGGCGAGGTTGAACGTTTGGATTTGACGGCGAGGTTGAACGTTTGGATTTGACGGCGAGGTTGAATGTTTGTTTGACGGCGAGGTCAGACTCTTTAAATCCCCAGTAGAGATGATGTTTGTGCGACGGCGATGTCGAGTGTCTCTAAGAGGATGTTCGTGTCCGCCGGCAATGTCAGATTCAGTTTTCCAGCTGCGATGTTGGGCATGTCAAGGTGATCCAGTCTTCTGACGGCGATGTTAGGTGATGCAGATCCTTCTAGTTTCTCCAGCGGCGATGCGGGGTATTTTGTTCATTTTTGTATTTTCTCCAGCGGCGATGTTGGGTATTTTGGTGATTCAGGTTCAGGTCTCCGGCGGCGATGTTGGACGCTTGTTTCCCCGAGTTATGGTTGTTCTTGACGGCGATGTCAGGTGATTTAGTCTTCCAGCGGCGATGTTGGGTGTTGTGGTTGTCTGAAGGCAACGTCAGAAGAAGTTAACGTGGATAACTGACGGCGATGTCAGGTCGATATTTCTCCAGCTAGTTGTTGAGCAGCTAGTGTTGCAGTATTCAAAGATTTTTTCCCCGCAGAGTACCGTGTGCTCGTGCAGTTGGCAAATTTTCGGGTTTACCGATATTCAATCGTCTCGCACCTTGATTGGTTGAGAGCCGTTCGCTTCTCACCCAGTCAGGTTCAAGCCGTTTGAATAGGGGCAGCTGTTGCACCCCAAAATTTGACCAACAATTATTTATTCATTGAGTGTTTGAAAGTTGATACCTTCACCAGAAAGTTCAGGAGATCCTCAGAGGAATTGGTTGAAACCAAGGTTGTGTGCCTCATAGCTTGAGAGTTGTGGGTGCTCCTCAGATGATTCTGAGACTTTGAGAATGAACTTGATGTTTTGAGAAAGCCTATGAGATGTCTTGATAGCCATCATGAAGCCCAGAGAAGTCATTATGCAAGAGTTCAGAGGATTCAACCATGAATGGTAGAATTAAGGTTTTGACTGGGTCAACCCTAGATCAGCTGAAGATTTGGAGAAGGTTGAGACCTAATCCAAGGGCCATGAGATCATGGAATGATGCATAGAGATGTTACAAAGATGATTCCTAGACCAACTCATCATGATTGAAGAGTTTGAGAAGTTTTGAGTTAGGGTTTCTGAGGATTGTCAGTGAAAAAACCCTAATTTGATCCCTATTTTCCAGGCAGTTTTAGCTCTAGATTTTATTGATATCTCATCTTCCCCACAACATGAATGTTGTAGAGCTTGTTCTTAGCTTTAATTTGAGTGGTGGAAGTCCTTGATAGGAGTTGCAGAGCTCAAGTTATGGTTTTGACAAATTACAGGTCAGCTGAGGTGTGTGAATCTGGGTCCTTGAAAGTCACCCAATTTGCAGACAACTTTTGCCCTAGTAGGATGATTCCTATGATTTCTTGGTAAACATGAATGTTTGAGGGCATCTTCTTAGCTTTAATTTTAGTGGTAGAAGTCCTTTATAGGATTTGTGGAACTCAACTTATGGTTTGAACAAGACAGGGGTATTTTGGTCATTTGTCAGTTATAGGTCATTTTTAAGCAAAGGCCATATCTCCTATTTCCAAGCCTCAAATGGAAAAACTCAAAACATGAAAGTTGTTCAAAATGTGATTTTAAGTCTATAAAGAAGGTCATGAATTGTTGGAATAGCTCATAGCATGGATTTGCATGATTGGTCAAAAATGAACTAAAAATGGCTTATAAGTTTAAAAAGTTGAAATTGGAAATTGGTTTGGAAGATCCACAAATCCAAAATAGGTCATCCAATATATCATTTTGATTGGAAACATCATTTTTAGAACAATGGTTCAAATAGAATTTTGATTTGAAGCTTTAAAATGGGACATGCTTTGGAAAATTGAAACTTGCATATTAAGGCACCTTTGGAAATCATGACACAAGGCAAGGAAGAGGCTTGTTTTTGCACATTCCTTCTCAATATCTCACATAAGGAGATTTTGACACCAATTGGCAAGGTTTAAGGCATGATGCATGAGATTTTCAACTTACCATCATATGAGATTTCAAGCACTTTCTAGCTCATTCTAGAAAGATCTAGGAGTTTCCATTGATCATTATAAAAAGAGTGAATCATGGAGGGTAAAAGGTTGGTGATCATTGTTGATGAGAGGTGAGATTAGAGTGTGAAAAGTAAGATTCTTCCATTGGCAATTTGATATCAAACCTTCATTCTCTTCAATCTCCATTCATTTCTCCACCACAAACATATTATTCTGATCATTGTGATTGAGTACATGCTGAGGTAGAAGAAGATCCATGGCAGTTTGAAGCTATTTTGAGGAAATTGCAAGAAGTGCATTTTGATATCAAACTCGAGTTTCAAGCCTTGTTCATTATTCTTGCTGCATACAGAATCCATATTGGCCTCTAAGGATCAAACAAGGAAGGTTTCAGGCACTGAATTGCAAGAAAACCATAGCCTCCATTAAAGTGTAACAGGTTGGTAATCTTGCTCGAATTTCATAGTTTATGTGCATTCTGCCATAGTTATAGGTGTAGAACTGTTAAGCTAGGGTAGAAGACCATTTTCTGAGGATTAGGGAGCATTTCATGGAGTTTGATAGCAGGTGCAAGAATCTGTTATGATTGAGAACAGGCTGGATTAGTGGCTTTAGAGCACGATTGATAGCTCATGGTGGTAGGCATAACATAAAGAACAAGATTGGATCATCAAATTTGAGTTTTAGAAGAGTTGATTTCAGAGAAATATGGTGGTACCCGAGCTTTGAAGTTTTCTGTTTGAGTGATTCAAGGAGAATTAATGAAAACTACGCGCATAGTCTTGTTCCTTGTAATCTGTAGACCATTTTCCTTTTTGGAATTTTTAATTTTCATTGGGTGTGGAGGGAGAACGAGGAAGAAGAAGTATGCTGCATGAGGATAAGATTCAAAAACCCTAGGGTTTCGTTTGGGGACGATGGCTGTCCGTCGTTGGATTAGTCCCAGGGCTTGACCAATTCACCTCATCTAACGGCCCAGATCACTTGAAGAAACGGAGGGAAATTTCAAAAAGTGAAACGCTGCCGTTTCAATTAGTGGAAGCGCCTGGGCTTAGCCATATTTCTATTAGCACCCCCCATATTCTGGCCCATTGAATTTTCAACTAGCGTGCATTGCTATTTTCACCCCCCTCCCCTTTAATTGTTTTCTTTTATTTTTTTTAATTTCCTTTGTATTTTCTTGTTTTTATAAAATTCATAAAAAATAGGAAATTAAATATTTTTTAATTCTTGTTTTTTTCATATGTTAGTAAATCTGTCTAGAAAATTCTAAATAAATAAAATGTCCATTTTATTTTATTTTCATATTTTTAATAGATTTTTCTTTTAAATAGCTTTTAAAATAGGATTATTTTTGTGCATGATTTTGTAGAATTTGTTTTAGGACCTTCCTTTAGTCTTTTTAATTTATTCTTTTTTGTGTAATTAGATATTGAATCATAGTTCCCCATAGGATTTAATTCTTGATTTTTAGATTAAAATTTGATGTAGTTTGATGGTTAGACATTTAGGTGCTCTAAGTAGGGTTTTAAGTTGTATAGGTAGACTTGAGCAAATTTGTTTTGGGGTTTATAGGCCAAATTAGTGTATGGGGAATACATGGGTTAAGGGTAAGTATGTATAGAATCCCCTAGAATTTTGCTAGAATATTGTATGGTGTTTTAGTATTTTTCATTGATTTTTGAATGCATGGATAGTATGTGTGTTGCTTAAAGGCATAAGTTGTATTGTTGTGTTTTCCTTCCCTCTCTTTTGAGTGTGTGAGCTTGGAAGATTGAATTGAAGACATTGTGGATCATCATTTAAGCTTTGAAGACCTTGCAGAGGAGTTTAGCATAGCTTTTGTTGTTTTGTTTATAGGTTTATAGGGGCATAGGCAGAGCCCTAGATAGAATGCTTTGTTCAATAAACAAGGAGTGTCTTGTTCACCTCCTTTCTTCTCTGTGACATAGAGTCCCTTAGGGGTATTCACCTCTCTCCTTTGGAGGGATTAGTGACCTTGCCCTCTGAGGTAGAACTTTGAGAGAGCCTGTCCTTTGATGTTAAGTTCTCAATGGCATCCTTTGGAAGTCAGTGAGTACTGTAACATCCTTACCTCATCTTGTTGACTGAATCTTGTTTGCTGGAGCATTTGAGCCTTTGAAGATAGAAGCTGAGGCCTTGAAGAGGATGATTCCTTGAAGATTATTGAAGTCTGAAGACTTTGTGAAGATCAAGTTGATGCTTGAAAATCCCTGAGGATAGTGAAGCCTGAAGGTAGAGCTGATCAAAGGAGCTGAAGCTCAAGGGAGAAGATGAGTTGATACTCATGTTGTAGGGTTGGTACCTGGAAAGCAAGTGATCTCTGAAGTCTGAAGACTGGGTTGCTGCTGAAGGAGTTGAGGCTTTCTTCTGTTTTCTTTGATGTATTGTGTGTTTTGTCTGACTTGTCTGCTGCATTAGACTAAGCACATTTAGAATAAGTTCAGTCTAAGAGCATGAGTGCATCTGATTGTATTGTTATTGCTTGGCTTTGCTTGTGGGTATTCGGTAGAGCCCAGATCCCTTGCCCATGTGTTTACTTTGCTTGATAGCATGATTTCATTTTCTGTCTGTATGATTACAGTTTACTGTTTTTGCTTGATAGCATGTTGTTTATTTCAGTATGGTTACTGTTATTTCATGACTGGCTTGAGGTTGAGACGAGCTTGTGGAGGCTGAAGCCCCACACACATTTCCTCCCTCACTTGCATTGCATGCATTTTACTGTTAAAGCTGATGCTTTTGTCTATTTTGGTGTATCATTGACATGATCCCTTAGGACTCTCATTTCCTCTGATGAGGATTTGATGATAGACTTTTAGGCTGAAACCTATGCATGACAACATCTAGGAGTTCCCTGTTCAAACCTCAACCATAGGATGAATCCATGGCATGACAACAGTAGGACTTGATAGTCTCCCTCCTAGTTGGGTCTGTTCTCTTCTCACCTCGAAACAGTTTAAGATACAGTAATCATGAATGATTTCTTTCGTACGTTACGAGCCTTAAGCTATCTGAGAAAGGGTTGTGGGAGAGTTTCTTTTCCACAGTCTGGATGTTTAGTATGGTACCCTTTGGGTGACATGCGACGCATTCACTCTCAGGTCATAGTCTCTAGTGCGGTCGAGATCGCAAACATAATAAAAAAAACACTTCTTTCAGGAGATAATCTGTAGTTTCCCGAACTACGTTTGCTCTGATCTTTCATACCAGATGAAAGTACGTAGGCATGGGACGCGATGTCCTAGCGAGCAACCTTTGACCCGTAGTTAGGCGAACTACGTTGACTCTGATTTCTCATTCTCTGATGAGAATACGTAGGCATAAAGCGCGACGCTTTGCCGATTCATTTTTCTTTTCTTTTTCAGCCAGCCTTGATAGGTAGATAGATTATAACCAACCCGACCAAGTAAACAAACAAGCGAGGATCCCGTCGAGTACGACGGACGTGAGGGGTGCTAATACCTTCCCCTTGCGTAACTGACTCCCGAACCCAGACAACGGTTGCGATGACCTTGTCTTACCCTTTTTCGTCAGGTTTTTCCGATCGTTTCCTTTCCCGCTCTGAGGGATAAATAACGAAAGGTGGCGACTCTTCTGTCATGCCGGCACCTTATTTTCGCGCAAGCGACAGCTGGTTCCCCAGAAATACTAACTTCTTGAAACACATCAGCAAGATCCACACGAGCAGATTGTAGGCTGGTTTCACCATCAGTTTCAGAGTACCCAATAAGTTGTCTGATTAGCTTCTCAGTAATCACAATCTCCTTTCCAAGGACAGAAGAATGGATGAATTTAGAGCACACCTGAGCATGTATCCAGAATTCTTTCACCAAAGTTGGATAAACAGGACCCATAAGCCTGTCAAAATACTTTGTCCAACTCTAAGTTTGAATGGTTGAAGAAAGATTAAACCCATTTTCTTCAATGGAATCAAAATCTACAAAGCATTCACTCAGAACTTCCAGATCTACAGTTGGAGTGAGAAGGGTTCTCACAGGTTCCTTGTACGGTTCAACATTAGGAGAAGAAACAGCAGTGGTTGATTGCATCTGAGCAGATGTTGATGAAGAAGATGCCATTGTTGTTCTTGAGTGAGAGGTTTTAGGTTTAGGGTTTAGATGAAGAGCAAAGAGAAGACAGAAATGCATAAAAGGTTCGTGAGGTGAAAAGTGTGAAATAGTGTGATTTTTGGTATTTATAGATAAAATCAGGCACACAAACAGTCACATAAGCATGCTTCACATAGCATTAAATGAAAAAGTAAAAACATCATTGCACAGCATTTATGATTCTGACAGATGGGGGGAAAATCAAGAAAAATCAGATTTTCAAAGCAGTACTTCAAACGTTAATTCAGTAAAGTGCACTCTACCTTTACAGTTTCTGAGCTACACGTGTTTGCTTGCATGTGCTTCTGAAATCTTTTGAGAAATGAAACGTTAGCCAACGTTCAGATCCTCTGAGCATTGTTAGTTCAGATTTACACAGATAAAATAATTCAAGAAAATGAATAAATTGACAAATGAAATACTTCAGAGCATTACACATTTTGCATCTGAGAAGTTTGCCTCTGATAAATATTATTCTGGACAAAAAACCATACCAATATTTTTCAGAATAAACTTGAACCTATCTTCAGCAAGGGGTTTTGTAAAAATATCAGCCCATTGATGATCTGAATCAACAAAGGCTAAGTTTATAATACCCTTCTGAACATAGTCTCTAATGAAATGATGCTTAATTTCTATATGTTTTGCCTTAGAGTGTAAAATTGGATTTTTAGACAAACATATAGCAGAAGTATTATCACAAAAGATAGATACATTACTCTCAAAGATTTGATAGTCTTCTAACTGACTTTTCATCCAGAGCATCTGCGTGCTACATCCAGCAGCAGCAATGTATTCTGCCTCTGTTGTAGAAACTGCAATTGTGGGTTGCTTCTTGCTGTACCATGAGATCAGATGACTTCCAAGGAACTGACAGCTTCCAAAAGTACTTTTACGCTCTACTCTGTCTCCAGCATAGTCAGCATCACAGAATCCAACTAATGTATATTCATCAGATCTTCTGTAACACAGACCCACGTTATTAGTACCTTTCAGATACCTTAGAATCCTCTTAACATCAGTTAAGTGAGATTCTCTAGGATCTGATTGGAATCTTGCACACAAGCATACACTGAACAAAATGTCAGGTCTAGAAGTAGTTAAGTAGAGAAGAGATCCTATCATACCTCTGTAGACTTTCTGATCTACTTTCTTACTTACCTCTTCCTTACCAAGAGTACTTGTTGGATGCATAGGAGTCTTTGCCATCTTACTATCAGTCATGTTAAACTTCTTCAGAAACTCTTTAACATATTTGGTATGATGAATGTAAGTGCAATATGGAGTCTGGTTGACTTGAATTCCCAGAAAGAATCTCAATTCTCCCATCATGCTCATCTCAAATTCAGCCTGCATACATTGAGCAAACTTCTTTCCCAGCATAACATTTGTAGATCCAAATATAATATCATCCACATATATTTGACAAATTAAAAGATCTTTCTTAAATGTTTTACAGAAGAGAGTTGTGTCTACTTTCCCTATGATAAAGTTCTTTTCCAGAAGAAAATTACTTAATCTTTCATACCAAGCTCTGGGAGCTTGTTTCAAACCATAAAGAGATTTTTTGAGTTTGAAAACATGATCTGGAAATTTATCACTTTCAAAACCAGGAGGTTGATGGACATAAACTTCTTCTTCTATAATACCATTTAAGAAGGCACTCTTAACATCCATTTGATAAAGAGTGATGTTATGTTGTGCAGCAAATGAAATAAGAAGGCGTATAGATTCTAACCTTGCCACTGGAGCATAAGTTTCAGTGTAATCAATACCTTCTTGTTGACTGTACCCTTGAGCAACAAGCCTTGCTTTATTTCTTTCAACTACTCCTTTTTCATTCAACTTTTTTCTGAATACCCATTTGGTTCCAATTATGTTGAATCCTTTAGGTCTTGGAACCAGATCCCAGACGTCATTTCTTGTGAACTGATTAAGCTCTTCTTGCATGGCAATTACCCAGTTATTGTCTTGCAGAGCCTCATCCACAGAAGTTGGATCAATAACTGACACCAACCCAAATAATGACGCTTCAGATGATCTGAGAAATGATCTTGTTCTGATTGGATCATTTTTCTTCCCAATGATCACATCCTCTGGGTGAGAGGCCTTGATTCTGGAAGATAATCCTTTGACAATTGAATTTTCAGAAATGTTCAAGTTATCCATTTGAGAAGCTAAAGGAATTGCATCTGGCGTTGCTTCTGGTTCCTTTATTTTAGCTTTTTCTGCCTCTGAGCCTTCAGAGTCTGTGAAGACTACTTCTCTATCTGCAGAACTTTCAAACTGCTTTGGCTTTTCAATGCCAAGCTTATCATCAAATCTAACATGTATAGATTCCTCCATAATCTGTGTTTCAGTATTGTATACTCTGTAGCCTTTAGAGCGTTCAGAATATCCAAGCATGAAACACTTATGTGCTTTAGAATCAAACTTGCTAAGATTCTCTTTAGTGTTCAACATATAACAAATACATCCAAAAGGATGAAAATAAGCAATGTTGGGCTTTCTGTTCCTCCATAATTCATAGTGAGTCTTTTCCAGAAGAGGTCTTACAGACACTCTGTTCTAAATGTAACATGTTGTGTTTATTGCTTCTGCCCAAAAGTGCTTTGCCAGATTAGTCTCGTTGATCATGGTTCTGGCCATTTCTTGCAGAGTTCTATTTTTCCTCTCTACAACTCCATTTTGTTGTGGAGTTCTAGGGCAGGAGAAATCATGAGCAATGCCATTTTCATTAAAATATTTTTCAAATATTTGTTTTCAAATTCACCACCATGATCACTTCTGACTTTGATTATTTTAAAATCTTTTTCATTTTGGACTTGTTTGCAGAAGTCAAAGAACACAGAGTGTGACTCATCCTTGTGTTTTAAGAACTTTACCCATGTCCATCTACTATAGTCATCAACAATGACTAATCCATACTTCTTGCCTCTGATGGATGCAGTTTTCACTGGTCCAAACAGATCAATATGAAGTAATTCTAATGGTCTGGAAGTAGAAACAACATTTTTTGATTTAAAAGAGGATTTTGAAAACTTCCCTTTTTGACATGCTTCACAAAGAGCATCTGAGGTGAAATTCAACCTAGGAAGTCCTCTGACAAGATTAAGTTTATTAATCTGAGATATACGTCTCATATTAATATGCCCCAATCTTCAGTGCCAGACCCATTGCTCCTCATTAACAGACAAGAGGCATTTAACATTCTGAACCTTAAGTTCTGAAAGATTTATTTTATAAATGTTGTTCTTCCTCTTTCCACTAAATAGGATTGATCCATCCTTTTGACTAATATCTTTACAACATTTTTTATTAAAGATTATGTCATAACCATTGTCACTTAATTGACTTATGGATAATAGATTATGCTTTAATCCTTCTACAAGTAAAACATTAGTAATAGAGGGAAGGTTACCATTTCCAATAGTGCCAGATCCAATGATCTTGCCCTTCTGATTCCCTCCAAATTTCACGTCACCTCCAGATCTAAGCTCCAGACTTTGGAACATAGACCTTTCTCCCATCATATGTCGTGAGCATCCAGAGTCCAGGTACCATGACTGGCGTCCTGACCTTGCTGCTAAGAACATCTACAACAGGAATTATTTTACTCTTAGGTACCCAGATCTTCTTGGGTCCTTTTGGGTTAGTTGTTCTGAAGGTTCGTCTAAACTTCTGTTTTTCAACATAAGGTTTATTCTGACTAGCCTTAGATTTAAACACATGAATGTTCTTTTCAGAACGAGTGTGTTTAATATCATTCAAGTGACCAAATTTAAAATGAGAATATAAAGGAGTCTTCTTGATGATAATTTTATCAACAGGTTTTGGATTTAAATCCTTTCTAGAGGAAGATTTATATCCAATTCCTTTTCTGTTATTTCTGCTAACTCCATAGATCATAGAAGCCATTTTGCTTCTGTCTATGCTTTTAGCAAGAAACTTCTGAAAGCTGTAGTCATATTTTTCCAAAATATTTTTGCATTCAGACTCAGTTTCAGAATCAGAGTCTTGTTGAGCTAATTCAAAATCATTTTTCATTTTTAAGTTCTTTTCATTTAGCTCAGCCACTTCTGATTTGAGAATATTATTCTCAGCTACAAGATTGCTTTGACGTTCCTTGTATTTGAGCTTAATATTGTTATTGCTCTTCAAAACTTCTGATAACACTTTGATAAGTTCATCTTTAGTAAGTTTAGCCATTACCTCTTCAGCGTCAGAGTCAGATTCAGATCCTGAAATTCCTTCCTCCTGATCTTCTATGTCTGCCATCAATGCTACGTTGGCACACTCCTCTTCTGACTCAGATTCAGATTCAGATGTATCTGAATCATCCCAGGTTGCCATTAGAACCTTCTTCTTCTTATCAAATTTTATTTTAGGCTTTTCTTTCAAAAGTTTTGGACATTCATTTTTGTAATGCCCAGGTTCTTTACATTCGTAGCATACCACCTCCTTTTTGCCAGATCTTCTGTGTCCAGAAGATTCTTTTCTTTGGTCAGGCTTCCTGAAGTTTCTAAACTTCTTTCCTTTGTGCTTCCAGAGTTTGTTTATTCTTCTGGACAACATGGATAATTCATCTTCATCTTTAGATGAGGATTCTTCAGAGCTTTCCTCTATTACCTGCAACGCTTTAGCAGATTTATTAGATTTTAAGGCAATTGACTTACCTTTCTTTTGAGGCTCATCTTCCTCAAGTTCAATTTCATGACTCCTCAGTGAGCTGATTAGTTCCTCCAAAGAGATCTGGTTCAGATCTTTAGCCATTTTCAGCGCAGTCACCATAGGTCTCCATCTGGTGGGTAAGCTTCTGATGATCTTCTTCACGTGATCAGCAGTAGAGTAACCTTTATCCAGAACCTTTAGTACAGCTGTAAGTATTTGAAATCTGGAGAACATGGCTTCAACAGATTCAACTTCTTCCATCTTAAAAGCTTCATACTTCTGAATTAGAGCCAGAGCCTTTGTTTCCTTGACTTGAGAGTTTCCCTCATGAGTCATTGATAACACGAAATCATATAGATATTTTCATGCATAATTCGACTAAAAGCTAACCGTTTTCGATCCGATTTCGGGTTATTTCCATGTATTTGTCTGATGTTTTTGCAGGTATTCAACGATCACGTCTAAACAAGGCAACATGAAGAAAAGAAGAAATCCCAGATGAAATATGGACGAAAAAGGAGTGAAAACACAATGAAAAGCGCAGCAGACAGTTTTTGCTGATGTGACGACCGTCACAGATGCATGACGACCGTCACACCTTGTGACGACCGTCATGCAGGCAAAAACGCCCCACTCAGATTACACGTCAAAATAGCAGTTCCAATTCCCATTTAATGGTCCACTACTCCCTAAATTATCTGCCTTAAGGTCCATCATCCTCAGAGGTAACCGTTGGAATCCCACCTCTATAAAAAGGGAAGCAGGGGACTTCAAAAGGGAGCTGCATTCATACCACGAAGTGCTGCCAAATTTACTTTCCAGCAAAATTTACTTTCAGTTATTATTTGTATCCATTTCTCCAGTTTCAATTGTATCCCTTTCCTTTATTTCCCTTTCCATTCTACTCATTCCCATTTCCGCTCTTCCGTATTTGTTACTGCACTGTACGATCGAATTGGAACTAAAGACAGAATCCTGCCAACATCTGTGGAGGATCTGCCCAAAGGCCAATTGGCATTATTTACAGGTTTTCATTTTGATCGACTCTTATTTTATCATAATGCAATTTATTATTTATTATTATTATTTATGTTTTGTTTTCCCAAATTCCATGTCTAGCTAAACTTAGGTAATCGATATGTAGTAATAATTCGGATGGGATTTGATAACCTTTGTTTGAAAAATTTCTTTTCACAAAAATAACTTATGGTCTAAGTGTTTAAAAATTGATTTACGAAATAAACTTCGTCGCGAAAGCGAGAACTTGTTTTAGAGTAGTTTTGCCACGAAAGTGGGAAATTAATTAAGATACAAACCAACAAGCGAAAGCTGCGGTAAGGTCAGATAGTAAACACTAGGCATTTGTTTTAATAACAGTGAAAGCACTTTAAAACTAATTAGAACTTAGAGATTTCCAAAAAGTAGTTTTAACCCCGAACGGAACACGAAAGTGTACGTTAGGCCCTTAGGATTATGATTAGCGTCAATAACCATCGTGAGACGAGAGTCCTCAAATCTCCACTTTCTGCTTAAGTAAACTGCGAAAACTATTTCATACACCAGTAACTTATCAAATCCCTGAAGAACATAACTACTACGTATCGATTCAATTAATTAAAATCTAAATAGTAATCTTAGTTTCCCCTCTTAGTGACAATCTTATTCCCTTAAAACATATTCTACCTAGCTAAGCATAGTAACTCCCGAGAACACTAGTTTGATTACGAGTCCCTGTGGGATCGATATCTTTTATTACTACGCGATAGACTGTGCACTTGCAGTTAGTTGTATTAGACATAGAAAGTCGCGATCAAGTTTTTGGCGCCGTTGTCGGGGACCCGTTTAGTCAATAGTGTAACCTTCTGTTACGCCGTATAGTCTAGGTAAACAATTTTCATTTTTCCTTTACTAGTGCTGTCGATTGTATGCCAAGTGATCGCCCACAAAGCGATATCTTGAAACCTTCAGTCGCAGAACTAGAACGCTTCTTACATCTAAGAAGCCGAATCATTGAGTACCAACTCAAACATAACATTCCCGATCCTCTCACTCCCATTCCCAAATCCGAAGAAGAACCAAAGATGGCTGAAGGACCTCCGAACAAACCGCTGAAGGCATACACTACACCATCTCAGATGGAGCCTAGAAGTAGCATTGCTGCCCCAGCTATTACCCGAAATGATTTTGAGCTGAAACCATCATTGATGTCGGCTGTACAACAAAACCAATTCTCAGGAAACGCAACTGAGGATCCGAACGAACATCTAACGAAGTTTGTACAATACGCAGACACAGTGAAAGCAAATGGAGTAACTCCAGACGCGATAAGACTTCGTCTTTTCCCATTATCTCTTAGAGACAGAGCGTGGACATGGTTACAATCGTTACCATCCAACTCCGTTACAACGTGGGAGCAATTGAAGAACGTCTTCTTAGCGAGATATTTTCCACCAAGCAAAACTGCTATGCTTAGAGCTCAAATCAACGGATTTCGACAAAAAGATACTGAATCTCTTTACGAAGCATGGGAACGATTCAAAGATATGATGAGAACATGTCCTCACCACGGTCTAGAAGACTGGGTGACAATCCATACTTTCTATAATGGGCTTCTATACAATACTAGATTAACCATAGACGATGCCGCGGGTGGTGCACTTATGGATAAGCCATACGATGAAGCCTATCAATTGATAGAAAACATGTCACAAAACCATTGCCAATGGGGAGGTGAACGCACTCCAAATGAGAAAACCTCAGCGAAAGGTGGGATGTACGAAATCAGCAGCCTTGAAAAGTTCAATGCTAAAGTAGATGCTCTAGCACAAAAGATCGATAGTCTGACCGTTAACCCCACTGCAACTGTCGCTGCAGTAACTCCAAATTGCGAGTTATGCGGAAGTACCACTCATAATGCACCCGAATGCCCATTGCTAGCCGGAATCCCGCCAGACCAGGTAAATTATGCTCAAGGAAATCCCTACGCAAATACATACAACCCAGGTTGGCGAAATCATCCAAACTTTTCTTACAAAAGCGAAAATGCATTGCAAATGCCTAATGCTCCGCAAGGATATCAAAAACCAGCTGCTCAGAATGCACCTAGGAAATCAAACCTCGAAATAATGATGGAAATGTTAATAGCTACTCAAGCTCAAACGAACAAAGAATTTCTGAATCAAAACATACACACTAGCGAGCAAATTAAACAGTTGACAGGAAAAGTAGACGCTTTAGCCACCCACAACAAAATGTTAGAAACTCAGATATCACAAGTGGCTCAACAGCAAGCATCTGCTGCCGCACCTGCTGGCACATTTCCTAGACAACCCGAACAGAATCCCAAAGGCCAAGCAAATGCTGTGATACTAAGAAGTGGAAAAGAATTGGACGAACCGATCGATCCGAGGACCGAAAACTCAGCCATGCAACAGAAACCAACTGAACAAGCAGAAAAGGAATCTGAGTTAGAGAAGAAGGAGGACAACGAGAAGGAGGATACCGCGAGTGAAAAAACTCAAGCACCTCCAGCGCCATATAAACCACCTATCCCTTATCCGCAAAGACTAATAAACTCTAAAACTTCAGGACAGTTTAAGAAATTTGTAGAGCTCCTTAAACAGTTGAATATTATTATTCCTTTTACAGAAGCGATAACTCAAATGCCGTCATACGCCAAATTTCTCAAAGAGATCCTGTCGAATAAGAGAAAGATCGAGGATAACGAAACAGTTACACTCACTGCAGAGTGTAGCGCAATTATTCAGAACCGCATGCCTCCTAAATTAAAAGACCCAGGTAGTTTCTCCATACCCTGCGTCATAGGAAAGTTCGTAATAGATAAAGCTCTATGCGATTTAGGAGCCAATATCAGTGTTATGCCCTTATCTATATGTAAAAAGCTGAATATGGGAGACCTCAGGCCAACCAAAATGTTCGTACAATTAGCTGACAGATCAGTAAAATACCCCGTCAGAATACTGGAAAACGTTCCAGTACGCATAGGACAATTCTACATTCCAACCGACTTCATAATCATGGACATCAAGGAGGACACTGTAACCCCAATTATCTTAGGAAGACCATTCCTAGCTACAGTCGGAGCGATTATAGACGTGAAGAAAGGAAGGCTAACATTCGAAGTAGGAGAAGAAAAGATAGAGTTCATTCTCACCAAGTTCTTACAAGCACCAGCCATAGACGATACCTGCTATTTAGTAGATGAAATTGACGAATGCATAAGAGAACTTGAAAATGAGGAGACCACGTACTCAGAAATAATAAAGATTCAAATACCCCACATTTCTGAAGACGACAATTGGCGTAAACCGTATAAAGACGACAGCCTAAGCGAAAGCTTAGCACTGACACCAAACCATATGCCAGGTCCGAAGAACCCATCTTTAGAACTTAAAACTATACCCAAAAACCTCAGATATGAATTTCTAGACGATGAACTAAAAAGACCAGTAATAGTCAACGCCGACTTAGGACAACCAGAAACCGAAAAGTTATTAGAAGTCCTAAAGAAGTACCCCACCGCGTTAGGCTATAACATAAGCGATTTAAAAGGTATAAGCCCTTCGATCTGTATGCATCGAATTACAATAGAGGAAGACTCTAAAACCTCTCGAGAGCATCAGAGAAGACTAAACCCCATCCTGAGCACTGTAGTCAGAGATGAAGTGAAGAAATTACTAGATGCAGGAATCATCTATCCGATCTCCGATAGTGAATGGGTTAGCCCAGTTCATGTCGTACCAAAGAAAGGAGGAGTAACAGTAGTTAAAAACGAAAAAGGCGAATCGATAACAAAAAGAGTCGTGACTGGAAGTAGGATGTGTATTGATTATAGGAAGCTTAACAAGGCTACGCGCAAAGATCACTTCCCGCTACCCTTCATAGACCAAATGTTGGAAAGACTAGCCAAACATTCATATTTCTACTATCTAGATGGTTACTCAGGATTCTTCCAAATTCCCATCCATCCTGATGACCAAGAAAAGACTACATTCACCTGTCCTTACGGTACTTTTGCCTACCGCCGAATGCCGTTCGGACTCTGTAACGCTCCAGCAACCTTCCAAAGATGCATGATGGCAATCTTCGCAGATTTCATAGACGACATTATGGAAGTGTTTATGGACGACTTCTCGGTATGTGGACAGAGTTTCGAAGGATGCTTACAAAACTTAGAAATGGTACTAGAACGTTGCGTAAAAGTAAACCTCGTCCTAAATTGGGAGAAATGTCATTTTATGGTCCGACAAGGAATAGTTCTAGGACACGTCATATCAGATAAAGGGATTGAGGTAGACAAAGCTAAAATAGAGATCATAAAAGATCTCCAACCTCCAAAATCCGTACGAGAAATACGGAGTTTTCTAGGACATGCCGGTTTCTACAGAAGATTTATAAAAGATTTCTCGAAAATCACAAAACCTCTGACCGGCCTGTTAATGAAAGATGTTGAGTTCGTCTTCGACGATGACTGTTTAAAAGCATTCGAAACATTGAAATCAGCCCTTATCACCGCACCAATCATGCAACCACCCGATTGGAGACTACCGTTTGAAATCATGTGCGACGCGAGTGATTACGCTGTAGGCGCAGTTCTAGGACAAAGGAAGGACAAGAAACTCCATGCCATCTACTATGCCAGTAGAACCTTAGATCCTGCCCAAATGAACTACGCTACCACAGAAAAGGAACTTCTAGCAGTTATATTTGCGCTTGACAAATTCCGTTCTTACCTAGTAGGAGCAAACATTATAATATACACAGACCACGCTGCCATAAGGTACCTAATAAGCAAAAAGGATGCCAAACCAAGACTATTGAGATGGATCCTGTTATTACAAGAGTTTGACTTAGAAATCAAAGATAAGAAAGGAACCGAGAACGTTGTTGCGGATCACTTATCCCGAATAGAAGGCATCAGACACGAACCAGTAACGATAAATGACGATTTCCCGTACGAACGTCTGATAGCCAAATTAGAAAGTGACACACCCAATGCAATCTCGGAAGATCCAGAATTCGAAAAAGCCGTAGAAGCCGTCTATGCCCAAGTCACATTACCTTGGTATGCTGACATCGTTAATTACCTCGCTGCGGGCGTGCTTCCACCAGATCTTACTTATCAGCAAAAGAAGAAATTCTTCCACGATCTGAAACACTATTATTGGGACGAACCCCTACTCTTCAAGAGAGGGGCCGACAACATATATTGTCGCTGTGTCCCAGAGGAAGAAATAGAAAATATTATTTCCCAATGCCACTCAACACCATACGGTGGTCATGCTAGTACGTCCAAGACGTGCGCTAAGATTCTCCAAGCCGGCTTATTCTGGCCTAATCTCTGGAAAGACGTTCACATCGTTATGCAAAAGTGCGATAGATGCCAACGAACAGGCAACATCTCGCGACGCGATGAAATGCCTCAGAAAGGAATCTTAGAGGTAGAAATCTTCGACGTCTGGGGAATAGATTTCATGGGACCTTTCCCACCTTCTTTCGGAAATAACTACATACTCGTCGCTGTCGATTACGTGTCTAAATGGATAGAAGCCATAGCTGCTCCAACAAACGACGCACGAGTAGTAATCAAACTCTTCAAGAACACTATCTTTCCTAGATTCGGTGTACCCAGACTCGTCATTAGTGACGGAGGATCTCACTTCATATCACGAATATTCGATAAACTTCTTTCTAGATATGGAGTCAAGCACCGAGTAGCTACACCTTATCATCCGCAAACTAGCGGACAAGTAGAGGTCTCAAACAGAGAAATAAAACAGATCTTAGAAAAGACTGTCGCTAGCTCGAGAAAAGATTGGTCATCAAAGCTACAAGAAGCTTTATGTGCTTATAGGACCGCATTTAAGACACCAATAGGTACTACCCCCTATAAATTAGTTTACGGTAAATCCTGCCATCTCCCTGTAGAGTTAGAGCATAAGGCCTTCTAGGCCATTAAGACACTCAACTTCAACTACACCGAGGCAGGAGAAAAGCGAATCCTGAACTTACACGAGTTGGAAGAACTTCGATTAGACGCTTACGAAAATGCCCGTATCTACAAAGAACGAACTAAAAGGTGGCATGATAAACGTTCAATCAGGAAACAATTCAGTGTGGGAGACATCGTATTGCTTTTTAATTCACGATTAAAACTCTTCCCAGGAAAGCTAAAATCTAGGTGTTCTAGACCCTATGAAGTGACTAAAGTACTTCAGAGTGGAGCTGTCGAAATTACGGATAAGACGAATGCACCGTTTATCGTAAACGGGCAACGTCTAAAACATTACAATAAGAACGACAACAGTCCTCAAGTCAGCAATATAACATTGCTTGAGCTTCCGGCTCAAACACAAGAATAGCTTCTCACCAAGCTATCGTCAGGCTTTAGACGTTAAAAACAGCGCTTATTGGGAGGCAACCCAAATTTCCCTCATTATTGCATTTCATTTTCCCTTTAAAATTCCACTTTGAAAAATCCAACAAAAAGCCTAAAATTACTACTACTTTCTACTTTCGTTCATTTTCGTACTTTTATTCTTATTTTATTTTTTTCTCTTTTGCCTTTTGTTTCTACCATTTTTCGTTTCTAAAAATCCTGACTTCAAATTTCTTGTTTCAAACTTTTCAGGATTTTTAAAGCTTTCAAAACATTTCTTCTGTTTTCTCCAAATTACCTGCGAATATGGCCGAGTACGACTTCACAAAGGTTCACTTCCAAGGACTCGCTCAAAAGGCAAGATTTGCAGCACTGACCGAAAGAGAATTCGCCTTAACGCTGTATTATGATAAGGCTACTATGGATAAATTAGGGATCACGGATAGCATTCAATACCTGTTCAATCAACTGGGTTGGGAGAACACTGCTCTGAAAACACGTTTCGCTACCTACAAGGATCTTACCTATGAATTCCTCAGTTCTTTCAGATACACACCCAACTATGGCTTTGGAACCCGCTCAGAGTTGATTACCTTCAGATTGTTTGGAATGGACCAAACTCATAGCCAGATGTCACTAGCTAACCTCCTAGGATTCCCTAGCGGACCGCATGTGTTCATCAGTGCAGAAGATGACGATATTGATTTGCAACTCGAGCACTTCTGGGGTAGAATCACAGGCGACTATCACTCTGAATCAGACAGAATGTACAATGATGACATTCATAACCCAGCCTTTAGATACTTCCATAAGATACTAGCTCACACCTTGTTTGGAAAAGAAGAAAATATTACCACAGTGTCTAAGGAAGAGTTATTCATCATGTTCTGTGCTTCTCAGGGACGGACAGTAAATGCAGTGCCTTTCATGATGAGATCCTTCAAACGCCTCACGCTGGAACCTCAGACACCTATTCTTATAAGAGGACTAGTAACAATGATAGCCCACGAGCTTGGCCTTAGATTCCATCTAAATGCCAGCACTCGTTTTGGTACCATCAGACCCATGAACATACAATTCTGCTTTAACAGGCGCATCTTAGGGAATATGGGACCTGGATCGTATGAGTACCTTATTAACGAAAAACCAGTACAGTTATTCACACTGCCTGATCATCTGATGACAAGCATCCACAACAAGGATAACTGGCTCTATGAATTGGATGAGCCTATGGGACCTCCTTCACCACAGTCAACACCCCAGAACTATATGTATGACAGTGACCACATTTCTGAGGCACACGATTACATGTACTTTGAGGACGCCGCCTCTACAAATGAAGTAGACCCTATGACTCCTCCACACTACAATACTTATCCTGAGCCTATCCCTGAGGAAACAACCGACAAAATGGATACCGTGTTACTCAGATTGGACGATGTTGATAAAGCTCTGACGAATGTAAAAGCTGATATCGCAGGCATGCACAGTGACCTGGTAGGCTTCATGGATCTAGTCTGCGACCAACTCGACTACTATTCACGGAAATTCGATGAGTTGAAGGCACGGAAAGATTAGTTATTAGCTCATAGCAGTAGTTTCAGTTTAGTCTAGTCTAGTTTAGTTTAATTCACTCATTTGGAATTTTCACATTGTTCGTTTCATTATGTACTACATACAATTGTTTCCATTTTATGTTATTTCAATTCTAGTTTTGTTCAATTATTCTGTTTTCGCATTATTTATTGATTGTTGGCTGTTATATTACATCACCGTAGCAATACTACGCTTTAAAATCACCCCGAATACGCCCTCAGAGCAAAATCCTGCGTTCTGCAGATTTTGCTGCTGTGACGACCGTCACAGTCCCATGACGAGCGTCACACCCTTGTGACGACCGTCACGCAGCCCAGAACTGCAATCTGGTATAACAGAGGTCGTGTACCCTTCCACTCCCCCCATTATCACTTTCAAACTTCCAAAATTCATACCCACTACGAATTTCCGCCCTCCCCACACTGAACTATAAACCTCAACACCAAATCCAACCTCCAAACCACAGTTCTGTCACATTTCCATCTCTGCCGAAAAACCCCAAAACCTCCGAAACCTCTCCATCTTCAACAATGGCCGGAAACGCAGACATCAACAACATTTCCTTCCCTGAGGGCGAGTTAGTCGAGAGACAACGAGCACAGTACAATGCATTTCATCAGAGGTCTCTCCAGCCAACTCACTACCCGCACCTTCCATCACTTACGGAGCTCGGACTCCTCGAAAGTGTAACCTGGATGCTTCAACGAGCAGGCATCTGGAACCTCTGCTCCAACCCCCAGCCGACCTACGAACAGCTCACCCTTGAGTTCTTGAGTTCGTTCTCCTACATCACCAGCAGCGGCGAACTCAACCAGCACTCAGGCGCCGCTTGTTTCCGGATGTTTGGCGTTAACTATCAGCTGCACCAAAACCAGATTGCCGGCATCCTACAGTTACCCCGCGGCGACAACTCTTATCGCCGCATCACCGATCAGTTCCAACACGACGCCTTCGCGCTGTGGTATCAGTTGACCGGCCTAAACGCCGATGGCTGGGACTCCCTACACGCCACTCACATCCATAACCCCGCCATCAGGTACTTTCACAGGGTGTTGAGCAACATCATCTTCGCCAGAGACAACAACCACAAAGTGAACTCCAAGGAGCTCTTCTTTCTGCATTGCGTATTCAACAACGAACCGGTCAACGCTGCCCCGTTCCTGCTGGCCCACATTCAGGCCAACTGCAACCGTGGCTCGAAGCCATTCTACTTTGGCGGGATTGTCACGGCGATTGCACTTGGGCTGAACCTTGGCGACCGCCTCCAGCACCTCCAGTCCATCCCCTCGGTGTTCCTTGACACCGACCACTGCAGGGCCTCTCATCTCATCCTCTCCCGAGCTGACGGGAAATATCATCCGGTTGTGCGTGGCAAGACCGTCAGAAGCATCATCCTTCCGTCCCGCACCCGCATCCATCCTGAGGACCGTACCAACTGGTTGTTCGACCTCACTGCCCCTCCTGCTGCCGCTGTTCCTACTCAGGAACCCACTCATGATTCCGAAGATGAAATCCAAGCTGAGTTGGACAGGTCCGAGCAGCCAGAGGCATCGCAACCTCCTCCTCCAGTAGGTACATCATCCCGCCGCCGCCGTCACCACCCCGTGCCCGACTACACTGAAGAGGACCTCCGTCGCTCCCTAGACCAGCAGGCACAGATACTCACGATGCTGCAGCAGCAGAACCAGCGAGCTGACCAGTTCGAAGCTTGGCACCGGACTCAAATGCAACAACTTCACACCGGCCAAGCTACGATCACTGAGAGTCTAGCGAATCTGACCCTGCAGGTCGAAGGCCTCCGCGACACGGTCTACCACACCGGAGCCATGAGCTATGAGGATAGAGTCGCCCTTGCTAGAGCCAGAGGACGCCAGCGTGGACGTGACAGGCCCTGGGACTAGATTTTCATTTTTTCCTTTATTGTTTACTATATTTCTGTTCTATGTATTTTCATTTTCAGTTGTATCTCCCTCTCGCATGCTTCAAGAATCAGTGAGGACACTGATCGAGATAGTGTGGGAGCGGAGCCTTATTTCCACTGTATTCAGAACCTTCATTATTTATTGTATTTCCATTTCACTGCACTTTTGAATTTTAGTAAGTTCTATTTTACACTTTCTATTTCTAGCAAATAAAGCGCGTCTGTATATTTTTCACGTTACGCAAACAATCCCAACATTTTTCGACGTAAACAAAAACTTTCATTTGTTCCTCAAAAGCAAAAGCATCACGAGAATGCACCTGAGTTCAAACCGAGTTTTGAAACTCCGAGGAAACGACAGTTCTAACAAAACCAGTATCGTCCAGACACCTTAGATCTCTAGTTTATGCGAGTCGGTTTCACCACCTACGTGTACCAAAGTCTCAAGTGTCTACGCAAACTCAACCCCAAGTAGTTTATACTAGCAGTCAGCACCATCCTAAAAACACTTCTAAGCGAGCGACCGATGCAAATAAGTGTATGATCTCCAAAAAGATGAAAAATCATGAAAAGAGAGCTAAAAAGCCCAAGAATATAAGATTCGTTTCCTTCTAAGTTAGGTGCTCCTCACCCGAGCATTTAGCCCAACGACACGAAAAACTCATTGAAAAATCAATGACACCAAATTATGATCAACAAAGAAGATCAAAAACAAAAACGAGATCATATTCACTAACAGGTCGACTTGCCATGAGAGTGTGCGGACAACGGGCTTAATGTGATTGCGCTAGAACAAACAGGGTGAACTTGCCACGAGAACCTTGACACCAAGATACGGTAGCATGACTGAGACCGATTTGCATAAAAGGGAGACCTCCGGAGACTTGTAGTCCAGTGTCGCCGCGATACTCGTCTTGTTCCTACCAAGAATCCCGGTTTTTCCAAACTCCGCGAATGAAGAAGCAGCCTCGTGCTTGCCGACTTTTCCACGTTTTACTTGAGGACAAGCAAAGATTCAAGCTTAGGGGAGTTTGATAACACGAAATCATATAGATATTTTCATGCATAATTCGACTAAAAGCTAACCGTTTTCGATCCGATTTCGGGTTATTTCCATGTATTTGTCTGATGTTTTTGCAGGTATTCAACGATCACGTCTAAACAAGGCAACATGAAGAAAAGAAGCAATCCCAGATGAAATATGGACGAAAAAGGAGTGAAAACACAATGAAAAGCGCAGCAGACAGTTTTTGCTGATGTGACGACCGTCACAGATGCATGACGACCGTCACACGGGTGACGACCGTCACACGGGTGACGACCGTCACGCCTTGTGACGACCGTCATGTAGGCAAAAACGCCCCACTCAGATTACACGTCAAAAGAGCAGTTCCAATTCCCATTTAATGGTCCACTACTCCCTAAATTATCTGCCTCAAGGTCCATCATCCTCAGAGGTAACCGTTGGAATCCCACCTCTATAAAAAGGGAAGCAGGGGACTTCAAAAGGGAGCTGCATTCATACCACGAAGTGCTGCCAAATTTACTTTCCAGCAAAAAATTTACTTTCAGTTATTATTTGTATCCATTTCTCCAGTTTCAATTGTATCCCTTTCCTTTATTTCCCTTTCCATTCTACTCATTCCCATTTCCGCTCTTCTGTATTTGTTACTGCACTGTACGATCGAATTGGAACTAAAGACAGAATCCTGCCAACATCTGTGGAGGATCTGCCCAAAGGCCAATTGGCATTATTTATAGGTTTTCATTTTGATCGACTCTTATTTTATCATAATGCAATTTATTATTTATTATTATTATTTATGTTTTGTTTTCCCAAATTCCATGTCTAGCTAAACTTAGGTAATCGATATGTAGTAATAATTCGGATGGGATTTGATAACCTTTGTTTGAAAACTTTCTTTTCACAAAAATAACTTATGGTCTAAGTGTTTAAAAATTGATTTACGAAATAAACTTCGTCGCGAAAGCGAGAACTTGTTTTAAAGTAGTTTTGCCACGAAAGTGGGAAATTAATTAAGATACGAACCAACAAGCGAAAGCTGCGGTAAGGTCAGATAGTAAACACTAGGCATTTGTTTTAATAACAGCGAAAACACTTTAAAACTAATTAGAACTTAGAGATTTCCAAAAAGTAGTTTTAACCCTGAACGGAACACGAAAGTGTATGTTAGGCCCTTAGGATTATGATTAGCGTCAATAACCATCGTGAGACGAGAGTCTTCAAATCTCCACTTTCTGCTTAAGTAAACTGCGAAAACTATTTCATACACCAGTAACTTATCAAATCCCTGAAGAACATAACTACTACGTATCGATTCAATTAATTAAAATCTAAATAGTAATCTTAGTTTCCCCTCTTAGTGACAATCTTATTCCCTTAAAACATATTCTACCTAGCTAAGCATAGTAACTCCCGAGAATACTAGTTTGATTACGAGTCCCTGTGGGATCGATATCTTTTATTACTACGCGATAGACTGTGCACTTGCAGTTAGTTGTATTAGACATAGAAAGTCGCGATCAGTCATCTTTAGAGATTCAGAAATATCACATGCAGTTTCTCTATTTGTGATCTTCTCATACTCAGTATGAGATATTGCATTTAACAATATAGTTCTAGCCTTGTGATGATTTCTGAATTCCTTCTTTTGAACTTCAGTCATAGATTTTCTTTCTATTTTCTTGCCATTCCCATCAATGGGATGAACATACCCATCTGTGACCAAATCCCATAAATCAGCATCATAGCCCAGGAAGAAACTTTCTATTCTATCCTTCTAATAATCGAATTTCTCCCCATCAAACATAGGGGGTTTAGTGCTGATTCTATCCCTTTCTTCATATTTGTTGTTAATGTTAGATATTGAAGTATCAGCCATAGTAACAACCAAATATATATATCAAAGTTTTTTCTCATTGGATCTTTTCTGTCACTGTGAAGTGGTAGCACACATAGAACCGGAGCTCTGATGCCAACTGAAGGTGAGAAAATACTTAGAAGGGGGGGGGGTTGAATAAGTATTTATAAAAACTTTTAGCAATAAAAACACAAAGATTTTTATCCTGGTTCGTTAAACTTAACTACTCCAGTCCACCCTATCAAGAGTGATTTGCCTTTCTCAAACAAGGACTTAATCCACTATTAATCAACTGATTACAATAGCAATCACTAAGATCAAATGTTCTTAGTCTTCTCAAGAACTACTAATCCTAACTAGATCTTCTCAAGGAACTATTACAATGAAATGTAAGATAAATACAAGTGTTTGAATGCTTCTAACAAGCTTTATCACAAGAGTGATTTTTCACTTAATTTTAAGAACAAAAGAATAAACTCAGCAAAGAGAATAAGAATATTTTATGAGAGCTTGTAAGAGTTTCTATCAAAGATTCGTCTACTGAAGAAGATGAGGAAGACTTGCTTTTATATGCACAGTAGTCCACAAAGTCTTGACGTTGGAGGCTGTGTATTGAAAAGGCCTGAACCTTTTTGTCTTCACATCACATGACCTTTCCTGGAAGTAGAATGCACAGAGAAATGCTTTTGGTCTGTGTTCTAGTGTCAAGCATGAAAGAGGAAAGAGTCGTTGAGCCAAATCAACGGATATAACTTTGAATTCTTCTTCAACAAATATTTCACTTCAGCAAAGTAAACATCAGAGTCTGCGTGATCAGAGTCTTGGATGCCCATCAGGGTTTACTGAATCAGAGTAATGCAGCAAGTGTGCTTTAGCGTGTAGTTCTATCAGAGCAGAGTTTTATGACTCAGATCTTCAGTACATGCAGCGTGTAGTACTCTCAGAGTCTTCTGAAAAACTGTGCTTCTTAACTCTCATACAAAGATCTTCAATGCTTCAGAGTCTTCTGCTTCAGATCCTTCTGCAGCTTCTGCTTCAGATTCTTCTGTAGCTTCTGCTTCAGAATCTTCTGCAGACAGCATTCAGATTCTTCTATAAGATGATTCTGACTCTTCAGAGCCTTCCATATTTCCATGTTTAGATTAATTTGCTCTTATATATATATATATATATATATATATATATATATATATATATATATATATATATATATATATATATATATATATATATATATATATATATATATATATATATATATATATATATATATATATATATATATATATATATATATATATATATATATATATATATATATATATATATATATATATATATATATATATATATATATATATATATACTTTAACATCTGCAACAAATATTCATGAACAAATTTTAGAGTATATAATTCTTTAATACAAAATTTCGTAAGAGTTATCATCAAAACATAGAGATATTACTAAGAAACAATCTGTGTTCTTACACCCTTTTCCCTTTAATAAAAATCCATTCTCTACTCTCTCTTTTCTATCCCAAATAAGTAGAAGACTATAAACTACTATAAGCTAACATTCTTTCAACCCTAACTAATGGTTCCTGCTGAGTACAACGAACGCGAGGGGTGCTAATACCTTCCCTTTGCATAACTGACTCCCGAACTCAGGTATTGGTTACGATGATCATATCCTTTCCTTTTTTCGGGGTTTTATTCGATATTTTACCTTTCTCTCTATAAGAATAAATAAATATTGGTGGCGACTCTCTTAAGTCCTTCTCGCGGGTGTGTAAATGCGCTTCGCAATATCGTGCTCATTTTTCGAGGTATGATAGATGGTGACTCTGCTAGGGAGTTTCCCATCCCAAAGTGAGTCAAACCTAGTTTAGTTAGGTTTCATATGTGTGTTAACTTTGTTTGTTTCTTCTTTTTTATTATATGTTTTCTTTATCTCTGATTTATCGCATTTTACATATATTTCTCTGTATATTCATGTGTGGGTTTTGGGATTTGCTACATGAATAAAGCTTTACACCCGAGCTTTGGAAAAAGAAGAGAGAAAACATAGTTTAGATTTGGAAGTTGTGTAGTGTTAGTCACCAAGGGCCACTCTTTGTGTACCTAACATGAAGGCTCCTCTAGAGTATACCTATTCGTAGATCTCGTTATAAGACAACTAACCTGTCACATGACGCTGATTCATGAAGGGTCCATAACTCTAGGACCCCCTGTAGAAGCATTTCTTACTTTGGTGGTTGCGTAATGTTGAACTTCAAGGACCTCTCTTTTTGAAACCATATCCTTTCCTTTATTTTAGTGGTTTTATTCGATATTTTCTCTTTCCCATTATGGGAATAAATAAAGATCGGTGGCGACTCTGTTAAGTCTATCCTGCGGGCGTGCGATTGTGCTTCGCAAGGTCGTACTCATTTTTCGAGGTACGACAAGTGAGAAAAGCTAAGAGTCAAAACCATCCATACATCCATTGAATATAACCTTAGAACAAAAAAACATGTCAAAAACATAACACCAACCAAGAATACACCACATAGAAGAAGAAACCATTAGAACACTATTGATATTGGCACATCAAAAAAACAATACTCATACATAAAAAAGGGAACATTGAGAAAACCTAACAAATTGAGCTAGGCCAAGCACGTAAGCAAGAAGTGCATAGAAACAAAGGTAAAGAGATAAAGAAAGGAAAGAACAAGAGTATAAGCGGACGAGAGTGTCATCGGATTTTCCATGTCGTCAGAAAAGCATTGTCTCTAATTTGGTAGTTCTTTAGCTCTTTACTCCTTTTTTTCCTTCCTTTTGGTGATGATGTGATCTCTTTTTGCTTTTTTTTTTATTTCTTGGAAATTTTTTGTAATGATGGACAAACATAGTGAATTAGGGTAGGGTTTTCACGAGGGGAATGTGTTTTGTTCGATCTGCTTGCATTTGTGTTAAGTTATATGTCGACTTGTACTCCTGATTTATGATTACATTTTCTCCTAGGTTTTTAGAGGTTTGTTTTGTTTGGCTCAGATATAGAGTTTTTATGGTGTGTGAGCACTGGTGTTTTTTTGTGAGCAATCGCTTATGGGGTTGCCATTGTTTTGGTCTTTGTGTTTCTCTATGAATAAGGAGAAGGGCGATTGAGAGATAGGAAGAAGAGGGAACCAACATGAGAGAAGGTTTTGGCCTTATTGTTTTCTTTTTTCTCATACGCATCATGTCACTTCAGACTTTGGAGAGAATAAAGGAAGTTTTGAACGAAGATGCATTAAGGTTCAACTTTGTGAACCTTATTTAGTTGTCTTTGGCTTGGCCGGTTGAGATCCAACCCGAATCTCCTGACTCGTGCCAATGGTTTGGACTCCCCTTTGTTTGGTCTGGCCCTTTTCATTCAGCCTGATTATTCCTTTCCATTTTCAAAATCCTTGGTCTAAAGCCAAGTGTTTCTTTTTCTCAAAATCATATCAAACCATTTTATTAAAAAAAGATAAAAACAATTCTCGATTCAACGTCGAGCCCATTTTAACACCTTTGTAAGTCGATCGATTTTAGCATTGCCATCAACCTCACATAGCTTACTCTTAGGCTTTCTTACAATGAATTTTATCTTGCACGCACTCATTAGCTTACTCTTGGGCTTTCTTACAATGAACACATTTATTTGCATACACTTGTTTTTTTTCATAGAATTTTAATCTTGTGAGTAGTAACTTTAATTTATATTTAAACCCTTTTCAAAATGCCAAAACCTTAACCCAACACCAAGTAGGTCTTTCCTTCAAATCATTTCAAATCGCCACCCTGTTTCGAACGTAAATTCAAACCTCGATCAACATCAAGTATTTTATTTAAATAAAATTAAGATGCCTAATCATATTTAAACATTTTCTATTAAAATGAAAAGAGGGATGGTCGGAAGCTTTCAATTCCTCTCCTCAATTGTTTGGGTACGAATTATCTTACTCGATTAGTCAAACAATTGGCATCTCTTAAAAAAAACATAATCTGATTCACCTTAAAACCTTTTTGTAATCAAATCAAATCAAAACCTATTTTTCCTAATAACTTAGATGAAAAAGAAAGTGGTCTAGAGCCTTCTATTCCCTTTCCTGAATACTTGGATACGAGTTACCTTACTCGGCCATTCGAGTATTTGCCATCCACTTAAAATACTCTAAATATACTAAATCCTTTCGCAATTAAGAATGAAAAGGGAGATGATATGGAGCTTTTGATTCCTCTCATTGATTATTTGGATACGAGTTTGTCTTACTCGACTATTTGAGTAATCGTCATTCAAACAAAACATCCAACCAATAAAATTCTTTTTTCTCGCCGCCGTGTGATCTAAAAACATTTTTATAAACAAAAGACGCCTTGTCTTAAGAATTAAGATGATGCTAAGAAAAGCTTCATCCACAATCATTGAGTTGAGATAAATGACATTTTCCTATGAATGTTGATTCGTAAATCCATTCAATGTGATGCAAATGTCTGCTCCTCACCCGTTTTGGGTAAAACAATGTTTTCTGTCGATTAATACAAGATAGCTTTTACTAAAATCGACCAACAAACAAACTATTTTACCCATAACTACACGTGCCTTGATTTCTCTTTTGAGATACGTAGGAGCAAGATTGCGAAATCTTGTCAGACCCCATAATAATAAAAACGTTTTTAGGTCCTTTCTTATCTGCCCACTAATAAAAAATGAACCTTTTTGTCCTACTTCTTTCCCTTAATAACTTGAGAAGCCTAGCATTTTGAGTAAACATTAACACACACAACTAACCTAACGGTTCCAGTTGAGTATAACAGACGTGAGGAGTGCTAATACCTTCCCCTTGCGTAACCGACTCCCAAGCCCTAATATTGGTTGCGATGACCATATCTATGTCTTCCTTTTTAATAATTTTATTCGATAATTTCCCTTTCCCCTTATGGAAATAAATAAAGATCAGTGACGACTCTATTAAGTACATCCCGCGGGCGTGCGATTGCGTTTCGCGAGGTCGTGCACTCATTTTTCGAGGTACGACACTCTTTTTGTGCCTTAGGGAATCATCCCGGAAACTCTTTTTCAAGGTAAAGTCAACCAGCACACACTCATTTTCTACCTCAAACTACGGAGCTCTGATCTCTTTATTGCACTATGAAGATACGTAGGCACGAGATTGCGAGATCTTGGTGAGCACACTAATAAAAAGAAAACTGTTTTTACCCAATAGCAAGAAGACCTTTAGATAACGACACTCATTCGCGTATAGACAATCTAGATGGTTTCTGTTGAGTACAACGGATGTGAGAGGTGCTAATACATTCCCCTGCATAACCAATTTCCGAATTCGAATTTAGTTGCGAGACCATTTTCTTTACCTTTTAAGAGATTTCATAAATATTTTCCCTTTCTTCAAAATGAATAAAATTCAATGGCAACTCTATGTATTTTTCGCATAATAACAGGAGATACTAGATGTAATTGAGAGGTGACAAATTAAAATCTAATTAGTTTCGATCGAATTGAGCTTTGGTCTAGTCGAGTATTTTTTTTTCTTCTATTTTTACCAAAAAAAAAAAAATATAGACTAAATTATCTCAATTTATTTTCTCAAGACTTTAAATTGTTTTTAATGGTCCCTTTGCTTCATTAAATCAATGTTTTACTCCATTTGTGGTTACTTCATTAAATCAATGGGGAACACAAAAGTGTGACCAATTCAAACTACTTATATCCGTTAAGTAAGCCTACAACACTGCATCTCCATGTCATCATCAATGCATCTCTACTTGATCCGTTTACCGTGGAAATCTATACCGTTACAAATCATCCACAAGAAAACAAAAAGAAATCATTCGAAAGAAAAAAAAAAATATTCAAAATATAAAAAGTTAGATAGAAGATGACATTTCAAACATTTCCGTTGGTGTTTGTTATTCCCTAAAAACTTTACAAATTCAATTTTTCCATTTTCATTTTCATAATAATAAATACATAATAAATAAATAAATATACACGACGCTGCTTCAAGCTCAACACCACCACCACCACAACAACACACAAAAAAAAAAACGATGTCGTTTTCGACGGAGGTGAAGAAGAATCAATATCAGAACGAGAAAGAAAACCCTAACCCTAACCCTAATCCAAGTTCGCCATTGAAGAAACGAGGACCTCGGTGGTCCGATTTATGGCTAAAGCATACAAAATCGAAGCCGTTAGACCAAATGGTTGTTGCTGCTGCTGCTGCAATGCAGCTTCAGTCTCTCACTTCTCCTCGCAAATCAAATTCCAACACGTTAATCCCTAGTTTCTCAATCATTGATCGAACGCTGTTATTATCCGATGTGATTCTTCTCAAGATTCTTTCAATGCTGCCTGATTCTGATTCACAGAGGAATTCTAATTCGCTTGTTTGTAAAAGATGGTTGAATCTCCAAGGTCGGCTAGTTCGTTCGATTAGGATTCTTGATTGGAATTTTGTTTTGTCCGGTAGGTTGATTCATAGGTTTCCGAATCTCAATCATGTTGATTTGATTCCTGGTTGTTTGATTTTGGCGCGGAGTAGGGATATTTTGATGAGTGGTAATGTTTTGTCTATGCATGTTGATTCGGGGTGTTCGCCAAATTGGTATAATTGTGAGGAGAATATGCTTCCTGTTGAGGTTATTGATAATGGGTTGAGTGCTTTGGCGAGTGCTTGTCCGAATTTGAGGAGGGTTCAGGTGATTGGTGCTAGTGAGATGGGTTTGCTTAGTGTGGCGGAAGAGTGTCCTACGTTGCAGGAGTTGGAGCTTCAGAGGTGTAGTGATAATGTGTTGCGTGGGATAGCGGCCTGTGGGAATTTGCAGATTTTGAAATTGGTTGGGAATGTGGAAGGTTTTTATGGTTCGGTGGTTACGGATATAGGTTTGACTATTTTGGCTCAGGGTTGTAAGAGGCTTGTGAAGCTTGAGCTTTGTGGTTGTGAAGGTAGTTTTGATGGGATTAAGGCGATTGGGAAGTGTTGTCAGATGTTGGAGGAGTTGACTTTGTGTGATCATAGGATGGATGATGGGTGGTTGGCTGCGGTTTCGTATTGCGAGAATTTGAAGACTTTGAGGTTACAGTCTTGTAAGAGGATTGATTTGAATCTGGGGGTCGATGAGTATTTGGGTTCTTTTCCTGCACTTCAAAGGCTGCATTTACAGAAATGTCAGCTGCGGGATAAGAAGAGTGTTTCCGCTTTGTTTTCTGTTTGCAGGACTGCTAGGGAGATTATTATTCAGGATTGCTGGGGATTGGATAATGGCATGTTCGGCTTTGCAACTGTTTGCAGGTAATGTTCTCTTTTGCAATTACTTTTGATTGCAGAGTGCCAACAATGTAACTATACTCTAAAACATGTGGTCTAATTTTCCTGTTTGATTGACAAATGATAATCCATTGATTCAAATTTTGGTGTCTGCTGCCATGAGGTTAGGATCAAGTTATTAATGCGCTCCATCTATAGGGACAGTTTCGGCTGGCATCCAAGTTTTATCCCTGGCGATACAACAATTTGTGGCCATGTTTTATTTACCTCATGGCCAAACACAGATCAATCTAGGGGCTCCTTTCCCTGGGATATTATCCGTGGGTGAATATCAAAAGATTCTAACGTGTGTTTTGAATTGGTAAATGTTGAAATTTCCTTAGTTATATATATGTATATTGCAATCTTGTCTGCATGACTGTGGGTAATTTATAATGCTTGAGTAAGTTTTATGAGATTATAGAGAAATTTCGTTTTACTCCTCTAATCTTCCTCTTACACCTCTAATTTAGGACTAAAGGTTGCAGACAGTTTTTTTTCTTTTTCCTATTCCTTATTCTAATGTTGCAATAAGTTGATATTATTAAAACTCATCTGAAATCACATGGAGTTTTCAAAATTACAATTTGTTTATTTTTTTTTGGTCTAATTTGAAGGTGGTTATGCTCATTTTAATGGAAAAAATCATATGAAAGTGACTCTAATCAGCTGAAATTATTGTGCAAGTTATGAATCGAAATTGCTGTGTCATTTCAGGTGCGTAAAGTTGCTTCACTTAGAAGGATGCTCATTGCTAACAACCGAAGGTTTGGATTCTGTAATACATTCATGGAAGGAGCTTCAAAGCCTTAGAGTAGTCTCATGTAAGAATATAAAGGATAGTGAAATCACTCTTTCACTTGCAACCTTATTTACCACTCTCAGAGAATTGAAATGGAGGCCAGATACCAAATCACTTCTTCAATCAAGTCTTGTGGCAATAGGTATAGGAAAGAAAGGTGGGAAATTTTTTAAAAGAACCCTGACATGACTCTTAAATTTGTCGTGTAGTAGTCAGTGTTACGAACCGTTTGATCACATAAAAAGCGGGTTGTTCCAATTCTGTACGTTTCAACACTATAGTGCCGCAATAGCCTGAGCTTTGACAACATTTTGTATTATAGTGCCACTATAGTTACTATTTGACAATTATGGTAGTAGTTGTCTAATATAAACATAGACACTTTTAAAAACAGATTATTTTCACTGACATAGTGAAAATTGTAGCATTACCAATGTGTAATAGTCACCTTTTTACGTTTCACATAGATGTTGATGGGAAGATTATTCTTTATTTTTCTTCCTTTTGTTAGACAAAGAAAGAAGCGTAGATATGTAAATATGTAAAAGTTAAACTGAGTTCACAAAAATGGAAATTGGATCCTCTGCATTTTCTTTCTACAATTTGAAAGTTTAGTGAAATAACAAGCATGTTACCGTTACTTGTCTGTGACTGTAGGCCTTTGGCTCTTGAATGTGTTAAAAGTAGCCTTTGGCTCTTGAATGTGTTAAAAGTATGAACTTTGCACTTTTTTTTTTTTAAATACTTCTCCATCTGAAATTTTCTTGTGGATGTTATTAGTACCTCCGGTTCTTTTTTTATTGTCATTTTTTTTTTACTTTTCATACATACAAAAGAAGATAATTATTATTGTTACTTTTTAAACAATAATTCTTATTTTATCTATAATATCCTTAATTATTTATTACATTCATTTTATCTTTTTTCTTTTTGTAATAAATACCTAAGGGTAATTTTGACAAAAGAACAATTAAACAATATTTTAAGCAAAATTCAGTTCTGTTTATATTTAAACTTGAATGTTTTTATTATTGTTGCCCAAGAAGAAAGAAGATGAAGATGGAAGAGAGAAGAGAAAATTGTAACTAACATTGTAAATTGAAATTCCATTACAGTTCTGTTACACTAACTAAACAGAAGTTCAGTATTTATACACACTCTAAAACTCAACTGTCAAATTAAATGCATCTCAAATTAAATTTAAATGACACTTAAATGAAATACTAACTGAATATTGAATTACACTCCAATACCATCCCTTAATCCATTTTCAAAACTATAATTAACAACACAAATTCCATCTCTCAAATGGATAAAGTGTTGAGTTTTAATTGTTTTGGTCAGGATATATATCAGCTCCTTCTGAGTGATATAGTGCACAACTTCAAACATTCCATTCTGAACCTGCTTTCTTAGAAAATGAAACATTGTGTCATGTGCTTGCTTCTATCATGCAGCACTTAATTCTTGGCAAGACTTACAGTTGATTTGTTATCAATCACCAACTTCGCAGGTTTGCTTACCTTCAGATCTTGCAACAAGTTCATAATCCATACACCTTGACAAGCTGACAAAGCATTTGCAATGTAATCATCTTTACAGGTTGATAATGCAACAACTGGTTGCTTCTTGGGGCACCAAGAAATAGGGCCTCTTAGATACTTAAAGAAATATCTAGAAGTATTTCTGTCAACTATGTCTCCACACCAATCAGAGTCTGAATAACACATCAACTATGAATCATATTCAACATAAGAGGGGAACAAAACCTCATACCTCAAAGTCCCCTTAATATACCTTAGTATCTTGACAACATCTTGATAATGTGACTACTTTGGCTTGTTCATAAAAACTAATCATCCTTCCAACTACATAGAAAATATCAGGTCTGGTATTACAGAGATATCTCAACAAGGCTACCAATTGTTTAAAAATTGTAGCATCCACATCATCGCCCTCAACACCAGAATCCAACTAGTGATTTGTTTCAGCAGGTGTGATTGCAGACTTGCAATTTGTTAGCTCAAATCTCTTTAGAAACTCAAATTCATACTCTAGTTGATGCAAGACTATACCTTTATTAGAGTACATAATCTCCATCCCTAGAAAATATGTCATATTTTCTAGATCAGTAATCTCAAAATCGTTCATCAACACCTTCTTGAACTTAGTTATCTCTTCTGAATAGCTTCATGCTAGCAATATGTCATCAACATAAAGATACACCAGAATCATATTACTATTAGATGTATGCTAAACATAAACACCATATTCCATCTCACATTTCTCGAATCCTTGAAGCTTGAAAAATGAATCAATTTTCTGATTCCAGGCTCTAGGAGCTTGTTTCAGTTCATACAATGCTTTATGCAACTTGTACATCATCCATTCCCGATTCTTTTTCAAAAATCTAGGAGGTTGTAATACATAAACTTCCTCTTGCAAAGCACCATTCAGAAATGCGAATTTCATATCTAAATGCATCAGAGGCCTATTTGTACTAGCAGCTATAGCAATCACCAATCTGATTGTTTCATGTCTAGCTACAGATGCAAACACTTCAAAGTAATCTAAACCATATTTATGTAGAAATCCTCTAGTTACTAACCTTGCTTTGTGTTTTCCAATTGATTCATCTGGCTTTAGTTTCACCTTGTAAACACATCTCACACTGATGGATTTCTTGTTCTTTGAAAGCTCGAGCAACTCCCAAGTCTTGTTTCTTTATATAGCCTCAAGTTCCTCTTTTATGGATTTTAGCCACACTTTCTGCTTGAGAGTTTCTTCACTACTCACTAGTTCAAAGTCTACCAACATGGCACATTGAATGACTTCCCCTTCAGAGTCTATCCCGGTATCTCGTAACATGTCAAACTCTGCAAACCTTCTTGGTATTTGTTTGATTTTTTGTGGTCTTTGAACTTGTTCAGAATCTTCTTCAGAGCTTGAAGAATATCATATGTTAGACTACCTTCACAGGTCGTACCACCTTTAAAGACATGATTACCACTAGGTTCTTGATCATAATTAAAATCTGGATCAAAACATATTCACTTTCAGGCTCTTCTTTAGCCTCAGAGTCGCTTTCAAACTCTAACTCATCTTTAGACTCAAAATCTCCTTCAGAGACATATTCTTCTTCATGGTATAAAATATCTTCAGAAGTTAACTCATGCGTTAACACTGCACCAGAGTTGGATTGAGACTTATTCCAATCCCATGCTTATGATTCTTTCACAATATCATCTCTGCTAAACTCAACTTTATTAGTGACAGGACAGTAGAGTTTATAAGCACATGCACTGCGGTACCTATCATGCCCTAAAGTTTGACCCTAAGATCCTATATCATTTTCATATCATATGAATATACATTTATGCATCACTAACCTATTTGGATATACAAAGTTTGTTGCTTGTTTTATTTTTTTACTGCAAATTAGGGCTTTGAGCCTCATAAAGGATTCAAGCAAAAGATCAATAAAAAATTGGCTTGATCTTCTACCTATCAAGTCTCTCATTCATCCATAAAGATCAAAAGGTCTTCTTCATCAAGAATCAAACACAATATACTTCATTTCAAGTGGATCAAGCTCGAAGGTCATCTGAGGCACCAAATTAGGGTTTTGGTTGATCAAGGCCTCCAAAAATAAATTTTCATCTAAGAATGAGCCAATACCTCAAAATATGATTCAAGGAGCTCAAATATACCTTGAGATTCCATTCATAATTTCAAATTTTCCTCAGAGGATGCATCCATGAAAAATTGGGAATTAGGGTTTCTCTACACAAAATTCATCTGATACCCAAAGTCAAAGTTTAACTTTTTTGAGCAAAATTGATCATTAAGGACTATTATTCAAAAAAAATTGATCCATAGTTGCATTTAATCAAGGATTAATCAAGAAATCAAGGTTACTTACAAAAGAAGCAAAATTGGAAAAACATGGAAATTTCACTAAGTTATGAAAATTCATGTTCAAATACCCAACTTTACAAGGCCATAACTTGTGATCCAAGCAACCATTTTTTGTACTCTAAATCTTAAATGATAGATCTTTTTCCATACAACAAGATTGCCAGGCTGAGTTGTAGCGGGAAAATTCGTGAGTGTAAGCAATTGATTAACTTAACTCAAAAATGCAAGAGTCGCCATCGCACTTTTATTTTATCCAAAAGAAAAGGAAAAAGAGCGAACAAAACCTAAGAGTTCTAAAATAAGAACAAAAACAGAGATATGGGTAAGGGGGTTGGTTACGCGATGGGAAGGTGTTAGCACCCAAAAAGTCTATAGTACTCTATAGGATCCCTTTGAAGTATCTACACTTTTTGGTTTGAAAAATGTTTGTTTGAAAAGATATTAGGGAGATGAGAAGAGAATTATTTTTAAGGTTTTTGTGTTTGGAGAGACTTATCGCCTCATGCCTACGTACCCACAAAGTGAAATATAGGATCAAAACCTCGTAGTTCGTGGTATAAATAACAAAAATTTGTTGGTTTTGATTGATTTTAAATGTAAAGACAAGTTGTCATTTTAAGGAGAAAACTACGACTAGTCGTCCACAAGTATAAGACAACATTTGCATCACCTAAAGATGGAGGTTTTTTCTTGGATTAAAATCAACAAGTCTATCACTTAACAGCTAAGTGGAAAATCTCAACATCTTAATACTATGGGTAATAGGAGAATTATATCTCAACTATGAAAATGACTTATGTCTAAACTTTATAAAAAGTTTTAAAATGAAAAGTGCGCAAAGGCACAAAAAGTTTGAATGAGGTTGATCTTTTTTTAAAGTCTTTTTGAAATTTGTCAAAATATGATTAACATTGATTGACATTTATTAAAGAAAAACAAAGTTTGAAAATCACTTGGCAAAAGTTAACGTTTTATTATGAAAGCGGTTTTAAGTTTGAAAGCAAGAATGTTTTTGAAAAAGGAGGAGATTTTGAAATTTTAAGAAGGGGAGAAGATGAAGTGACTATCCTAGAAAGCAAAATAAAAGCTAGAGATAAGAAGGATCTAACCAACTTATAGTACACCCCATAGCAAGACAAATAAGAATTCCATCCATTTTGAAGCATAAGCAAGTGAGCAAGCCAAATAAAGCCAAAGATCCATAATACTCCAAGCATAGGGAAATAGTCCTAATTCTAAGTTCAAGGGTCCAAGAATAGTCCAAGAAGTCCAAGGTCTAAGAATATTCCAAGAGCATAACCATAAAGTTAAGAGCACCATATTTTTTTAGAGGTTTAATCCTTTATTAGTGTTTTAAACAAGATATGGTCCAAGTGGACAAAAGAAAAGAGCGGAAACATAAACATGTGTCCAACAGACAAAGGAAAAATAACGAAAGCATAAACAATAATATGATATGAGATGATAATAATGGAGCATAAAGATAAAAGAGAGATAGGGAGAAAGAAGAAAACATAAATAAAATTAGTACAATGATATCGTTAGTGAGTTAGTGATTAGTTGTTAGAGCAAATGATCATGATGGTTAACTCATGCACTTAAGCCAAAGTTGATGAAAACTTATTAGAGGATAGATAAAATCAAAGCCTCCTAACAACAAGTTTCATAGGTGATGGACCTAAGACAAATAATCAACTATTCTTGGATTTTCAAACATAAGTTTGAGCCACGAATGATCACTTTCTGATTATGAGACAATTTAGTGCTATGTTAAGCAATCGCAATCGGGTTTATGTAGAAACCACGACTATCTGAGGTCGGTCAATAACAATGTTAGTGCTAATGCATGCTAGAGAAGTGATATGTAGATCACTCTCCGAAACCAATACCGCATGAAAAGAAAATAGGTAACGATCTCATCTTCATGAAGAAATTGAAATAAGTTCAAACGATATCAAAGATTTTCATCGATCAAAAGAAAAAAGAGAAGAGGAAAGGGAATGTCAAATTGGATTACAAGTTCAAGGTCATTCCATCTTTAAGTTCATCCACTCATCTTGGTGGATTAAAGCACTAAATATATTATTAACTCAAAGCACCTAAAATGAATTGAACAATTCACTTTAAAGATAGATTTGAATTAGTGAATGTTTATTCAACTTCATCTACACATTAAGTCCAATGAATTTAAAGAGGAAAATGGCCTTTAAAAGTGCATTCCAAGGAAAAAAACCAAAAGGAAATGAAAGAAGAAGAAGAAGAAAGAACCAAAACAATCCCAAAATAGAGCCAAAAACTCAAAATGGACACTGGGTAATCGATTACCACCAGGAGGTAATCGATTACCTCCTGCTAAAACAACAGCAAATCAGCTTAAAAAAAGTGCAGAAACTTGATCAATCATTTCTTCAAACACCTCATGATCAAGGATGCAATTGAGCATGAAAATTCAAGTAAAATAACAACAATCAACACCAATAAAACACAATTTGCAAGACCCAAAGATCAAGCAACAAGAATCAACAATAGATCATATTATGGAAGATGTATCAAGAACAACAATGGTGGATCAAGAAATTACCACTCCAAATCAGGAAATTCTTCAAATCAGCTCCACAAACTACACTTCAAAGCCTTGATCTACTAGAATTGATGATGAAAAAGTGAATGGACGAAGGTTTAGCTCAAAGATTAGTAAGCTCTAATGATGAACTTACTAACTTTCAAAGGAAGAAAGAGCTTTGGTGAATTTGGTAATTGGAGAAAAATTTAGAGTCAAGAAAGAATTTGACAAGGTGAATTTGGCTATCAAAAGCTTATCAAATGAGAGAAATGAGGCCTCTATTTATAGGATTTAGGTTTGGAAAACTTGATAGATTGGAGTTTGGTTTGGAATCAAAATTAGGCTTGGAATTTGAATTTGGAGGGAAATTAATGATCAAGTGGCGATTAGTGAAGGTGTATGATGGGAATTAATTATGATGAGGTAGGGCAATTAAAATGAAGTGATCTAGAATATTCTCATGTTGCAATATTTGAATCTGGTGCCAAAAATGCTGCAAAACTTGAATTTGCCCTATTTTCACAAAATTCGCTTAGGGTAATCGATTACCCAATACAGGTAATCGATTACCACAGGAAAAAATGGTGAAAAATTGCCTTTTTGATGTGTTGTCTTGACTCTCTCTTGATTCTTTTTCTTGTCAAAGAAGGCATCGAAATAAACACATGAACCTTAGAGTCTCTTGAATAAAAGTCAATCAAATTTTGGGAAACTCTTGATTAGATGATTTTAAAATGGTTGCAAATCAACTTCGACTTTGTTCAGATGATATTCATTCGAGCTGATGGACTGATATTTGATATCTTTGCTCCAAAATCTTCTTGAAGAAGTTAGTAAAGGAAAAACAAAAATTTTTTGGATCTTAATTAATGGTTAGTAAACATAAATATAAACAAATATCAAACAAACAAGAAAAAAAGGTATGCAAACATAAGACTTTTGTCGGGAGAAAATGCCACAAGAGACAAACAAATGTTGTGGAGCAAAAGAAGAAAAGAGACTCCACAAGGGAAAATAAAATAGCAAGATTCTATTTCGATAAAGGAAAGGAAATGACTCAACAGAGGAAGGGATACCAACTTCCAGTTACTGGGAAAAGATACTCAAACCGAAGAGAACAGGTAAAATACTTTCTACTAGTTATTGAGTAGAAAATAAATGTAATAAACACGAAAGAATTGTCATCTACCGATTATTGGGTAGAAAACAAAGAGATGTATCACTTATTACCAGTTACTGGGTAAAAAAGTAATCCACTTAGTGAGAGATAATCAATTACCTGTTACTGGGTAGGAAAAGAAACAATGCCAACTACTGATTACTGAGTAGTTTGGCGATATTAATAAACCTGAAGAACAAGGTTACCAACTATCAGTTACTGGATAGGGTAAATAAATATATCAACTACCTATTACTGGGTAGGAAAATGAATATCACCACAAGGAAATATTATCGACTACCGATTACTGGTAGAAAAATAACGGTAGCTAACCAAAAAAAGAGACAAATGTTACCTGCTACCAGTTATCGGGTAGAAAAAATGAAGGCAACAAGCTCGGGAGGTAGGATTACCTTTTACCGGTTACTGGGTAAAAACAAATGATAACCAACCAAAAAAGGTGAGAAATATTACCTACTACCTGTCACTGGGTAGAAAAAATAAAGACAATATACTTAAAAGGTGAAGAAACATTATCAACTACCCGTCACTAGGTAGAAAAATAAAGGTAATGAGCTCACAAGGAATACCTATTACCAGTCAATGGGTAGGGTATTACAAATGTCAACTACCTGTCATTGGGTAGGACAAACTCGACTACCTGTCACTGTGTAGGAGAAGGAAATAAAGGTCGACTACCTGTCACTAGGTAGGACAAACACACTCGACTACCTGTCACTGGATAGGAGAAAGAGGTACAATATCAACTACCTGTCACTGGGCAGCTCAAATCACACAACAAACTTCTCAAATAAAGAGACAACCATTTGTTGGGGATGAAATATCAATAACTCTGTCGAAGATCTTTAAAAGAGATACAGGCAGGTTAAATTATACAACAGACTTCTCAAATAAAGAGACAACCATCTGTTGGGGATTTCACAACAAACTTCTCATTGGGAATTCTTCCATAGAGATTCCATTTGATGGAAAAGCTGGTCAGATAAGGACCCATCATTTCATAATAAACTTCTCTGCTAAGGATGAACTAGAGAAATGTCATTTATCGCGAAGATACAAATAAATTCGTGAAGGTTACACAAACTTCTCAAATAAAGAGGCTTCTACTTGTTATCAGGCGAGGTTTGCCTTGCTGGGGACACACAAGCTGCTCAAATAAAGAGAACACTTCTTATTGTCGCACAAGCAATTACCAAGAGAGTGTTATCAAAACACCGCTGGGGAAATTCCAAATCTTCATCTTCTGATGGGGATCAATAAACAGATTCCTGCAGAGGAAAATAAATCCTCAAAAAGAGAGAAATAAATACCTTCTCGTCATCTAGGTTTCACAGCCCAGGGAAATCTAAAATAACCGCTGCAAGAGACCAAAGTTCAATCCAGGAACAAACTGAAGAGAAACGGTCAAATAAGACTCGACCCTATGAGGAAATAACTCAATTGGGGAATAATTCCATCCAGATAAAAGTTGGGGAGGAAAGTTAAAACAAACATCTTCCACGAGGCATAAACTCAGTGGGGAATTGGAAAGGATAGGCATTTTCTGCTTAGGGTCGACATTCTAATGGAAAGAGGACAAACACGCTCTGTGAGGATAACAACACCGAAGAGCAAGGAAGCACCAGCAAAAATGTAGGATGCACAATGCAACAAAAACATGTTATGCTCAATAAAATGAATGTGCATGCAATGCACATGGGTATGAATATGCTGACAAAACAGACAAAAAGGATAAACAGAGGGTGAATAAAACATCACAACACCACTGAAATACTCGGCTAATCTCATCAATCTGGAGACATCACTGGAGATCCTGCTAGGAATTTAACTGAAGAAATCCTGCAAGAGATAAGCAAAAGCCACCAAAGGAAAATAAATTCTACTACAAGGCTCAAATACCATTGAGGAGGGGAAAATACTGCTTGAGGAAAAACCCAAAGATCAATCTTCAATAATCAGTAACCCGCAAAGGGGATAACAACATCAACTCTACTTTAAGGACATAAGATAAACTGTTGGGGGAACATCAACCCAAATCTTCTCGACTCTTCTTGGGGATAAGAAGAATCCATTTAAACCATACTTCAAAAGGATGAAGAGATTTGTTGAGGATTGGAATCATGTAAACAACTATACAAACTCCAATAGGGAAAAACACGGCTCTTTTGGGGATACAATAAAGAACTCTGAGAGAAACATCCAATTCTGAGGGAGATATCTTGGACTTGTTAGGGAAACTAAGAAGCTAACATCATAGCAAAAATTCAAGATGTGGGGGATTTTAAATCAATACTCAACACAAGGTGAGAGAAAACCCGACAGGTGACTGTTATATCAACATTTCTTAGAAGAAAGTAACATGCTCTTTGCTTGGGAAACGATCCAAAGTAAATATGCATAACCTCTACTAGGAATCAGCAAAGACAAATCTCTGCATGGGGATTAACATCAAGGAGAGGTGACCCTCAAAACTACTCAATTGTCTGATCATAACCTGGCTGGATGAAGGAAACATACCCAGCTGGAGAGAATTTGAATCAAGACTTAGGGAATATCAGCAAACTCTACTGGAGAAACCTCAACACAACTCTGCAAACTCTACTGGAGAAATCTCAAAACAACTCTATTGAGGAGCTGTCAATAAATTCTGCTAGAGGAGAAAGAAAGAACCCTGATGAGGAAAACATCAGCAAACTCTACTAGGGAGAGTATCAACAAGAACAAACTCCGCTGAGGAAAACACTAAGATTTGTGCTTTGAGATTTTACCAATCTTGGGATAACTATTGACATTCCTTTTTATATTCATAAATCAAAGAATTTTTTTTATAATTTTCAAAATTTAAATCAATTATTCACATTTGTTTCAAAAATCATCATAAAAAATTAATCTAATTCTATAAACAGAAACAAAATAAGAATTGCAAACAAAGGGATAAAGGCCCAAATTTGATTGATAGAATGGTAGTCCGTAAATGGCGTAACTCCACAAATCATTACAAAGTTTGAAAAATGGTAAGTACAATGGAAATGGCTACACTAAAATATAATAACCACTATTCTCCCTAACAACTTTGAATTCCAATTGTGCTTGAGACTTCATCTGAGAATGATTGAAGTAAAATCCTTGATAGGAAATGTTGCTTTAAATGATCAAGACTGGCTAGATGCAGTTACTTGCCATAATCTGTAACTTTTGCCTAGATTCCCCTCTTGGGTTTTCAATCTACCAGGATAATTATTTCTGTTTTTGTCTCTAATTTTTGCCTGGACCGCCCTTTCGGATTTTCAATCCACCGAGATGCTCATTTTTTCCTAAGCCTCCCTTTCGGGTTTTCAATTTAACGAGTTGTTCTTTTATTGTTTAGGTGAAGTATTTATTGACTGCATCGGTATTCACAAGACGAGTGAACTTTTCACCATCCATAGTTGTAAGAATTAATGCACTGCCAGAGAAGGATTTCTTAACAACATATGGGCCTTCATAATTAGGAGTCCACTTGCCCTTAGAATCTGTAGTAAAAGTCAAGATCTTTTTGAGTACGAGGTCGCCTTCTCTGAACACACGAGGTCGAACCTTTTCATCAAATGCTTTTTTCATTCTCTGTTGATGCAATTGTTCATGACACAAGGCCGTCAATCTTTTCTCTTCAATCAAATTCAACTGGTCGTATCTACTCTGACACCATTAAGCCTCAGACAATTCAGCTTCCATCAAAACTCTCATAGAAGGGATTTCAACCTCTACCGGGAGTACTGCTTCTATACCATAAACAAGAGAGAAATGGGTTTCCCCTATTGAAGCGCAGACGATTTTACGATACTCATGCAGAGCAAAAGGGAGCATATCATGCCAATCCTTGTATGTAACAACCATCTTCTAAATGATCTTCTTAATGTTCTTATTAGCAACTTCAACAACCCCATTCATCTTGGGTCTGTAAGGAGAAGAATTATGATGCTCAATCTTAAACTAATCACATAATTCCTTCATCATCTTGTTATTCGGATTTGACCCATTATCAGTGATAATTTTCTCGGAACACCATATTGACATATGATTTGGTTCTTGATAAACTGGATTGTTACTTGCTTGGTCACATTGGCATATGATGTCGCTTTAACCCATTTGGTAAAATAATCAATAGCCACCAATATGAAACAATGTTCGTTCAACGCTTTAGGCTCAATCATTCCAATCATATCAATGCCCCACATGGAGAAAGGCCATGAAGAAGAGATAACATTGAGAGGAGTTGGAGGCACATGATTTATGTCAGCATAAATTTGGAATTTATGGCACTTCTTCACATATTTACAATAGTCAGATTCCATCGTCAGCCAATTGTAACCTACCCTTAACATCTTCTTAGCCATTTCATGTCCATTGGCATGGGTACCAAAGGATCCTTCATGAATTTCTTTCATTAACATGTCTGCTTCGTGACTATCCATGCATCTGAGCAAGATCATGTCATAATTTCTTTTATACATCACATCATTACTCAAGAAGAAACTACCAGCCAATCTTCTCAAAGTTTTCTTATCCTTCTTGGATGCCCCAAGTGGGTACTCTTGATTCTGAATAAAACATCTAATATCACAATACCAAGGTTTATCATCAACAACCTCTTCAACTGCAAACACATGAGCTGGTCTATCAAGACGCATCACATCAATCTTTGGCACATCATTCCAATGATTTACCATAATCATGGATGATAAAGTCGCTAAACATCTGTCATTCGATTCTCTACTCTTAGTATGGTGAAACTCAACCTTATTAAAGAAAGTTGACAACCTTCTTGCATAATTGAGATAAGGAATCAAATTATGTTGACGTGTTTCCCACTCCCCTTTAATCTGATTAATCACCAGAGCTGAATCTCCATATACATCAAGGATCTTGGTTCTTAAATCAATAGCTTCTTCCAAGCCCATAATACACGCTTCATACTCAGCTGCATTATTTGTGCAAGTGAACACCAACCTTGC